>CM062244.1:30256954-31456954 GCA_031216285.1 Syzygium syzygioides | reverse complement strand
ATTGGGTTGCTGTCTATCATGCTCAACTCCTCGACCTCGACCACGTCTCACGTTGTTTGGTGTAGCTGACCCCTGATACCCCAACCCAAAAGTGCGGGGTCTTTGAGAAACTTCGACTGGTTGGCGGATACCTTGACCATCCCTACCGAGGCCCTCGCCCGGAATAAAGCCACGAGACACCATTACTCTCCCAACCATTACTGCGGCATTTGACACTTCAGGAACGGGTGGTGACGATCCTCTAGCCGCATGTATGGTCGACACAAGCTCAAACGACTGGTAGCTCGATTCGATTTTGCAATCCGGTTCGAGGTAGGGGATGGCCGTCGCATGATAGATTGGGTGCTCTTCCTCACCATGCACCGTGACTAATTTCCTTTCAACAACGAACTTCACCCTCTGGTGTAGACTAGACGGCACAGCTCCGGCAGTATGAATCCATGGACGGCCCAACAGAAAGTTGAACGCAGTGGGAATGTCCATAACCTGGAATAGGATGTTGAACACTGTCGGCCCTATCTGTATGTCGAGGTAGATTTCTCCCATCACTTCCTTCTTTGTTCCGTCAAAGGCTCGCACGGAGGTTTTCGCGGAATTAATCCTTGAAGGATCAACTTTGAGGCGGTGTAGAGTCGCGAGAGGACAGATATTCAAAGCCGAACCATTGTCGATTAACACCCGGGCCACGTGCGAGGCCTTATGTTTGACAGAAATGTAGAGTGCCTTAGTATGTCCTCTGCCTTCTAGAGGGAATTCTTCATCCGAGAAGGCAATGAGGTCTTTGAGGAGTATGGAACCCACAAATTCTTCCAATCTCTAGTGATTGATCGTCTCAGGAACATGGACTTCGCTCAGCACTTTCATTAGGGCTTTCTGATGTTTAACGGATGTCTGGAGAAGTTCAAGAAGAGATATTTGCGCGGGCATCTTGCGCAATTGCTCCACTATGTTGTACTCACTGGCCTTAATCACAGCCAGGAACTCTTTGGCTTCTTCATCAGTGACAGGCTTTGCGGGTTGAGCATTTGCTTGGCCATATACACGCCCGGACCTGGTGACTAAATCCACATCGAGACTGTAGGACCAAGGGACTGCCTTATCGTTGGCGTATACATACGGCTGAGGAATCTCGATCACTATCGCTTCATCAGCTGTGGGGGTGCTGATTACAATTTCTTCATCATCAGTCGCGTCTTCGAGCGGAGGTATGTCCTCGGGCAAAGGACCGAGCTTATCCTCCCCGGAATTTAATGTTGCGAACTCCTCGTCCCAGTTAATGACGACTTCAGAGATAGTGGCAACGATGCCCGTGTGGTCAGCGTGAACAATCATCCCAGCACTCACCATCCTTGAGACTCTTTCTCTCATGACAGCCAAGGAAACGTCCTCATTAGGCGGGTAATAACCAGCCTTCACCAGTTCTCCATAGACTTCGGTTGTGTATACCCTGATGTTCCTGATTCGACCAGCATCGAAACTGAATACGGCATTCACATTGCCCGCGTGGCCAGGGAGCGGGTTACTCTGAACATTCGGCTTAGCGGGCTGAAACGAAAACGCCTTCGTGTCCAAAAGGCTCTGGATCCGATGCTTGAGAGTAATGCAGTTATCAGTTGAATGCCCCACTTCCCCCATATGATAGTCACATTTCTTGGACGGATCATAGTTGTAGAACTTCTCAGGATTAGGTCGCTTTGGCTCGGTGGTAAGCAAACCTTTCTTTCGGAGCACTGCCAATACTTGAGATAACGACCCTGAGAGGGGAGTGAATTGCCTCTTATCGTTCCTCCTCTGGAAGGGCTGACGACCCGTGCTTTGTGGTTGAACTTCTGCTACTTGAATTGCCGGGGCGGGATTAGTATTCCGCCGGCTCGGTTGGTTATAGGTCACGTTAATCTGAGCTGCTGGTTCTTTCTCCTTCCTCGCACTAAATCTCTTGGCTGACGAGAACGGCTCCACAAACCAACCATCCTTGAGGCCTATCTCGATCTGTTCGCCTATAGGGATGAGTTGGTTGAAATCATCAGCCGGAATGGCTACCATCCGATTGCGGTACTCGAATGGGAGAGTCTTGACGAACATCCGTTTTAGCTCACTGTCAATAGGTTCTGGGACAACCTGGGCAGCTAAATTTCGCCATCTGATGGCGTAATCCTTGAAGGATTCAGTCTCTTTCTTTTGGGAACGCTCGAGGTCATCACGGGTGGGAGTGATATCTGTAATAAACCGGTATTGCTTCAGGAACGCCTCGCTAGCCTCTTTCCAAGTCTTGAGGCTGTTTATATTCTTCATAAGATACCAGTTCAAAGCAGGGCCCGTCAAACTGGCTTGGAACGCATGGATCATCAGGAGTTCGTTATCAACGTACGAGGTCATTCGTACGTGATACAACTGCAGGTGAGCTTTCGGGCACGTGGTGCCATTATACTTATCGAAGTCCGGCATCTTGAACTTCTTCGGGATTTTGATCTGGGAATACATGGACAGATCGATCGAGGGCGAATCCTGCGAACCCTCCAGCTGCTTGATTCTCTCCTCCAGTTTACTGACTCGTTCATCAGGCTTAGATTTGTTGACGACAATCTGGACGGGGTCATCTTCTAATTCAGGCATATCATCATCTTCCTCAATGTCAACATTCTTTCCACCTGCATGCTTCGGGGCTAGTACTTCAGGGGGTGCCGGAACAGGGATCGACCGAAGAGTCTTGATCTCAGCGGTCATTTGTTGCATTGCAACAGCAAGCTGCCTGATCTGATCTTGCATACTATCGACGCGCTCCTGTAACTCAGTTTGATCGGCCATTCTAGCTCTTGACCGCGTGCGAATAGGGGAACGTGATCGGTCCGTAGTTACCTAGTTTCAGATCAGAATGAAACAGGGCATACATAAGTGTCGAGCAAAATCGCACGCCGATCCATGACATTGTCTAGCCGTTTGAATTGAAAAGACTTCTTTATTGAAATGACGAAAGTTTTTACATCGACCAGTGACTTGAAATTAAATCGAATTAAAGACAAATGACTCGATTCCTAAGCAAACCTAAACGGGAAATGAAAACAAATTCAAGTTTTTTGATTAGCTTGATCTATAGACATATGGGGGATGACATCCTTCTTCAAATGCTCGTAAGCTCGGGCTATCTTGGCTGCCTTTTCTTCAGCTTCTTCGACCTTCCTTTTGAGACGGTTGTTCTCGGAGCGATTGGCGGATTTGAGGGGCACCTTGGGTATCTTCGGGAGTAACTCCTGAGGGATCTTGTGCCGACGGATGTACTTGGTCGTCGCGAAGTAGGACTTCTGCTCCCCCTTCAATTCTCCTTCGGGCCGGGCTATCTTTAGGAGACGACATTTCTTCCACATCCTTATGAGTTGAGCTACGGTCCCTTCATGATCCTCACCCTGGTCGGAGAAATCAACACGGAGGAGCTCGGGTTGTAACGCCGGAGGGAGTCCCTGAAGAATCTGGTACTGGCGAGACACTCTGGCGGGGTAGTACTCGATCGCTCCCGTGAAGCCCAAAAATGGCACCGGTCCAACACCATTACACGTAAGTCGAGCTTCCTCGACCTTGAACCAACTAGCATGCCATTGAAAACCTTGGGGTCTAGCATTTTTCATGAAAATGATCCACTCGGAGTAATGATAATCCGGTGTGCTTTCTTGTTTTTCTTTATAGCTTGAGACGGGATGACACAAATCACTGAGTTCGGATATTTTGAATAAATTACCACACCCTTTTATGTGAGACAAAAACCAGATTTGCAAAAGTTCGAGGGGTGCGTGGAATGTTTTGTCAACATTTTGCTTGAATTTAGTGAGAGAAATGAAAGTTTCTGCTAAAATGGTGTTGACAAAATTCTTTTCAAGACAGACTTGTTGTACCAACCATGCAATTGACGGGTTGCACGCGTTCTTGCAATAAGGAACAATGATGAACCCGAAAAATGCTAGCAAAAAGACTCTGCCCTTCTGAAAAGGTGTGGCACTTTCAAAACATTGACTGAGGAATGTGAAAGGACATGTTCCACGATTTGCTTTCAAAACTTCTGCCAGTTCATCTTTCCCAACATTCAAAAATTCTGATAACATTAATGTGGAATCGACTCCCAAAGGTGGTGTAACTAACTCCGATCCCAAAGGTTTTCCAATGAGCACGCTATACTCTTCCAAAGTCGGGGTGAGCTCATGCTTACCGAATATAAAGGTGGCTGTCTCGGGGCACCAGAAGTGGGTTAATGATTGAACAAGGCCGGTACGGACTTTGACTTCCAATAGGGGGAGCAGATTCCCGACGTGACCCTCGACTAGCTTGCGGTTGGTCGGACTGAGTAAACTCCACCAGGCACGGAGCTCGTTCTTAGGAGTGTCAAGAATCCGGATGTCTGCTACTCCCATAGTGTATAGACCAAGACTCACGACCGACCTAATGTTATGGACCGACCAAAGAAAAGCGAAATATAAGTAAATTGCAAGATAAGAGTTGAAGAAATCTTACTTCACCAGGTAGGAAAATGGCAATCACATAGACACGCGCATGAAATGTGAGGTTCGATTTCTATCTAGACTCTGGCTTGCAAAGTGGAGACGCGAGGATTACCGGGCTAAACCAGTCATGGTTGTGGTTAGGCCGGGGTTCCCCTGTCTCCGGCTTAGTCAAGGAGCCGACCCGGATTGCAAAGGGTGCAACCGTGGTGGTAACTCAATGACACCGTAAAAAAATATTTCGGGACCGAGGAGGGCGACCCGTACCAAATGATTTTGGTCGGGGTGTCCACTTTCTCAGCACCATCCTACACCTATGCCGCCCAGGTCCGGCAGTGGGTAGTGTGTGCGGTGTAGTGTAAATGTAAGGCATGCACAACAATTTATATCAAACAGCGCTTCGTGCATAAATTAAACCATACATTCAACCATCTCCCTGCAAAACAAAGGTTAACAACCACTTCTCCCTTATACCTCCCATACTGCAAGAACATTTAACACCTTAAAATGTTAGGGACGTACCTGGGATCCTTGCTGCCAAACAAAAATTATTTTTGAAGTGAAAAATTGGCCTAAGTCCACTAAGAGTTTTAAATCAACTCCCCAGTGGAGTCGCCAAGCTGTCGCGACCCCTAAAAAATTTTATAAATGGTGGGGGCTAATGGATTATCAAGATTGAACTTAACTCGGACCCTCCCAAGTCCTACCAATTCGCAACTTAGGGTTTAAATTCTTAACACGCAATCGCTTTCATGCTTGGAGTCGCCACTAATCAATTTATGGTAGGCTGATTAGAAACCTAAATAAAACATAGGGAGATATATTTTATTCCTACGAACCAGAGATTCTAAGCTCGGGGACTTGATTACGCTAGATCTAGTCTAACGCCCTTTCGGTACCTTTTCATTTCAAAAATATTCTGGCAAGCAGTTTGGATCCATTTTAACTTATTCACTAACATGTGAGGTGCTCATGCGTGTGCGCAATCCACCAATTTAACACCCAGAAATCAAAGTATTAAATAAATTGCAAGCTTAGGAGAACAACTTACCTCGAATCCAACGCAAGCATCTGCATTGTTAGCTAGAAAATCACATCAAACATCCTAATATGATTTCTAGTTAACAAACAACTCATTCAATTCCCTTTTTTTTGGGATTTTCACTTGTTTAAATGAAATCTAACCTATATGCAATGACATGCAATTAATGACATGCGAATTAATGCAACCTAGCATGCAAACTATATGTCATGCGACGACGTGACTTAATTCTAATGACGGATGAGTGGATTATTTTTGGTATTTTTCGATGAAATTCGGAATTATGAAAAATGCCTAAAATAACGTGCAAACTAAAGACTTTCTTTTTTTTGGTATTTTCTTTCTAAAATTCGGAATAGTAAAAATGCCTAAAATAGAATGCAATCTATGATGATTTAACTTATCCTAACATGGTTTCTTTTTGGAATTTTTTTTAAAAAAATTCGGGATAAATAAATTGCTGAAATTAAAATGCAATCTATTCTAATCTACCCTAAAGCAATTCATTCTCTTTTTTTGGGTTTTTCTTGAAAATTCGAAATTAGAAAATAACGTGAATAATCTGTTAGGATTAAAACCATATTTAATTTAAATTAGGAAACATGCGACCTTAGGTCCTAATTTAAATTAAATACTTATCTCATCCTTCGGGATATATTCAAAATTCCTAAACATGCAAAATTCTAATTTAACAACAAAACATAATTTTATTTGGGTTTTCTTTTTATTTGAAAAGAAAGACAATTTAAACCCAAAGGGGATAGCAATTAATTCAAATCAACCACGCAATCCGCCATATTCGTCTCAAACTCGGATTAGGCACAAGAATCAAATTATCGGCCATATCTAAAGAGTTATAGATATTAACAGATAATTGACCATTCAAATTTGGAAGCAAATTAAAATTATTATCGTATTCAAATAGTTATGAATAGGATAATGATTCTCCGTATCGCCGCGTATCGGACTTTAGGGTTAAAGTCAGATAGTCGTCCAGATACGTTGCTAGATTGGGAGATTTTCCTAATTTGAATATTCTCAAAATATTGCGGATATCTTGAACATTATCCTAAGATATCTAATATTCCACATGATATTCACTAAATATTCAAACACTCAAATTAGTAAATTAAATATTCTGAAAAATTATCGGATAATGTCCAATTACCTAATTTGCAGATAATTCCCAGATTCGAATCGACTCAGGATTGAGTTTGCGGATCGGGATCGGACTCGGTTGACGGGCGACGCGGTGTCGGCGTGGCGGCGCGGCTCCGGGGCAGCGACGGCGTGGCACGGACGGCGGCGGGAGAGACACGACTCCGGGGCAGCAGTAGCCCGACGTGGACGGCGGCGGGAGAGACGCGGCTCCGGGGCAGCAGCAGCGATGCAGCGGTAGCAACGGCGGTTTAGGCGGAGCAGCGGCGGTGCAGGCGGCGAGGTGGCGATGCAGGCGACTCTCCGGGCAGCTACTGTGCAGGCGAAGCAGCGGCGGTGCAGGGCGGCGATGCGACGAGGCGGCGACGCAAGCGGGATAACCTCCAGACGCCGGCGTGCGGCAGTCTCCGGCGGTGGCGTGCGAAGGCGCGGCAACAGCAGGGCGGAGAGCGTGCGGCAGGGGCGTTCTCCAGGCGACGGCGCGCGGCGGTCTCCAATGACAGTGGCGTGCGGCGGGACGGCGAAGGGGCGCGAACGACGGTGGCGGTAGCTTCGCCGGTCTCTTTTCTCTCTCTCTATTTTCTCAAGTGTCTCACTCGTGAGTCTCTCTAAAAAAATCTGATCTGAAAATTATGAGCTCCCCCTCTAATTCTGACCTAGTTATGTTTATATAGATTAATCTAGGTCAAATTAAATGGGCTTAATGTCCTAATGGGCTTAAACTTGGGCTTAGGCTCTTAATTAAACTTAGATAGGCTGAATTAACCTAGGCTAAATTCAAATTAAAACAACCAAGCCCACGTGACGTGAAATTCCCGGCGCTAGCATTCCGAATGAGCCGAGTCTTGTCCGATAAAATTTAAGTTCGTTTGCCATCGCCAATTTGATGCAAATGCAATTAAATTAAAAATGAACCTATGCAATTTAAATATTTTTTGTTTAGGGATTAAAAATTAATCCCTAATTTTCTATGCAAATTACGACTAAATGATTGTCGGTAAAATTTAGGTGTCAACAATTGATTATTTGAATGCAGTGATACCTGCTTAGAATCATGCATTTGTGGAAAGTCATGTGTATTGTTCTTTGCACATTGCAGGTGCCGGAAGCACTCCACTTCATTATGCTGCTTGTGGTGGAAGTGTGCAGTGTTGTCAGGTATTTTGTGGTAGCTAAAAGATAAATAGCATCCAATATCATTCTTTATTTTGTTCATGTCACTTACATAAATGTTTTTTGTGTGGTGGAAGTGTACAGCTGTGGACAGTGAACCAATTTGAAACACCCATGTTGCACCTTTGTTTCTTTACTTCTATTAGATTTATCACTGAAAGTGAACTTCAACCTTTTTCCTCTATATTTCATTTACCTTCGTTGCTTTACTTAATTAAGATTGCTTGCTTCACAGTCATTATGTATCCTTTAGAAGTTGAAGATATTAACATTTAATGTGCAAACAATGTCACTAATTTTGTGTCTAATTCCAGACAATTTATGTTTTGTAGAAGAACAGCTTTGAGCAATTCTGCATAAGTTATGCAAATGAGAGTTTGCAACAACATTTCAACCGACATTTGTTAAAACTGGAGCAGGAAGTGAGCATCTCACTTGGACCATGTCTTTAGTTTTGTTCAGTATTTATATGATGGGGATTATCGCTAAAAGTAGGATATTCTTTTTTGATTCATTTCTGTCATCATTATTTATTGTGCAAGATTATTTATTCTCTCATTATGTGTACTATAAAGAAAAATATTTATGTCATTCTTGTGAAAAATGTAGATGAATGAATTTCATTTTCATATTATTATAATATTTTGATGTTATTAAAGGCTTAATCAATGTTAAATATAAATTCCAAAAATTAATTTTTCTTTTAATTAGGTTTAAAATCAAAAAATAAAATAAACGATTTTGTCGTACGATCACAAATTACAAAAGTTCATTACAAAAATAAAATTTCATCGTTAATTTCATCCCTAAATGATATTTGTCGCAGAGTTTATTGCTAAAGAATTAATAAAAAATCGTCGCTAAATTCGTTCATGAATAATGTTCATGGCAAAAAGTAAAAAAATTTGGTGGCAAATTAGTGACGAATTTTGCCACGAATAAGTTCATCGCAAATTACTGACAAAAAAAAATTTCTTGACAAATTAGCGACGAATTTTGCCACGAATAATTAGTGACGAATATAGTTCGTGGTAAATTAACAACAAATTTTGCCACGAACAATTAGCGACGAATAATTAGAGACGAATTTTGTGATGAATAAAGTTCGTGGAAAATTAGCAACGAATTTTGCGACGAATAAAGTTCGTGACAAATTAGTGACGAATTTTGCCACGAAAAATTAGTGACGAAAATTGAATTTTTTGGTCGCAAAATTTTGCAACGATATATTAGCGACAAATTTTTTTCCGTCGCAAATTTGTCTAGAGACGAATTTTGCCAAATTTTTCGTGGCAAAATTCGTTGCTAAAACCTAATTTTTTTGTAGTGCTATCAAATCGAAGCTCAAGATATATTCTACAACTCTCTCTTTGATCACTTTGCGAGATTCTAATATTTTTGAAGTTAAATCGTCATCACAAGCAGACTGATCATCAGGATCCGAGAAGCATAATTTTGAACTTACCTTGTGTTTTAACTCTTCAATGTACAACTGAGGGATTCGGCCTCCGTATACAATCTTAGGACACCACGGAGAAGCCTTGGAAAGCTCGACAATCTTCTGAGAATCAAACGTATAAACTAAAGTGAGAATCGACTCGATTTTGCACAAATGAACATTTAATCGAAAAATCAAAAGAACGAGATGATCCAGTGGCCATTCAAAGAAACCACAGCCACCCCAGCCTTGGGAGGATGTCGAGATGAATCGCCAAGAGGTCAGAATCACCGGAGGGATCGCTAGACAGTAGGTTCAATCGGTTGAACCGGTTGGAATCAACACAGGCTTGGTCGCTAGTGTTGTGACCAAGGGAAAGAAGGCGCCGGATGGAGCAGCTTTGGCCACCGACAAGGGCGGCTAGTCTTGTGACCAGCCTTAGGCTGCAGTGGAGGAAGGCGATGAGGCGACGGATCATCGAAGACAGTCGGCAAGGGGTTAATGGGAGGTGGAAAAACCGGCAGCCGAGAGAGAGAGAGAGAGAGAGAGAGAGAGAGAGAGAGAGAGAGAGAGAGAGAGGGCATGAGATAGGGAGAGAAAAGTGAGGAGAGAGAAACCAGATCTGACAAATGGGAGTCTCCCCTCCAATTTTGGAGGGGAAAAGCTTATATACCCTCCAACCTTGAATCCTAGCCCTTAAATCGATCTAATGACCTAGAATGCATCCTTAATTATTAAGAATATTCCTTAAGGACTAAGAATAGGTGACATGATATTATGGATTGCCATGATCAATTCTAAATGGATGGCCATGATTAATTTGCTTACCCTATAAGTAATTTGCTCAATTCTAAAGGAAGGGCATTTTAGTAATTTCACTTAGGGGCATTTTTGTAATTTGCATTTGAGGGAAATTTTGTCATTTTGAGCTTAAATGGCCTTGGCTGGTCGGAATGGACCGTCGGCCATTGGATTTTTTTATCAAAAAATGGCCGGTCCGACCAAACCGATTCAATTCAGATCAAACCAGGTTGAACCAATTAGACCGGTTTAACCCGAGTTTAATCGGGTTGAACCGATTCAATTCTCGACCCAATTTATTCTAATTTTATGCAATTTAATCCCTATCATGATTGATTGTCCTAATTAATATTGAATTTGATTAAATTGGATTGAATCAATTTGAAATACATGCACAATTTGATCCAATTTAACTTGTTTAGGCCAATTGTTCTCTAATTTGAGTTAAATTGCATGGCCAAGCTAAAATAACGAATTTGATTGAAGTCCAATTAGCCAAATTGAGCCTCAATTCATCAAATTGGATGTTAGTCTAGAATGGGTCAAGTTGAATTGCACTAATTGGACCAATTACTCTTAGATTTTTCAATCATTGGATCACTAAATTGATCATATTGGCTCAAATTCATGTGAATCTTCCAAATTTGATTTCAAATTTGGATTTCATATAAGAAATTAGCCTTATTTGTGTCTTAATTGCGCAAATCATGAAGAATTGATCAAAATCATTGGTTAGGGCCTAAATTGGGGATTTTTGCGCTTGGCTTGGAATTACAAAATTGGTTCCAAAATTGAATATGATACAACCTCTAGATCAAATGGCGTAAAAGAAACTAACCTAAAAAATGACTAGAAATGAAAAAATTTCATTTTTGGCCGATTTGAACCAAATTCTGCAAATTAGGAAAAATTGATTCTAAACTAATTTTTGCATAATTTCAAATGCTAAAGTCAAATTGAATGTAAAATAAGATGATTTGGGGATTTTAGGATTTTTGTGTTTTCTGATTTTTTGGTCAAAGGTTTGACCAAAAGTCAAACCCTAGTTGACGTTTTATTAGGAGTTTGATTTTATGGTCAAATCTTTGAATTTTTCTGGAATTTCCACTTATAAAGTGAAATTAGATTTGAAAGGAATCCTTTTATGTGAAAAGCTCCAATTTGACCTGAGGTTGACTTTTGATCAAAGGGTTGATCAAAAAGTCAACCCGAAGTCAACTGTTTGAATTTTTGGGTGTTTGTATGAAATGAATAGAAAATTATTTATAGAAGCTAAATCCATAAACAAAATTGAAAAACGACACTTTTTGTTCAAGAAATAGACTCTGTCGTGATCAGAGACCAAAATCCCGAATTTTCTACCTTTAATGACACGTTGGCTAAAAATTAGATGTCAACAACTTTATATTTAAATCTCCATCCACTTATTTGCTTAATATTATCGGTTAGATTTTTCTAGCAATGCCATTGAACAAATAGAGATAGCATGTCATGTAATTGTGGTTCAATGCCATTGGAAACTGTAGGTTTTTCATACCATGGGGAACTGCAGTTTTCCCTATCATGTTTGGCCCCCCAAAAAGAAAATATTTTAGATCGATCTCTTGTTATGGACGTTAGAAGGGTGAGTCCATGAAGATCGGAATTATTTTTTGTTTTTTACTCGCCATCCCTCAATTAGGTCCGTAGTTTAAAAGACATAACGAGAACAAACAAGGTATTAGCTTTAGATGGCAAGGGAATTCGTTCCATAAGATAATTATGGTCTTAGGTTCAAGCCTTTGTTGGAAGAAGGAGGTAAAATCCTCAACAAATCAGGCCAATGTGAGGGAGCGCATCTTTAAAATCATCTGGAGATGAGGACTAATCGAGATGCGTGAAAACTAATCCCGACACAAGCTAAGAAAAAAAATGATGAGAAAGGGATGCAATGATGTTTGAACAATGCTGCACGACTTAGGTCAACAAAGTGAAGAGAGAGAATGGGCTCACAACTCTATCTGTGGTACTCGACATGGGACTACAAAATGAATGGGTTCACAACTCTACTAGAGAAAAGGACACTACAAATGCCAAAAGTTATATAAAGCGCTCACTTTAGTGCCAAAAGTTTCTTTTAGATCACTTAAGTGCCAAAAGTTTTTTTTAAATCACTTAAGTGTCAACTACGATCTAATTGGCCGGAAATTCGACGTGGCCCTTTTTTATTAATTTCTGAAGCCGTCCGTGGGTTGCCGGAGGTCCAGTCAACATGTCAACGATAAAAACGATGCCGTTCGGCAGATTTCCCCTAAATAAGAACCCTAGATCCCTAAATTAAAAGAGAACCTGAATTGGAAAACTCTAATCGGTCAATTTCAGCACACATTTCAATTCTCCCCCAAAATTACCAACTTAATCTTGCAAATAACCTTTTTTCCCTCTAGGCCAAGCCTTAATTTTACCCTCATTGTCCTAATTTTGCTGTCGGAGCATCAAAGGAGGGAAGAAGATGACAAACCTGTTTGAGTGAGAGTTATGGAGATGGCAAGCAAGTGACAACGGGCGGGTGACAGCGGGTGAGCGAAGGCGGGGGAGCGATGACGGGTGAGGGAAGGCGGGCAAGTGACGGTCACCAAGCGACGGCAACCAAGCAACGGCAACCGAGCAATGGCAAGCGAGTGAGCAAGCAATGGTCAATAAAAGGAAGTCGACGCCCTAATTTGTATCCACCTTTTGCAACGTCATTTTGTTTGTTGGAGCCACGTCGGATGGAAAAACGACGTCATTTTTCATGTACAAGTGGATTGCATTTTAAAAAATATGCCACTTCACTTTTTTTAATTGTAACTGCCATGTATTTATTTTGGCCAGAATTTCTCGCTATTGGCACTTAAGCGATCGTTTTTTCTCCGATTTAGCACTTAAGTAATCTGACGAAATGAGTGCCGTACACAACTTTTGACACTTATAGTGTCCTTGCTCCACTCTGCCACTTCCATACTACGAAAATTTGGGGGTAAGTTAAGCGGTCCAAATGAAACAAAATCATGACAATGGCGAAGATAAAGGTGGTTGGGATTAGGTGCACAAATATAACGAAATATAGAGTAAAGGTAAGAAAGCGAAATTGAGATTTAAGATTTTATCATGGTTCACCTTTAAATGAGGGCTACTTCCAGCAAAGGATTCAACTATAATTAGCACCTCCCACCTCTCTATTATAACTCTTAATTATAAGAAAAAGAGATTATTCATAGATGGCACAAAAAAATCAAAAGCCACTCAATAGCTATTCATGAGGTCATCGTTGGGCACGGGCAACGGCAACCCTCGTCGAATCTAGTGAGGGCTTGGCGGCCCTCCCCCGCGGCTGGTGATGGCCTAGGTGAGGGTCGCCAACAACCATCACTGGCCACAATGAAAAAAAGAAAAGAAAAGGAAAAAAAGAAAAGAAAAAATAATGAAAAATTTAGAAAAGAATATTAAAAAATTGTAAATTTGTTCATATTAGCGCTGGTCATATCACATAGGACCATGCCAATGATATCCTACCAAAATTGGCTAAATTGACTCAATTGTCACAAAAGTAAAAGTTTTAGGACTAAATCGGTCAAATCGAAAAATTTATAACTTAATTCGTATCAATGTAATAGATTTATGACTTTTTTTTATTGATAATTGATTTTTGTTTATTAGTGTACATAACCTTTCATTGCACATTGCCTAAAATATTTTTCAAATCATTCACAAATAATCAGAAAAGGTATTTAACACTTAATCTAGATTTATGCAACAAATATGCTCTTTCATAACTCATATTATATTGAATCCCCATCATTTTCAAGACATAAATTTACAAATTTATAAAAGAAATAAGCACCACTTATTATAATTCACCAACAGTCAAATCGAAAGTCACGCCCTGGGATAGCTTCAAAACCCGTGTGCTTCGAAATGGAGGTGGTCTTGCTCCTTGAGACCTTCGAAACGTGCCTCAAACTGAACTCCTCTCTCTCTCTCTCTCTCTCTCTCTCTCTCTCTCTCTCTCTCTCTCTCTCTCTCTCTCTCTCTCCCTCTCTCTCTCTCATGATTTCTTACTTTCCTTTTTTTTTTAAATTCGTTTTCTAATCCTCCTTTGCTGCCACCTGCCACCACTCTAAATTTCAAGGACGTAAAATAAATATTCTACTATTCATATCTATAGAACAACCTCGTAGACGCCACTAGGCATGCAACCCTGCCTATAAAGGGAATGCCGGGGTGGAAATGCTAATATCATAAGCACGAGGCTCTTAGATTCTGCGAGAAGCAGAGTAAAAATTAGAGAATTAAGAGAATTATAGTTAGAATAGACAAAAAAAAAACCTCTTATGCGGCAATAGACTATGTGATTTGACTAGTCAAACTCCACATGTCAATAATGTGCATTAGCATGGCCATCTTTCCAATTACCCATCAATTAAAAAAAAACATATAATTCCAATAAGAGCCCTCCGCGTGGCCTTATCTCGGTATATTAATTCTTCCTTCCATGCAAAAGAACGTGGCCTATTATCAACAATTAAAACTTATTTCATTAACCGAATAATAAACAAAAAATTTATCATAACCATTCACTAAAACTTCAGTTGTCACATTCTCCTCCCATTAAATAAATTTCGTCCTCGAAATTTGTACTTATCTCAATTTTCAAACAAATAAGGCTACTTCTCTAATGGTATACTAACTGAAGGGGCCTTCATCCGGATGGAACAATTACGTGCTAAATGTCTAGGCTGCACACAAAGAAAGTATGATCTATTATTAGCAGGAGTATCCGTATGCATATGCCAATTGTCATGTCTAGTGATATAGCTTAGAGAGGTGAGTAGGTTATAAAATAAAACTTGGTAGTTTTTCGCCGAAGAAATATAATAAAGTTGACATAAGTAAGAATAAATTGCTAATATCTAGTGTGGTGCTTCTATCAATATTTAAAGCAAAGGGTATAGAAATAGAGATAGATGTCCGCAAATTTATAGTAGTTAGGCTTAGATCAGGTTTGCGTCTACTCTCCTAGACTAGCAACCATCAACAGGCTAGATTTCGCTAATAAACCTTGAGTAGATACAAGTTTAGTCTGCTTCTACTTCAACCCAAACTGATCACACCATTAAACTTAAGCACTACTCTTCTACTTCAATCGGAACTGATCACACCATTAATTTTAAGCACTACTGTAACACTCGTACTCTTCTCAATAGAGATTACAAAACAATGTGTCACTCTTAAAAAGTAATTTTATCGAAAACAAAATGTATGTTACTCCTGTAATTTCTACAACTTGTGTATTTTCACTTCGGCTTGTGTGGATCCTTTTATAGTTGTCAATCTTCAAGTTGACCATTGAGTGATCTTTGAGATAATCAATTTATCTGTTGTAGATTGCAATTAAATCACTAGAGGTCTAGTCTGCCATACAAGCAAATCATTCAGCAACCTTTTGTTTTCGCAAATGGGGTCGCCATATAAGGAAATAATCCTTGTCCACCAATAAAATGGAGCGATCAAACTAAGTGTAGTAAAATAATGGGAGCAGTCACATTCAGAACCTATACACAACATTTATAGAAAATTTATAAGTGGTAAACATAAAATACACCACTCAAAAACTTTTATAAAATCAAGACATGTTTGTAGAGAATTTCGGGATCCAAAATAACGTTGGATGAAGACCGCACGCGTTACGGTTGGGCCATACGCATTTCGGAAGGACATGAGCACGACACTCGCAGCTAAGTTAGCAGCTGACGCAACGTCCTGTCACATGTTTGGTCAGCGTTAGCATCTCTTATGGCGTTCCACATCGACCGCCACATCTCGATTGAGAAAATTATAAATAAAGGCATGAAGTGGCATTATTTTTTTAAATAAATACCTGAAATGATCTTTTTTCAAAAAAGAGCTTGAAGTGGTCATGGCAATTTTAAATAAGGATCTGACCTTACTAGCTAGTTAAATATTCCGGTTGATCAAGGGAATTTTAGTCCAAAAGAAAATTTTAATCTAAAATTTAATTAAATTAGATGAAAAATTAAGAAAACTAAACGTTTAAAAAAAGAAAAAAATATAGGCGGGATTGTTTCCTTTTTTATATTAACTTTTAGCCTTTTTTTTTTCCTTTTTGAGTTTGTCTTATAGAAAAATTTGGATGTTTTAACCTAATTTAATTAATATTTTTTAAAAAAAATTAAGATGCGGATCAAAATAACGTCATTTTAGTGCTTTGGGTTAACTTTATCATCGTGTAGGATGCCATGTAGGAGAAATAAATTATTAAAAAACCACATCAATATTTTCTGTTAATCAAATTGGATGAAATTAGCGAAAAGACTCGACTTTTATGCAAAATCGAGTCCTTGGCGAGGGCCTACAAGCTCGGTCGCTAGTGAGGGTATCCTCGTCGAGGTCCTCACTGGCCATGGGCAAGGCAATCCTCACCCAGATCTAACGAGGGTTAGGCTTGCCTATGGGTAGTGAGGGTTGCCCGGGCAAAGCCAGCCCTCACTATGGCTTTTGAGGTAGCCTTATCCGACCCTCTATGGTCGGCCATTGCTTGAGATCGGCGGCCAACCATCAGCAAAAAGGAAACAAAAAACTAAAAAGGGGAAAAAAAGAAAGAAAAAAGGAAAAGAAAATCAAACAAATAAAGGACGAAAATGCCCTTAATCAATCGGTAAAGTTAAGTCTTTTCTTGAAACTGATATAGTCACTTTAACTTTTTATTTGTGAAAATGAAGACAATTTAAATAATTGTTGAAATTTTCCTTACATGTTTAAGGTGCTTAATATTAAAAAAACTAGGATGTCGCAGACACTGCCACGTTGTAACTTTCCAACTAATGATTACCCCAGATTCAGATTTTTCTTTATACAGTATGATTTTTTTTGATACTGTGTGGTCGGCATGCCTCGTTCACTGTGCGTGAGTGAGAATTGGAACTTTCCAATTAGGGCCCATGTCTCCGATTTACTCGGGCACAGATGCATTATCCAGAAGGAAAAAGCGGTCCTTGGGAATACAAACTCCACTCAGATAACCATGAATAAATAAATAAAAATTCCTAAGTGAAAACTTAAAAAAGAAATCTCAAATTATTAATGACCAAAATTCAGATTATCACGAATATGAAATAATATTCATATGATTTAATCCTTTGTATTACAAACTGTTCCAATGTGATGACAACCGGTTTTTTTTACTGAAATTTATGAAAATTTGTGGATGGTGTCAGTTTCAAGTTGACTGCATTTTATTATGTTGTGTTCTAGGTTCGGTTTCTCAATAAACTTATATTGTATTCAAGTCATGTTCTTTTGTTGTAGCTAGTATAAAACAGATTGTATCCATTTTACTTCCTAACATCACATTCTAATTTGATTTATCTTTTCTATTTAGTATCAAAATCTAAATCAAGCCAGAGAAGTAACTTTCTTTTTCAGAAAGGGAGGCTAACTTGGGTTTTAGTGTCCAAATAAAAGAGTTTGTGTTTTGTAATTGCATGTCCAATTTATCTATATTATTTGCGTATTGAATGCAAATTTATAGTAGAGATACCAAGTGAATTTGAAGTAAAAAGTGAATGGAATTTTTTGAATTTTCCCAAGATAAGAAAATAAATTTAAAAGAGAGACGTCACACTTAGTGAGGATTAAGCAGGTAACCAAAATGTTTTTTTTTTTGGTAAGAAGGTAACCAAAATGTTTCGACCTTTTATTTCCTACTTAATAGTGAGTACCTTATAGGACTATCAATCGGAGTCCCCGTTAAGAAATTAGGTCTAAAATAAACCATCCGACAATATTAATCTTCGATTGAGTTATGCAAAACCCAAACAACGATTATAAGATCACTGTGTAACTATAATAAATGTCATACAATAGCAAATATATTTCAAAGTCTTATGATATATATTGTGGTTAAAAGCAGCCCCAAGAAAGAACTCTTATTCATATATTTTATATAATTGACTTGCTCACAGTCCGGCTAGAACTTCTACTATCTTTCGACGCTTCCACACTAGTCGGCCAACCTCTTTGACCAGTTTTCCCATTCCTCTGAAATGGAAATTGTGGCCCACATTGCACCGTCGTCCAAGACGATGAGAGTGGCCGCTATGCGTTCTATTCAAAAAGTTTTATCTTCTTGGGCACGGATCTCCAAATCCCATAAGTTCTTGATCGTTTTCTTGCAATCATGCGTTCCTTTTCTGAACATCATGCAGATGAACTCGTTGGCTATCTTTTTGCTTGGGAAGGCAACGCATTTTTCTTGATTTAAAGCAGTTGTGAAGGACCAAAGAAGCAAAGTTTTCGCCAGAAAGAAACTTAAAAAGTAGAGACTTGCGAATCTCTCAATTTTCAACAGACGGGGCCACCAAAGTTGAGGTTGTCTCCACAGAGACCATCAAACCGTCCTCTCCAACTCCACCTCACCTTAGGAACTTCAAGTTCTGCCTCCTTGACCAGCTGGCTCCTCCGTTTTATGTACTCGGCTCCTGACGACAAGGCAGCGCCAAACCCAGCCTTGGTGACGGGATACTTGAAGACTTCTCTCGCGCAGGCGCTTTCCCTTTTCTACCCTCTAGGCGGAAGGGTGAAAGGAAATGCTGGCGTTGATTGCAACGATGAGGGCGCACTCTTTTTGGAGGCGAAAGATCACTTCGGGTTGTCCAAAGTCCTTTCGAACCCGGACATCACTTAGCTGCAGCAATTCCTCCCATTCTCTCCATACAGAGCCAGTACCAACACTGAGGAGCAAGTCATTGTAGGGGTCCAAGCCAACTTCTTTGACTGTGGTGGCATTGGGATCGGCATCTGTATCTCTCACAAGATCGCTGACGGCTCGGCAGTCACCGCTTTCCTCAACACATGGTCCGAAATCACCAACAATGGCGTTGATGGTGCGGCGAACCTCGTCACTCCCTTCTTGAAAGCGTCTGAGCTCTTCCAACCAAAAGACATAAACTTCCCAATGCCACCCGGAGTCATAAGCAGAGAGAAGCTTTCGACCAAGAGGTTTCGTTTCAACAGTGAGAGCTTGGCTCGCCTTACGGCCAGGTTCAGTGGTGCCAATCCTACTTGTGTTGAGGCCGTGACCGCCCTCATATGGAAATCTGCTGTGGAGGCGGCGAGGAAGAGGCCAGAGAGGAAGGAGAAGTTTTACCTATCATCAGCAGTCACACATGTGGTGAACATCAGAAGCAGGATGAGGCCACAACCATTGCCTGAGACCGCCTTGGGCAATCTGTGGCTGTCCACTGTTGCACCACTAGTGGAAGCAAACAAGGGAGTCAAGTTGCAGGACTTTGCAGGCATTCTCAGAAAATCAGTAAGGGAAATAGATGGCCAATATTTGAGCGCACTTCAAGGCGAGAGGGGATTGGCCAAGGCCTACGAGAGCGTCATGGCGGCCTGGGACATGGCAGCGTTGTCCACCGGAGAGATTGAGCTCTACAAGTTCAGCTTCTGGGCAAGGTTCTCGTTGTATAAGGTGGATTTCGGCTGGGGAAGGCCTGCTTGGGTGTGCCCCACCAGTTTTCCGTGATTCTGATGGGTACGAGGGGTGGGGATGGGATCGAAGCATGGATCACCTTGGCTGAGCACAATATGATCGAGTTCGAGCGCAACGATGAGTTGCTGCAGTTCGTTTTGCCGAGCCCTTGATTATGAGAAGCGCCATGCAATGCTGATAGGATCATTTATAGTTTGTTTCATTTGCTCGATTCAAGTTTCATATGTTCGTTTGCTTTGTTAGATGCCATAAACTGGTTAAAGGATTTGTATGTTGTTATCCATGTGTGATTCAAACTGCAAACAAAAGTATGTTTAAAGTTCCATATGCTTTAATTTTTTGGTATTCCATCCTCGGACATTTTAGTTTGGAAAACCTTGTTGAAATGGAAAAGTACTATATGTAATATTTTTTATGTTATATTATCAGAAAAATCTTGTTAACGGATATCTTTAAGGTATTTTTATCGAGTCATAAAATATTTAAAATCAGTATATAACAAATTCAGACACCTTGAGAAAACTCAAATATGAAAGCAATATTTTTTTTTGCAATATCAAATTGCATTAAAGCAAGCTTAAAAAATATCCGAAGGGTACTGCAGTCGTGGTACCCATTATTATAACAAGGAATGCTACGTGTATTAAGATATCTTACTAAAACATTTTTACTAAATGATGTGGCAATTTTATATTGGATATTTCAAGAAGTCAGTGATTCAATGCATGGTTTCATTTATCTTACCCAAACAAAACTTGCTATATTAATTAGCAAGGTTAATACCACGAAAAACCTCAAACTGGTACACCTGTGACAAATTTACCCAAAATTAATATTTTGACAATCAAAAACCTAAAACCGGTACATTTATGATAAATTTAATCTTTGATAGTTTCCGTTAAATTTTACCGTCAAATTGCTGAATTGGATGACACGTAGTAGTTGAAAGGTATACCAGTTTTGAGTTTTACCCTCCATTTGTCACTGGTGTACTAGTTTGTAGTTTTTCGTGATATTAATCCAATTTAACGAAACTAATGAATGGTAAATTTATCATAAGTGTACTAGTTTGGGATTTTTTGGGGAAAATTTGTCACGTGTGTTCCTTTTTGGCATTTTTAAGGGTAAAAAAATTAGTTCATGGGAGATTTGTCACATGCACACCAGTTTAGGATTTTTTATGGTATTATCCCTATTTAGTATGTATATTTTAGTATGATTTCTCGGAACATCTACCATTTTCTTTTTAAAACTTGTTTAATACTTTTTTATCGCATAATTATCTTCTAACGGACACTGAGGATCAAAATGCCTAACATGAATATGGACTGATTTCAAGATTGGATTGGGTTCTGAACTGTAAGGACCTCGGGGGCTACTAATCTATAATATTATCTACTTTGAGCCTATTGGCCCTCATGACTTTAAAACGAGTTACACAGAGTAGAGAACCCAAGCCTTATCAACTAGCCCAAGACTCCTCCCTTGGTGATGTGGGACGAGAGACATGTGCTTAGCCTCACCCCGCGCACATCCAAGGTAGAGGTGCAACCTCCCCTACCATCCCTCATCCTGCGCCTGTTGCCTAGGGTCTGAGTCGTCACATTTTGCCCCCCTTATGAACACAGCACCCTCGCTGTGGCCCCACATGCGATCAGGAGTCGGCTTTGATACTGCCTGTAAGGACCTTGGGGGCTACCATTGTACAATATTATCCGCTTTGGGCCCACTTCTTACGATTTTAAAACGCGTTACACAGAATAGAGAACCCAAGTCTTGTTAATTAGTCCATGACTCCTCCCCTTTGGCAACGTGGGACAAGAGACATGAGATTAGCCTTGTTCCATGCACGTCCAGGGTAGAGGCACAGCCTCCCTACCATCCCTCATCCTACGCCTGTCGCCTGAGGTCTAGATTGTCACATGAACCACATAGATGAGTTGACAAAGCCAACAATCCCAATATCAGGCCCACGTTTCCAGGTTCCAGCAATTCAATAAATAGAGCAAAACTACAGCAAAATGCAAGGGAGAATTCAACAGAGGGCTGGCGGTGGTCCCTTAGGCCATAAATATAAAATAATTTTATACAATTTTTTTCCATGTCTTCCGTATAAGACTCTCTGTGAAGTCGACCACTACCAAATATTTCACGAACACTCGTATGAGAATTTATGGGATCACACTAATTATTTTGAAAAAAATCAAGCTTTTAGATGAAGGCAATATTTAAATTGTTAAGGAAAAATTACAATCCCGCTCAATTTTTGTTGTATTTATTTTTTCAACAAATTCAGCCCCTAATCTAACATGCAATTATGATTTTTAGACAATTTCATTTTTATTCGTCCCCATGCTAACAAAAATGCTAAGTACTAACAACACATAGAGTTAGAATTTGTAATTAGTTCAGAAAATCAGTGACCAAGTAGCAGTTCAATACTTGAGTATTGCTTTTGAGGAATTTGGCCTATAAGGGCCGGACAAATTTGTACAACTCTAGGCTTAAATCATCGCATTTCCATTGTTTATTCTCCATTAACACCACATATTGATCTTCGGCACTTATTCAGCAAATTCTAGCTGCATTTGGATGGAAATACAAAATTTACATAGAGGATAAAAAAAATTTAGTCTATAAACCAAATCTATCACAAAATGAGGACCAAAACTGAACATAGGCAAATAGTACAAAGACCATTTTTGTAATTTCTCTTCAAAATTTTTATTCTTTTATGGGTTAATTTAACAAAAAACCCTAAACCAGTACAATTGTAATAAATTTACCTTTTGTTAATTTCCGTTAAATTTTATGGTCAAATTGCTAAGTTAGATAATACATGACAGTTGAAGGATGTACCAATTTGAGGTTTTATCAGGTCCTTCTAACCTCGACTCAGTTAAAAGGAATACCTTATAGTCATGTAGATAGCGGCTATAAATAGACACTTTACGACACCCAGAAAGAAATTTTGAGGAAAAGAAAGGTAGCCTCTACATTGTAGTCTCACGTTTGAGGTAGTATCTTTCATAAGGCCGTCATAAAATGCCCTATAGCAACCCAGATCCGGTGACATAATTGTGTATACAATAGTGTAGTGCTAAATTATCAAAACAAGGGATTTACAATCACAACACCCCTTATAACTCCCAACTGCATGAACATTTAACACCTTAATGTCATGGTTATACCTGGAATTCTTGTTGCCAAAAAATATTTTTGAACAGGGTAAAATTTCTGACCTAAGTTCACTTAATCAAAAGCATGATAATTGGATGTCCCCAGTGGAGTTGCCAATCTGTCGTGACTAACCAATTTCGTGAGGAAATGTGGGGCTAGCCTGGCGTGCACTAAGTTTAGATTTGTGACTTAACTCGGGCTCTCCTAAGCCCATATCATATCGTAACTTGTGGTTTAGGTTTTTAACCTATAAATGATTATTATCTAAGAGTCATCATTAATCAGTTTACAGTGGGTTAATTAGACATCCACGTAAAGCAATAAAAGAATTGCCTTACTTCTGCGAATTAGAGATTAATTATGGGTGATTCCACATAATCATTATACTAAACCCAAACGATCCTAAGCTAATTTCACAAGACCACATGCCCCGGGTAAATAAGTCAATTTTGCACAATTACATGATAATCGAGAATGATCCGTGGGTTGATGAGACTTGAATGTGGATTGATTGACGAATCAACCATAAGTCACGCTAATGACACCTCAAGAGGCTGCCTAACTCAATAGGTTGTATTAGGGGCACTTCCCATTGAAGTTTAGCCACGAGCCTTGGTCCGGTTATAGGTTTTCGATTAAAGATAGTTCAAAGACTTTCCTTTCCGAGTTAGTCGAGGTAGACCTCAAGAATAATTTTGGGCCCTAAAATTTTGGACAAATGAATTATTGGACCGAGAATGGAAGCCATGAGTGGGCCAAGATGGGCCTCATGCCCAAGGCCAAAGCCTAATGGGCCTCACGGACCATATAGTTGGCCACGAGGGCCCAATGGAAGGGAAATTATGGTTTTGCCCTTGTGGGCCCAAATTAAGAAGTGCTGAGAATTTGTGCAAGAAAAGCCCGAGACAAGAAATCCGCAAGAAACTAAGCCCAATCACAAGGCCAAAGAGGATTTCGGCTCAAGAAGAATGGGCTTAGCCCAAGTTTAAGCCCACTAAGCCTTTTAAATCCATTAACCTTTTCAAACCCATTTCTCTTCAAATTGGGCCCGTTCAAGCCCAAGCCCAAGCCCAAGCCCTTGTGAATAGTGCACATGAATAGTGTCAAGGGCTAAAATTATCAAAATACCCTTCTCATATTCTCTTAATTACCAAATTGCCCCTTCTAGAAGCTTTTGCAAGATGGAATCCTAGCCATCAATCTTGGCTTGGTGAGCAATTGTTAATCTTGGCCATCCATTCTTAATTTTGTTGCAAGACACTTTCTCTCTCCTCCTCATTTCTCTCTCTCTCTCTCTCTCTCTCTCTCTCTCTCTCTCTCATGTTCTTCTCTCCCTCTCTTCTTTACTACCACCTTCGGCCATGACCATCACCGCCCCCTAGCAGCTAGTTTTACCTCCATGGAACCACCACCGAGCCACTAGCCAGGTGCCGTGATCGTCCATCGCCGTGTACTGTCTGTTCGGGCCATTCCCACCGCTGATCTGCCTAAACCGCAAGCCAACCAACCTTCACCAAAGCTGTTGGCTATTGTCTAAGCCGTCTGTCATCATCCCATGTCGTTTCTAGACCAAGCTACATGTAGCCCTCGTCGCCACCGTCACGCCAGTGTGATCGGAATCGTTTTCGAGCGAGTTAACGCTCTAATCTCTCAATTAGTACGTTAAACTTGCTTAGGGTTAGATTAGACTAAGTTAATCTTGCTTAGTGCTAATTAATGATGGATTAGTTGATAAACTATCGCGACAAGTGATAAGCTATCGCGATAGGTGATAAGTGGACTTGATAGATTATCGAGAAAATGTGATAAGCTATCGTTAAATGGACGATAAGTTATCGAGAAAAGGATTGATAAGCTATCACCAAAGGAGTGATAGGCTATCGGGCATTTGGTGATATATTGTTGGAGAAATGTTGATAAGATATCACCAAAGGGATGATAAGCTATTGGGAATTTGGTGATAAGCATTCACCAAATAGGCAATAGGCTATTGAGGAATGGATGATAAGTTTATCGTGAGGGGAGCGATAAGTTATCAATTTTTATTTAATGAATTATCGCAATTAGGTGATAAGTGATAGTAAATTGCGGTGATTCTATGCATGCTTTATGTGCTTTCAAACATGTGATGCCTTGAAAAATACTTGCCCATTTTATAAACCTTGTTTACTAAATTTTAAAAGTGTTTTTAAGGACATATAAGTGAAAAACCCCAAGGTGTTGGGTTTATATATCCGGTTTTATGAATGAAACGGGACAATGATGTTTAAAAAGGAAATCGTGCAAAGTTTGATTGGTTGATTGTGTATATGTGAGATCACGTGTGAATTTATTACTGCATTTTTATGTATGGAAGTTACAGTAATTTATTATGTAAGCACGAATCACGTTTGCATTTGGCTAAATGCTAAGATATAAATAAGTTGTATGTTTGTTATACTCATGTGATCACATAAAAGAGCTTGTTACCCAGCGGAGGTATGAGGATGCAATGTGTGACATTGTGTAAAAAGTGAGTGCAATATGTGACATCATGCATAAGAGAATAACACATCATATACCCTATTGCATTGACTAAATTTAAAGATAAAGAATTGGCTTGAGTGGTTGATATGTCTCTAAGGTCATATGAAAGTCTATCTAGGTGGGGGTTCTAGACGATGCCCGGTAGGAATTTGGATGCCGTTTAGGCGGGGGTTCTAGACGATGTCATGTCGTGATTGAGGCCGGACCAATGCTTCTTATGGAATGCCGTCTGGGCGATGGTTCCAGACGTTGCCGTGCCCGACAGAGTGAGACAATGCCCGGTTATGCCTGAAGACATCGGCGGGGGTTCGGTTGTGGTTCCGAGTGGTTGTTTAATAATCTGGACTATTATAAGTACAATATGCATGGATGAATACATTGTGCCTGAAATTGATAATTATGTGTCTGGATTATTAAATTGATGTTGCGCCTGCTTATGCACTATGATATGCCTCTGGTTTATACAATTATGTGATCTTGTTATATGCTCATTGGAGCGATTGTAGAGTTAGATGGTTAGTAGAGGGCCAACCTTATGCGAGTAACGCGGGTTGTGCCGTGGCCCTGTGAGGTCGTAGTAATCAGAACTCACTTGAAAGAGTATGTTGCATTGCTCCTGATTATAGGATAAATTTGTGAGGCACGGTATGGGATGGGCTAAAACAGTTTCACTTCATAATCAGATACTACTAATGTGTGTATTGATTGAGAAGTACTAGGTGAAATATGCACAAGCCAATATGCAAATGATGTCATTATTAGCACCTAGTGATTTTACCATGAGGAGTGCTTGCCACTATCAAGAGTGCTTTCCTAATATTGATGGATTGCTACCAATATCAAGGGTGAACAATGTATTGGTGTCAAGATGTTTACAAGCTAGAACGACCTTAAGATAAGGTGAATATCTTAAAAAACCTTAATCGAGGGTGAACAAACTGAGAAGAATGGGGATGTTCGTGATGACTTAGAGGTACTAAGATTTGATGAATAGATTAGATGGACCTGGTGATGGTGAACAAGCCTAGAATGAGAATGTTTGGTAAAACTTGGAAGGACCATGAAGGTGAATGACTTGATAGAGTCATAGTATCTAATATGCTTGGCAAGACCAGAAGATAGATAAGTTGATCATTATCGGGAGCAGTAGATTATTAGTAGGAGCAGTTGCCAATAACAGAGAGGTCGAGGACACGTGACGCCCTCTTTCCAATCTCGATTTGGTGTCTACTGGTTATCTTGAAGGTTTAGAATTCGAAAAAGAGCTGCAAAGTTGATCGAGAGTAGTTCTTGCATTAATGAGTTGGAGACAGACCTAGACAAAAGTACACTGACACTAATTTGGGAAACCGCCATTGTTAGAGAGACGTTTCCGATGACAGAGAGCCATTCTAATGAATTTGAGCGAGCTTTGTTGCAAGCAGCGATAGAACCAATGGCTACTTGTAGAATTTTTGTTGGGAACCATCATGTGAGGTTGGATGTCTATATATTCAATCCAAGAAAAGTAGTGGCATTGGGTGGAAACAAACAAAACTAATTTAGTGCTTTGAGGGTTCTTCTTCGTTCTGTTTTTGTTTATAGTTGTTGTGTATTGATGATTACTCTTTGTGTAGCGTTCCTACTGTTTGTAATCATGATAAGAACAACTGTATAAGATGATAGCAGTACTTGCTTTTTGATAGTGTGATCTATTAATTGATAGGAGCAGTATGTGTTGATTTCAACTTGTCTTGAAAATTACTAGTGGATTACGGCCTTGTTGTGACTATTAGTTGTGGAGAGTGGATGTAGATTTGGGAATAAAGCCAAACACTATAAATCTCTATGTGCTATCTTTCATCTCTTCAGTATCAGCATTACAAGTTCATCATTATCACTTTCTATTCATCAACAACACGTGCACCTGATATCTATAATTTATTTCTACTATCATTTGAAGTTTACTTGTTCTATTCCACAAAAGTTTCTTATAGTTGCCATTCAACCTATTCAGCCCCCCTCTAGGTTGTATTGTTAACCCCAACAATTCCTCCTATTAAATTTCTCAACTTCAAATTTCTTTCTAGACATAATTACAAAGTCTCAGCTCTGATACCAATTATTGTTACATGGACTAGATCTTTGCAATTGCATAGTGACACGAAATTATAAGAGAAAATAATACGAGGAACAATAAAAGGCGCGAGAGATTTACATGGTTCGGTTCGAATATCAGAAACTACGTCCACGGGGAGAGCCAACAAATAATCCATCACAAAATGGAAATTACAAGTTATAATCACTCACGCTCAAGTGTACCCAGCCCCATAAATAACACCTGAAACCCAAAGTGTTTAATCTAACTTAAACCACTCAAAATGCATGTAAGTAAACTGTACAAAATACACGGTGTTCAGAGCACCTATTCTTCTTCTCCGTGCTCTAACTTCGCATTTATTCTTCTGATGAGAACTCCTCTTCTTATATAGAGAGAGGCCATCATGAATAAACATGGGCCATCATTACAACTTTCTTGCTCTTTTCTTTCGCAGTAACGGCATGGGCTCCCTTATCCTTCACATGCGGCCATAACGATGTAGCCATCACGAAGGAGATCTTCCTTCACATTTGACAAGACGAAACCCCCCTCAATTACGTGTGCATTGAAGAATTCATCTTCTCGGTTGTATCCATGCATCTCCCTTTTAATGCTAAAGAAGGGATATTATTCTTTATTAAACAAGTGTAGCCAGTGGAAGTCTTCTCTTGTTATTTATCCAGCTAGCATGCATGCACGAAATTAATGCAGGAAGAGACAAACCAGAAAACAACCGATTGAATGTTATTTGTCCGGCCCTACTCGCTTGCTTTAATTTTGGACCGTGCTTATTTAATGGGCTTAAACTCAAGAAATAACTTAAAGGTCTCGAAACAAGCAAGCTGTTAATGATACACCTCCAGTTTGGGATCTTTTGTGGTTAAATATTTAGTTTATGGTAAATTTGTCATAGGTATATCAATTTAAGATTTTTTTTTGGTTAAAAAATCAGTACAAGATAATTTTGTCATAGGTACACCAGTTTGGGATTTTTCGTGATTTAACCCTTTCAATTATTATATCCTCTCAAATTCAAGTTACTAATTTGTGAGGAAATTTTATTGAGATTCAAGCTTGTAGACTTGCGGACATCTCAGGATGGTCTGAATTGAAGACAATTGGCACGATTGGTAGGGGTTCTAAACCCCCCTAGATAAAATTAATATCGTTATAATGCTAGTGCAATGCTAGAATTATTACACAAATAAGGCGTTACTCTATTGGCTTAAAATTAGGCTTTTCACGAATGATTAGGCCCTCGTAATGCCCAAATTACCCTTTGGAAAAATCCAAAAAATGTCATTTACGGCATGGACGACCTGTTTTTGAATAGATTAAGGATGTAGACTGCATACAGATACTTGGATCCAATTAAAAGAACATGGATGCAATATGTTTTAAGCATTGTGCGATTAAATTTGTCAATAATTTTATAGCAGGATATTAAGTATATAAATATATGATATTTTTACCGCACTTATATCAAAGAAAGAAGCTTGATAAATTCTTCAAATTGGGTTTTACATTATATCTAATTTATCCTTCAAAATGTTAAGCTCCCACAAAAGATCAGCACGTGCTCTTTGTTTAGCCATGATGCTATGAGCCCATGACCCAAAAATTGCCAATTTCTCCTCTCTTTTCTCTATATATACACTACAAGATCTTGCAATTAAATAGCACCAAAGAAGCTCACTTTCTCCAGAAAGAAACTTCAAAGGATTCTTTCAAATCTCTCAACTTCCAAGAGACATGGCCATGAAAGTTGAGGTCGTCTCCACAGAGACCATCAAGCCTTCCTCTCCAACTCCATCTCACCTCAGAAACTTCAAGCTCTGTCTCCTTGACCAACTGGCTCCCCCGCTTTGTGTTCCAATCATCCTGTTCTACTTGGCTCCCGACAACAAGGCGGTGCCGAACTCTGCCTCGGTCACAGGAAACTTGAAAACTTCGCTCTCGCAGGCGCTTTCTCTCTTCTACCCTCTAGGCGGAAGGGTGAAAGGCAACGCCGCCATCGATTGCAATGATGAGGGGGCGTTCTATTTGGAGGCGAAAGCTCACTTCGAGTTGTCCAAAGTCCTGTCAAACCCGGACATCAATCAGCTGCTGCAACTCCTCCCGTTCTCTCCGCACAGAGTCGCTCCCAACATTGAGGAACAAGTCATTGTAGGGGTCCAAGTCAACTTCTTTGACTGTGGCGGCATCGGGATCGGCATCTGCGTCTCTCACAAGATCGCTGACGGTGCGTCAGTCTCTGCTTTCCTCACCGCATGGTCGGAAATTGCCCTCAATGGCATTGACCGCGACGCCATCCTCATCACTCCCTTCTTGAAAGCATCTGAGCTCTTCCAACCAAAGGACGTAAACTTCCAAATGCCACGCGAGTTCAACAGCAGAGAGAAGCTTTCCACCAAGATGTTTCGTTTCGACAGTGAGAGCTTGGCACGCCTCAGGGCCAGGTTTGGCAGTGCCACTCCTACTCGCGTCGAGGCAGTGACCGCCCTCATTTGGAAATCCGCCTTGGAGGTGGCTAGGAAGAGGCCAGAGTGGAACGAGAAGTACCCCCCATCATCGGCAGCGACACATGTGGTGAACATCAGAAGCAGGATGAGGCCGCAGCCACTGCCTGAAAATGCCTTGGGCAATCTGTGGCAGACCACTGTTACACCATTGATGGACGGAAACATGGCAGTTGAATTGCAGGACTTTGCAGGCATTCTCAGGAAATCAATAAGGGCAATTGATGGCCAATATTTGAGCGTGCTTCAAGGCGAGAGGGGATTGGCCAAGGCTTACGAGAGCCTCACGGCGGCACGGAAGTTGGCAGAGTCGTCTGCGGGAAAGATCGAGCTCTACGGTTTCAGCAGCTGGGCAGGGTTTCCTTACTACGAGGTGGATTTCGGCTTGGGAAAGCCCGCTTGGGTGAGCACCACCGGTTTTCCGATTGGAAATATGGTGTTTTTTATGGGAACGAGGTGCGGGCATGGGATCGAAGCTTGGATCACATTGCCCAAGCACGACATGATCGAGTTCGAGCGCAACGATGAGTTGCTACAGTTCGTTTCGCCGAGCCCTTGATCATGAGAGGGGCGACTGATGAAGATAGTAATCCCTTATGGTTTGCTTGATTCAAGGTTTCATATATGTTCGTTTGCTTTGTTAGATGTCATAAACTGGTTAAATGGTTTGTGTATTATTACTAATGTGTGATTCAAACTTCAAATAAAAGTATGTTCGAAGTTCCATATGCCTTGATTTTTCTTGTTCCATCTATGGACATTTTTGTCTAGAAAACCTTATTATAATGGAGAAATACTATTTGTAATATGTGTCATTTCGTTAACAAATGTCTTGAAGATATTTTTGTCAAATCATAAAATATTCAAAATGAGTAAATAACAATTCAGATATGAAATCAATATCTTTTTGTAATATCAAAGCGCATTAATCCAAGCTTAAAAAATATCTGAAGGGTATTGCGGTCATGAAATCCATTATTTAAAATCAGCAATGCTATATATACATATATATGTATATATAAAGAAATCTTAGTAAAAAAATTTATTAATTAATGTGGCAATTTTATATTGGGTATTTCAAAAAAGCCAATGATTCAATGCATGTTTCATTTATTTCAATACCCAATCGAAACTAGTTATGTCACTTCGTAATAAAATTTTAGTAAGATTTCTCAATCCATCGAGTATTTTCCTATTAAAACTCGCTTACTAATTCCTTTACCACATAATTACGTACTAGACACTGATGATCAAAACACCTAATACGAATATTGACTGAGTTCAATATTGCGTTGGGTTACAAATTACGTATATGAGTTGACAAAACCGACAGCGCAAATGTCATAAGAGGGCTAGGGGAGAATTCAAAATGTCATAACTCTTTTAAGAGATTATCTAGAATGTGAACTTTCAAAACTTAATGTTGCCAAAATAACAATAGATTTATTTGCAAATATAGTCTGTTGCAATTACACAGAAAAAATGCACACCAAAGTCATGATTTCGTATGGTCCTCATTTTAGTGCCAATTTCTTTTGATTGATCATCCAAGTCCCATAACTTCAAAAAAAGAAAAACCTTTAGTTTTGTACCATAACTTTTCAATTGATCATCTGAATGCCAAAAAATCCGATTTGTCATTAAAATTTGTAACGCTTGTATTGAACGTTTGTTAAAGTTCTAGCACACAAGTAATCAATTGAAAATTTGCGGCACCAAATTAAGCGCCGCACAAAAATTATGATACTTGCAGTGTACTTCTCCTCAATTACACCAAAGGAAGTTATATTGCAAGTTGGAAATAGTACCAGTCTTCACCTCACATTTCCTACTTAGAAGCTTTTCTCATATTTTATCTTCATAAAAGTTGCAACTTTCATACTCTATCTACATAGAAGTTGTAACTTTTCATAGCCAATACGATTTTAGCATTTAAACAATTATTACACCATTAATAATATCATGTGGGCCACAATTATTCTTACAATTAGTTCCTCTCTTCATGGTCTTGGATTCAAGTCCTTAGTGGAAGCACTCCATGAGCAAAATCCTCAATACATCTGTATCAACGGTTACTAGATGTTCATCATCATATATCAACAACCAAATACGTTCCACAGATGCGTATCAATGTCAACCCATGAATGTCAATCTCTACAATCGTCAAAAAGTGTCACGTGCGTAATAATTTTCACTTGTCGTCCACGTGATTGTTCATGCTCACGTGCTAAGCACTTGCTTGTCTGACTCAATTATTTTTAATGTAAACAGAAGATTGAGTTCGTAAAGACAGGAAATTTTTCCTTTTTTCCCTTGCCATCCCACAATAAGATCGCATAATTTAAAAGGCATAATGAGAATAAACAAGGTGCTGGCTTCAGATGACAAGGGAATTGGTTCCTCTCCTCATTGTCTTGGATTCAAGTCTTTAAGGGAGCACTCCATGAGTGAAATCCTCTATACGTCAGGCCGATGTGGGGAAGTGCATCCTACTAATTGAGATGCACCAAAGCGGACTTAAACATCATTATCGCTAAACCACAAAAAAATATATATGATGAGAAAGGGATGTAATGATTTTGCACAAAAAACACGACTCTTGCAAACAGTTAGGGGAGAGAAAATTTATCGTATGATGTTACGACGATATTTGGTCACTTCAATGAGAAAATTTGTGTATGGAGCCAATGAGGGTGTGAAAATAGTGATACCATATCAAAAGTTGTTGATTCGAAAAGAACGTAAACCCATCTGAGTTAATATATTAATATCATGCTTAACTTCTGCATTTTTAAATTCTTTATTTTGCAGAATTTATGTAGACTATTGAAAAGGACAACGTTCTTTGATATAGTTTCCAATAGCAACTTAGCTTTGAAAAGATATTTTGCAAGTCTAAGAATGGATCTTTTGTTTAAGTAGGATAATGGCTCTTGACATCTTAGGATTACTACCAAAAGTACACACGCGTTGCGTACGTGCGAAAACTAACAGTTAAAAGATTTCAACCATCTCATCAGGAAATATTTGGATTATCAATTAATGGAAAGATATTATTGCCTCAATATAAAGAAATTGTACACATATATGTGGAAAAATAAAACTATAACAAAATTTGAACTTTTTTTTTATAAAGTTGTCTATAAGCCCCTCTTTGCTATATGTAATAGTATATATAAATACATTATAATTCTTTTCTCAAAACCCTTTTAAGAGACTACGTAGAATGTGAACTTTCAAAACTTAATGTTGCCAAAATAACAATAGATTCTTTGCAAATATAATCTTTCCCAATTACATAGGAAAAGGATACACAAATGTCATTATTTTCATATGTCGCCGATCACTTTAGTACTATTACTTTTTCAATCGATCATTGGACCCCCATAACTTTAAAAAAGAAAATCTTTTGGTTTAGTGTTATAACTTTTCAATTGATCATCTGAATGCCAAAAAATCCGGCGTGGCATTAAAATTTATAATGCTTGTATTGAAACAATTATTATTAATTATTCGGCACTCATGTAATCGGTTGAAAAGTTATGGTACCAAATGAAGTGCCGTACAAAACTTGCGACACTAGTTGTGTTCTTCTCCTCAATTACACCAAACGAAGTTATATTGCAAGTTAGAAATAGTATCAGTCTTCAGCTCACATTTCCTAATTAAAAGCCGTATTGTTGCAAGATTCAACTCCTACATGAAGCCTTTTACTCAGCATTCCTCAATGGATTCAAACTCTTGAATTTCAAGAAATTAAAAAAATTTGAGCGTGCCATGGCTTATGGATGTTGCTCATAAAAATTTTCACATTCGTGGCTTAAGCACATTTTTAGAAAGTTGGGGGCAATGGCCCCTCTGGCTCGCCTTTTAATTCGACTTCGCTGTAAGTGTTTGAAGGTATTTGTCAAATATCTCACACCTACAAGGCTCCGCTGTTTTAGTGACACATCAAAGAGCCCATGTTATTTTATCTATTATGCTCCTAATTTAAATATATTACTAAACGCATAAGTTACAACATATCACTATGCAACTTTACTACAACATATTTACAACACAACAACAAAGAGATGGGGCTGCTTCAAAGCTCAGACAGAATAGACGAGGCCTGACGAGTATGAAGAAATTGAGACCGTGACCACCAGACCTCAGTCGGTGTCGCCCTCTGAATTGTTGAGCATGTTTAGCTGGTTATTTGAGATGTGCTTCACCTCTAGTGGGCTCAGATTCGAGTTGGCCGAGTCGAGATTCGCCTTAGAGTGTATGTTATGGTCTTCTTCGACGAGTGCTTCAAGCCTCTGCTACGGTCTTCTTGGACAAACCCTTCGATGGTAAGCACTTGTGCATTTTCTTGGCAGCACTGTGTAATCTTGCGTATTGGGAAATTGAGCTTCTTAGTTTTTTTTTTTTTTTGCTAGCAATTGATGTGAGAGAATGGTGAATGGTTTTCCAATGTCTAAAATGCTTTGTAAGGTTAACTTGAAATGAGCTATCTCCTTCTCTACCGCTCTGTGTAGCTCCTCTCTACCGCTTTGTGTAGCTATGGCTTCCTCTACCTTAAACCCTAACACCAACCACCCCAAAAACCCCAACCTTCCACCATGATTTAACCTTTTTTCCTGCTTTTTCTTCTCATTTCGGTTCGTTTCCCAGTGTTCCATTTGCTTCTGCGTTTCTACTCGTACTTCTCTTCTTCATCTTCTCCCCTTTCCCGCGACCATTGAAGCATCTGCATGTCTTTCTTGGTTTCTCCGCTTTGTCCCCCACCCTTGGACATCTGCCTACTAATCCACTCCCACTCTCTTAGCTTTGTCCCACACCCTTGTTGCCCTACATAAATTTCTTGGCTCCTTTTGCGTTGCTTTGCTTTCGGGACCTGCTCTTCTTCAACTTATCCCCTTTCCCACGACCATTGAAGCCTCTGCGTGTCTTCGGCTCTTGGTTTCTCCGCTTTGTCCCCCACCTTTGACACCTGCCCACTAATCCATTCCCATTCTCTCAGCCTTGTCCCGCACCCATATTGCCCTACACAAATTTCTTGGCTCCTTCTGCGAATATTTGGCTTTCGGGACCTGGTGACGACTACTTCCAGTGCATGCGTCCAGGTTTTGTGTTCCTTTTTTAATAGGGCTTCGAGCTACTGAACATCGTTGATGATGAATGAGGAAGAAGGTGCTGCTGAGCGTTTGGCCCATCTCTGCAATAAACTGGGGAAGTTAATGTACGAAAATGATATGCCTATTTTAGATGAGGAACTTTCAGAGGAAAGAATCATGGAATGTCGGGTCTCTCTCATCGGGCAACTCTTCCAAAACCCTAGCGTGAACTTTCAAGCACTCCAAACAGCTATGAAGAAGGCTTGGAGGAATGAGTATATGGAGGTCAAAGCCCTCGAAAATGGCATACTCAGTTTTACTTTTCGTAATGAAGGAGAAAAGAATCGAGTGCTGGAAGGAGGTCCTTGGTCTTTTTCCAATCATTTACTGCTCTTGAAACCCTGGGAACCGGATACTCCTCTCCATTGTTATGAGTTCAAAACCTGTGCCTTTTGGGTCAGAATCTTTGGCCTCCCTCTTGAATGGAATTCTGAAGGTATGGTAAAGAAAATTGCTAGCTCGATGGGAAAGGTATTAGAAGTGAAAATAGATGCTCGAGGCTCTGCAGCTCAAAGAATTGGGAAAGCGAGAGTAGAAATCGATCTGGATACTGAATTGAGAGTTGGACAATTGATGAGACATCAAAATAGGAAGGTATGGCTTGATTTTAAATATGAAAGGCTGCCTTTCTTTTGTTACTCGTGTGGGAAGATTGGACACTATGCTAATTATTGCAAAGACATTCCCTACGATGAAGGAAAATTTTCGGTAGAGTTGGGTAGTTGTTTTGGAAGCTGGCTGAGAGCTGAAAGTATAGGGTACAGTCCCTTTTGGACAGTTTTCTACAAGAAGGAATCTATGGTCGAAGCAATTGAAGAGCATATCCCTGAAACCCCTGAGCACCAACGGCCAAATGCAATTATGGAAGAAGTTCAGCCCATCTCTCCCAATGTTAACTCCAATATACCACAGGGAGACCATATGAGGACAGATCCCTATTATACGCAGAAGATAACACTGTACAATTCTGGTAAAAGAGCACTTCTGCTCACAGACCCTACTCATGAAAAAGGCTTGATTTCTCAGCCTGCCCAAACAGGTTCAGCAGGAAACAGAATGAAGAGCTGCAAGAAACCAAAAACTACTTTGACCAAAAAACAAAAGAGGTTCAGTCCTTACAATTCACTTCCTAAAACCCCAACTTGGCTGGATGAAACTCAACTTCTTGAAACACCTGTTCGTACGACCGAAGAAGTCGCTGCATGGGCTTTGGTGGCTAGCCCTAATAAGCCACCAGGTGAACCATGAATATTCTATGCTGGAACTGTCAAGGATTGGGCACATCCTTGACAGTTCGAGAATTAAGAGCTTTAGTGGCTCATTTTAGGCCCACTGTGGTTTTTCTTATGGAAACGAAAAATCAGTTTGAAGTTGTTCAGAGAATAAAGAGAAGACTCCAATTCCCATTTTGTTATGTTGTTAATCCTGTCGGCACGGCGGGAGGCTTGGCTGTTCTGTGGGATGAAAGAATTTCACTGGATATAGACTCAGTGTCTGAGGATTTTGTGAATTTAAGGTGTAAAGAGGTGGTTAGTGGAAAGGAGATGAGAGTTACATTTGTTCATGCTTCTTATGTATACCAAAAAAGACTACAGCTTTGGGAGGAATTGCGAAATATAAGCTCCACGAATGCACTGCCTTGGGTATGTTTGGGTGACTTTAATGAGGTGCGGTTTCATTGGGAAAAAGTTGGAAAGCACTTGGCTGAAAACTATCGAATGAATGTTTTTCGGGAATGTCTAGAGGCCTGTTCTTTGATGGACATTGACAGTAAAGGGTGTGCGTTCACTTGGGCCAATAATAGAGAAGGGGACGAGTATGTTAAAGAACGACTTGACCGGGTAGTATGTACGATTGAATGGAGGTTGCTGTTTCCTGAAGCCGAAGCTTATGCTCTCCCAGCAATAGGATCAGATCACAGTCCTATACTTCTATCTCTTTGGGCTAACCATGTTAAACGAAAAAAGGAATTCAAGTTTGAAGCCTTTTGGCTTGAAAGTGATGAATGTCGCAAGGTAGTGCACGAAACTTGGAGCTCTCCCACTCACTTTGAAAAGGATTTAGTAGGGAAGTTGCAGGCGGTAACTTTTGCTCTCTCAAACTGGAGTAAGAAGAAATTCGCAAATGGACATAAGGAAATAAACTCACTGAAACAGAAATTGCAGTGGCTGACAAACAATACCATGGGGTCATCTGACAAAATGAGAATCCAAAACTTGCAAGAAGATATTGACTATTTATGGAGGCAGGAAGAGATGTATTGGGGGCTGCGGTCGAGAATTAATTGGTTGAAATGGGGAGATAGAAATACAAAGTTTTTTCATGCAACTACCATTCAGAGGAGGCAGAGGAATCGAATCTCTATGCTTCAGAATTTAGAAAATACATGGCTATTTGAGCAGTGCCAGTTGAAAGAACATACTACACTCTTTTTCCGAGATCTATATCAATCTATTGGCCCTCGAAATTTCTCCCCTATTCTGGATCAGGTATCTCGGGTGGTAACAGAAGAGATGAATCACCTCTTGTTGGCTGAGGCAACCTTAGAAGAAGTCACGAATGCAACTTTCCAGCTAGGCGCAGCAAAAGCACCGGGGCCTGATGGCCTTACTGGTTTATTTTATCAGCAGAATTGGGAAGCAATTAAATGGGATATTCTAAAGGAGGTGAGGACTTTCTTCAGTACTGGATCCCTGTCACCAGAGTTAAATAAAACACACATTTCCCTTATCCCGAAAGTCTCAAACCCTGAGCGCCTAGATCAATACCGCCCTATTAGTTTATGTAATTTTGGCTACAAGATTATCTCAAAAGTGCTGGCTAATAGACTCAAACCACTTCTACCCGAACTTATTGCAAAGGAACAAAGTGCTTTCGTCGGAGGGAGGCAAATTCAGGATAACATCTTTATTGTCCAGGAGGTGCTGCATCAAATTAGAATTCGAAAGAGACGAAAGAAATTTCAAGCGGTTCTCAAGCTAGATATGCAGAAAGCCTACGATCGATTAGAATGGGATTTCTTGGAGGCATGCCTAATAAAGATTGGCTTTGATGAGAAATGGGTGGGATGGATTATGAAATGTGTCACTACAGTTTCATTCAGCGTTAAGTTTAATGGAGAACCTCTCCATTACTTTAAACCTTCTCGAGGAATTAGGCAAGGGGATCCCCTATCTCCCTATCTTTTTATTCTGGTGGCAAATGTCCTATCCTCATTGATGAAGACAGCTGTGGACAATGGAAGTATCACAGGAATTCAACTGAACAGGTGGTGTCCTACCCTTTCTCATTTACTTTTTGCGGATGATTCAATATTTTTCTTGAATGGCACACTTCTAGAATGTCAGAATTTGGCTTCTGTACTGAATCAATATTGCTTAGCATCTGGACAAGCGATAAACTTAAACAAATCGGGGATATTCTTTGGTAGTAATTGCCCCCAAACTCTGAAAGACAATATGGCAAGGGAATTGAGAGTTTCTATTATTGACAAAACTGGTAAATATCTTGGAATTCCTTCGGATTGGGGAGTATCGAAGAAACAAATGTTCGCTTGGATTTTAGGACGAGTCCATTCTAAACTAGAAGGGTGGAAGGAAAAATTAATATCCAAAGCTGGTAAAGAAGTTTTGCTTAAAGCGGTGGTTCAAGCATTACCACAATATGCCATGTCTGTCTTTAAGATCCCAATTTCTATTTGTAAGGCTATTGAACAGAAAATTGCTTCATTTTGGTGGAAGACCAATGAGACCAAAGCCGGCATTCACTGGAAGAGTTGGGATGTTCTGAAAACAAGAAAGGATCAGGGTGGTCTGGGATTTCGAGATCTGCTCTCCTTTAATAAAGCAATGTTAGGTAAGCAAGCTTGGCGTTTGAGTAATAGTCCACACTCTCTCTGGAGCACTCTATTCAAAGGCCTTTATTTTCCAAATAGAGATTTCTGGCATGCGGAAAAGGGACAACGCCCCTCATGGGGTTGGCAAAGTCTGATCCTAGGAAGAGACTCCATTTCACCTCAAGTGTTGTGGGTAGTAGGGGATGGTTCAAAGATAAGCATTAGAGAGGACAAATGGCTGAAGAGGGGAGTCATAGGAGGTCCTGCTAATAGAAATGAACCAAGGTTTGTCTCTGAACTCATTATCAGAGAGGCAGGCATATGGAATGAACAAGTTTTAACTGAACATTTTGAGGAGCCATTAGTGAGAGAAATCCTTGCTATCCCAATTAAACCCCAAACAGAGAAGGACCAACTCGTCTGGACTGGAACTCAAGCAGGAAAGTATACAGTTAAAAGTGGATACAACTATGTTCGAGCGACAGCCAACAAACAGACTGACAATCAAGCCTCCACTTCATTTCAACCTCCTCCCACCCTCGGACAGACATATGGAAATTACACGATCCACCCAAGGTTAGAATTTTCATGTGGAACTTATGCCAGAATGCTCTCCCAACTAAAGACAATTTATTTCGAAGAAAAATTATACCTGATCCCACATGTTCGTTATGCAATAGAGGAGTGGAAACTGTGGAACACTTGTTCTTATTGTGTCCCTGGACGAAGGAAATTTGGTCGCACCCTGTGCTCAATGTTCATATTTCAAGTCAAGGTCTTACTAGAATTGATGATTGGTTCGGGAGTTTGAAAGGAAAGTCCAGCAACTCACCCAATCTAGAGCTGGTTGCTGCAACCCTATGGAACATATGGAAGGCGCGCAACCAAGCCATCTTCCAGAACAGAAAACCCAACGCAATCAGCCTCATCGACGCTGTCCTAGCTGGGTTGCAGAGTTTTAACAGATGGAACCCCAAATCAAGCAGATCTGGGAACAAAACAGAGGAACGTACAGAGATCTGGAATCCACCGCCGTACGGAACGTATAAAATCAACATAGATGGAGCGTACGAACCTGGAGCTTCGGATGGTTCGGTCGCCTGCGTTTGCCGTGATTCCGTCGGAAGGCTGCTGGACGGAGCAGCTCGCACAGTGGCAATGTCGTCCCCGCTGATGGCTGAGTCCTTTGCTCTGTTAGAAGCCCTAACTCACTTCCTTCCCAAAAGACGTGAAGCCCTTATAATTGAGTCTGACAGCTTGGACTTAGTCAATGCTTTAGATAGCCCATATCCTCTTAGTTGGGAAGTCCACATGATTATCTTGAAATGCAAAGACCTGCTAGGATCCTTCTCTAGTGTTCGGGTCTTTCACTGTCACAGAGAAGCCAATTTTGTAGCAGATTGGGTTGCTAGAGCCCACAAAAAAAATTTTCTACCTCTCAATTGGGTCTTCTCCCCTCCCCTAGCACTTAGGGAGCTCTTATGTACTGATGCCCACTTATCGGGCCCTTTTTAGTGAATGTTATATTTATCTTTCTGACAAAAAAAAAAATGCTTTGTAAGGTTGGCCGGTCTGGTTCTAAAACCATTCGGTCTAGTTTCCAATTCTAAAATTTTAGAACCAGGAGTCACTAGCTGGGTTCTCAAATCTAGGCCAGGAACCAATCACATATTGCTTATTTATAGGATTCAATAGGTCTTATATTTAAATCTCCCTCCATTTATCTATTTAACCTTTTGAGTTGGATTTTTCTAGCAGTGCAATTGAATTATTTGATATATCATCTTATGCAATGTTGATTTACTACTGATGTTTTCATACTAATGAAACCATTGATTTTCTTGTCACGTTTGGCATGTAAAAGCAAATATTTTTAGATCCGTCCCTTGTTGTGGACATTAGAAGGTGTTTCGCCGGAATTTCTCTCGCGACAGAATATATTTTACCAAAAGTAGTTCTATGGCTTTTAATTAAAGGAGACTAAGGTCCCGTGCTAACTTTGGACTAGAAATATCCTTGCGAATGAGGGAATTGACAACTTTATACAGAATGAAACTGTAGATATGCAAATTTTGCTGAAATTCAATCGATGACACATTTTGGAAAATACAAACTCGAGAGAGTAACCAAATGTAAACAAATTATGCAGCAATTTAATCGACAATACCATATGAAAACACAAGAGACACTATGCTGGAATTTAATTGATGATACAACACTTAGGATATAGATTGCACACCGGAATTTAATCGACAGCGTGAATCAGAAAGCTGCTACTATGAAAATAAAGTGCAGTGCAGGAAAGTAATGTACTTAAAGGTAGAAAATTTATTTGATTTGTGCGGGGAGTGTTTTGTTGGTGATTGATGGTATTTATAATGACATAATGGTAACTGATTGCCTTCCGACTGTTTCCAGTGATTGCATTTCCTTGAGTGGTTCTGTCGATTGTCTTCATCTCCTGAAATTTCGGTTTGCACGCCCTCATGATGCTACAATTGTGCCTCCAAGCAATTGCTTTTGATATACTGAATGTTAACTGCCCCACGATCTTATTTTGATGATTGTTAACTTTCCCATGAACTTATTTTCAGGCGGTAATTATTCCCTCCATGGATGTAAACTCATTGTCTTCGATCTCAATTGCTTTACTAATTTTGAACTTCATGGTTGTGCTTCGATGTTCTCCAAGTTTGCCGCAGACTCCATCGCCCTGATTGCTTCGTCTCAGTTGATGACTATACTCTTCTGTCTTTTATTTTTTCAAGGAACTATATCGATAGTCCGTTGTTTGCCCATTGCTAACATCTATATCAATGGTTACTAGATGTTCATCATAGTATATCGACAACCAAATTTGTTCCACAGATGTGTATTGATGTCTACCCGTGAAAAAAAAATATGATGAGAAAGGAGTGCAATGATTTTACACAAAAACGCACAGCTCTGGCAGACAGTGAGGGGAGAGAAATTTTAGGTTGTATGACGTTACAAGGATATTTGGTCACTTCAGTGAGAAAAATTGTGTTTGGAGCCAATTGGGATGTGAAAATAGTCATACCATATCAAAAGTGATTGATTCGAAAAGAGCGTAAACCAATGAATTAATATAATACTTATTATGCTTGACCTCTGCCTTTTTAAATTCTTTATTTTACAGAATTTATCTACATTATTGAAAAGGAGAACGTTCTTTGTTATAGTTTCCTATAGCAACTTAGCTTTGAGGAGATATTTTGCAAGTCTAACAATGGATCTTTTATTTAAGTAGGATAATGGCTCTTGACATTTTAGGATTACTACCAAAAGTACACACGTGTTGCGTACGTGCGAAAGCTAATAGTTAAAAGGTTCAAACCATCTCATCAGGATATATTTGGATTATCAATTAATGGAAAGATATTATTGACTCAATATAAAAAATTGTACACACACATATATATACCGAAAAATAAGAATATTTCAATATTTAAATTTTTTATATATATAAACTTGTGTATAAGCCCCTTGTTGCTTTATGTAATAATATAAATAAAGATATTATTATTAGGAAAATTGTTCAAAAAATCATAAACCTATTGTACTTTTGCCAATTCAGTCCTAAATCTTTCAAGTTTGCTAATTAAGTCTTAAACATTTTCACTTCTTAACAATTGAGTCCATTCGGCTAATTTTGGCCACTCGGAGCTAACGTGGGCACCGGCCGTCCGACCACCACTGACGTGGCAATTTTTAATTTTTTTTAAAAAAATTCGAATTTTTTAATTTTTTCCTTTTATTTTATTTTTTGGTCTTCTTCCCTTAGGTCGGTTTGCCAACTAGCCAGAGATGAAGGTCAACGAGGTCGACCTTGCCGGCCTCTGGCAAAGCTCGCCCTCGCCAACCTTTGGTGAGGGCAAACCTCATCGGCCCCTAACTGGGCGAGGTCGAACCTTGCCTGAAAAAGGCAAGGTCGACCTTGCCGTCACAACCCAAGTGATGATGAGGCCAACCTCGCCGTCATGACCCAGGCAACGGCGCGGTTGGCCTTGCCTTGGCTAGGCAAGGTTCGACCTCGCTCAACCAGGGGCTGGCGAGGCTCACCTTCTCTAGTAGCTAGCGGGAGTGAGCTTTGCCAAAGGCTAGAAAAAAAAAAGGAAAAAAATTTCAGAAAAATATTAAAAATTACCACGTCAACATTGGCCAGTGCCGGCCGGCGTCCATGTCAGCTAAGGGAGACCAAAATTGGCTGGATGGACTCAATTGACAAGAAGTGAAAATGTTTATGACTCAATTGGTAAACTTGAAAGGTTTATGACTAAATTGGCAAAAGTGCAATATGTTTACGACTTTTTGGATAATTTTCCCCATTATTATCTTTTCTCAAGACTCTTTTAAGAGACTATATAGAATGTGAACTTTTAAAACTTAATGTTGCCAAAATAACAATTGATTTATTTGCAAATATAATTTTCAAATTACACCGAAAAAAGACATCACAAATGTCATAACTTTCGTACAGAGCCCACTTCCATGCCATAACTTTTCCAATCGATCATTTAAGTCCCTTGACATAAAAACATTTACTTTGGTGCTATAATTTTTCAATCGATTTGTTGAATGTTGGAAAATACGACGTGACATTAAAATTTATAATACTTGTGGTGAACATTTTTCAGAAGTTATAGCACTCAAGTGATCGACTGAAAAGTTGGGGCACCAAATTAAGCGCCGCAAAAAATTTATGATACTTATGGTGTTCTTTTTTTCAGTTACACCAATGGAAGTTATATTGCAAGTTGGAAATACTATCAGTCTTCACCTCACATTTCCGAATTAAAAGCACTATTGTTGCAAGATTCAACTCTTATATGAAGTCTTTTACTGAACATTCCTCAATGTACTCAAACTTTTGAATTTCGAGAAATATAAAAAAGATTTGAGTGTGCCGTAGCTCATGGATATTGCCTATAACATTTTGCATATTTGTGGCTTGAGCATCATTTCAGAAAGTGTGGGGGCAATGGCCCAACTAGCTCGCCTTTTAATTCGTCTTCGCTGTAAGTTTTGCAAGGTATTTGTCAAATATCTCATAACGACAATGCTCCGCTGTTTTAGCAACGCATCAAAGAGCCCATGTTGTTTAATCTAATATGCTCCAAATTTAAATATATTACTAAACACATAAGTTACAACCTATCACTACGCAATTTTAATACAACATATCTACAACACAATACCAAAGAGCACGGTTCTTTTCTGTAAAATATATGGATAATTTTAGGGGAAACTACAACAGTGGGCCTTGTATATATTGCACATATTCAATTTTGGTCCCCTTACTCGATCTCCGGACAAGTTTGATCACTAAGCTAATCTCCCGTCAATTTCTGTACACATTGTGTATTTTCATCCAAATATGGATGGAAAATTCTAAATAAGCAAAGGATATAAACTAACTTGCAATAAACAAATCAATAGGCCATGTTCAATTTTGGTCCTTTTACTTAGTTTGTTTAACAGATTTGGCCCCTAAACTAACCCACGATCATGATTTTGAGGAACTTGGCCTATAAGGACCATACAAGTTTGTACCATTCTAGGCTTAAATCATCAATTTTCTCATTGTTTATTCCTTATAGACACCACATACTGATCTCCAACACTTGGTCAGCAAATTCTATCTGCATTTGACGGAAAAACAAAATTTACCCTGAGGATAAAATTGAAACGAACTTGTTGCAAAATGAGATCCAAGATCAAACATGGGCAATAGCATAGGGATTATTTTTGTAATTTCTCCTCAATTTTTTTAATTTTTTGTTCCACATCGACGCCATGTGTTCATCTCCAATTCCAACTCCAATGCTTAGTCAAAATTTTCCGTCGACATTAGAATAGAAATGGAAGGATCGTCCTGGAACCGTGATTGGGGACTATTCACATTATGATATACGAGGAACAAAATTGAGTATGGACAATAGTACAGGGATATTTTTGTAATTCTCTAACATTTTATTTGAATTTGGCTGGATCAAAATTCAAATAAAGATTGACCCATGGAATTGTCCCGACAAACGATTTGCGATTTGAATTTGGACTTTGTCAAGTCCCTGTTTAGAGGTTTTTCCAGCTCTAGTTCGAGAAAATATTAGGTTCGTTAGTAGTGCCGTGACGCCGGTGTCTGAGAATCATCGAGATTGCAACAAGCGTAAAGTGGGAGTAGAAATATTGAACCTAGAGAGCACTAGGGCTGACATATAAGCTTTTTTCTATAGCTCCTAAGCTGCACGAAAGAGGTTTTAGTATTAATTATACCGTTGCGTGAAATGCGGGAAGAGTGTTTATTGACCGGGAGTGATAGCCGAGTTGTGTTGACTTTGCTTCAATTACTTGGCTGTCGAAACTAGCGGCTAGCCGAAGCAATTGACAATGTCCCCTTGATATATATATATATAACTCTAAAAGTGTCACGCTCGCCACTTCTCGGTGCGCCACATCCCTCGCAGAGGTCGATTCGTGTGCGACGTCTCAGGACGCGTCGCCGACCCAAACCCAACACAGAGAATTTAAGCACATGCGGAAGTAATTAAAACCACCCGTACATAAATAAACGTATAACCCAGGGTAACCACTGAAATCAATGCTTGTACTAATACTGGAAATCCTTTACAATATCCAAGTACAACCCGAACGTCAACAAAAATCAAAAGCGGTTCAAGGCCACTACTGACAAAAAGGGGTAAGTGGCTCGGGGTTCAGACACTACAACTAGCTGGGGCTCTTCCCAAAAATGTATCGATACGCCTGCCGTCCTCAAGGTCGGGGATCTGAAAAGTCGGTTTTACAACAACCGTGAGAATAAATCTCAGCGAGTAATTCCCTAAACCTAAACTAGGCTAACGTGCACCTCCTGACAAGTACTAAACAAACAGCACATAATACACACATAACTGACTCAGGCCCTTGGGCCTAAATCTAATCTCACTAGACCCTGCAGGTTAGGCGTCAAATCAACAAAAGTAGCTACACGACATAATTTAATCACAGCACATACACGCGCATTTCTATGTCACAACGCATGTTATGCATATGCTAGTGCTCGCACTCATGCTCATGCCTCATCAATGCATTATCGCACACTTACACACTAGCACTCAGCCATTTCTCAATTTCTCCTCCGACCCGCGTTAAACGCATCAGGTCCAACCTGCGTAAAACGCATCAGGTCTATCATTTCGAGATCGATCTCTAGCCCGCGTAAAACGCATCAGGCTCATGACACATTACCTGCGTAAAACGCATCAGGTTAGTCATCTTCCGGTAAACCGGGCATCGTCCCGCGTAACACGCCTCAGGACGGGTTCACTACCCCGCGTAACACGCATCAGGGTTTATTGTGATCACACATTCACAATCACCAATTTTTATCTGAACCCCGCGTAATACGCATTAGGGCATTTTAGGTGATCACAATGCACATGTCACTCGGGCACACTTGTAAGTGCACGTGCCGTGTCAATGCTCATGATGCACATCCATGACTGCAATAATCACATTTGGGCACTCACAAATTCACAACGAGCACTCAATTTAATAAATCACGACCCCAATCAACCAAATCTCTCAGCACAGTCATGGCACAAATTCGACACGTAATTTATGCATATAAATCACCCAATTGAATTAGTATGAAACTTATGTACTTGAAGCCCGCCAAGCCACGCTATTCTTAGTCACACTAGGCACGTGGCACTATGTCACGGAATTAATCACAACTAAGTATAAATCAGCCAATTAATCTGCCAATCTAAACACTCCAGATAATTACACAATTAACCACGAATTGATCGCGTCTTGTCCAATTAAATCCCGATACGGCCAGCCTCCAAACAGATTAATTCGGGCCGATAAATATCCTCAAAATATTCTATTCGACTCTCCAAAATATCATCCAAATCCGCCACCACTAGACCAAATACGACGCGCACTATAATCCGCGTATTAAATCCGAACAATTCTGAACTCGGCCCGATTTAGTCCAAACTGACCAGCCCCTTTGTTGCGCCTCTCGGGCCACTAATCCTCCATTAATTTATCATACTAATCCACCAAATCGATCACAATTACAATCCCTAATCACTTTCACAATTTAACCCCTAAATTACCCTAATTAACCCCTAAACTCGTCTAAAAATGCGAATTATTCTAATTAGGGTTTACGGTCAAACTCACTGGGTGTCCTACGCTTAAAATGGCCGAATGAACAGTAACGGGCCCTGGGTGAACAGTGCTCGCCGGAAAGTGAACAGTACTTCGCTGGAAATGAAAAGTGACGGGAACGGGCTAGGGCGCGGGCTCGTTCAAGGTCCGAGCACGGGCACGAGAGCGGCTGGCTGGTCAGCCGGGGCGGCAACCAGCTGCGGCGACGGCTCCTCCGGCGAGTGGCGGCAAGGCGTGAGGGAGAGAAATAGGGCAAGCAGCAGCAGCCACGTCGCCGGGGTTGTGGCCAGGCGGGCAGCGACGGGCTAGACAGAACGGAAGCAGCAGCGTCGCGGCGGCGAGGCTGGACAGCCGACCGGCGACCAGCGGGGCGAGCTGGAAAGGGAGAGAGAGAGAGTTGGGGGGTGAGAGAGAGAGAGAGAGAGGAAGAGGCGGGGAGGCTGAGGGGGAGTGGTGGCTGACCGGACGAGCCGGCAACGGCGTCTGGCCGGCGGTGGCGACGGCGAGCTGACGGACGGCGGCGAAGGACGGCTAGCCGGACTCAAGCGGGACCGGACCGAGAGGCAGCCGGGAAAGAGAGAGGCAAGGGGGAGGTGGTGCGGCTGCAGAGGGCGGCGGCGCGGCGGACAGCGGCGACTGGGATGACGGTGGAGCAGCCAGGCGCGGCTGGGCGGCGCCGGGCGCAGCAACAGCGGCGACGAGCTCGCTGCTCGCACGCGGAGGACAGCGAGGGAGAGAGAGCAGTCGGGGGTGGGGGCCGGCGGCGACGGGGCGGAGCAGGGGCTGGCCGAGCGGCGCGGCACAGCGGTCTGGAGATGGCGGCGAGCGACGGCCTAGCGAGCTCGGCAGCGGTCAGCGAGCACGGGACGAAAGCGAAGCAGACGCGGCCAGAGGAAGAAAACAAACGAAGAAGAAGAAGAGAGGGAAGGAGGAGAGAGAGAAGAGAGGAGAGAGAGAGAGAGAGAGGTCTGACAGGGAGGGGGAGGAAACGTGCATGGGGGAAAAGCGGGGGAGGGGACGTGCATGGGAAACATGCGCGCGGCAGAGGGGGAAAGAGAGAGAGAGAGAGGAAGAGAGAGGAAAGGAGAGAGAGGGAGAGACACGCGCGCATTGGGGGGTCAGCAGAGAGAGAGAGAGAGGAGAGAGAAAGAGAGAGAGAAGTTCGAAATTTTAAATTTAAGCGCGAACCGACGGACACGGTCCAAACTAAAAACCGACCTATCGATCTCGATTTAGATTCGGAAAAAGGCCTAACGATCCACAATAAATCCCGACAATATTCTAGGACATACGGCCAAAATAAAAATACTCCGAACCACACTACGAGGGAGGTCTACCAGTCCAAATTCGCACCCGATTCAAAAATCCATTTTTCCACTATTCCTAATAATTTCGACGTTGGCCACAATAATATCGACACCGTCCAATTTATTTCGTCCCGAAACTCCCGGAAATCGACTGCCAAGTTCAGGGTATAAATAACGGTCAAATTCGATCGAGTGCGATTTTAGCAAAATTTCTAATTTTAAAAATAAGAACCCAAGAGTGATCAGTTCCCGGGCGAAATTCCATTATAAGCGCATTGACGAATTACACATTTTATAATTCTCAAAAATAGGCCAAAATCCGGACTGTTACAAAAAGCATCTTTCACATATCCCATATGCCAAAAAAAGGAGCATAATTTCAACTTTCTATCAAAAAAATATTCTAAAATCATTTCCAAATCTCTTTCGTGCAGAGATGATGTTGCGAGGAAAGGTATTGGAAAAAATTTAAAATATAATTTACAAATATCTTAAGTGTAGAACACGAAAAAGCTGGTTTGAGATTTTCAACTTGAGACGCTTGTCCCATTCTCAACGGTGCTCAAGCATAATGATATCACACTAGTCAAGAACCAAATGTTTTTTCCCTGTAGTTGGGGCAATATACAATGCAAATGCTAGCTTTTTCTCAACACTCATTTTTTAAGAAAGAGAGATATTTGATCTAACATTTTGATCTTGGTAGGAATAATAAAAAAGTGCATATCTTTCTTACAGAATCAAATTTCGGAAAATTATATATAAATTTATATATCAACATTTGTATGCTGTAAAAGTTTTAAGAGTTTTGAGATTAAAAAAAACTAAAGTGTGTTCATGGCAAGGTCTAAATTAAGTAAAATGTAATATGTAAAAATCTATGAGGATAGATAGTTCATTTGAATTAGAAACCTTCAAACTTCTAATATTGATCAAAAGAATTTTATGTATATATAAATATATATAATTTTCAATGCATCCTTCTCCAAGATTGCTCTGTTTGCCTTGATTGCTGTATAAGAATTTCCTCAACATGCTGAGCATCCAGCTTGATCAATAATGGAGTAAGATTACCTCACCATTCAATAAAATTTTCATCGACTTCATAAAAACCAAAAAGCGAAAAAAAAAAATGGCTACTCGATTTAAGAGTGTGTGTGAATAAACAAATAGGTTAAGGAGAAATTACAAAATAAGGTCCCTATACTATTCTCTCTGTTCAAATTTGGACCTTGGACTTTAATTTTTTAACCGATTTGGCCCATAAACTAATATGTGATCATAATTTTTGGACAAATTTCATATTTCTTCGTACAAATGCAAACGAAAAAAGCTAACTGCTCCTTACCAAAAAAAAAAAAGCTAACTGCTGCTTTACCCAAAAAAAAAAAAACTAACTGCTAAAGATTCACAAATACAATCAGCATTTATAATTAGTTTAGAAACATGGTAACCTAGTAGTAGTTCTCCATAAATAGGTTATACTTGGTCCCGAGCAGGACGGTAAAAGGCTCCGTCTGGGACTCATGTAGACTCCGGCATCCCCTGACGTAAAACCCCTAAGGGGTAGGGCAGCTCTCATGTCTCGATAAAGATTGTGACTGGGGTTCACCTGGTAAGACTTGGACCTGAGTAGTAGTTCTTTATAAACAGGTTATACTTGAGAATTGGCCCATAAGGACCAGACAGAATTTATCGCATCAATTTGCCAAAGGTGTCTTACCCAACTGGTGCGGATGGGCATGGAAGGACTAAAAGAATAAACCCAGCAATGTGGTCAAGACTCATGGTAACATGCTAAAGTCGATTAATTTCAAGTTATCCCCTATACAATCAGTGGATACAAAATTATCTGATCTTCAACTTCGGCTTGATCACGTTGACCCAAAGGTTGACAAAACAGCAGTGGCTACCAATGAGTGGCTCTGAACCCTGCAAGATAGAGAAGCCGGGGCGAAAACCCAGACACTATCTTGATGATCCATCTCCTAAAACCGAAATGTTAAAGAGACGAGTTAGGTTTCTTCAGGTTAATCAATCTGTTCTACCCTCCTCTTTTGAAGCATCGTTTTACCCTTCATGGAAACGACCGAGGGCCGGCAGCTTCCCTCCGAAAACATTGCCTATCTTCTCTGCATTAGGAGAAGAAAGCCTAAGGCCTCGGTGCCCAGATATTGTAACCATGCGAAACAAAATCCGAGATATGAAGAAAAGAGGAGATTGCTGAAGGGAAAAAAACAGCAACACGGAGCTCACAAATGATTTCAAATCTCATTGAATCATACTTGAGAGATTATCATCGCCGGACTTTGCCAGTCATTGCTGTTTTGGACCCGGCAAATACCGAGCAAGGCTCAAAAGCTGAGTTATCTGAACAGTCATTACGAGACAATTTTGACATCTCCTCAAAATCCACTACTCCCATCTCTCGTAAAGAACCACTTCCTACAAATTTTATGATGCAAGCCCATTCCGATGATTAAGATATAGGATGAACAAACTATGATCCACCAACGGCCAGAAGAAATCAGAGTCAAACCCACAATTTCACACCATCAAGAGCAGCCTTTGCACTTGATGGCCTTCCATATCATAAATGGTCAGAAAGATTGCAAGAGTTCTATGCTTGGCTGACCACCAAGGCCCTACCACCAGAACTTGATCACTATGATATTCTTTCAAAATTAGTTAGCAGACTCACTAAGAGCCTTCGAGATTGGTGGACATCTCTTTCGGAACAGGACCAGACTGCGTTCTTGGTCATATAAGACTTTAATCAAGTGGTCCGAATTCTCCTTCAGTTTTTCATGGGCAGTCCAGAAGATTTGAGAGAACTCAAAAGAATTGAATTCATCGAGAGAAAATGTTGTTCTTATAAAAGAAAGGATCTCAACTAGCCTTTTAGAGATATGTTGAAGCTATTTCATGCCATAGGAGCAAAGCAAAGTCTCAAGTCGGGCTTCCCACCATCCATTCCAAAGCAGATAGCTACAACAGTCCAAAGATCTTTCCACGACAAGAACAAACGAGCTGTAGATGCTACATTTGGTGTCCATATTTCCATAGAAGAAATATTCCTTTGAAGGAAAGCAATCAAGGATTACTTGTAGGATAACAGAAAATTTGACAAAACCTGTCAAAAGCCCGGCCTGCAAATTAAGTGCTCGCATTCTGACTTAAAAAAAATGAAGTGCTCGCATAAGTACTCTTCTGGTACATGCCCCAGCAAGAAGAAGCGATATGTTAGGAAAATTTTGCGCAACTCACCCAAACGAAGGAAAGGATAATGGCGATTTCTTCGCAAAAGGAGATTCCTAAGCAAAAAGAAAAAGGATAGATGTTTAGCCTGTGGACGATAATGACACTTTGCCACAAACTATCCTCGAGCTAAAAAGAAAGGCATGCATATATGCCGCAAACCATTGAAAAGAAGACTAGAGTTTCCTTCCAAGAAGGTGATGTTGATTCAATCTTCTCTTTGGAAGATGAACCTCTTGACAAAACCATCTTTGCCATTCAAGCGTTTCCGGAAACCAGCAATACTGACTGGTCGAGTGAGCCAGTCAGATGATGGTTTGTACTTCTTCCTTTCCCAAGATCCAAAACTCCCAGATGTTTAAAGTATTTGCAACCGTGTGGTCCTTAACCACATATTTCTTTCAAATTATGGTAAGCCATTTCAGTTATTGCTCTCATGGATACAAGAGCTAGTGCATCCATCATTGATCCCAAAATTATTCCACAACAAATTTGGGAGCCATACACATGGTATTTTACCTCGGTCTCCGGAATGGCATTTGCCACCAAAGTAAAGAGCAAGCCCATTAAAGTTCAATTCTTTCCCCAATACTCCATTAATACCAAAATTATTGGATCACTATCCCCTGATAGAGATGTCATTATTGGGTGGGATATTCTCAATAAACTACCCCACCTCACAATTTTTTCCATTGGTCTTAGATTTAAAGGACAGTTCAAAAAGTTCGTTGACATTAAGAGATTTAATCTCATCCATTCTAATGTTCTCAACCCAATTATCCAATCTATCATGAGGTCCTATGCTAATTCTCACTCTAGGTTTCTTTACAAATCCTCCAATCCATTGTGGAAAAATGAAGAATTCTTCATCCATTTTCCTTTCAAGAATGATGATATTAACCCCACACTGGTCGACCACTCTGGCATGAATCTTGAACTATGCAACTTGTCCAAAACGGCTGTAAGAGTTAGTCCAGCAAGGGCTAATTGAACCAATAGATACTCCATGGACATGTGAAGCATTTTATGTCAATAAGTGAGCTGAGCAAACTAGTTGCAAGAAATAGTTGGTCATTAACTACCAACCTGTAAACCAGTTTCTCCGAGATGAAAAGTTCCCTTTGCCAAACAAAAAGAATTTGTTCTTCGGCCTTTCAAATGCCAAGATATATTCCAACTTTGACTTAAAGCATGATTTTGACAACTTGGTATTCATCCTGAAGACTAATATAAGACGAGATTTTGCATACCGAACCAGAATTTTCAATGAACAATTCTCCCATTTAGTCTCAAGACTGCACCACCGTTGTTCCAAAAGGCTATATGCAAGATATTCCAATCTATTGTTGCTTCTCCTAGATATACATTGATGAGATTCTTCTCTAGAGTTCCTATGAGAAATCTCAGTACAAGATACTCTGGCAGTTGGTTGATTTGGTTAAGTAGTATGGCATTTTGTTACCACGGAAAAAATGGTCATTTCTCAAAATGAGATCAAATTTCTTTGTATGCATTTGAAATATGGTGCATACTATCTAGGTGAACATATTGCAAAGGAACTGCTCAGATTTTTTTATAAAAATCTGACAAATTAGCAAGTTCAACAGTTTCTCGGCAGCCTTACCAAAAAAAAACAGTTTCTCGGCATAGTGAATTACCTCAGGGATTTTATTGCAAAGATTTCAAAGTTCATGCATCTATTGCAAAAAAAATGCTGAAGAAAGGTTCACCTCCATAGGGAAAAGAGCATATTGAAGCCATCAAAACCCAAAGGAACGGCTTCAAAACTTGCCACCATTACAAATTCTTCCAGTGGCAAAAGAATCGTTCAAACTGATGCTAGTGACAAATATTGGCAGCATTTCTTTTTGAGAAAATAAATGGCAAGTGGAAAATCTTTGGGCACAAAAGTGAAAGATTCTCCCAAGCAAAAATCCTTTATCATTGTATGTTTAACGAGATTATGGTTGTTAACTATTGAATATAGAAATTTGAGTTCATCTTATATGTAATCATGTCCTTGCAAGAATGGATATGTCTTCCTTCTTCCAGATGATGATGTTCAAGCAGAAAACAGCACCACATCCGCATTTGCTACATTAGGCAGAATGGTTCTTGAAGTACTCCTTTGATACCAACTATATTTCTTTGACTGAACATTCCTTAATGTACTCAACCTTTTGAATTTTAAGAAATAAAATTTGAGTGTGCCGTGGCTTATGGCTATTGCCTATAACATTTTCCATATTTGTGGCTTGAGCATAATTTCAGGAAGTGTTCGGGCAATGGTCCCCCTAGCTCGTTCTTTAATTGGTCTTCGCTGTAAGTTTTGCAAGGTATTTGTCAAATATCTCACAACTACAACGCTCGGCAGTTTTAGCAACGCATCAAAGAGCCCATGTTATTTTATCTAATATGTTCCAAATTTAAATATATTTCTAAGCACATAAGTTACAACATATCACTACGCAACTTTAATACAACATATCTACAACACAATACCAAAGAGCACGGTTATTTCCTGTAAAAAATATAGATCATTTTAGGGGAAACTACAACAATGGTCCTTGTATATATTGCACATATTCAATTTTGGTCCCCTTACTTGATCTCGGGACAAGTTTGATCACTAAACTAATCTCCCGTCGATTTCTGGACACATTGTGTATTTTCATCCAAATACGGATGGAAAATTCTAAAAAAGCAAAGGATATAAACTAACTTGCAATAAACAAATCAAAAGGCCCTGTTCAATTTTGGTACTTTGACTTTATTTTTTAACAGATTTGGCCCCTTAAACTAACCCGCGATCATGATTTCCAGACAAATTTTGCATTTATTTGTCCAATTACAAACAAAACAGCAAGTGTTAAAGACTAACATGGAGAGTCAGACATTTATAGTTAGTTTAGTAAATCATTTACCTAGTAGTAGTTCTCCATAGATAGTTAATGCTTGAGTATTGCGTTTGAGGAACTTGGCCTATAAGTACCACACAAGTTTGTACCGTTCTAGGCTTACTCCATCAATTTTCTCATTATTTATTCCTTACAGACACCACATACTGATCTCCAACACTTAGTCAGCAAATTCTATCTGCATTTGATGGAAGAAAAAATTACGTTGAGGATAAAAAATTAATTATTGAACCAAACTCGTCACAAAATGAGGACCAAAATCAAACATGGGCAATAGCACAGGGATTATTTTTGTAATTTCTCCTCAATTTTATTTTATTTTTGGTTCCACGTCGATGCCATGTGTTCAACTTCAATGCTTAGTCAGTATTTTCCGTCGACATTAGAACAGAAATGGAAGGATCGTCCCGGAGCCATGATTGGGGATCATTCACATTATGAAACAAAAGGAACAAAATTGAATATGGACAATAGTACAGGGCTATTTTTGTAATTCTCCAACATTTTATACGAATCTAACTGGATCAAAATTCAAATAAAGAATTGACCCATCGAATTGTCCCAACAAACGATTTGCAATTTGAATTTGGACTTTGTCAAGTCCCTGTTTAGAGGTTTTTCAAGCTCTAGTTCAAGAAAATATTAGGTTCTTCAGTAGTGCCGCGACACCAGTGTTTGAGAATCATCGAGAATGCGACGAGTGTGAAGTGGGACTAGAAATATTGAACCTAGAGAGTACTAGGGCCGACATGTAAGCTTTTTTTCTAGAGCTCCTAAGCTGCACGAAAGAGGTTTTAGTATTATACCGTTGCGTGAAATGGGTGAAGAGTGTATATTGACCGGGAGTGATAGCCTAGTTGTGTTGACTTTGCTTCAATTACTTGGCTGTCGAAACTAGCTGCTAGCGGAAGCAATTGACAATGTCCCCTTGACATTTAACTCTAAAAGCATCTTTCACATATCACATCTGCCAAAAAAAAAGCAGCATAATTTCAACTTTCCATCAAAAAAATATTCTAAAATCATTTCCAAATCTCTTTCGTGCAGAGATGATGTTGGGAGGAAAGGTTTTGGAAAAGATTAAAATCTTTTTCATGTAGAGATACACTAAAAAGCTGGTTCGAGGTTTTCAACTCAAGGTGAGACCCACTTAACACGTGGCGCATTCTGAATGGTACTCAAGCATATTGATATTGCACTAGTCGAGCACCTAATGTTGTCCCCCCCTGTAGTTGGGGAAAATACGATGCAAATGCTGGCTTTTTCTCAACACCCATTTTTTAAGAGAGAGAGATATTGATCCAACATTTTGATCTTGGTAGGAATAATAAAAAAGTGCATATCTTTCTTACAGAATCATATTTCGGCAAAACATAAATAACTTTACATGTCAACATTTGTATGTTGTAAAAATTTCAAGAGTTTCGAGATGAGAAAAAGTTAAAGTGTGTTCGTGGTAAGATTTAGCTTAAGTAAAAAGTAAAAAATAAAAGTCTATCGTGATAAGGTCTTCATTTGAATGAAAAACCTTCGATGTTCTAATATCATGAAAAAAGTGGTCAAAAGAATTTTATAATATATATAGTTTTCAATTTATCCTTCTCCAAGACTTGATTGCTATATAGGAATTTCCTCAACATGCTGAGTATCCAGCTTGATCAATAATGGAGCAACATTACCTCACCATTCAATAAAATGGCCACTTAATTTAAGAGTTTGTGTGAATAAACAAGAGATAATGACACAAATGGTACCTGAACTTTGACCTATTGAGTAATTTGGTCCCTAAATTTTTAATTTGTTCAATGTGGTCCTTGCACTTTAGCTTAATATTCAATGTGGTCCCTGAATTTTTTATTTGTTCAATATGTTCTTTATACTTTTGATACATGTTCAATGTAATCCATAAACTATATGAAAATATTCAATATAATCTCTAAACTTGAATTAATGGAAGGACTACATTGAATATTTTTATATAGTTCAATGACTAAATTGAACATGTACTAAAAGTTTAGGAACAACGTTGAACAAATTAAAAGTTCAGAGATCACATTGTACATTGGGTTAAAGTTCAGATATCACATTAAACAAATTAAACGTTCAGGGATCACATTGTACATTGGGCCAAAATTTAAGAACTATTTGTATCATTTTCTCAATAAACAAATCTATAGTTAAGGAGAAATTACAAAAAATGGCCCCTGTGCTATTCTCTTTGTTCAATTATGGACCTTGTGCTTTATTTTTTTAACCGATTTGGCCCATAGACTGATCTACGATCATAATAAATGGACACATTTCATATTTCTTCGTACAAATGCAAACAAAAAATGCTAAGCGCTAAAGATTCACAAGTACAGTTACACATTTATAATTAGTTTAGAAACGTGGTTACCTAAGAATAGTTCTGCATAAGTAGGTTATACTTGGTCCTGAGTAGGACAGTAGAAGGTTCCGTCTGAGCCTCTTGCAGACCCCGGCATTCCCAAACGTAAAACCCCTTGGGGGTTAGAGGTAGCTCCCATGCCTCGAGAAAGATTATGGCTAAGGTTCTCCCCGTTAGACTTGGACCTGAGTAGTATTTCTCCATAAATGGGTTATACTTGAGTGTTGCTTTTGAGGAACCTGGCCCGAAAGGACCGGACAGAACTTACTGGATCAACAGGACAACAGCACTTGCCAAAGGTGTTTTACCCAACTGGCGTAGATTGGCATGGAAGGACTAAAAGAATTACCCCAGCAGAAGCTATTCTCAACTGGCAAATAGAGATTGCCCTTGCCCAAAACAATGGGCTCAAGACTCAAATTAGCATGCTAAAGTCGATTAAACATGTGACATCCCAAAAATTTGTCCATTTGAGATTTATAAATTATTGAGTTTTATAAATGTATTCGCAGTTGATTCTTGTCCAGAACTGATAATTTTTAGGATACTAATCATTGGGAAAAGGCTAATTAGGGAATTAAATTCGTATGACTAATAGAAAATTCGATCGTGAATTTAATTTCGACCATGAAATCGCCGATGTGATATTTTGAGCCACTGTTGGCCGATCTAAGGGTAGTCAGGGATCAATTCGCCACTGTCATAGTAGTGAATCGCGGGTACTTCCGCCGGACCACGAAATGACTTGACGAATTATCCTGAATCTATACCGAATGATCGTACCCCACGGATCTAGCGATTGATCCTCGCGATTTTAATGACAACCGAAATTGTCACGAACCGAACGGACTTGCGCGTGACTCAATATATTATCAGTCACGAATCGAATATGCGAATTTCCCCAACAAGCCGCCCATTAGTTTGAGAAACGCTCGAATTACGTTTAATAGAATTTAATTATTTAATTTAGCCCAAATCGGACACCGGAAAATTTGGAAGTCACAATGGGACGTTAGGACGACGTTGCAGCTGTAACATCCAATTTTTGCTGTGCCCGAATTCTTCAAAAAAATTTGATTTTGATGAGAAACGGAGAATCGGACCATTTTACCCTTGAGAATTAACAAAGGGCATGTTTTGTGGGCAAAAGGCATTTTAGTCATTTTGCCCTAACTTTTTAATTGGACAATTTTGCCCTTGGATTTTTTGAGAAATTACAAGTATACCCTTGAATATTTTTGGTAAGATTCGATCTGGGCCGTCGGTTTCAAGATAAGATCGAATCTGGATCGTCGGATAAAAAATATGAGAGAGGGGCATTTTGGTAATTAGCCAAATTGGGTCAATTACACTATTTAGGTCTAAAAGACCCATTTCTCTCTTTCTCATTTCTCTTTTCCCCTCTCCACCATGAAAACCCCCCCTCACCATGAGCACCCCCTTCCTCCGATCACTCTCTCTCCCTCCGTCGTTCACCGCCGTGCCCTCACCGCCGTCCGCATGCCCGCCGGACCGCCGCCGTCGCCGATCTGCCACGCCACCGCTGAGCCTCACGCCCCCATCTCGCCGTTCTCTCTCTCCCCTTTTTTTCCCCTGTGCGGCCGTGAGCCTTCCTGGCCACGCCTAAGCCCCGCCGTCGCCACCCAAGCCGATTGTCGCCCGTCGAGAGCCGTACACCGTCGCCGCCGTTCCCGATGAAGTGCCGTCGCTTTCCGTTCTAGCCGCGATAGTCTAGAACGCTGGTAAGTCGCAATCTAAACCCAACTTAGGACTTTGGGTATCGACGAGCGATTTTGGGTGAAACCGGGAATAGATTAAGTGCGGAATGGCATGATTTAAGAGTGGAATTAGGTGGCGGGCCTTAGGATTGAACTTGAAAATTTTTATTGGAAATTTAAGGACAACAATGGGCTGTGGACTACTGTTCATGGGGCAGTGATGGGCCGATCGGGACAGAGGTTGGATTTTTAGAACCGAGAATTAATGGTAAGAAAGTCCCATGAAGGACCGAAATCAATTTGAGGCCATTTGGTTAGAGAAAAATAGCGATTTTTGTGTTTTACATGCGTTTGAAATATAATTGAGTTGGGATGGTGAAATTGAATGTGTGATTGTGCAATTGGTTGATTTAATTATGCCTATTGGGTGTACGCGTGGGCCAGATTATTTTAATTATTATTATTGGCCATGTCAAATGCTGAGTGTGCATGGATTTCGTGTAATTAATGCATGCACGGGCCATATGTGAAGGGCCATTTGTATGTGGCAAATGCTTGTTGAGTATGTGCATAAGTAAGAAAGTGAATATGAGATGGCATGGGTGATCGTGGAATTCGTGCCGTCCTAAAGCATGTACTTCAACGCGGGACGATGCCCGGTTTTACCGGAAGACTGCCAGCTTGAGGCATATACTTCAACGTGGGTTGCGCAGTAGGTGGTAGATATTGAGCTTGAGGCGTGTACGTTTACGCAAGCAAGAAACATGGCCTGAGGCGTGTACGTGTACGCGGGCTTGGAGTGTTGTGATATGTTGGTCACAATGGACCTGAGGCGTGTACTGTAACACGGGTCACTGGCGAGAATGTGAAAAAAAAAGGATAAGGTTGGATCGGAACGAGTACGCAAGAATGAAAATTTATTATGCATGTGATTGTATATAATGTGAGTGTGACTAACGTGCAGGGCGCAAGCAGGATAAGCGCAAGTAAAATAATTGATGTGCCTGCTATGTGATTATGTGGCGCATGTGTGTGATTGTGTTTTATGAAATTGTCTGGAGGTACGTGATAGCCTAGGTGGGATTTAGGGGTGAACTTACCGAAAAGTGTCTTATGGTTGTTTCAACCAACAATTTCAGAACCCCGACCGGATTCATGAATATTCCGCCGCCGCCACCAGAACGTTTTGGAGTACCTGTACATACCTAGCTTGAGGTTGCAGAGTTTCCGATGGACGATAACTTTACATGGATTAAGAATACTTCCACCGTCTTCGTATATGTAGGTTTACCCCTTTTTGAAAAGCATAAGTACTCTGCCTAGTTCTTTCGGGATGATGCCGGGGATGAGTTTGGGCCTGTTAGGGGTTTTGACGTTCCATTTGACTTAGTTGGGGACTGGGATCCGTCGGCTATACCTCCGATAGACGGGGAGTTGACTAGCACGGAGGTTAGCCTGGCGTAGTCAAGACTACACTTGGCGCCGGCAGCCCAAGGATCATCAGAAGCTGAGCACAAACCTGAGCTCGAAGGATCGCAAGCAGCAGATGACCTAATGGACATAGATTTGGAACCGATTCCCGAGGAAGGACCAGCAGGGGTGGAGCCCGAGGTAGAACTTGAGATTGAGCCCGAAAAGTCAGAGGAACCTGTAGGAGACCCGGAATATGTACTCTCGTATGAAGAGTATATGGATCCCAATTTCGTGCATGAGTACAATTTCTTAGATTTTCTAGCTGAGGAAAATCAGAATGAAGTTCCATCGGAGTCGGGCGATATTAATCACCAGATTAAGATTGAAGCGGAACCGGAGTCTTCGGAGGAGCAAACAGGCCTGGGAGGTTCAGATTCGGATGATGATAAGTCAGACTCAGAGTGGACGCCTAGCAAAGGGCGTAGGGGCTAGCATTAGGGGTTTAAAATAGCAAGTTTTTGGAAAGTACCATTTTTGAGTTTAGAATGCCAGGTCATCGATCTTTTGGTATATTGATAGGTTGTAATACGTTGTGCAAGTGTATGCGAAGGTTGTAAGTTGTGGCGGTTGTAAGTTGTGAATATATCAAGTTATTAATGGAATCGAATACATGTATTTCTCCCTAAATGTTTCCCCAGTTTTAAATTGTCCGGGATTAATTGTGGTTTCCGCTTGGTGACTTAAAATCTCTTATGGTTATTTGAGGTCGGCGATAACCTGGGACATCGCACTTTTCGACCAGAAGAGGGATGTCGCATGCCCGATGGAGCTCAGGGCGTGACAAAATAGCAGTGGCTACCAATGAGTTGCTCTAAACCCTACAAGATAGACTCAAGAAAGAAGCCGGGGCCAAACCCAGACACTATCTTGATGATCCATCTCCTAAAATCAAAATGCTAAGAGACCAATCAGGTTACTTCACGTTAAACAATATGTTCTACCCTCCTCTTTTGAAGCAGCGACCTTCCCTTGATGGAAACAACCATGAGCCAACAGCTCCCCTCCGAAAACATTGTCTATCTTATCTGCATTGGAAGAAGAAAGCCAAAGCCTCGATGCCTAGATATTTTAACCATGCGAAACAAGATCCGAGATATGAAGAAAAGAAGAGATTGCTGAAGGGAAAAAACCAGCAACACGGAGCTCACAAATGATTTCAATTCTCATTGAATCATACTTGAGAGATTATCAGTGTCGGACTTTACCAGTCATTGCTGTTTTGGACCCATCAAATTTCGAGCAAAGCTGAAAAGCTAAGTCATCTGAACTGTCATTAGGAGACAATTTTGACATCTCCTCAAAATCCACCACTCCCATCTCTCGTAAAGAACCACTTCCTGCAAATTTTATGATGCAAGCCCATTCCGATGATTAAGATATAGGATGAACAAACTATGATCCACCAACGGCCGAAAGAAATCAGAGTCAAACCCATAATTTCACACCATTAAGAGTGGCCTTTGCACTTGATAAACTTCCATATCATAAATGGTCAGAAAGACTGCAAGAATTCTATGCTTGGCTAACCACCAAGGCCTTAGCACCAGAACTTGACCACAATGGTATTCTTTCAGAATTAGCTAGCAGAATCACTAAGAGCCTTCGAGATTGGTGGACATCTCTTTTGGAACATGACCAGACTGCGTTCTTGGTCATATAAGACTTCAATCAAGTAATCCGAATTCTCTATCAATTTTTCATACGCAATCTAGAAGATTTGAGTTCGTGAAGAGAAAATGTTGTTCTTATAAAAGAAAGGGCTAATACAACGAAAAATCACAAACTGGTACACCTATGATAAATTTATCCCAAACTAATTTTTTTCCCACCAAAAATCTCAAACTAGTACACTTGTGACAAATTTACCCTTTGTTAAATTGGATTAATACCACAAAAAACCATAAATTGATAAATTTGTGACAAACATAGGGATAAAACCTTAAACTGGTGCATCCGTCAACAGCCACATGTCATCCAACTAAGTAATTTGAAGGTAAAATTTAACAGAAATGAGTAGGGGATAAATTTATCACAGATGCACTAGTTTTAGATTTTTAATTGTCAAAAAATTAGTTTAGAGTAAATTTGTCACAGGTATATCAATTTGGAATTTTTTATGATGTTAACCCTAAAAGAAAATATCTCGACAAGCCTTTTAAAGAAATGTTGAAGCTATTTCATGCCATAGGACCAAACCAAAGTCTCAAGTCGGGCGTCTCATCATCCATTCCAAAGCAGATAGCTACAACAGTCGAAAGATCTTGCATAACAAGAACAAACGAGTTATAGATGCTACATTTGGTGAAATTCAGCAAGCAGTCCATATTTCCATAGAAGAAATATGCCTTTGAAGGAAAGCAATCAAGGATTACTTGCATGATAACAGAAACTTTGACAAAACCTACCAAAAGCCCGGCCTGCAAATTAAGTGCTCGCATAAGGAATCCTCTTGTATATGCCCCAGCAAGAAGAAGCGATATATTAGGATAATTCAGCTCAACTCTCCCAAACGAAGGAAAGGATAATGGAGATTTCTTCGCAAAAGGATATTCCCAAGAAAAAAGAAAAATGATAGATAGTCTGTGAACGAAAATGACACTTTGCCACAAACTATCCTCGAGCTAAAAAGAAAGGCATGCATATGTTGCAAACCATTGAAAAGAAGACGAGTTTCCTTCCAAGAAGGTGATGTTGAATCAATCTCCTCTTTGGAAGATGAACCTCTTGACAAAACCATCTTTGCCATTCAAGCATTTCCGGAAACCAGCAATATTGACCGGTCAAGTGAACCAGCCAGATGATGGTTTGTACTTCTTTTCCCAAGATCCAAAACTCCCAAATTTTTAAAGTATTTGCAACCGTATATTCCTTATTAACATATTTCTTTCAAAATATGATAAGCCATTTCAGCTATTGCTTCATGGATACAAGAGCCAGTGGATCCATCATTGATCTTAAAATTTTTCCATAAGAAATTTGGGGGCCATGCACATGGTATTTTACCTCAGCCACCGGAAAGGCATTTGCCACCGAAGTAAAGAGCAAGCCCATTAAAACTCAATTCTGTCCCCAATGCTTCATTACTGCCAAAATTATTGGATCACCATTGACATTGAGAGATTTATCTCATCCAACCAAATGTTCTCGACCCAATTATCCAAGCACTCATGAGTTCCTATGCTAATTCTCACTCTAAGTTTCTTTAGAATTGCTCCAATCCATTGTGGAAAAATGAAGATTTCTTCATCCATTTGCCTTTCAAGAAGAATCAGGATATTAACCCTACAAAGGTCAACCACTCTGGCATGAATCTTGAACAGTGCAACTTGCCCAAAACGAATGTGAAGAGTTAGTCCAACAAGGGCTAATTAAATCAACAGATTCTCAATGGGCATGTGAAAATTTTACGTCAATAACTGAGCTGAGCAAACTAGAGGCAAGAAAAAGTTGGTCATTTACTACCAACCTTTAAACAAGTTTGTCCAAGATGAAAAGTTCCCTTTGCCAAACCAAGAGACTTCGTGTTCGGCCTTTCCAATGCCGAGATATATTCCAAGTTTGACTTAAAGGCATGATTTTGGCAACTTGGTACTCATCATGAAGACTAATACAAGACGGAATTTTGCATCCCAAACCAGAATTTTCAATCGACAATTCTCCCATTTAGTCTCATGACTACACCATTGTTGTTCCAAAAGGCTATGTACAAGATATTCCAACCTATTGTTGCTAACTCCTAGATATTCATTGATGAGATTCTTCTCTGCAGTTCGATGAGGAATCTCATTGCAAGATATCCAGCCAGATTGTTGATTTGGTTAAGTAGTATGGTATCATGCTATCACAAAGAAAAAAAAATGGTCATTTCAAAAAATGAGATTAAATTTCTCGGTATGCATTTGAAAAATGGTGTATACTATCTAAGTGAACATGTTGCAAAGGAACTACTCTTTCTTGACGAAAGTCATCCTCATAAGCAAGTTGAGCAATTCCTCGGCACAGTGAATTACCTTGGGGATTATGTCGCAAATATTTCAAAGTCCATGCAACCATTGCAAAAAATGTTGAAGAAAGATTCACCTCCATAGGGAAAAAAGCATATTGAAGCCATCAAAAACCCCCACAGGAATAGCTTCAAAATCTACCATCATTACAAATCCTTCTTGTGGCAATTGAATCCTTCAAATTGATGCTAGTGACAAATATTGGCAGCAGTTCTTTTTGAGAAAATAAATAAATGGTAAGTGCAAAATCTATATGCACAAAACTGGAAGGTTCTCCTAAGCAAAAATCCATTATCATTTATATGTTTAAGGAGATTTTGGTTATTAACAATTAAATAAAGAAATTTAAGATCATCTTATCAGTCATCATTTCTTTGTAGAAATGGATATGTTTTCCTTCCTCCAGATGATGATGATCAAGCACAAAACAGTACCAGGAGCACGCAGTAGAAGTCCAATACCTTCACCTGGGGAGATCGCTAAGAAGAAGGCTAAGTCCAAGCCTATCAACATATTATGTTGGACTGACCTTCACTCGAAAATTTAAGCTAATGAATTATAGACTAACTAGGATATATTAACTACTTTACACCACTCTGATTCTCCAATATGGGATTTCTCAGCAAAAGTATCAAAAAAGTCCTAAACCTTTTGCATTTATGCCACTTTAGTCCTAAACCTTTTTTTTTGTGTCAATTCAGTCCTAAAACTTTTACATTTATGCCAATTTAGTCCTCAACCTTTTTTTGATGCCAATTTAGTCTTAAACCTTTTGCATTGTGCCAATTCAGTCCTAAACCTTTTGTATTTGTGCCAATTGAGTCCGAAACCTTTTTTTGGTGCCAAATGAGTCATAAACCTTTTGCATTTGTGCCAATTCAGTCCTAAACATTTTGCATTTGCGCCAATTCATTCCTAAAACTTTTTGAGCTAAATTAACTAGAAGGATTGAATTATCATAAATACAAAAGATTTAGGACTGAATTGACACTAATATAAAAGGTTTATGACTGAATTGGCACCAAAAAAAGGTTTAGGACTCAATTGGCACCAATGCAAAAGGTTTAGGACTGAATTGGCACAAATACAAAAGATTTAGGACTGAATTGGCACAAAAAAAAAGGTTTAGAACTCAATTGGCACCAATGCAAAAGGTTTAAAACTGAATTGGCATCAAAAAAAAGGTTTAGGACTAAATTGGCACTAATGCAAAAGGTTTATGACTTTTTTGACACTTTTCCCGGATTTCTCTAACACAACTCACTCATACGTGCATCTTAACAAATAGCACCACATCCGCAGTTGCTATATTGGGCAGAATAGTTCTCGAAGTACTCCATTGATACCGAACACATCAAAGGAGAAAAAAAAATGTTCTTGCATATCTCCTTTCAAGGCCCAAAGAAGCTCCTCCATTATATATGTATGTCTGTAGGAATACATTTGGTAGATATGCTACCAGAACCAGATGCCCATCATATACAGGTACATACAGCCGGAAGATTCAAACACTTAGGTGAATTTCTACTGCAAGAATGATACATACCATTGAAAGGGTCCTTAGTCATCCTTAGAGTAAACAATTCAAACACTTAGGTGAATTTCTTAAATGGTTTCACCATTTGATATATTGAGAAAAGAAATTCATTAAAGAAACAAATCATGACCCAGAACTTGAAGTTCATAGTATTATTATTTTCCATAGACCATGAATGTTTCTGAGGGAAGCATCTATGCTTATCCCGATCATACCAAGTGTTAGAACTAAAATGTGCATAATCTCAAGTCAAGGTATATAGTCATTTGGATGTAGACAAATCTTCCCAGTGAGTACAGAGAAATCCAGAGAGTTCTATGTGAAAAGAATTACACTATCCCAAAATCCATTTGGTCTATGCTTACCAAGAAGAAGTCTCGTGAGATTACTCCCAAGATTATGGACTAACTAGAGAAGCTATCCAACAAGCTCTAGCATAAGCATCCCAGCCAAATTCCATGCCGTGGGATTACTCCCTAGAAGGTTGCTGGTTCAAGTTTTCGACTCAACACGGGACCCATGTGACACGTGTCGTATTCTCTATGGTGCTCAAGCATAATGATGTCGCACTACTCTAGCACCTAATGTTTTACACTATAGTTGGGGCAAAATAAGATCCAAATGCTTGCTTTTTCTCTTAAGGGAAAATTACAAAAAAAGTCCTAAACTTTTTGCAATTGTGCCAATTCAGTCCTAAACCTTTTTTTTTTGGCCAATTCAATCCTAAACCTTTTGCAATTATGCCAATTCAGTCCATCCAACCACTTTTGGTTGGCCGACGCTGACGTGGATACCGGCCAGCTAACGTGGTAATTTTTAATAATTTTTTTTATTAATTTTCAAATTTTTTTTATTTTTTCTCTCTCTTTTTTTTTCGCTTATCTTCTTCCCTGGTCGCCAATTCGGCGACCGACGACCGACGAGAGGCTGAGGCCGCGAGGCTAGCCCTCGCCGGCACTAGCGAGGGCTAGCCTCACTGTCTCGACCTCGCCCGACGACGGCGAGGTCGACCTTGCCAAATCTGGGTGAGGCCTCACCGGGCGACAGCGAGGCCGCCCAGATTTGGGGAGACCTCGCCGTCGCCTGGCGAGGTCGACCTCACCCGACGACGGCGAGGCCGTCCAGATCTGGATGAGGCCTCGCCGTCGCTAGTCGAGGTTGACCTCACCCGGCCATGGCGAGGCTCAACATTGGCTAGTGATGGCGAGGCCTCGCCCGGTTATGTCGAGGTCGGCCTCGCCAAGCGACGGTGAGGTCTCGCCAAATCTGGGTGGCCTTATTGTCACCGAGCGAGGTCTTGCCTAGATCTGGCGAGGTCAACCTCGCCGTCACTGGGCAAAGTCGACCTCGCCCAGCAACGGTGACGACAAGGCTAACCCTCGTTGGCCTCAGCCTCTTGTCGGTCGCCGGTCGCCGGACCGGCAACCAGAGAAGAAGATAGGCAAAAAATAAAAAGAAAGAGAAAAAATAAAAAAAAATCGAAAATTAATTAAAAAATTATTAAAAATTACCACGTCAGCCGGCCGGCGTCCACGTCAGCGCCGGCGGGACAAAAGTGGCCGGATGGACTAAATTTGCATAATTATAAAAGGTTTAGAACTGAATTAGTCAAAAAAAAGTTTAAGACTGAATTGGTATAATTGCAAAAAGTTTAAGACTTTTTTGATAATTTTCCTTTCTCTTCACCATAAAGTCAACTCTTAACACCCATTTTCTCATAGAGAGAGAGAGAGATTTGATCCAACATTTTGATCTTGATAGGAACAATAAAAAAGTGCACCTCTTTCTTAAAGAATCATATCACAGAAAATTATAAAAAAAATTATAGATAAATTTATATGTCAACATTTGTATGTTGTAAAAGTTTAATGAGTTTTGCCAAATATGAAATTGTGAATATTATTGGTAGGTTTTAGGCTTTTAACAATGTAATAGACAAGATTTTATCTCCTATCGGAATCCCTTGTCTATTATACAAATTAGAATAATTTCATCCTTACTTAGTGAATTAAGTATTTTTTTAGGCTTGATTGAATCTTTTATATCAGAACTAGTTTTAATTATCAAATATGCTTAATTTTATTAAATGTTGAATGAATTATTCTTCAGCACTTGTTAGAGTTGTCAAATAGGTTCAAAGTTAAGTTTTCTCTTCATTGAGAAATAAGATATCTCAGTTTGGATCAAGTTTTTCTTTGAAAAGTCTTTTTTTTTTTAGTAATCGAGGTGTCCGAGCCAGCTTGCGCACACCTTGACTATTCCTCAAGGGAAATTAGCACAGCAATCCACCACCATGGCTCTCCACTTAAATCGTAAGTGCTCAGCTGGGAAATCGAATCTGGGACTAGTACGCCTAACCACACAATCCCAATTATGCCCTAACCAACTGAACTACCCATGAATGGGTCTTTAAAAAGTCTTTTTATCTTCTTTTTTTTTAGAAAAAGAGCCAAAAAAAATAAATTTTAAGTAATGAAATTTGCCATGATTGGGTACCACAAAGAGCTTCCTAAAGATATTTGATTAACTTCCAACCAACTTCTAGATTCATGTCAAGTTGAAGTAAAATCATAAACTATGCTTATTGTGACACATTTACCATAGAATTTTTTTTCCGTAATACCAAAAATCCTAAACTTATACTTATGTGAAACATTTATTCTCCGTCAAAACTCTGTCAATAGAAACCGTTAAAAAATTTGCCTCGTAGTGTTGCCATGCTCACGTAATGTAAGTGAAATAAAAATAATATCATTTTGGCTGAAAAAATCATCTAACAAAATGTTAACAAATGGTAAATATGTTATATAGGTACAAGTTTCAGGGTTTTGATGTAACAAGAAAAGGTTTGGGGTAAATGTGTCACAATAGGTATAGTTTGACATTTTTGATGTCACAAAAAATATTTCAATGTAAATATGTTACAGTGAACATAGTATAAGGTTTTTTTTTTTTTTACTTTTTCCCTTGAAACTTTTAGTTTTCGCTATAAAGGTCGATTTTGATGTCATCACTCGTGATTCTAAATGTAGACTATGGCTGCCGAATAGCAATCTGCCACGATTCAATAAATATTTGGTGGGACCCATGGCTTAGTTATTTCTTCATTATTTGTTATTTTTGGGTTTTTATTAGATTAAACATTTTACTCCTTCACCGTCGAATTGATGATATGTATACTTCGAAATAGTTATGTAATCAAATTCATTTGCATATCACCAATCCAAAGATGAAATTTGTAAGATATTTTTTTACGCCGACTAGTGGACGTGATAATGACCCCTGTTTTATTTTCTAGCTTAGAGAATTCGAATAAACTATAGCCACAAATTGATTAATATGTGAAAGATTTTGTAAAAAGAAAAATTTACACCGACCGTGAAATTAATAACAATCCATTTTCGTTTGAGTTTTCTACAAGTCTTTCTTCCTAGTTTTGTTTGTGCCAGATATTGGCATGGCCCCCGTGTGCCAAAGATCAACTATATCAATAAGCTGCGGCAATTAACAGAGAAATTATGAAGGATAAAGAAAAAAATTTACGCAATTGATGGTAATGTATAAAAAAATTATAAACTTTAGTTTTTCATCATTATAGTAAAATGACAATTACTACCATTAAAGTTGTCGGTATTGAGGTACACATATGAAAGTACTAGGTGAGAAAATCTCACATCAAAGAAATTACATGGTATACAATAATTAATATATCATAATTGGCTCACAACATGCGGCCTTAGGGTGAAGGTAGGTTCAACTTATTTTTAAGGTACGTTAATCCACAAATTTTGCTCCTTTTTTCTTCTTTGATCTTCTTGCGGTTCATGAAATTCGGTTTTTGAATGATGTTGACGACCTAAAGCCTTTTCATTTGAGAATTTATGAAAATTCTTCAAATTTTCATGGTTTGGGCCCAAACCATATTGGGCCTAGAGGGCCACCCTGGGCCCAGGGACTTCAAAGGCCACTTCTGCTAGTGTCCGAGGCCTTTGAAGGCCATGGACGGTCATCGGAACTGTGACCGTTTTCCCTCTCTCCAGTTCCCCCTTCCTCCCTCTCGGCCGAACCTGAAATTTCTTCGAACCAGATTAATTGAATTAATTGCGCTCGCAATCTCAAATGCATCCTTTTTCTAAAGTCCTAAATACAGTGAGCCGCCAACCTAATGGGCACAAGCAAACCGATTAGGAGAAGGCGGATCGGGAGCACCATGTCGAGGACAATGAGAATACGCTACCACCATATAATTGGGAGCGCGAACACGCACCTGATGAAACCCCGACCTGATGAACTCGAGCCGGAATTGCCTGGATTAGCTAAGAAGGATGTCAACTGTGGGATGGACATTCGAATGCAAACTTGGCAATGGCAAAATGGAGGCCTTTTGGCAGGGAGAGTAGCAACAATTTCACGTGCAAGTCATCGAGTAGGACGGGCCACAAGAAAAGGTACCAAGTAAAACACGATAAAATGGCAAAAAAGACGAGTTCATTGAGATGAAGTCAGACAGTTTCGCTTTAGTTCAGACGATGAAGAGGACAAAGCAAAGCTTATAGGAAGTCAGAGTGCTTTTCTTGAAGGCTCGTGAGCTTTTGGGCCAATTTCCTAATTTAACTCTAACCCACTGCAATAGAAAGGCAAATGCTATAGTAGATTGGATTGCTAAAGGGAGCTTGCCCATCACTATTTTGCTCCCAAGCAACCCTATAGCTTTGTGGAATATTCAAGGTCCGCGGAGTGCGTGACAACCGTGTTGGTACCTCCATTTAAAGGCCACTCCATAGACAACTTTTGCAAATTACATGAGGATATTGTACAGGGAGAAAAGACCTACCTTGGTGCATGTACTTTTAACAAGTAACTTTCGAATTTCCTTGACTTATGATTTATGAACTGGCGCAGACGGGTTAACATAGTGTTGCTTCACCGGCCATTGGATTGGTTCGAATTAGGTCTTGGAAAAGATGGCTCTGACTTTTGAAATGCTAGAATATCCGTGTATTAGTGAAAATATTGTTGCAGGCATTACAAGAGCTGTGCAAGAGTTTGGTATCACAGGATAAAGTTTTCTCTATTACCTAAGATGATGCTAGTGCTAATGACTAATCCGATCCCACAACTTATACCTATTTGCAATGGTGAACACTTTCATGCACCCCTAAGTGCGCGGCGAGACAACGTGATTGGTGTACACAATTGGATTACACACACTAGGTATTCACCCTTTAGAGGAGATAATTTTGTTATGACCAATGAGAAAACTATAACCAAATTAAAATAGAAAAGTGTAAAAGAACACACGGATTTACTTTGAAAACTCTTATGGGAAAAAATCATGGGAAAATGAGAAACAAAATCTACTATAGAAATTCAAAAATTACAAAAGGTGGCTCAAAAAACCTTAAAACTCTTTGTCTCTCCTCAAACCTAATAACTTGATAAAAACAATATATATATATATATATATATATATATATATATATTGCTCCATACCGCAGGGACTGCATCCCTGCATGCTCGCCGAGGATTAGTGTTGGGCCACGGGCACAAATTTCAATTGGGATATCAAAATTCAATTTGGGTCGAATACCCAAAACAGAATTCAAGACACTCTCAATAGGCATTCACCGTCCAGAGGAGATGAGTTAAAGAAACCTATTCATTTTCTTAAGTCATATGCAAAAGGTGAAATTCTGCTGTTAGATAGGACACGCGTGAGATGGCAATCCTCCCGTTTTTTATTACCATTCCTTACACCAGTGCAATTTAAGACATCATGACTTGAGGGCTGCTGAAAGGTTTAGGTATTTCTTGAAGTTTTTAATGATTCTATGGACGAATTATCTATAATGATGAAATACGTTTTACTCATGGTAATTCGACATATTTTTCATTTATTTGAGATCTTACAATACTGGACTTTTTTTTTCTAGAAGTTTTTTGTTTTGGTAAAGCTACCGGCAATTTTTTTTTTCTAGAAGTTAATATCAAGAAAAATTAAGAAATGGCTAGGGCTACGATTGCCCCGAAATCGCACGGCAAATGCTTGTACCTAGTGGGGAACAACCCCGTGCCTAGGTTGTGCCTAGCCCGACACATAAAGATGCCAGGCTTGGCATGACCAGCTCGTGCCCAGCGTAGTCGACCCAATAGTTGACCCTAGGTAGAATCCTTCCCTATTAATAGCCAAGTAGGGATAGGCACGAGTGGGACGGGCTCGGGGATCGCATTGCGCGTCCTTGCCTGGTGATGCCGAGCTTTGCCTCCCCATCGTCACATGCCCCATGCAGAGCAGGACACGTCCCCAAGGGACACGGAGCGTGCTATGGGACACTGTGCCTCATGTGAGGAAAACATTACGCCAATTTATTTATATTCTATGTGATAAGATATAACTTATTAGAATTTCCATGATAGTTATGATCGATGCTACTTTAAACTTATTCATATTCATAACTAGTTATTGAAAGTATCAGTCTCATCAGCACGAGTCAACTTATTTGTATTAGTTTTTTTTGGTATGTATCACCTTACAACATATACTTTTGTTTTCCTTTGGTTTTATATTAAGAGATGATAAATTAGAATGAGTCATATGATGTAATGATTTATCTTCGAGGATATTACTTAGTTTTTTTAACGGAAAGAAAAAATAAAAGGTATAGAAAGTTATTCAAAGAATGTTAAGTTAATTAGGAAATGATATTAGATTAAGATAATCATCTATATTAAGTTAACAATCTCTATAATCATGATAGTAGTAATTTTTTATGTAGGAATTACAATACTTTATTACAATAATATAGGGCCAATTCTGAAAAAAAGCACAAATTTTACCTTGAATGACAATTTTGGCCCCGAATTTTTTTTTGTCTCAATAATAACTTTTCTAGTACATGATGTAACTTTTGAAACTTTTCGATTTTAAATGTACTTATTTTATTAATATAGTTTTAAATAATTTTTGGCAAATTATTTTTATGTTACAATAATGATCATATTCTTCTTTACTAAAACAATCATATTAAATAACGCAAGTGTATTATAGTTTTATGTAAAACCTAATAGAATCTTCATTCGAATTTATTTGTGCAATTTACAAAAAAAAAGAGATTGGAATCACTATTAAAGTCCCTTCCATCGTACCAAATGAAAATATTATGTTCTCTAACATTTTTTTACTTTCGCACTTTTTATTCGTAAACTCCATATCAACTCTCATATTCTTTCCTTTAAAATGGTGAAAAAGAACGACATCGACATGACACATCAACATGGCCCAACCCATTTACACTTGGACCTAAGTCCACTCGTGGCATGACAGATGACACAAGTTGCCATGGCTTGAAATGGGAAAGATACATCGTACATTAATGTAAAGCAAACTTCAATGGCATGAATAAGTTCTCTCCTCATTTGAAGAGAGAGAGAGAGAGAGAGGGTTAAGGGTCAAGAAACGCCATGAAGATTTTCGGAAAGCAAGTATTCCCGCGGCAAATTGTGCTCTTCGGTTCAGGGTATGCACGCGTTCCTTCTTCTTTTTCATTGATCATCTGCTCGTGAATGGTGTTGTTTCTATGCATGAGCATGTGTGCGTGTGTGTGCGGTTGAAGCAGGCTTCTCTTCTTGGCTGCGACCACCTACGATGTCCACAGATCCATCAGGAACAACAAGACTCCCCCTTCGAAGGAACAGCTACAAGCCCTCGAAGACTACCTCAAATCCGTCCGCCGACCCCCTTGAACAAGTTCATCATCAGTCCAGACCCCAACTTTTGACTCCACCGACGATTCACTTTGATGCCGTCGAGTTCAGGTGGGGTTCGAGTTCTCGCGGAATTCGCACCTGAGAGTTTTTCGCAGTTCTGGGAGATCCCTTTTGGCTTTGTTTGGTTCTGGTTTGTCGCGATGCACACTGTCGCTGCTAAACCCATTTTCAGCCACATGAGGAAGTGGGTGATTCACCTTGTGTATCGCAGTACCCTTTGGCTCGAAATAAAAGAAGGGTTAAGGAAAGACGACGGACATTACTCCAGGTTGAGGACCAACTCTCGATTTTTCCTATTTTTTAATGTTAAATCGTATGTATAAAGTGAATTAAACATATATGATGCCTTTTTATGTAAATGAGGTCTGTATACAAATGAAGTTGGTTTCTGGAGTAACTTTCAGATTGATTCAATTAGGACGAATTTGCTCTTGGGCATCCTAAGAGTTGGTGAATGTCGTGTGTTGGATAATCTTTGTCCACAGTCTGTTACGTTCATCTGGTTTTCAATTATCTTAGTGTTTGAAAGTTTATGTAAAGGGTTTCGGCCAAACCCAAGATAGGAGGGGCTTTTTGCTGGGCAAGCTGCAAAATGTGCAGTAGTTTGTCCGGAGTCTATTAAGTTAAAAAGATGGAATCGTCTTCGCCGGTTCACCCTCCTCAGCTGCAAAAATGCAGGTGCAGGAAGGCAAGTAATCCGATAAAAATCGCGATTTTTTTATTGGCATCGTATTCTGGTTTTGATCCAAATGTTCCACAGAACTGTTTTTGACAGAATCAGGTGGCAACTATCTGATACAGAACAGAAGCGACCATCGAAAAAGCAATTTTTTTCTTGACGTCTATCGAACCGAATATGAATACAAAGCTGCAGAATTTATTGGAACTCTCGAGATCGCCCTTGGTTGTGAACCTGACACGGCATTTACAAGCAGGGGCCTCTAGCTACCGAAGAAGGACGATTACACCAGATACCTGAGCTAGATCAGATACAAACTAGGGTTACAATCTCTGAATGTTCCCACGATCACGAGTCTATTAACAGAAGGTATCAATAGAAGCGCACAGAACATTTATGTTTCCTAGCTCGCCCTAATCCGAGAGGCAAGTCGTCTCGCAAATTCAGTATCAAATGAACGGTCTAGCTCCTTTATCTTTGATAAGTATTCCATGGCTTCTTTATGTTTCCCCATTTTGCAAAAGCCATCCACAACAATTTTGAAGGTCAGCTCATTAGGCCGGCAATTATGCTGAATCATATATCTGATCACATCATCAACTTCCGCAAACATTCTCCTCCCCATATAGCCCGCTACAAAGGTGTTGTACGTAAAAATACATGGCCTAATACCTCTTGTGGTCATTTCAGAGAGAATCCTGATGGCGTCCTGCATTAACCCTGTTCGGCAAAATCCCTTGATGACAGTGTTATAAGAAACGAGGTCAGCTCTCCCACCAGATTTTTGTAGTCGTTTCAGGATTTCTTCTGCTCTCCAGCATTCTCCACCTCGAGCATACATATCCATCAAGCTATTGTAGGTCACAAGATCCGGTTCCAACCCACTTTCCCGTATCAAGTGCAGCATCTCATTCGCATGTGCATGCATGTTGTTTTTGGCATACATTGAAAGCATTGAGTTGAACACAACCAAGTCAGGCTTGTATCCACCATTTTGCAACTTCTCAAAAGCTCTCTCCATGCCAGCTAGTGCTCTACATTTGAAATTTGCAAGGACAAGGGTTCTCAAGAGCACCCAGCTGGGAAAAATACGGCCTGCATATATTTCTTTTTCTATTTCCTCTATGCCCTTCAATTTTCCACTTTTCGCATAACAGTGGAGTATCAACGAGTAAGAGGTTTCATTCGGCCTGAAGCCCTTTTTCCTCATGTCTAAAATGACCGACTCTGCTGCACGCCAATCCCCTCTTCGAGCTAGAGCATTCAATAGAGAGTTGTAAGTGGTAACACACGGGGTAAACCCTGCTTTAATCATCTCCTCATACATCTTTGTTGCATCAATTTCCGATCCACACCGGCCATACGCACTGATTAAAGTGTTAAATGTGTCTCTATCAGGTTCAAATCCACAACTTTTCATTTCACGGAAGATGCGGTTCACATACCTATGGATACCCTTGTTGCCACACATGGCAAGCATAGTATTCCATGTTATACGGTTAGGATAACACCCATTTGTCTTCATGTCGCATAGTATCTTTATCATCTCCTCCGATCGAGACTTTTTACCCAACATCGCAAGGATGGCATTATATGTACACACATTAGGAACACAACCCATTTCCTTCATCTTGTTAAACAAATTCAAAGCCTTATCCTCCTTTCCCGCTTTCCCATAGGCATTTATGACCGTAGTATAGGTAATAGCATTTGGCATTACACCTTTACCAATCATACCATCTATAACAGCGGCACCTTCCTCGCAGAAACCTGCCCTCACGTATGCTGCCACGAGCTCATTGTAAGTGACAGAATCCGGCGGGCAACCGCTCTCCTCCATTTCTTTCAAAATGCTCAAGGCCTCAGAGTAAATTCCAGCTTTTCCAAAAACTTGCAGCAACGCATTATAGGTAACCGTTCCTGGTACATAGCCCTGTAACTTCAGTCCAGTGAAGAAGCTTTTGGCTTGCTCCAACAAACCCTCTCTGCCACAAGCTGATATCACAGTGCTGCATGTGAACTCATCAAATTCAAGTCCCTTGCCTCTCATCTCATCCAAGAGGTCCATAATTTTCGACCACGAGCGGCCCATCCTCCCATACACATCAAGCATCACATTGTAAGTCACCAAAGTAGGAGAAAGTCCCAAGCCCTTCATATTCTCAAACAATGCGATGGCTCGTTCATACTTGCCGGTCCTAGAATACGCGTGAAGGATAGTCGTGTAGGCTCTAACATCAAGCGAGTACTCCTCGATGGGAATTAAATCAAACAGCTTGGATGCGACAGAATGCTGGGACTCTCTCCCCAGAATCCTAGCCATAAGTTCAACAATCTGATTATCAAGCTGCACATTTCCATCACTCAAGTTGCGAACAACCCATTCAAACAGAGAAACCGCTCTCGCCCAATTGCCCGACAAATCTAGCGCTCTCAACAAACTTATCAGATCAACACCGAGCAAGTCCGACTTGGCAGAATCAAACAAACCGTCCAAACTATGCAGGGGCTGATCCACGATCAAACCGAACACCGACTTACACTTCCCGGACAAGAATTCGCCCGACCCATCATCCGATTGGCCCTTTCCTCCGGAGCCACCCAAATGCAGGGGCAAAACCGAGGTGGGTCTCCTCGGAGGAGCGTCTCGGAGCAGCCGTTCTTGCGCATCAGCATCGAGGGCGACGTGAAGGGAAGACGCGAGGGCAGAGCTCGGCCGGGGAGGGGTGACGGGCTTGGGCGCGACGGGGGGCCGCGAGGAGAGGCGGAGGAGGTGCTGGATGAGGGTGTCGAACGGGAACGAGCGGGGCGGCGGGGACGGGGATCGAGGCGGGAGCGGGAGCGTCGCGGAGTCGAACCTCAACGGCGAGTCCGGGGCTGCTGGCCTGCCGGTCGGGACCGGGTACGCCGGCCGGTTTGGTAAGAGAGTTCCTTCCATCTTGGGAGGGGGCCCACACGCAGACCACACGCGGGAGAGAGGGAGCGCGCGCGCGAAGCAGGAGTGCTATGGACTGGGTAAATCTCGGAGACGAGAGAGCAAGAATTCGAGGACCAAAGCCGGGGAGGATGAGAGCAGGAGATGTGCAAAGGTTTCGATTTGAGAGCGCCCTCCTGCTTATGCGCGAGCAAACAGAGGAGGGAGCGAGGGGTTGGCGGGCGGGGGGCCAATCTAGGATGACTGGCGGGGGGCGATTCACGAGGTGAATGGGGGCGGGGGGATGGGCCGTGTGATTGACCCTGTGATTTACACGCGAGTGAGAGGCACGCGCGCGCTTGAAATCTTTGTACATTATACACACGAAAATCAGGGACGAACTGCTCGGAAATGATGGATGATACGATAGCTTTAGATTAAGGAACGTGGCGCAGTTAAATAAATCGAATCCTTTACCGTAAATTAATTTTTCTATTATAAAAAATTTTAAATTAGTACACTTGTGACTAATTTACCATAAACTAACTTTTTTATCATAAAAAACCTCAAACTTGATATATTTATGATAAATTTACTCTGCGTTTGTTTCCGTTAAATTGAATTAATATCACGAATAACCACAAACTGATACACTTGTGATAAAAAGAAGGTGAAACTCCAAACTGGTACTCATTAATTGTCATGTCTTATCAAACTCAACAATTTGATGGTAAAATTAATGAAAATTAATGTATGGTAAATTTATCAAAAGCGTACCAATTTGAGGTTTTTGAGGTCAAAAAATGAGTTTTTGAATAAATTTGTCATAGGTGCATCAATTTGAGATTTTTGGTAATATTAACCCTATAAATAATACATGCTAGAGACATCTATATTGTGTAAAATCGTAGTAATACATGCTACTTTTTAGCTAAAATCTTGGGTTAATACCAAGAAAAATTTCAAATTGATACACACGTGATAAATTTATCCGAAAGTAATTTTATGACTACCAAAAATCCCAAATCGGTACACTCGATAAATTTAACAGTTAACGAGGTACTAGTTTGCGTTTTACTTTCCGTTTGTTACAGATATAACAGCTTATGATTTTTTGTAGTATTAATCCAATTTAGCGGAAACTAACGGAGGATAAATTTATCACAAATATACAAGTTTTGATGGTCAAAAATTAGTTTTTTGGTAAGTTTTTCATAGATGTACCGGGATTTTTTGATCAAAAAATTAGTTTTTGATAAATTTGTCATAAATTTACCAGTTTGGAGTTTTTTTTGTGGAATTAACCCTAAAATCTCTAAGTTGATAAAAAGACATAATTTTTATTTTCACTTGTGTCTGTGATCTTTTTATCAAAATTGAAAAAGGAAAAGGAAATTTCACATTTTTTAAAATAATGCTGAGAAGATATTGTTATGAGGTTGCACTACATTCGAAGGTAAATGCGTTGTCTTCAACCTCAAAACAGTCATTATGATAGTTAAAATATAATAATTCGAAAGAAAAAAAAAAGGGAAATTTTCAATACATTTCAATATATCATTTTGAAGAGTACATCAGTATATTTATAAACTTTATGAGAAATTATCAAAAACAATATATTAATCAAGATACGCATAATCAGCGTAATCTTAAGAGATACACAAAATCAATAATATTTTAATTATCTCTAATATAGAAAAATACCCTGATTTTCCCTAACAATGACAAACATCCTTCTAAGGCACGAAGATTTTATATTCATGTTGCCTCCACGGGAGGAATTGTTAGGTTCGTTCCTGTTCATGATTGATTACTATTATATTATTTTTTTGCCACTGGGCCACTAATGATTATATATATTTTTTATTTCAAAGAACTAATTGAATATCAATGTAGAAAAAGTCAAACATAAAGCACCAAATGAAGTAAACAATTATAAACTATGATTACAAATTTTTATAAGATTTAAAATCTATAGTTAAAAGTGAAAAAAAAAACACCTAATTCAAAAAAATTAACCACAATATGTCAACCCTAAATCTATAATCCATCTTTGATTATATGACCCTAAATCTACAATTATATATATAAGTGATTTTTTTGGCCAATTCGTAATGTGTTTTTTTGGACAAATATTACAAAAAAAAAATCAAAATTATACTCGTTGTGATATAAACATTCACCAATAAAAGGTACATGCTCAGCCAGTGTGGTCGCGAAGGTGCGGCCAAGGGCGAGGTGGCGTTCACCTGATGTGGGTGAGGCCTTCGCAGTCGGCGAGAGTGGCCAGTAAAAAAGGAAAAAGAAAAAAGAAAACAAAAATAAAAAAATTATTTCTTTGAAAAAATAATTAGAAAAATTAGAAAATTATCCACGTTAATACCTGTAAAGTCAAGTAGGATGATCGGTCTAATGTTGGATGGCACTCAACTTATAGATTTTTCGAATTTGTAACACTAAATGAGCGAAAAAAAAAAGATAATAATTACGATCTTTAAGTGAGCGTCCGTACAGATGTTACGACGCTCCCGTCACGACGGAGAAATCAACTGAAAATAAGATATTTTCGGTTTTTCGTGCAAGAGAAATGACGGTAGCAAACGCAGCCGTACCAGTCTGGCCAACGGAGCAACAGCACGAGGTGACGCCCCGCTTTTGTTGAACGGTTCCTATCTGGACCCCCATGCGAAGACAAAACGAGTTCAGTGGCCCAAGAATCAAAAGCGTGCACGGCCTCTGCAACAGTTCGTTTTCTCAAGAAGCAAGTATACCCACGCACTCCACTTTCCCCGTTCGTCAGGAGACTCAGTACCTGCCTCCACACGCCCCCCCAGCAAGAGAAGCAAATGCGGTAAACCCAGAAGAAGAAGAAACGCAAAAAGGAAAGAAGCCCGGGATTTCAAGCTCCATATAGACGGTACCCTTTGCTGGGCTTGCGGTGATAGTGAAGGAGGAGCACCCCCTGGGTCCGTTTCTTGCTCTGCATTTGCCGCCGCGCGAGGGTCGCACGCTTTCTTGAAGAGAGCAGGGGTGGAGAAGAATATGGAGTCGTTGGTTCTCCGTTCGTTTCCTACGCCGCCTGTGCCGTCCGCGGGTATGTGTTTTCGGTCCGATTTCGCCGGCGTGTCGCGATTTTGATCGTGTCTGCTGATTGTGCTTTGGCTTTCTCGAATGCCCGGTTAGTTTGACTGGAAGAAGTTCACAGCTTTTTTTTGGGGGTTATGGTCGCTTTTCTGTGTTAGACCACGATCTTGGAATTCGTCTGGAATCGATATGTTTTTTCTGTGGCAACCATTTTCGAGAGTACTAAGTAGGACTCTTCTTTTAATTTCTTCTGCTGATTATGAGCTGCTTCAGAGTACTTTGTCTGATTTGTTTTGTTGATTAATGTAGGCAGGAAAAATTGGAGAGGCGACTACTCCACGAAGTTCTGCTTTCCTAGTATGACTAACTGATCTCAGTATCTAATTTGTTGTTTTTCTTCCTCCTTTATAATTGTTCCCCACATGTGTAAGAAGTCTCGGTTTCTTTGTTTATTACCTAGTCTACTTCAAATCGGTTGATGTTCTAGGTAAAAAGATACAAAAGAATTTTGATTTAATCTGCTTGATGTATTAGTATGTAGCTTGTAACTTAGTCTTGGTGAACATCCGCGTTGGGTGTTTTGACCCCAGTGTCTGCTAGTAGCTACTTGATTAGTTAAAATAATTGGTTGATATATCTAGTGCCCGAAAAAGGGGAAGAAAAAAGAAGAATCTGATCGACATATTCTTGGTACTTTTGAAATAAAGTTAGTGCTCGGGTTAGGATCTCAAGCAAGCATGTTTACACGCCTTTTGGCAATTTAACCATTTTAAAAATTTTCGTCTTTCTGAGCGTGTTGTGTTATAAATTGCGCTTGGCGTTAGTTCATGCAAATGGTTCCTGCTTCAACTTTTCAGAACTTCATGGAATTTCATTTTTCAGTTTTAGACCCTCTGTCCCTAATGTTACTTTTTGGAACTGCAATTTCTCATGTAGCACAAGTTTCAGGGGGCAGAGAAAGGGACATCCTTGGAGGAGACTATATTAGATGTCATGTCACGAATATTAAGGAAAAACTTGCCCTTTCCCAGAAAAGGAATAGGGAGTGGATTGTGAATGCAGCCTCTGGACAACCACTTGAATCTGGACCTGGATCATTTAATTCTGGTCATAGCTGGGATTCTGTAAAACATTCTGTTGACGCTTTTTATCGGTTCTCTCGTCCTCACACAGTCATTGGCACAGTTAAGTGCTTGTTTAGTTAAATGGTCAACTATGGCCAGTTTACTCCAATTGGATAAAGCTGTGAATTTTCTGTGATTGACTAACATCACTTGTTTTGAGCAGGCATTGAGCATAATATCAGTTTCTCTGCTTGCGGTTCAGAAATTATCGGATATTTCTCCCTTATTTTTCACGGGGGTGCTGGAGGTGAAGATTAAACATCATGATAACTCTGCATAGTTCATTGTCATCCTGAGAATTAGTCAACTTACAACTTTGATGTCTGCAAATTTTCAGGCCGTTATTGCTGCCCTCTTCATGAATATTTACATCGTGGGTTTAAACCAGATTTCTGACATTGACATAGACAAGGTGTGTTACCGTAGGCAGCTTATTATCATCTTGTGTTTCTCTGGAATTCAGTGAAGTGCTTCAATTGAAATAGTATTAGTGGTGGGTTTTCTTTGTTTATTTATTTTGACCATTGGACAGTTTGAATTAATTGCACTGAGATTTCCTCAGAAAATCATAGATTAAGCTAGTTTTGTGTCCTGCTGGCTTTTTTGTCTGTATTACTTACTGGATGCTGACCCTTACTTCTATCAAGCAATGAGCACATGACTTTGATGCGGATAAGTCGAAAATACATGATGGGTCCACCACTAGTACTATTCCAATTGAAGCACTGAGATGCTCACCCATCCAGCCATGATCACATGACTTCAATGAGAAGAAGTCAAAAAGTACATTATTTGTCCTTTTTATTGGACGCATTCTGTTATAATCAAGTGCACATAGACTGAGCACCTATGATAACTCTCTTGATGCAATTCCTCTACTGAACTTCATGGAGATATATGCTAATGTTTTCGTAGCTCGCTTGATTGGTAATGCCATGCTTGTCTCTTGCAGGTCAACAAGCCGTATCTTCCGCTTGCATCAGGAGAGTACACAGTTGGAACTGGTGTCATGATTGTTACATCTTTTTCCATTATGGTATCAGAACTTAACCCTTAGTCTTCTTTATCCAAAAAATACATACCTCTGCTTCTTGTAAAGTTGTGTGCATGAGCAGAAATTTCTGCTTGTATGACGATAAATACCAGCCATTGATTTTTGGGAGAAAATTCAACTAGTTGTCCCGTGCACATTATTGTCGGGTTATTCCTTTTAATTTTTCACATTTTATCCCTGCTGGAAATGTTATTAAGTAATAAAATTAATTTAGAAGAGGTTTCCTTCAAGAGTAATATACAAGACTACTAGTTTTATCTGCGAGTGATACCAAAATGTAGCAAGCTATTTGCTTCTCAAGTACACTAATTGGAAAGCATGAAAAGATTAGTGCTGCTTCTAAGGTATGGTCCTGAAAAATTTGCGATGGCAATCTTGCTTCGAAGTTTTTTATCATATCTTCTTGCAGTGCATTGTCTCTGCTTCTTGATGTTTATTTGTTTGAGGAGTTCATTCTTGAAAATCTGTGGTGCATGTCTGATTTGTCAAAGCTAGAGAATACGCTCCTTTGTTCTGTTCAATCACCTAATTATCAACTTTCCTTTGATTCTAGACTTATGAAGATTTCTCCTGATATTTCAATTAACTAATTCTGCAATTATCAATCTTTTGTTGTCAGAGTTTTTGGCTTGGATGGATTGTTGGTTCATGGCCGTTGTTTTGGGCTCTATTTATCAGTTTTTTGCTTGGAACGGCTTATTCTATCAATGTAAGTACTCATGTCACTTTAACTCTTGCCTAGCCCTGGAGGAAGTGTGTTCTTTCTTCATCCCCTTCTTCAAGAGAATGTTTACTTGAACTGGTCTGTAAGTTTTTAAACATGTTTTTATGAGGGAATGGTTTTGTGGAATTGATACTTATGTGGTTGTCACATTCCTCTTGGTGGTTAGAACCATCAGCATGCTCTTATATTAGAGTTCATTGATTCTATATGTCATCCTTTACAAAAGATATTGCCATACATTTGTGTTGCTTCAAAATTCTTTCTGCATTTTTCTTACTTCTAACAAGCTTTATTATCTTCACTAAGATGCTTCATTTTGAAGAAGCTAGTGCATGAATACCGACTTACCGGGAAGAATTAAAGTTGTGATAATTACAATTTTTGAGAGACATGTTCCCTTAGAGATCCTCTTGGTATGTGGATGTTCATTGTGAAACCTATCATCCTTACAAGATCTGACATCATCCTCACCCAAGTTGGATGCATCATTCTTTACCATAGTTGCTACTTGCTACACATTCTAATCCGGAACCTTGACCAAAACAAAACAGTTTGCTGTAGTAAGATATTACAACCTCAAAGTCCTTTTTATGCTCTTGACATCTTCTAAACTTTGTTGGGTAATTCCATCATTGATTTCATCTCAAAAGCTTTCATGCTCGCAATCCTTTAATAGGGTAATTCTCACAGGATACAGTTCATACTTCTGTTGTAGCAGATAGGCATCACATCATTACTCATCATTCACTTTTGCATGATTTATCAGAATGTAAATAATTCCTGCATTAACAATATAAGCATAAGAATCATCATACTTTTGATTGTAGAAATAGGTCATGAATCTACTGGAAGTGTGAATTTACGTAAATGAACTTTCTTTTTTTAAGCACTAAACAAAGCGAAAAGAGTTTCATTGTAGACATATCTGGATCCTTCTAAGACGGACTCATATCCCAAATTTTTCAAGGATTAGCTTATAAATGGATAGTCTTGGTAAAGTTTATTGAAATAGCACCAGTACTCACAACACTCTTATTATATATTTATTAAACATCTCCAATTTGATGGTAAAAGGATTACCAGATTAGTTAAATAAACATCCCTTAGCTACAAGACAACCTGTTTCCAATGACATCTTATGTCAGAAAAAAGTTTGCTGTTATCCTGCATTTGCTTTTTGTTTAATGCTAGCAAAAATTGTTATTGAATTTATTATTAATATGGTGTCCAAGATGCAATTTCCTTCATATCCTGTTTATCAAATTTTTGTCACTTTTGTCTGTATTAGCTGATAAAAAAGTTGTCATTAGTTACTATGTAGCTGCATGATTGAGTCCATATTTGATTTGCTTACTAAATTGTAAATTGTAACGTTCCAGTTACCCATGTTGAGATGGAAGAGATCTGCTGTTGTTGCGGCAATGTGTATTCTAGCTGTTCGGGCGGTGATTGTTCAGCTGGCGTTTTTTCTGCACATGCAGGTTTCTCTGGATTCTGGTTTCTCATATGTGGAAGTTATCATTTCTGTGTTCTTTTTCCTTTGGGCACTTAAATAACTAATTCAATTGGACAGTGGATGAAGAAACTTAAATTGAGGGCACCAGATAAATTGTTGTGCAAAATTTTGGTTTGCACTGACCACCTAGCGGCACAGAATTGAGAAGGGCCTTTCCAGTTTCTGTTTTATCCTTTCGAAACTTCAGAAATTGACGAAGATTAAATAACTTTGTGAAGAATTTTTACCTTGCTCTTGTTTACTATACCTGTTTTTGCATGTGATACATTAACAATTGAAATCATTCTTCTGAGGGACGGCTGCCTTTTATTCTTTTGTTGATGTTAGTAGCAGTAATTTCATGGATGTTTGGAAGTGTATCATGAATTCATGTTGTCTGCAGTTGTTGCTGTTTACTTATGCTACAAATGTCAGTTTTGATTCTTATGACCTGTCACACTTTTTGGGTATTGATACTAATGACATGTTTTATCTTTAGACCCATGTGTACAAAAGACCACCAGTCTTCTCGATGCCACTAATTTTTGCAACTGCATTTATGAGCTTCTTCTCTGTGGTTATCGCATTATTTAAGGTGACAGAAACATCCTTACCAAACAATTTGGTCCCAACCAGTCAGCTTGACACTTGAAGATTTACCTTTTTGTTCACCCTCCAGTTTGTGTTTGTGTTTGTGTAGGACATACCTGATATTGACGGAGACAAGATATTTGGTATCCGATCATTCACCGTTCGTTTGGGTCAAGAGCGGGTTGGTAGTTTTTTATACAAAGTGCGACCCTGGAGCAGCTCTCTTTTAAGTTCTTTCTTTAACTTTGTATTTCAATCTTGGCAGGTATTCTGGATATGCATATCACTGCTTGAAATGGCTTATGGCGTGGCCATTCTTGTTGGATCAGTCTCTTCGTGTCTATGGAGTAAAGTCCTTACGGTAATAAGTTCAGTCTGTTCAAATTGTAGATGAAATATGGATGTGTAAAAATACCAGGACAGTTTCAACTTTCAGCTACCTTCTCTTAAATGGCCTCCTAAGTTCGTTTCCCATGCTATAATTATGTTAGCGGCCAAACAGTATTGACATCTTTCAGAAGTCCCGCCACTCCTGATCTAATAAACTTTTGGATCTTGAAACTAGCAACGCTAGAGGGACTTTATGTTGAGATTCACCTACTTTACAATGGATATGAAGCTAATTTGACCGCTGTGAATTTCGGATCAGGTCCTTGGTCATACTCTGTTGGGTTCTCTGTTATGGAGTCGCGCCAAGTCTATTGATCTGAGGAGCAAAGCTTCAATAACATCATTCTACATGTTCATTTGGAAGGTAATCACCGAACCTCATTCGATGGTACTTGAATGTTTCCCAACTGTTCTGGTCCATTTACAGTTATTGCTTCTGAGAACATAGTAGCTAAATAATCCCAGCATGTTACATAAGGCAAAAATTGTGTAACTGTTCGATTTTTCGCAATTTTTTCAATTCCTCTGGGTAAATAGCCCAATATTGGTTCTAAATCAATAACATCTTCACCATCTTAGTGTAAGGATGAGCCGAAGAACATCATGCATTGATGGGTGGTTAGGTCCCATATTGACTATCGTGAGGTCTTTTCTTGTAGTTGTTACATTCATAGGTTATTCATCGAGCCATTCTTTTGTAAGGGACGAGCTTGTACCTCCTTCGTCATAGCGATTTCATTTTTCCCATACCTATCTGTATTGTTATTGTCATGATATCTTTTCTGGGTGTTCTCTCATCCTCAACAAGCTTTGCATATTTTCTCCGATATTGCTCTTGCTGCACTGGGATTGTCTCAATATCTACTACTTCCTAACTGCTCCAATCTCTGATGTTTTTGTGGTTGTGTAGCTATTTTATGCCGAGTACTTGCTTATCCCGCTGGTGAGGTGAGCGGCTCCCGTGACGGCGACTTTCTAAACGATGTAGTTTGAGCTTAAGAAACGTCACGAGTCAGGAACGCTGGAAATCCCTCGCTGCTTGTTGTGTCTCGGTCACTGATGCTAAGATCACTACAATCTCTCACGAGCTGCGACCGGTTAGCTCGATACGGTTGTGGGTTTCTTTCATGTACGTTGGCAGACACTTTTAGGTAATAATTTTGTAAACAAAATGCCGCGATCCAGTAATTGTCAGCTAGGTAAATGGGAACATTAGGGTTTGGTCCTTCTTAATACCGGTATAGGTTACTTTGGTACGAGTGAGTGTGCCAATTTTATGTTATATTGTCAATATTGGAGGATGAAAACTTTTGGTAGACACTTCAGATAATTACTTTGTAGAAAAACGCCTGCTGTCATAAAATTAATCCCTTGCCTTGATGTTGGGTAGATTACTTTGTTGTTATTTTAACTATTTTTAAGGTTCCGTTTTTTTTTACGGAAAGATGAATGATTTAGAAAATATTTTTCTAAAAATAATTATTTGTATCATTTGAAATAGTTAGTTGACGAAATGTTTTTTTTTATTAATGACAATAATTAATGTCTAAATATTTTCTTGGAAGGCGAAAAAATATTTTTCGTTTATTTGTTTTGCTTGTTGATAGAAGTGATTATTTTCGGTAAAATGTATTTTGAATTGTTCATTTTTCGCGGAGCAAAAGTACCGTTAGCATTTCTCTCCTTTTCCATCACTTTACCATGGCATATTGGCTGATTGGCCCCTTGTTCGGTGACGGTTGAGCTCGTTGAATTGGCCGCTTGTGCTTTCTTGATCGACCGTCTGTCTCCTTCTTTAACTTCCCTTTCCCCTATTTTCATGCTAAATTTTCGACCAAATGACTAAAGTTTCCCGAATCATCACATATAATATAGGGGGCACAAGAATCAGGTTCTTTGTTGCATCGCCATAAGAGATTCAAAAACATAGAGTTCAATTTAATTAAATTTGAATTATGACGATGCAACAAAAATCCGAAAATAGTTTAATTTATCTTGATCTATCCACTTGCGAAAATTATATTTGAATGACTATCGGTAAAATCGGTTATTTAAGAAATAAAAGCTGGCAGAATCGATTACTCTTGGGAAAAAAAAGTTCTTTGCGACAATTTCTCTTTAATTTCATGCTATTGGAGGAGAACTTGGAGGAAAATGAATGCATCTCTTTTCTAGTTAATTTTGTATCCATTTTTAACTAAATAATATTTTATTTACTATTAATATATAAACATGGCATGGTCGTATATATTAGAAAGTAAATGTAGTTTTTCTTGGAAATGTCATCGAGAAATGAACTGATTGCTTTTAATTTCTTGTAGAGAAAAAGTATGTATTGCTTTTGGTGGTCATAATGAGTTGAATTTTAATTTGGCTAATTGAAAGGACTGCCTAACGCAATAAACAAATATTGTCAGCATTTAGCCATGTCTAACACCACAAAAAACTCCAAATTGGTACATTTGTGACAAATTTACCCGAACTAATTTTTTTATCAACAAAAATCCCAAACTGGTACATCTATGACAAAATCCTCCTGAACTAATTTTTTGACTACAAAAAATTCCGAACCGGTATACTTGTAACAAATTTACCATTTGTTAAATTGGATTAATACCATGAAAAATCACAAATTGGTAAATGTGTGACAAACGGAGAGGTAAAACCCCAAACTAGTACATCCGTTAACTATCACGTGTCATCCAACTCGGCAATTTAACGGTAAAATTTAACGGAAGCTAACAGAGGGTAAATTTATCACGGGTATACCGGTTTAGGATTTTTCGTAATATTAACCCTATATTTTTTGGGTAGCCAAACGTTACTTTTGCTTAAGTACCGCTTAAATTAAATAATATAAATAACCATAAAAAAATATTTACGAACGTGGACCATCAATTAATTCATGAGACTAAAAACCTTGAAGATGACGATCGGAATCATATGGAATTTGTGTTTAGCGGGCCGCATTAATGTCATCTTAGAGGCCCGTGATTACGATAAATGACCATCTTTGAGTTGCATTAGAAAATATGAGCCGTGGTGGACCAGTGGTACCTATCTGCCCTCAAACCGAATTGCTAGTCCCATGGTACTAAGGTAAAAGAAGACATGATTGATGCGGGCTTGGGTCGTGTCGGGTCGAGTCGAATGGTGGGCATAAAACTTCTCACCCCCAACGAGATTGTGGTTAAAAGATTATTGATTTTAATTTTCATTAATGATTGGGCCTGGATGGGCTTCAATGGTCCTGAATGGTTTACTAGGCCCAAGAAGGAATATGCTTGTTCAAACCTGCCCAAATTGGGATTCAAGCCTCGTTGTGCATGGGTGGACTTGACCAAGTCTAAGGCTCCTTTTGAGGCTTCCTTTATTTCGCGAAAAATGAATGATTTGAAAATATTTCTCTAAAAATGATTTCTTGTATCATTTGCAAAAAAGAATGAACAAAAGGTATTATTATCACTCATGAAAATGTTTAGATGTAAGTTGCTGTCAATAATGATAACTTTCATTAACAAATTATTTCAAGCGATATAAGTGATCATTTTTAGGAAAATATTATCTAAATTATTTAATTTTTTGCAAAATAAACGAAGCCTAAGTGGATGGGCCTATGCCAAAGAAGGATGCTTGTGTTAAGTCCACTTGAATTGCATTTTGGGTTTGGTGAGCTAAGGCGAGCTTGGCAGGTTGCTAGTCCCATGATCATGTGTATATAATCGGGTGTATAAAAGAAGGGAAGAAAAAAGGAAAATTATCCAAAAAATTCTAAGCCAATTTTACAGCAACCAATTCAATCCTAAATATTTTAATTGTGTTAATTTAGTCATAAATAATTTTTTTATGATTTGTTAATTTAGTTTTAAACCTTTTAATAATTTACCAATGTAGTCCTTTGACAATTTTCGATCAAACTTACCTGAAAGGACTAGATTGGCAAACCATTAAAATATTTACAATTAAATTAGAAAATTATCAAAATGTTTAAGATTAAATTGGTACAATGGAAATATTTAAAACTAAATTGACCGCCGTACAATAGGTTTATGACTGAATTGACACAATTGAAAGATTTTCTATTGAATTGACCGCCTTACAATAGGTTTACTGGCTTCACAGAGATACGTGAGAGCCCTTCACAGATTGTTTCGATAAGTTCATCTAGACACTTCCTCAATCAATCCACTTAGGGATTTAGATAATCCAAATTCTGAACTTATGTCTCAGGAGGATCCCAAATCACTTTGAAAAGAGCCATAAGAGATTCCGAAATCTATAGTTACATTTTATTAGAATTTAAATTCATTGATCATGATACACAAACATCCGATTTTTTTTTTCTGTTTCTAAAATGTGTTTTTATATGAAAAAAAGATATTAGAATGACTATAGGTAAAATTGATTATTTTAGAAATAATAGCTAGCATAATAATCAACTGCTTTAGGAAAAATGAAAAATCATTTTCAATGGTTTCTCTTAGATTCCATGCTATTGGAGGAACTTGTGGAGGTAAAAAAACGAACTCTATATAATTTTGTAATCCATTTTTAACTAATTAAAATTTTGCTTACTATTAATAAATAAGTAATGGCATTGTCGTATATATTAGAAAATAAGTATAGTTTTAGCGAGTTGATTTTTATTTTGGGCAATTGAAAGAACTGCCTAACGCAACAAACAGATGTCATTACCAGTTAGTCATGTCTAACATTCTTTGTAATAAATAATTTTGTAAAAATATTAATATATTTTGCAGTAGCCAGACGTTTACTTTTGCTAAATAATTATTTGAAAAATGAATATAATTTAAAAAAAGGTTTTTTTGGACATGGACTATCGACTAATGCATGAGACTACAAACCTTGAAGATGAAGACCGCAATTATACCTTAAGCAATGACATTATTTCACACGTGCTAACTCTCTCTCTCTCTCTCTCTCTCTCTCAACCCACAAAGGGATAATGATACAAACAGTCTCTGAGCTTTGGCTCAATGTGCAATTTAGTTCCTGAACTTTTAATTTGTTCAATGTAATCCTTAAATTTTAGGCTAATGTTCAATGTGGTCCTTAAACTTTTATTTTATTTAATGTCATTCCTGAACTTTAGATATATGTTCAATTAAATCCTTGAACTATATGAATATGTTCAATGTAATCTCTAAACTTGAATCAATAGAAATGATTGCATTGAACATTTTCATATAATTTAGGGACTAAATTGAATATGTACACCACCCACCTGGGTGCCGTTGCTGGAGCGCGCACTCTTCCTCTCTCAAAAGGTTGAGTGTTTGAATCCCGGGCGCCGCAAGGTGACTTAACCGGTAGCACGTGTGTGGTGGCTCGCACGTGTCGCCCCCAGGGTTTACTTCCCGGATTTCGGCTGTGTGAGGGTTCTCTGGGTTATAAAAAAAAATTGAATATATACTAAAAGTTCATAGATGACATTAAACAAATTAAAAGTTCATGGATCACATTGAACATTAACCTAAAATTTAGGGGCTACATTGAATAAAATAAAAGTTCATTAACCAAATTACACATTAGGCCAAAGTTCAGGATTGTTTGTATCATTTTCCCATCCACAAAGGTTAAACTAGTATTATTGATATTATCTCACAAAAGGTACTGTGGGCCTCCAAATTTAAAATTCCTTGGACTCGTTCCTGTCTACACTTCTTAAAAATTGTTGAAAATTGTCAATGGGAAGGGTCAGGTTTTGGGAAAGCTGTCCCAAAAGTCCTATGTTTATTGTATCTAGGTCAATTTAATCTTAAACTTTTTAATTTGACCAATTTAGTCATAAATCTTTAGACGATTTTTTAATGTAGCCCTTCCAACCTATTTTAGCTAGAAATTGTTAGTGTGGCTGCCGGCCATCGTATATGGCACGGTCGGCGCTGACACTGATGATTTTTGCAATTTTTTAATAATTCTTTATTCTTTTCGTTTTGGAAGGGCCATCGGGTTCTCAAAAGCAAAGAAAAGGATAAAAATAAATAAAAAATTCAAAAATTTTTTTAAAGAAATGCAAAAAATATCCACGTTGGTGCCGGCCTTTTCCGCGTAGGACATGTGACGGCCATGTCAATGATTTCCAGCAAAAATTGGCCGTAAGGATTATATTGGGAAATTGCTAATATGTTTAGAACTAAACTAGCTAAATTGAAAAAATTTATGCCTGAGTTGACCGCCTACCATGAGTTTATGGCTTTTTGATAAATGTCCTGATTTCCTGTGTGAACGCGGGAGTGCCATCCACGTGAAGGGAAATGCACGGTCCGATGATTGTAGGCGGCTCCCAATTAGAAAGTCAGCAAATTGGTGGAGGCCTTTGAGCAGTTACTGCTGTCATCATTTGGCCAATTTGCTGCATTTGACTTTGATCTTCTCTTGATCAAGAAGCAAATTTAATGGTCCAAAAATCACGTGATAAGGAAAGAGAAGAGGCAACGTTACCAATTTCCTTACATCAGGTTGATTTGACCACGGAAGTGCATTCCGCCGCGGCGTGAAGAGGCAATTTTCGATTGGAGAAAAAGACAAAGGAAGAATATCGAAAGCTCGTGCAATTCGACACGGACATGTGTCTACTTCATCTTATTTTCACACCGCCCGATCAAAAAATTCCAATTCTTCCCCCCGCACCGTCGTCGGCCACTGTCAAGCCTATGCGGCTCGTCACCTCTCGCCGCATTTTCAAGAGTGCATCTTAAGATCGGTTTCTGTGCTTTTAACAAAAACAAGAAAGCCATCCTTCTTGATTAGAGAGGGTTTTCAAAGAAATACGTCACTGTAGAAAAGGAAAAGTTGTTTTTTTTTTATAAAATTAAAATTGCCTAATAAGAGTTTCTTTTCTTTTACATTGTTTTTTATATTTTCCTATCTGACTATACACATGCTAAATGACATTGTAGACTCACGTCCAAAAAATAAATGACATGACGGGCATAATAGATTTTTTTTTTTATTTTATGAAAGTTAGGTAAAAAAATAGAATTACTTTATCGTTTATTTTTGGGAAAAGTATCAAAAAAGTCATAACCTATTATATTGATTCTAAATCTTTCAATTGAATCAATTTAGTCCTGAACATTTTCACATTGGTACCAATTCAGTCCATTCGATCAATTTTAGCTGGAAATTGCTGAAGTGGATGATGGCAGGCCTATGTGGTGCGAGTGACGCTAATGTGAACTTTTTTTTAATGATATTTTGAATTTTTTTATGGTTTTTTTCCTTTTTCTTTTATTCAATTTACTTTTCTTTTTGGGCGGGCTGAGCCAACCCTCGTTCAATGCCCTTGCTATGGCCGACAAGGGAGTGGCAGCCCTCGCTTGCCAGAACGAGAGCTCGAGAGCCCCTTGCCTAGATCGGGCAAGGGCCGCGACGCCGACAAGGGTCACCGTTCGACCCTCGTCAAGTCTAGGCAAGGGCCACGATGCCCTTGCCAGATTTGGGCCAGGCAAGGGTGTCGATGCCCTTGCCCAGACTCGACGAGGGTTGGACGGTGACCCTTGTTGACCCTCAAGCCCCCAAAAACAAAAATAAAGAGAAGAAAAGAAAAATAAAAAAACTATAAAATATTATTAAAAATTCAAAAGATTATTAAAAATGTTTATGTCAGTGCCGGTTGTGTCATGTAGGGCAGCTGGCATCTACGTCAGCCATTTTCAGCCAAATTTTGCCGAATGGACTGAATTAGCGTAAATGCAAAATGTTTAGGACTATATTAGTTCAATTGAAAAGTTAAGGACTGAATTGACATCAATTCAATAGATTTAAGACCTTTCTTGGTACTTTCCCCGTTTATTTTTTCACAAACCCAAGCATTGGTTTTGTCTCCCCTTACTTATAATGGACCAAAGGTTACCACAATGTTCTCAAATATCCAACCTCATGAAATATCTTTTAGGGATTTTCTGCGGAACAACAAGCGTAGTGGTATTGTTGCACCGCCTAAAACTTCTCAATGCAATTTGTACAATGTCATTCATTTTCCAAATCGATTGTTTTTACACATAATGACAAGAGAAGAAGGAAAAAAAAGTTTTGACGGTTCTCGAAACTCTCCCTCGATCTAGTTATCCAACAGACGATCGTGCGTTCGTCATGGAGAAAACGTACACAAAGCAGCCTCACCCGCTCTTGATCTGGGAGAGTTGGTGAGAAAATGAATGGTTGAAACTCTCAAATGGTTCAAGTCCAACAAAATGTATTAAATGGTGAAGAAAATTGGATCAAGAAAGTCGTATTTGGACACTGATCGTTCATCCAATTCAAATGCCAAATTGGGCTTTCGCACGTTGAAAAAATGAACCCCATTGTGGCAAAAACGGAAATTTACTTTACGTGAAGAGTTTCGATTCCCAGATACACATTCTTACAAAGTGTTTACATCCTCCTTAAAGAAAAAGGTGGCGCAGCAAGTTGTATTGAATTACGCATTCATCTTAACTCTTGAGATTTTGGAAAAGTTGACAGTGACTTCATGAAATTTTACGTGTTATCTGAGTAAGAAGTCTTGGACTCAAACTTTCCTCAGTCCCTCATTTGCCTCTCAAATTGTATATTTCGATGTTTCAGTCATTGACCATAATCCAGCTTACTCCTAAAAGGAAGTGCTAGAATAATTAATGCACTGCTTGTTTTGCAAAAAAATTGGCATTTCTGGAAAATACAAATTAAAAAATATTCTTGTAGTTGGCCAAAATCCGAAAATCAAATGGAAATTATTTTCTGCCATTTGAAAATGAAAACCCTCCTTTATTTTCCTATATATAGATGCACTATTCGTGTCTTATAAAGGCTACACGTGTTATATCATCAAATTTTAACAAAGTTCTTATCGAATTAAATTTCACAACATAAATACTTTTATGGAGTGTACACATTTTATTTTATTTCTCTTATGGAACCTGAGCTCGGGTTTGGGCGCTAAGGCCCGGGCCCTCCAGCCTTGGGGTACGACTTACGAGGGCCCAGGCGCCGCCACGGGGGATCCTGGTTCGGGGTGGGGGTCCTAGGGACATAGGCACGACCGCCAACTTGCATCAAAAGTCCAATGTCCACTTATGGTAAATTTCACTTGTCTCATTTTTTAATGAGTTCTATGCTTGGAAGAAATTGCCCAAAGTCCAGTTGCAGTTGCACGCTTCAAACGTAAGACCTTTCGCCGACGCACGCCCAGAAGAAGGTCGTATTTGGACAGTCCGCTCGTCATCCAAATCACAAAAAGCCAAGTTGGGGGTGCGCCCGTTGACAAAATGGACCGATTGCGTCAACAAAGAAAATATACTTCGTGTGAGGATTTGCAACTCTCGGTTACATGATATAAACTTACAAAATATTTACATCCTCCAATAAAAAAAAATTTCTAAGTAAATAATATTAAATTATGCCTTCATTTGCACACTCATGATTTTCAAATATTTGACAGTGATTCCGCATAATTCTATGTGGAATTAGAGCAAGAAGTCTCCAACTTGAATGTTCCTGAGCCCCTCATTTGCCTCCCTAATTATGTGTTTACATGCTTCGGTCTTTGCCAAAATCAAGTTTACCGATGGCAGGGAGTGTCGGAATGATCAGATATCGAATGATGCATTCAGCTTGCTATTTGAACTTTTACGATATTCGGCATTGGTCCCACAAAATTTCCAACAAGAAACTTGATTTTTATGCTCACAAGTTTGATCTTTTTTTCCTCACTTATCAATGTCATGTGATGTAACAATTGCACAATATATTATATACACGTAGACGCTCATGAGTCGTGTAAGAGAAGAATAAACTGTTCCATTGGAAATTTGGAACTTAAGGATGGCGCGAAGGATCTTCGCCTCTCCCGGCATAATTGACAATGGACCAATCAAATACCAAACATTGCCGACCAATGAACGCAATGATAGCGTCTTCGTGAATACATGATAAAAGACATTATAGCTCATGCAATAGAATAGGTAAGCAATTGACCGGACTTCCTACCTTGACCTAAAGATTCATACACATGTACTTGACAAGTTGAAATATTTTACTTCCGAATTTACTGTTTTGAAGCTGACAAAATGAGATACATCTCATGGCTAATTTGCCTTTTCTGGGAACTCAGAAAATATATCAATTTGTGCACACAATTATGAGAGGCCAATGGATTCAGGGATGATTGTCTAAAAAGTCATAGACCTATTGTGCAATGGCCAAATTAGTCCTAAAATTTTCAATTTTGCTAATCCAGTCCTAAACCTTTTGACGATTTGCCGGTATAGTTATTTCGGCTAATTTTGGTTGAAAATTGCTGATGTGGCGGTTGTGCCATGAAGGGTGGCCAATGTTTACATTAACAATTTATGATCAAAATTGGACAGAGGGATTACACTGGCAAACCATTAAAGGTTTAGGACTAAATTGGAAAAATTAAAAAGTTTAGGATTGAATTGGACGTCATAAAATAGGTTTAAAACTTTTTCGATAATTTTCTCGATGTATTAGTTTTCATTCATTAAAATATAAGGTTATTGGCCGTGGCAACACAAAATTCAACGTGGTATTGGGATCGATCATATGTATAACAATTTTTAGACTACTGATTTTGCCTTCCATCCTTTTTTTTTTTTTCGTAATTTAGTCTTTAGTACAAATCTCGACTGTATGTGAACTACTCATGAGACGGAGTGCTTAATAGTTTAAAAATTAAGCTACACTGTAATTGACTGGCTTATTTGTTTGGAATGATCAATCTCATACGAGCAGTAAGGATTTCACAAGTAAGGATTAATTCATTTGAGAATTAATTCATATGATCAAAAGTCTAATCCCTCTTTCAATTTGTGAAATTTGGAGAAAATGGAGATTAAGTCCAGAACATGCGGGAAGAAAATGCCCCTGGCATTGGTACCGAAAGTGACAGATGGGATGCACATGCTCGCCTGCCGGCGAAGATATTAGCGGCCAATGAGCTGGAGGGTGAATTGAGATTAAGCTACACTGTAATTGACAGGCTCACTTGAAACAAGCTCAATTCTGAAGATTTTTTTATGAAAAATACCGCATCTCAGAGATTGCCTATTCTGGAGATTAAGTTGCAACAACAGCGCAATGAGTATCACAAAAGGCAACGAAATGCAAAAGGGATAGAAAAAAATCAAATCGCAATTCGCAGTAATGAAAGCAATGATGAGATGTTGCCTGTTCGAAGAGACGGAGGCTCGCCTTAAGGAGAGAGAAGTCCGGATGGCGATATGGAGGACGAAGGATTCAAGAGATTGAACAACATCGGACTATTGCTGTGGTAGTGGCGTCGTCCTGCACTAGAGCCTCGGCTGCTCAGCACAGAAGAGGCTGGCATGGCGTGTGTCGAAATAACGGTAAAACTTCTTTCCGATGATAACGCCTCAGATCAATAAATGGTAGAGGACACAAGGAAATCAGGAAAGCCACTGTGGGCCGCATGTTCTCTGCGGAATTCAAGAACGAAAGTTGCTGAAGACTCTTGTTACCGTGTTTATTGGGTGTGTAATCTGTGCTTATGACAACCAACCGTGTATAGGGCTGTTTAGTTTTCTTCGTTAAATGCTATCGTTGACATTTGTGAGTGTTCGGCTTCTATTATAAAGCTTCGAGCTTGAGAGTTGTAAGTACGAAGCCACAAAGAGAAAGCATGCTTCGTAAGAAGTTATCCCTCCATTCTATTTGTGCTGTTATTCCAAATTTCCAAAGCTTATTATTAGTTCTTTTGGTTTTAACAATAAGAAATGAGATCCACGAATTCCGTTCAATTACAATTTCCAAAGTTGAATAGGAGGAATTTCAATAACCAATCAGTCCAGCTGAAGGTTCTTTTCAAATTGCAAGATTTTTGGAATTTAGTAAAGAGCGGCTACACTAAAGTGGCCGATATGGAAGCATTCGATGCTTTAAGAAAGAAGGAGAAAGATTTGTTGACAGAGTCCTGAAAGAAAGATCAGAAAGCATTGTTTGTGATCTTTCACGCCAAAGATGAAATGATATTTGAAAAAATATCAAGCCCAAAGACCACAAAAGCAGTGTAGGATATTTTACAACAATCTTACAAAGGCGATGATCGTGTCAAACGTGTGTGGCTTCAAACACTTCGAGGAGATTTCAAGTCTTCATGCATGAATGATTCTAAATCAATCTGGGCTTACTTTGGTTGTGTGCATACCATTGTTAATCAATTGACAATTACTGGTGAAGGACTCCAAGATGTGCAAGCCAGAGTAAAAAATCTTGAGGTCTTTAACCGAAAGATTTGACTATATTGTCGCGGTGATTGAAGATGGGCAAGATATGTCAACCTTGACGTTGGAGTGGTTGATGGGTTCATTGTGCTCACATGAGCAAAGAATGAATCAAAAGTCTGTTACTTCAAATCCCAAGTAAGCATTACAGAGCCGAGTCACTCAATCAAGCCAAGGAGGCTATCAAGGTGGCCAAGGTTGTGGAAATGGTTGAGGATGTGGAGGTGGAAATTAGAATTCCACCCGAAAATATAACACACGTGACGAATCAAAGGTTTAGTATTTTAAGTGTAACAAATTCAAACATTACAAATCCGAATGCCAAGCAAAGGTGGTATACGAGCAGGTAGAATAGGTGCATGCCATTGATGCGAAAAAAAACATGGTGCTAGCATGCAAGAAGCATTACTCAAGCACCGTGGACACCAACATTTGGGAACTTGATACTGGTGTAGTAATCATATGTCTGGCTATGCCATTGATGTTCTCGCAATAGGACGAGATGACTCGCAGTAAAGTTAATTTCAGCAATAAATTTAAAGTTCTCATAATGGGCAAAGATAACATTAATATCAAGTCAAAAGGTGATTCTAATTTTACTTTGCAAATGTTTACTTTGTGCCATGACTTTTTTGGATTTTGTTGAGTGTTGGCCAACTTTCCTAAAAAGGTCTTAAGGTCCACATTGAAAATGAAGTTACTCTATCCAAGGGGTAAATAATAAGTTTATTACAACGGTGTGAATGACGAAGAATCTTTTGAATTTTCAATTGATGATAAAAGATAACAATTGGTTGTGGCATTTCGATTCGGTCATCTAAATTTTTGTGGACTGAAATTATTGGTCCAAAAAAAGATGGTGATTGGCATGAGCCTGATTGACAGTCATTGTCCATGGGAAGGATGTCTTGTCGGAAAACAGCATTAAGAATCCTTTCCAATTGCAAAAGCTAGAAGAACGAAACAACCTTTGGAGTTGGTACATGCATACATTTGTTACCATGTTGAGGTAAAATCATTTGGACAAAAAAGGCAATGTTAGTTTTTGCGGATGATTTTACTAAAAGAAAAAAAAATATGGGTATATTTCCTGAGAGAAAAATCCGAAACTTTTGGCAAGTTTAAATAATTTAAGGTCTCTGTTGATGAGCATAGTGGCTTTAATTTAAAGGCATTGAGATTAGATAGAGGGGGAGAATTTATCTCAAATGAATTTGACAAATACTGTAAAGTTTATAGAGTGATACGTTAGTTGACTGTTGGCTATACTAGGCAAAATGGTATAGTAGAAAGAAAGAAAATGATAATTTTTGAAATCGCAAGAAGTATGCGAAATGCTACAAATTTATCCAAAAATTTTTAGGCGGAAGTTGTTGCGTGTGCAGTATTTGTGATGAATGGATATCCAACAAGGAGTATTCTTAGAAGAATTCCAAAAGAGGCTTGGAGTGGCATCAAGCCAATTGTTTCGTTCCTAAATGTAATTGGGTGTGTGGCATATCCCCATGTACCAAACAAATGAAGGAAAAAGTTGGATGACAATAGCTAGGAGTGCATCATCATCGGCTATTGTGACATGACTAAGGATTCTAAGTTGTATAATCCAATCATTGAGAAAGTAATCATTAGTAAGGATGTCCAATTTTTCGAAAATGAAGATTCGTGAGATGATGGACGGTTAAATCCCACAAGTCTAGGGTTAATAGCATCGCTTGTGTGGAAAGAAATTCCACATCGCAGGTATATGCTAGAATTATTGGCCATGTATCACTTGCAAAAAAAGTCCAACATGTGTTTGGAGTGAATTGATGTGTCTCCTTTTATTATGAACTCTATGCTTGGAAGAAATTAGCAAAGTCTGGCTTTAGAATCACTTGCATCAAAAGTCCAATTATCTGTTCATGGTGAATCTATTTTGTCTCCTTTCCTAATGAATTTCTATGCTTGGAAGAATTTTTTTTCAAAGTCTTGTTTGAGTTGTGCTCTTCAAACATGAGACCTTTTTCCTTGACTCACATGCACTAGAGATAGACATGACTACGGTTCGGAACTGGCCGGTTTCAGTCCGTGGCCATGTATGAACTGGCGGTTTTGGGACGATTCCGGTTCCAGCCCGGTTCGGAACCGACCTATAAAAATTAAAAAAATAAATTATGAAATAAAAGAATAATGAATTATCAAATTATGAAATAATGAATTATTCAATATAGAATGTAATCAAAATGTACATTGTAATCAAATTTGGGGAAAAAAAGAGTTTTTCCACTTATTTACAGTTTTTTTTTGGAATCGGGCTCGAAACCGGCAGTTCTGGGCCGGTTCCAAAATTGTTGGAATCGGAACCAGGCCCATAGGCCATGGGCCGGTTCCGGCTCCAAACCGCGGGCCCGATCAACGGGCCAGTCCCGGGTTTGACCCGGGTCGATTCCTGTCTGAAACCAGCCCGTGGCCGTGTCTAACTAGAGAAGAAGGTCGTATTTGGACAATTTGGGTAGAATCCAAATTAAGCCTCGCACATTGAAAAAATGAAACCCATTGTGGCAATAAAGAACTTGCCATTCTCAATTACAAATAAACCCTCAAGATTTTGAAAAGCAAACAAAATTAATAGCAATTTCATGACATTTTCCCGGCACCTTATTTGCCTTTTTAATTATATATTTCCATAATTTAATGTGTTAAAATAATTAAATATTTAATTGTACCTTCGGTCAATAGTTTAAATTTTTATAGCAGCTTGTGTTCCCACAAATTCTCTCAAAAAGGAAATCAATTTTTTACATTGACGATTTTAATTTTTTTTCTCAATTATCAATGTCATATGTGACGCAACAATTGCACAATACATACATTTATTGTTGACTATGATTGCTACATTTGCAATTATTTGTGTGTATAATAGGGGTGAGTGGTTCTGGGTTCCTTATAATTTCCATATGGAACCTGGAACCTACCCTCGAGTATAGGTTCCTCATTTTTTTTTTAACCTACAACCTATTGATTGGAAGCTAAAACCTAGAACCTGCCTTGTCACAAGTTCCAGGGTCTAATAGGTTCGTTTTTTTTATTTTTTTATTTCATCAAAACAAAAATGAATGTCACAATACTAAACAAACTTGCCATTCATTAAAAAAAATACAAAAGACTAGTTTTCTTGATATTATGATTCAAATAAATATTACTAAAATGTCATTGTGTGAATCGATACTAGGAATGAGCAGTTTTATGTTTCGTATATGTTCCACCCATGATAATAGGTTCATCATTTTTTAAAACTTGGAACCTACCCTATTCAAGTTCGAGGGTCAGTTCCAGAGTCTACTCATGTTCTATTTGTATGATTAATTGAACAATTATAGTAAATCATCATCTTTAATGACCACCACTTACTACTATGATTAACTAACCACAACTTATATTTAGATAAATGAAAAATTTGAAACATTAACAAGTCATAAAATAAAAGCTCGGACTAGTGGTTCTAAATTATACACTCATCATCTAATGCCATGAAACACAACAGGATCATATAGACCAAGAAAAAACACAAAAAACTTATTTAGGTTTCAAGTTTCAAGTTCCACTTACCTAAAATTTAGAACTACCCGTCGAAACAGGTTCCTCAATTTTTGGAACTTGGAACCTGCTTGGCATACCTTGAAACCCATAACCTACAGATTTCCATTGGTTAGGTTCTCAAATTCCAGGGTAGAATCTGGAACTATGCTCACCCCTAGTGCATAACGTCAACTAATGCGGCTGCCTATACTCTCGTGACCCATGTGCGAAAAGGACAACTATTTTGTTGTACATTGTAAACTTGGAACTTATCTATGGCACGAAGTATCATTACCTCTCACGGTATAATTGACGATGAACCAAAGAAAATAATAAATATGACAAATATAGTAAATTGTTTTGAAAAAAGAAATTATAGCTTACACATAGAATTTGTAAGTAATTGAAAGGACTTCCCACTTGAGTTTGAGATAGATATACACATATTTGAAAAGTTGAAATATTTTACTTATGAATTTACTATATTTAAACTGACAAAATGAGATATATCTCATGGATAATATGTCTTGTTTTCTAGTACTGGGAACCCAAAAATGCATAAATATAAGTGTTAGAATATATGAATATTAAACTAGGCTTTCATTTGACAGTTTAATTTTTTTAGAATAGTTCATCCTGCAAAATCTGTCAATGTGCACATGATTTTGACAAGCTGGTGGAATCGTTTTTGTTCATTAATATATTAGGTTATTGACCAAGGCAACACAAAATTCAAAATGGTATTAGAATCGATGGTATGTGCAAATTTTTTCAGACTATTAATTCTGCCTCCCATTTATTTTTTGTCATAATTTAGTGTATTAATACAAATCTCAATTGTATGCGAACTACTCGTGCCTAAGTACTAAATTATTTAGACATTAAACTGCACCTTAATTGACTTGCTTAATTGCTTAGAACGATCAATCCTGCAAAAAATCGTAAGGATTTCACAAGTGAGAATCAATTCATTTGATCGAAAGTCTAATATCTCTATTTATAGTTTTGGGGGATTTTGTATTCAAATAAACAAATAAATTACGAATCCTCTTAGCGGTTACAAGAGTTACAGTATCCACAATCTTTTATTATCTAGCAATACTTATCCATAAGAAGTTACATATCCGAAAATATTGCTACTTGGCAATTACATGCTGGTGTTGATATTCTGGTTGAAAGCTCTTGTTGATAACTGATGTTTATCGATTCTTTTCAAGTTATTGATTATTGTGACCAAATCGTCTTTATTGATTCAATTTGTTACTTGTTGATAATAATCAAAAGTTGATCATTTTTTGGTGTCAACATCATTTTCGGAGATAGAGGTGCAAAATTCTTCTCCAACCACTGACCATGTTGTTGTTGTATTTGTTGTGAGGAATATGAAGAAAGAAAAAAGAAATAAAAGAAAAACAAAGGAAAAAGAGAGAAAAGAAGAAGGAAAACAGGAAAAAAAGCTGTTGGATGAATATTTCCTTGGCCGTGGCTTGAAAAATGTCAAGTAAGTCACACATGCTCGCTGACCGGGGAAGATTTGGCGGGCTCGTGAGCTTATGCCTTTATTTGAGTTAAGTTTGGCATTTTAAAGGTTTATTTGAAATAATGTCCATTTTGGACCCTCTTTAAAAAAACAGTTCATATTTCAAATCCTTATTTGAAAATTTTCAAGAAAACTTACATAAACAACCCTTTTTTTTTATCGAAAGAAAATTTCATTCATTTGTGAAGATCACACACAAAAGGAATATAGAAAGCTTTTAAACAAATCATATCCCAAAAAGCTGCAAACAAGACAAAACTCAGAAAACAATTGAGTATAGCATGCAACAATAAACACGCTTTCTTCTTAAAAAAATCAGTGACTAATCATCGAAACTGTTAATGATAGGTACATGCCAAGATCTTTCCCTCTAGAAATTACAGTTTGTAGTGTGCGTTTAGGTTCGACGTCCTCAACACCATTGACATATAGAGACAACAACACGAACATTTTGAACTTTTACAGATCAAACGCATCTAAGGAACTCCCAAATCAAGATCTTGATCAGAAGAAAAAAGTTCCCAAAATTAGATTTAGACCTAGATTGGTCTGAATCGGGAGATCAAGATTGATTTACCGAATCTCGAAGTTATGGACACACGTCTCGGGCATCCTCTTGGCTGGCTAAAGGATGATTAAATCCCTTAATTAAGGGTTATTTAACCCCGCTTGTATCACTTGCATCAAAAGTCCAATACCTGTTTAGATTGAATCGATGTGTCTCCTTTTATAATGACTTCTGTGCTTGGAAGAAATTATCAAAGTCTGGTTTTAGCAAACACGTGCATCAAAAGTCAGATTATCTGTTTAAAGTAAATGACGTGTCTCCTTTTCTAATGAATTTCCGTCCTTGGAAGAAATTATTCGTAGTCCGAATTGAGTTGTGCCCTTCAAACGCAAGACCACCTTTCCGACGCACGTGCGCCGCCCCCAAGAAGGTCGTATTTGGACAGCCTGATGGTTACCCAACTCAAAATACACGCACATTGTTAAAAATGGACCCCATTGCGGCAACAAAGAAAATATACTTTATTTAAATACTTCCCATTCTCAGCTAAATTATACAAGAATTGAAATATTCTTAAAAGATATTTACATCGTCCATAAAAAAAAAGTGGGGAAGTAAACGATATTGAATTACGCCTTCACCTAAAATCTTAAGATTTTGAAGGATAAAAAATTTGAAAGTGATTTCACGGCATTTTCTCAGCCCCTCGTTTGCCTCTTTAATTATATATCTATATATTTTGATGTGTTAGAATAATTAAATATTTATTCGTACCTTCAGTTACTAGTTAAATTTTTACGGCAATCGGTAGTGTTCACACAAAATTTTGTAAAAAGAAAATAAACTTTTTTGCATTGACAAGTTAAATTTTTTTCCCCAATTATCAATGTCATGGGAAAAAATATCCAAAAATTCCCACATTTATTTTAGCTTTGCCATTTCAGTCCTAATCCTTTTAATTTTACCAATTGAGTCTTAATCTTTTTAAGTTTTGTCAATTGAGTTTATCCGGTCAATTTTGATCAGAATTTACTGATGTGGACGCTGACCATCCTACATGGCATGGTTAGTGCAGAAGTTGACAAATTTAATAATATTTTAATATTTTTCGATTTTTTAAAATTATTTTCGTATTTTTTTGGTCATTTTTAATTCTTTTTTTTTTTCCTTTATTCTTCCTTTTACTAGTGAGCAATCATCGGCCACAAGCGATGGCCGGCCATCGAAATGGTTGGGCTCATCCCAATGGCCGGGCGAGCTGGCCTCGCTTAGGGGAGGGTTGCCGTAGCCTGCCATAGGCGAGGCTCGGTTAGGTGAGGGCGAGCCCCAGGGAGGGCTCTCCTCATTAGATCTAGCAAGGTCGGCTCTCACCTTGGCTTGGTTCAGGGTTGACCTTGCTAGATTTGGCTTGGGTGAGGCTGACCCTCGCCGGGCTTCGCTCGATCTGGTGAGGGGAGCCCTCACCGGGGCTCGCCCTCGCCTGGCCAGGTCTCGCTTGTGGTGGGCGACGGCAACCCTCGCCTAGATGAGACTAGCTTACCTGGTCATTTCCTGTGGCCAGTAATGATCAAAAGGAAAAAGAAAGGAAAAAAATTTTAAAAAGAAAAAAATTAGAAAAATAAAAAAAAACAAATTATTAGAAATTATTTACGTTAGCGCCGATCGTGCTACGTAGAATAGCCAGTGTCCACATCAGTGAATTCTGGCCAAAATTGGCCGGATTGACTTCATTAGCAAAATGTGAAAATGTTTATGAATCACTTGGTAAAATTGAAAGGTTTATGATAGAATTGACAAAAGTGCAATAGTTTTTGGACTTTTTGGACAATGTTTTTTCCAATCTCATTTGATGCAACAATTGCACAATACATACATATATTGACTACGACTGCCATATTTGCAATTATTTGTGTGTATAACGTCAACTAATTTGGCTGCCCCGACTCTAATGACCCGTGTGAGAAAAGGATGACTATTTTGTGGTGCATTGGAAACGTGGAACTTATCTTTGCCTCTCACTACATAATTGAAGATGAACCAAAGTACATGTAAATATGATAAAAAATAGTATATTCTTTTGGAAAAAAAATGAAATCATAGCTTATACATAGAATTTGTAAGTAATTGAAAGGACTTCCCCCTTGACCTTGAGAAAGATATACACATACTTGAAAAGTTGAAGTATTTTACTTATGAATATACTATATTTAAGCTGACAAAACGAGATACATCTCATGGATAATATGCCTTTTTCTTCTTGTAGTGGGAACTCAAAAATACATCAATATGTGTGTTACAATCTATGAATATTAAACTACTCTTTCATCTAATAGTTTAAGCTTTTAGAATAGTTGATCTCATAAAATTTGTCAATATGCACATGATTTTGACAGGCTAGTAGAATAGTTTTTGTTCATTAAGATATTAGGTTATTCACCGTGGTAGCACAAAATTCAAAATGGTATTAGGATTGATCATATGTGTAAATTTTTTTAAACTGTTGACTCTGCATCCCTTTTTTTTTTTTTTTTATCATTATTCAGCGTATTAGTAAAAATCTTGACTATATCCGAACTGCTCGTGAAATCAAATACTAAATTATTCAAACAATAAATTGCACCTTAATTGACATGCTGATTTGTCTAGAACGATCAATCTTACGAGAAAACGGAAAGGATTTCACAAGCAAGAATTAATTCATTTGATCAAAAGCCTAATATCTCTATTTATGGTTTTAGGGCATCTGGAGAAGGATGGAAATCGAGTTCAGAACATCTCTATTAATTCACGTGCGTGTGAAACATGTGCTTGCTGCCTGGCGAAGACATAAGCAGGCCAATGAACTGGGTAAGGTCCACTTTAGGTGCTCATTTGAAGCAAGCTCCGTTACGAGAACTATTTTTAAGAAAACGGATCCTACCTCGAAGGCTTTTTGAAATTTTTTTCCTTTTTTTTTTGTCGATCGCATTGTTCAATTGCAAACTTGATAATTTTCACAAAATGCCCAAGGCTGCGCAGTCAATGACATTCAAAAAAGAAATTAAAGGGGAAAAATAAGCCTGACAAACTCGGATTGTTTGGCTGCCAAACGTGAACTCACCGTTTGCCGCTGATTCAACTCTCCAGGGGATCTAACGGTCAAGGCCCGACCCGGCTGCTTTGACGCAGTTTCCTCAGAGTTTCCGGCCAAAATCTCACCGAAAAATATTTTCCTAAAAATATTCGCTTGGCCTTTTTTAATTTAGCGAAAAATGAACGATTTTAATAATGTTTTCCTAAAAATAATTATTCATATCGCTTAAAATGATTAGTCAACAGAAAATATTTTCATTATCAACAATAATTTATATGTAAATATTTTCGTAGACGATAAAAATATTTCTCACTCGTTCATTTTTTGAAGCGATCATTTTTACGAAAATGTTTTCAAATCATTCATTTTCCGCGAAACAAATGGAGCCCTGGTGAGCATTTGTTTCGCGAAAAATAAATAATTTGAAAAATATTTTCTTAAAAATTATCGCTCGTATTACTTTAAAAATGAATGGACGAAAAGTATTTATATCATTGATTAAAACATTTAGATATAAATTCTTGTTTATAATGAAAGTATTTTTTTTGCACTAATTATTGCAAGCGATAGAAGTAATTATTTTTAGGAAAATGTTGACCAAATCATTTATTTTTCGCAAAATAAACGGAACGTTTTAAATGATGAACATATGCATATCGCCCCAAATAATAATGACAGTGTCATTTTGTTTTTATAAAGTCCGAATTTATTAATGTGGTTCGTCAAATACATTTTCACTTGAAAGTTAAGTTATTGATTTATGAATCAATCGACTGCCGATGTTGACTCCTCCCTGGCATGCCATTCATCGGGGTTGGATATTCTATTTCGCAAACATCGTCATGCACGCACCTTTGACGGTTTTTATATAGGATCACGTCAGACGAGGGATTAGAATTCTCCTAATTTAGTAGCTTAATTTACTTGTTAAGATCATGAGGGGACATCGAGTTAATCTTGTCCTTTCTATATCGGAAGGATCTACTGGTAACGCTCATGCCCCCGTGAGACACTTTGATACGGCATTTCATGTAAAACCAAATATCCTCGTTCGGTTCGATCTTGAAGCACGTAACACAAATTGGCAACCTCGACATCATATCGGTTTGCCATGTATTTAGAATATTGGCTAGAGGACACAAAATGAGAAGATCAACATCTATGATATTTAATCTTAAACGATGACATCGCGTTGACATGCGACATGCTTTCGCTCGCCTTGATGGAAGAGAGTCCACGTTAAGCCGTAAGCAGTGCCGCCACCACCACCACCTAGTGTGTAATGTTCGGCTTCTCCGAGCCATTGGAGCTAGCGGGTCCCACATAATGTTCGCGTGTTCCGGATGGCCCCACGCATTGGACCGGGCAAATCGTCCCCGGCCGATGCATGTGAGTTGGGCTCGCATGGTCGAGGCTTAGCTAACATTCTCTTCCGTGCATGGTCGAGGCTTCAAATGCTACTAACTTTTCAGAATAGACTCTCTTAATTTTTGATTAAACAACAGCTCAAGAAAGGTCGCCAAGGTATCAGGCTGCCGAGGGCCACCAAATCTCCCTTTAAAATTAATGGATCAATTATCCCATAATTCTCCTTCGTTACGTATCTTTTATTATACTTTTCTTAGAGAAAATAATTCCAAGCATGTGCGCCTTGATGAGTTATCCAATTATGGACCGTCGCCCAATAATTCATATTATTAATTCCGACAATTTGTAATTTTATATGCAATCCAAGGTTGACTGCACTTTCTTCCCCGGCCCTGTTGTTTGGAATCCCGACCGCATCCCTAGATGTCAATTAGTGGTTCGATTCTGTCGAATTCAAATTAGTTCCTTTCCATTTCGTTAGACAAGTCTTGTTTGGCCCAAGGAATTTTCCACCGCTTTTTGGAAAGGGATTCGAGAAGAACAGTGTCCCGAAAAAAGTTAGATGGATCTAAAATTTGGGTAGAGGTTTTGAATGTATTGTGTGGAGAGCTTGGTGATCTCATAGGAGTTACAAAGAGATATGTCGAGTAGTGTTACTTAGGACTATGATCTTATGTAAATTCAGGATCCTGTCAACCTACGAGGATGACTTGAGCATACAAAGTGACCCTTTTGAAATAATTTCTCGATTGAAGGGTAGATTATGACCTTCGGTTTGCCCACCCCGGAGATAATGCCGCGACTAATCCATCCAATTGGACTTTGCGATTTTTGGATAGAAAACTCTGAACAGAGGACCTCTTGGTTTCTCTAGCGTCGCAAGGGCTCAACCAACGTATTGCCTCGGCAGGGCGACGTTCCAATTGGCAAACACACCATTTATTTCGAAGAATGCCCTCGATCTCCAGAAAGGAAAAAACAAAGGTCATTTCTACAGGCGGGCGGGAAAAACCAAACGGTACTCGGGACAAAAAGGGAAACACGATAAGATCCGAACCAGGAGGCATTTGGCAAATCGTTTTGAAAAGCCTCTCAATTAGGAGGCATTTGGTAGATCATCATCACCAATTACAACAAGCAAGTCAATTGAGAACAACCCTAAGCATGCCAATAGAAAAGCCTCCACGAGCAGTCAATGACTCATTATGTACAGTGACGTTCAAAGGGGAGGGCGCATGCGCAGAAAACAAAGTCAGACCCAAGGTGTCTCCGATTCGTGCCACGTTTCTTGGCCATGTTACAGGAGCCAACTGGGCCTCCTCCTCTCCCAGCACCAAAGTTTTATCACTGTTGGGAAGGAAGGAAGGTACGTGAGGGGGAGGCTACAAGCTTTGGGAAAAACTCCAAATCCGAAAGTCATTCGAAGGTGTCATCATCCTCCCCATCATCTTCAATAATGACACCAGCAGGTCACCCAGCAGAGAGAGAGAGAGAGAGAGAGAGAGAGAGAGAGGTGGTGGGGTCAGCTTGGGGAGGGGGCTTCTGCGAGGGTATAAAAGGAGGGTTTCGGAGCACCATTTGGAGGAGCCACACACGCATTAACCTCTTCCCCTCTCGCGTCTCTCTCTCTTTCGTTCTTGACTTTTGGAGAGAGAGAGAGAGAGAGAGAGAGTCGCTCTCTGCAGGTCTATCCTCAACTCAAGATCCACGCACGAACATTAAAAAGTTTGGCATACACAGGGGACCGGGTGTCTCGTGGTTGTATTCGCTCTCTGTTTCGGGTGACTTTCTGGCTTTCTGGGTCGATCCAAGATGGCCAGCGAGAAAGGCGTAATAAGCTTGGAGGAAATCAGGAACGAGACTGTTGATCTGGTACATCATCATCATCATCATCATCTTCTTCTTCTTCTTCTTCTTCTGCTCGCTCTCTCTTCCTCTTTCCTTTTCTTTCCTTCCATCGAATTCCCATTACATATATGATAGAAAATCTTCAACGTGTAGGAACAAATCACCAACGAATCTGCATGAAACTGCTTCTTTTTTTCCTTTTCGATCGTGTCATTTCTAGTTTTTTTTTCTTTGGCTCTTTTAGCATGCATGATCGAATTGAATAGTACAAACAGAATAAGAAAAAACGGGCGAGTCAGTGATCGGACATGAGAAAAAACCCAGTTGGCTCCTTCTGTTGCACAATCATAGGCCGCCTTCACATGGCTGGAAGAAGCAGCCCCCATAGTATGCCAGAAGAAGAAGAGAGAGAGAGAGAGACTGTGCAATTACTGGTTCGATGATAAAGAAGCTGAGCATCACGAGCCTGTGCATCACCCAGATTTCACGGGCGTATATATATAGTATAAATAGTTTCACGTGTAGAAACAAGCATTCATTGCGGCCTTTAGCCTTCTTTTGATCCCCCTCTTCGGGGAAAAAGGAAGAGAGTTGCTGCCCTTTTGCTTCGAACCGTTGGCCTTTTTGCGTCGACCGCCCGTGCCCAACCATGGCGCGTGGGGGCACGGACCAATCATGGGGGAGGCAGCGGGGTGGATGGGCCCCAACCTGACACGACCGCTTTCCTCCACCCGCGGCGCGGCCCGTCAACGCTTTTGTGCTGACGTGGATCGCACGCCACGCCTTAGCGTAGCCCCAGTATTTCACCGACCGCAGAAGATTGGTTCTGTTCTGGCTGGTGTTTGGGCTTCTTGTTAGAAGTCAAAGAACCTATTAAAAGAAAAAACAAACTAACTTTCAAAAAATATTTCAGCATAATAAGAACCTCCAACTGTCCCTGATTTTGTTATTTGAAGGAATTCTCCGGACAACCTTGTGTACGTATTTCCACCGTATAGCATACTGTATAATTAATTTAAGAGGGTCGAGCTAGGACGCGAAAATGAGTTGTTTTGAAAGCATGCAATTCTGTTAGGGAAATATAGCGTCTCTAGCTGACATGTGAGGTGGGTGCTTCGGAGTGTTGAACTGTGACATGATGATGGTTACAGGAAAAGATTCCGATCGAAGAGGTGTTCGAGCAGCTGAAATGCACGACGAATGGTCTGACCACTCAGGAAGGAGAGAGCCGGCTTCAGATCTTCGGACCCAACAAGTTGGAGGAGAAGAAGGTAATTCAATCTTTTCCCGCTCATTTCGTTCGCTTACTTGATTCACGAGGTGCTTCGGTAGCCGGAAGTATGACTCTGCTGTCTTGGCGATGCGAAACGATCAGGAAAGCAAGCTGCTCAAGTTTCTGGGGTTCATGTGGAATCCACTGTCGTGGGTCATGGAATCCGCCGCTCTGATGGCCATCGTGCTCGCTAACGGCCAAGGAAAGCCTCCGGATTGGCAGGACTTCGTGGGCATTGTTTGCTTGTTGGTGATCAACTCCACCATCAGTTTCATTGAAGAGAACAATGCCGGTAATGCTGCGGCTGCTCTCATGGCTGGTCTCGCCCCGAAAACTAAGGTAATAGACAGGCGCCAAGTCACACTCGGCTCGATAAATGGTTCGAGAGGGTCCGGTCCTTTGTGGTGCTTGTAGGAATTAAATCTGAAACAGCACCTGTGCATGGTGTATCATACCATTCGAGTTATTTTACTGTTTGTGATGTACTGTGGTGATTGTTTATAGGTACTCCGGGACGGCAAATGGTCTGAGCAGGAGGCTGCTATTTTGGTTCCGGGGGACATCATTAGCATTAAACTGGGAGACATTATCCCCGCAGATGCCCGTCTTCTTGAGGGTGACCCGTTGAAAATCGACCAATCTGCCCTCACCGGAGAATCTCTTCCGGTGACCAAAAATCCCTCAGATGAAGTTTTCTCCGGCTCAACCTGCAAGCAAGGAGAAATTGAGGCCGTCGTGATTGCCACTGGCGTCCACACGTTCTTCGGCAAAGCGGCACATCTCGTCGACAGCACGAACAATGTCGGGCACTTCCAGAAAGTACTGACGGCGATCGGGAACTTCTGCATCTGTTCTATTGCGGTTGGCATGTTGGTCGAGGTTATTGTGATGTACCCGATTCAGCACCGCGAGTACAGGGAGGGGATCAACAACCTCTTGGTCCTTTTGATCGGTGGAATCCCCATTGCCATGCCGACTGTTCTCTCTGTCACGATGGCCATTGGGTCCCACCGTCTGTCTCAGCAGGGTGCAATCACGAAGAGGATGACTGCCATTGAAGAATTGGCGGGAATGGACGTCCTCTGCAGTGACAAGACCGGGACGCTGACTCTCAACAAGCTGAGCGTAGATAGGAATTTGATCGAAGTTTTTGCAAAAGGAGTGGAGAAGGAACACGTGATCTTGCTGGCTGCCAGGGCTTCTAGGACAGAAAATCAAGATGCGATAGATGCAGCCATCGTCGGCATGCTTGGTGATCCGAAGGAGGTAAGATAAGATAGTGAATCCTCCGATTATGTTTGCCTGTTGAAGATACTGTTTTACATATGCAAGAGCTGAAACCTGACAGTTTCGTTGCTATAATATCTGTTCTTGAAGGCAAGAGCTGACGTTAGAGAGGTTCACTTCTTCCCTTTCAATCCGGTGGATAAGAGAACTGCTTTGACTTATGTCGATTCTGCTGGAAATTGGCACCGGGCAAGTAAAGGAGCTCCTGAGCAGGTAATACTGTTAGTCCTATATTTTCAGTAAGTTAGAGTTGATTCAAACTTCAATTGTCTGCTGTAATCTGTATTCCGTTTTTGGCTTCTGGTGCAGATTTTGAATCTTTGCAATGCAAGGGATGATCTTAGGAAGAAAGTTCATGCTATAATTGATAAATTTGCTGAACGTGGGCTTCGGTCACTGGCTGTTGCCAGACAGGTACTTTGATACAATCTTTTTATCTCCTTGAATAGTTTTTGCTATCGAAAGGACAAAATCTCACCATTTCATCCTACAGGAAGTGCCTGAGAAAATGAAAGAAAGTCCGGGTGGCCCTTGGCAGTTTGTTGGCTTACTGCCTCTTTTTGACCCTCCAAGGCATGACAGTGCGGAAACAATTCGTAGAGCTCTTAATCTCGGTGTTAATGTCAAGATGATTACAGGTACTTAACCTACTCATACTATGGCCTGATGAGTTCAGTCGGTACAATTTGTCTTGCTAATGGCTCTAATGGCTATTTTTCTATCTCATTGACTAGGTGATCAACTTGCCATTGCCAAGGAGACCGGACGGAGACTTGGAATGGGAACAAATATGTACCCGTCAGCTTCTTTACTTGGCCAAGACAGGGATGCAAGCATAGCAGCTCTTCCCGTGGAAGAATTGATCGAGAAGGCCGATGGATTTGCCGGCGTCTTTCCTGGTTCGTGCCGTTTTGGGCTTTTGGTCACTTGAAATTTATTTTTCCTCTCTGCTTTGTATGGGTTCTTCCTTCAGAAAAACTTGCTTCTCACCATTTCCTTTCCTTTATCTTCTCTGGACAGAGCACAAATATGAAATTGTGAAGAAGTTGCAGGAGAAGAAGCACATTTGTGGAATGACTGGTGATGGTGTGAACGATGCCCCTGCTTTGAAGAAAGCAGATATAGGAATCGCAGTTGCTGATGCCACAGATGCTGCACGAGGTGCTTCTGATATTGTCCTCACTGAACCGGGTTTGAGTGTTATCATCAGTGCTGTGCTCACCAGCAGAGCTATATTCCAAAGGATGAAGAACTACACAGTCAGTCCCTTCCTTTACTCTAGCGTATCCATCACGATGCGAAGTTATATCTTTAAGAGGAGATTTTTTCATTTCAATTTTTTTTTCCTGTCTTGCAGATATATGCAGTGTCAATTACCATCCGTATTGTGGTTAGTAGAAATGTCACTTTTGAGGCTTTTATGATTTTATTTCTATGTATCGATGGATGATTGTGACTGACCTGATTGTTCTAACTATTGCAGTTCGGTTTCATGCTCATTGCTTTGATATGGAAGTTTGACTTCTCTCCATTCATGGTTTTGATCATTGCAATCCTAAACGATGGTGAGTTGCTATACGGTTTCTCTTGCAAAAGTTTGGAAGCTACTCGAACCCAAATAAGCATTTATACCTTCTTTCAATGCTAGTCTCTTATCTTCAAGGAATAATAAACACCGGTTCTAATTTCGTGCTTTAATTTCAAATTTCTCAAGGAACAATCATGACAATCTCAAAGGACCGTGTGAAGCCATCTCCTGTGCCTGATAGTTGGAAGCTGAGAGAGATATTCGCAACTGGCGTTGTTCTCGGAGGTTACTTGGCACTGATGACTGTCATATTCTTCTGGGCAATGAAGGAAACAGACTTTTTCCCTGTAAGAGCTCGATTCTTTGTCACTAAGACTGTCCCAACTCGAGCTCCTACTATACTCGAGTAACTTATCAAATGCTCATTCTATTTTGCCCAATGCAGAATAAATTCGGTGTGAGACCAATAAGGGACAGTCCCGATGAAATGATGGCTGCTTTATATCTACAAGTGAGCATTGTGAGCCAGGCTTTGATTTTTGTTACTCGGTCTCGAAGCTGGTCATATGTTGAACGCCCTGGAATGCTGCTAATGAGCGCATTCATAATTGCACAACTGGTATGGACACTCTGAGCGCTTCTTCTCATGTTCTTTTTTCTGAGAAATACCTGATATTTAATGCCTCTGGTTCAGAGCAGTGCAAATGCTTCAGTTCATATACATAATTCGAAACTTAAATACATATTTTCCAGGTTGCTACTTTGATAGCTGTATATGCCAACTGGGGATTTGCTGATATCAAGGGATGCGGTTGGGGATGGGCCGGGGTTATATGGATCTACAGTGTCGTCTTTTACGTGCCATTGGATTTCATCAAGTTTGCGATTCGCTACATCTTGAGTGGAAAGGCATGGCTTAACTTGCTGGAGAACAAGGTACAATCTTTTTTATTTCTCAGGAATATTAGGTGACACATATTCTCGTTTGCTCATTTCGAGTCAATTGATCGATCACACCGGCCCTTCCCTTTTCTCTTTGCGAAAACAGACGGCCTTCACCACCAAGAAGGATTATGGTAAGGAGGAGAGAGAAGCTCAATGGGCGCTCGCCCAGAGGACTCTCCACGGCCTCCAGCCGCCGGAGACTTCCTCCATTTTCTTGGACAAGAGCAGCTACAGAGAGCTGTCCGAGATCGCAGAGCAGGCCAAGAGACGAGCTGAGGTCGCAAGGTATGCAATGTACCATTCTATATGATGCATTAGAACTGAGTAAAACACAATAGTTACGTTTTCCATGTGGAATCGATAGACGAAAAAGTGCTCAAAACCTTTTGTTTCGCTCTCTTCTTTATCGGATTTTAGGTTGCGGGAGCTCCAGACGCTCAAGGGCCATGTGGAGTCGGTGGTGAAGCTTAAGGGCTTGGACATCGACACGATTCAGCAGCATTATACAGTGTGAATTTCACAAGACGTGCACTCACTGCCTGAGAGGCAAAGTCCATGCCAAGATGATCCCAAGAAGAAAGCCTACCTAAGTTCAACCACGGTGCATAGGGAGAGGATATCTACACTTACTTGAATAGTACTTGCTCATGTATTCTCAAGCAGCATAAGAAGAGCTGATGTTTGATCTGTTCTTGTTCTTTAGTAGTTCTTTTTCTTCTTTTTTTGGGGTCTCTGATCTCCTAGAAGCAATGGAACTTGGTTATCTATAATCCTACCTTCAATCTTCCTTCCACAGTCTAGCCTGATTTGCTTTAACCTTGGTCCTTTTCTCGGGTAATTTCTTCCTCGCACAACTATTTGAGACTCGTTGCCAAAAAGACTTGCAGCCTTAAGACAGTTATCTTTCAAACACGACAGTTGCAAATTCCAACCCTATGCAATACGAAAAAGCCAATATCGATCCTAGTTAGATTGAATCCAATGCAAAATATGACGAAATTGTGTTGAGTGTCGACCCATTATACCCTCTAGGAGTAAATGTTCTAAGAGGGTAAGAAACATCAAATTGCTTGTGTCTATTGCATTTCTCATATGAACATTGGGGGCACTTGTTGGCACTTAAAATCGCCAAAATGGAAACGGATCGTTTTGAGAGAGACACTAGTTTTGTGAGGAATAGATCAAATCAAGTAAGATACCGGCTTTATAATTATAAGATGTCTTCGAGGCCATGCCAACCGGGTTGCGATTGGCACGAGCTACATATTTTTCATGTATTATTTTGAGTAAAAAATACAATTTCCTTTCAAAAAAAAAAACTTGAAGCTGATTAACATGACAGAACGTCTTTACACCAAAAAAAAAAAAAACATGACAACGTCTTAGGAGAGGAGGATACCCAGGAACATCCAATTCCAAGATTTTGCCATTTTTTTAATGCACTTTACTTACATTTCCAGCAATTCATTTATTGTTGTCCAACATCATAACTTTGCTGCTTGGAAAGTGTTGTCAGCCCAATTTATTCCTGCTCCGTATTTGGATTTCCAGCAATTCCCTTAGCACATCATGCATGTATCTCACGTATCCCAAAAACAGTGATAGCATTCGTTTCGCACCTTGTGCGCTCTTGTTGCACTAAAGACCATTCACTTGCAATTGTCTTCCTCAATATTGTGTTTTTGTCTTCCGACGAGCTCGATATGGTTTGGTAAGGTCGTGAAATCATGTAGTTGACACTTTGATCCCCACTAGGGGCTAAGGCTCCGCTCTATGGACCGGACGTCCTTTCGGCGACTTGAGATTTTGAAAAAAATCACGATTAGACCGTTTGATCAAAGTTTAATCAGTGATTACTTTCTCGTACGATGTCCGATCGACCCAATTTTTGTTGCGCTTGTATACTTGCAAAATCCCTAGTCTCATCATAATTGAATTTGGAAAATGCAAGCTTCCCAACTCTACAAAAAATGGATGACTGGTTACGAAGGGTAAAAAATTCACCGTCGCGTACCGTGGGTATCAAAATACCCATCTTAATGAGCAAAGCCCATTTTTAGGTTTAAAATGCATTTCGTGCCCATTAAAATGTCATCGCTCAAATCTTTGTCGACTCTTTGTTCCATTTCAAGCTTAAATTTATGTTATAAAATGGAGGCAAATTTTGAGGTATCAACGTAAAGGAAAAAAAACGAAATTGATGAACGAGGCCAAAGGGCGTTAGGAAGTGGTGCATGTGAGGGAGGGTTGGGAAACGGTGAAAATGAAAAATGGGCGACAGCAGATTTAGAAAAGCATCTTACTTTTTTTTCTTTTTCTCAATGGTCGAGCGGGACTCGATCATCCCTCGTAGGTAGACATGGCCACAGTTCGGAATTGGCGATTCCGGTTCGTGGTCATGTATGAACCGGAGCCGGCGGTTCCGCCCCGGTTCAGAATCGGCCGGTAAAAATTAAAAAAATAAATGATGAAATAAAAAAATAATTAATTATCGAATCATGAAATAACGAATTATTCAATATAAAATATAATCGAAATGTACATTATTAGAATTGAACTGCAGACCCGATCAATGGGCCGGTCCCGAGTTTGACCCGGGCCGGTTCCCGGGCCGAAATCGGCCCGTGGCTATGTCTACCCGTAGGGGGCGTTGAATATCATGGAGAAACTCCGACACGACCACTAACGCGACGCCACGTGGCCGTGTCAGGATCAGAAGCAAGAAGATGGGAAAAACCAATGAGCAGATCGAAGCACTCGTTTCAGTTCGAACTCCGGAGCAGCAGCTTTGGCGAATCAGCTGATTTCGGCAGAAGGAAAAAATGTCAGTAGCCTCGTCTCACCAAGCTTTCCTCGCTAACGCCCTCCTCGCTCGGTCCACCCACAGGCCCCAGAAGAAGTTCCTGGGATCTGTCAGCACAGTCTCCTGCAGACGCGGACACCCATCATCATCATCATCATCATATGATCACGATGGCTCCGATGATTCTTCGAGGTGAATTTCCACTGTCCTTGGCGAATTCTTTTGTTTTTCGGCTGAATTCTTGGCATATATGTGTACTGAATTCATGGGTGTTTCTTGGTTTTTGGAAGGAGGAACGACAATCAGCTGGCGAAACTGGCTATAGTGACGCTCGCGGCGGGGGTTTTGACGCTTGGGTCAGTGCAAGATGCTTCGGCCGCCAAGACCGGGGGTAGAATCGGTGGTCAGGCGTTCAGGTCGTCGGCGCCGAGGCCATCTGCTCCACGAGGCAATAATTCGAGGTAGTCATCAACGATACGCTGATTTTTCCTGTCCTTATGTGCTGCTGCTGCTGTTATGGTTTGTTTGAATTTGCGCCTGATGGACGAGGGTAATCACCATTTGAAAGTGAACTTGGTGTCCGGCTCCTCGTGCCCCTAGTTTAGGTCCTGTAGTTTAACTTAAAACTTTTCTCTTTAATGGATGAAATGATTGGGTCAGTGGAAGTTAGGCTGTCAAAAAAGAATAATCCCTTTCCTGGTGTGCTGGTTGAGTCGACCTGAGTTTCGACTGTTCGGTTCCGGTCAGTCCGTTTTTCTTCCAACCTGTGGAATCCTGAGCCAACCGGTTGTGGGTTTTTGTTCTTAGCTTAGTTTTGTAAGTGAAAATTTGAGTTCGATTTGTGCAAAATGGGATGGTGATATTGAGTTAGTAGGGTACAGGCACAGGATGAGAGCTCTGAGGAACGCGCATCGTTTGAACCATGCTAATGAAGGATCGCGTTACTTTTTCTTACCCATAGCCGGATCATATCCCTTCTATAGTTCATGTTTATCTTTATGTAGTGTTTTGACAGATGAGCCAAACAGGCTCGAACATATACAAAAGGAACTAGGGCAATGACAATGTTATATGGAACAGTGCCCACCTAAAGTTGCATGTGATTTTCTTCTTGGTTGGTAAAAACTGAAAAAGTTCATCCATGAGGCCGTAAGGAGAGGTACCACCACCTTGAAGTGAATCAAATATTGATAGTAGCTGAACCAACAAGAAGAGAGTAGTCCATGTGACTTCGAAAGCCGTTAGCACACCATCATGGACTTAATTACGCAGAATTATCCGCCCTAGAGGGCTGCTCAAAATTTTCATCCCAAGTCCTACTTAAGAAACCCTGAATCTGAATGTATCATCACGTGTACCGAAGAAAGCAGCACAAACTCTTTAAGTGAAGTTATGTTTTCTAGCATGGAATGGATCTTCAGGCTTTGCCTAGCATGGTACATGAACCCCAAACTGGCCTTTGAAACTCCATTCACCTAGGCCATAACCATAAATCTGGGGGCTTGCTCTCTCTCTACCTTCGTCCCTTCCTCCCTCCCTCCCTCCCTATCTGTGTTCTCAAGATATTGACACAAAGCATGCTGTTACTTTACGTAGAAGTAATATTATCTGTTCCTTTTGCAGGACAAATATTTACATTAATCCACCTGTTGCCCCACCTTTAATTGGTGGATATGGGTACGGTTATGGTGTGCCATTCTATGGAGGCTGGGGTTGGTCGCCGTTTTCATTCTTTGCTCCGGGTCCTAGTGTTGCTGTTGGTGTGGGAGGCGGGTTTGACACCCTTGCTTTCTTTCTGATTCTCGGTGCTGTTGCTGCTGTCGTGAGGAGATTCACGGGACCTCGGGATGATGAAGATGATTACTAGTTACTCTGAAGATTTTGTATTGCAAAAAGTTGTCTGTATATGATCTTCATGGAGAAACTGCAGGACGTGTATGGTTGGCCTGATTGTGTATTCTGAAACAAGCCACAAGAAGCAACCTGGAGTATGGTTCTGAGAATCATTTGGCGCAAAAAGATCTTATGATGTAAATTGTTATATCGCAAGTTACTTATAGTTTGAGCTTATTATAGAAAAGCAACTTTTGCTGTCTGATCCATACGTGATTTGAAGTGAGGATAAATAATGTTCCACTTCATATTTTGTCAGAGTTAGTTCTCTAAGTTTCCCTAGATCAATTGAATTTGGCGAACACGTTTTCTCATAAAGCATCTTCTCAGATGATGCTCTTTGCTCTCATGCTTAAGTAGTGACTCCGTGGGACATCAACAGGACAGAGCCATTGAAGAAGCAGTTAAAAAACTTATCGAAACCATCTTATAGTTGAAGATTTCCCGGCAAGAGTTTCTGCAAGTTTCGTATGAATACGCCAGCATGCTACGAAAATCGTATTTGGAGCGATATCTCTACCTTCAAAGCAGATGAAAACAACCTTTTCTCTGCTGAGCAAGTAGAAACTGCACAACAGGAATACTCTAACTAATAATATGCAACACCGAAAATATTTTCTGCTGTAAGTGAAGAGTTTCGGTGGCTCGGATAAACCTCCTTTGTTTCTGGGTTTATTTGTGTTAGTTTCTTGTTTCCAATCTTTCTCGGCTTTATACACCAGCAGTCCAAATACATAAGGGAAATGATAAAGGAGAAGGAGCACTTCGATTGCACGTTCAAGATCGTGATCTGGCCAGTACTTTCATAGCCTTGCTTTTGACCTGCTGCTTAGAGTCTTAAGTAGGAAGGAACATCTATGCTCTTCCAATTGAACTCATGCAATGATCATGGCATTCTTGCTCAAACACGAGCTCGATGTCATGATTACTGCAGATTTCAATAGAAAATCTGCAGAGTTCAATCTGTAACCATAAAACAACCCTACCACTGGTATCAATAGAAACACAGAAAAGACTATTCCCTCGCCTTTCCCTGTCTATTTCTTAATGCTTCCCCAGTATATGATAACACTGAAAAAAATAAGATCCTACAAAAGCACTTTGCATATACTTTGTTGGCTCTCCAACTTCTGCTCAACATAGCAAACATATTCCAGTTGCATCCTATCATTCTACAAGCTGGACAGCTGCAATAGCCGGAATCTTTTCCCTCAACTTTTGCGTCAAAGCGATGCGGACAGTCATAACCCCTGCTGCAGGTCCACTCAGCCGAACTGTGACGACGTATCCATCAATCTGAACAAGCTCAAGTACACCGCCACCTGTTCCCGAAAGGTATGGTCTTATCTCCGCCAGCAGCTGAACATAGGTCACTCGAACTCTTACTAACCGATTCTCAAGATAAGAAACTATGCTACAATATATTTTGGGGGAAAAGGAAAAAAAAACCAATACGCGAGATTCCAAAAACCAAATAATTTGCTCAAGTATGAGATGGATCTTATGGTTGGCACAAGGCACAAAACTGTAAAGAAGGACCAGGCAATTAGTACTGTTGACAACGAACTTCAATTGCGATTGACCTTTTACTCGGGCGTCATGTTGCAATAACGACTTAAAGAACATACAGGAGAAAAATAATGCAGGGTATGTTTCTTCATTTTACCTTTTCGATATTTTCTTCATTCAACTCGAGACCTGTTTCAGTGTCCATGATCTGCTCGACGTCCATAATTTCCGGTATCTTGTCCCGCAAGCGAGTTTCGATGCCCATCTTCAGAGTCCTTGTCGAGCTCGGGCACGACCCACATGCTCCTTGGAGTTTCAGCACCACGACAAGGCCATCTATCTCGTGCAAGGCTACATTGCCTCCGTCGGCCATCAAACCAGGCCTCACCTCATCCAAAACCTTCTCCACATTTTCCTCGGTCAACGGGAGAACGCACCTAGGCAAAACGACATGTCCTACAACATTAGAGTTTGCGACCAGAATCAGGAGATCGGTGAACCAGCCAAAACCAGAAAGCAAATATCGTTGTACTGACACACGCTTACCAAAATGCAAATGACATCCGATTAGATTGGACTGGATGTTCTTAACCATTTGGAGTTGCCTCAGTTACCAAATAATAAAGGTACTTGCTACTGCTCTAGTGCATTAACGTCCGCCAACATCTTTCAACAAAATTGAAATCAAGCAGTCTGAAAATCTTGCGCTTCGAACCCAGTTCATACATGTACTAATACCTCTTCTGCCTTACACTCGAAGCAACCTAACAGGACATGCCAATGATGCAATGATGTCGATACAGATGAGCAATATCTGTGAAAACGCACTTAACATGTGCAGGGTCTATTTCACTTCTGATCAATTCGAAAAGAGCAATCCAGGGCACAAATCAAATTTCTTCTTTTTGTTTTACTACCTTCTGTTTTAACCCGGAAATGTTTCGACTTGCATCGAACCCACCTTGTGGTGTCCAGATGACCTTTAAGAAAGGAGCATTTTCTTGAAGAGAAACCTCCACAGTCTGCACTAAAATTCTGGAAGCAGAAAGACAAAAGAAAATTAAAGAAGAGAACCAATATTGATCAAGCGCATTATCATCACAACGACAGCATGAAAAGACCAACATGGGATCCAAAGGAATAAAAAGAACAGAGGACCTTGTAGAGGGCTGGGGAGTAATTGCAGGGCGAGGCCATTTTAGAACATGAAAGAGGCGCTTCAAGTATGCGCATTTTCTCGATTTTCTCTTCTTCCTCGGACGATTTTATTGCTTGGACATGATACCCATCAGAGTGAAGAAGGTGAAACTGATCGAAACAGGCCAAGAAAGCACCAGCGATGGCCGACTCAACGCAATTCGTCAGTTTCTTTTCTCAGTTTCCGATGTCCGCTCAGTCACTTCTATCGTTGCAGCCTTTTTTTCTGGTTGAAGATGGTGACAAAGGCGAGGATGAAGCAGAAATTGAAACTGCCAACTGATTTCTGCGCCATGATCTTGTGGATAGAATGAGAATGCCAACAGCACCCACGAATGAGAGAGGACAGGAATGAAGCCACGTCGGAGCATTTCCAAAGTGGGTCTTGGGCCTTTAAAGCCCATTTCAAACCACCCAAAACTCGGTTTTTTTGCCTTTTTTTTTTTATCAGGGAAAAGGGTGGGAGTGGCGACTGACGCCAGAGATTTCTTTTGAATGTACATAATCACAGGAATCCCACACCCACTGCAGAATATTCCAACATCTAACTCATTTGAGGTACTTGAGGACTTGTACGATCGCGATACGAAAAAATATGATGGGTTTTCGGAATTCGGATGCCGGTGCAATATCCCCTTCAGCTCGAGAGTCGAACATGTTATAACCTTTGTGCTTAAGGGAAATCTTGGTTGCTTTGTTTTTGTACATTCTCAAGTAATGCTAGAGAGAGAGAGAGAGAGAGAGAGAGAGAGAGAGAGAGAGAGAGAGAGAGAGAACATTGATGGGGTCCTTTGTCATCACTCTGAATTATCAATGCTTCAAATCTCATGTTGATGGCTACTTATATATCTCAACATCACTAGGAGGCTGACATGAGGATAGTGCGGGTGAGTGATATGACCCTATGCTATGGTCTGTGGGATCGATGGATGATTTTGCTGCATTGTTAATTAGTCGATCTTACACCCCGCGGACTCTTGAGAGAGAGTGTTAAGTGTGGTCCTGTTAGGAAATTTGCATAATCTTTGCTGGTTCTTATAGCAATCTCAGTTTTGGATGAGTGATGGACATGGCCCATTTGCACAACCCACATTCGACACGAAGCACAACGCGAATTGCGGAAAGAAAATTAGAATATATATAATATATTATGATACACATTAATATGCTTTCATCGTAATTCAAGATTGGCATATAAAATCGAAACTATGATGTTTTATACTCACACAAACAATAAACATGATTATCACAAGTCAACACAAATTGCCAATCCCACTTCCACGTACTTAGAAATAGAGCCACAACCAATAACAAAAGAACGGCTCAAGCGAGGCGTCCTAGTCTTCTCTAATTGACACCGCGTTGCAACTTCGACGCCGGTGGCTACCCCATCAACGCAGCCCCTCCCCCTCACCGCCCGCACGACCAAGCCTCTCTCTCTCTCTCTTCCTTGTGCGCACCTCAAGTCTAGGGTCACCTGAGGCGAGGTCATCACATGTGGTGGTTTTTGAGGTTGCTACCACGGCGAGCCCCTCCATCTTGGCTGATAGAGAGCACAATGAGAGGGGGCAATTGGAAAGCCGATGACTCAATTGCGATAGCTAGCGACGGGCGGCATAGTCGGTGGAGACCTAATGATAACGTGGTTGTAGTGCCATAATGGGCACTGGCTTACTCTAAAACATATATTTATTTTTATATCTAGGTTCAGATCTGGGTAATTTTCAGTGAATTTCGCAAGGAAAATAAGGGTAATCTAGTCATTCCGGAATAATTTTTCGTGAGAGCTTTCCTTCAATTTTAGAGGATCCTTATTCGGGGTATTATTCCAAGCATGCAGCACAACCTAACATCAATCCACACTTTAATTATTGTGGATCGCCATGTGACACGGCTATCAATCAAGTTCCTTTCAATCGGGATGCTTCACTGATTCGAGACGTCTCCTTTGTCCTTTCCATGAACTCCTTTCAAAACAGCTCACCGGTTTTATTTTTCTAAGGGCGGAAACGATTTGCTTTGGCTGCTGTGCCTTGTATTTATATTTTACACGCTAGGAGGAAACTTCGCAGCCTTGAGGAAGTATGACAAGCCCGTGAACCCACGTTTCTTTCACAGTTTTTGTCTATTTATATTTTTGTCTACTTACTCGCAGCCTTGATGTTGTTGATCTTCTCGACCTTTGTACATAGACGAACCCACTTTGTCCGACAAATCAAGATCGGACGTGATCAAAATATTGTCATGACTAGGGAGGCAGAAGCAACAACATCTATTCCGTGAATTAGACTTAAGAGATAATTGCAATAGAAGTCCTATAACTTATCATGAAAGTGTAATTGAGTTCTGAAACTTTAAAAAAGTTCAATTAAGTTCCAAAGCTTGTCCCGAAAGTGCAATTGAATCCCAAAACTTTCAAAAGGTGTAATCAAGTCCTGAAATTTGTCACAAAAGTGAATTCAAATCCTAAGACTTTCAAAAAATGCAATCTATGGAAGGACTTGATTTGACAAATTTGATAAGTTTTATAACTTGATTGCACTTTTTAAAAATTTGAGAATTCAATTGCACTTTTGAGATAAAGTTTTAGGACTTAATTGTACTTTTTGAAAGTTTTATGACTCAATTACAATTTTGTGATAAGTTTTATGACTTCCAATGCACTTATCCCTAGACATAAAGAATCATACATAGATGATTCTACTGTGCATTTTACTAGTAATGAGTTACAATCATGCATACACTATCCATGGTTATATTCCTAGCTGAAGGATTTCGGGGAAAATTGTCCAAAAAGTCCTATACCTATTGTACGACAACCAATTCGGTCATAAACCTTTCAGATGTGTCAATTCAGTCATAAACCTACTGCACGGCGGCCAATTCAGTCTTAAACCTTTCAATTGTCTCAATTTAGTCTTAAACCTTTTGACGATTTGCTAATTTATTCCTATATCTTTTAACAATTTGTCAATATAATCATTTGGTAATTTTCGGCCAAAATTACCCAGAAAGAATACATTAGCAAATCGTTAAAAGTTTATGACTAAATTGTCACAATTGAAAGGTTTATGAATACATTGGTTACCGTATAATAGGTTTGGGACTAAATTGATACAATTGAAAGGTTTAGGATTTAAATGACCGTCATACGATAAGTTTAGGACTTTTTGAACAATTATCCCTTATCCAAGGATTTCGCTACATCTGCTTCTCTCTAATAGAACTTGCTCACTTCATACATCCATCACACCATGTATCATCGACACGTGTTGTTGCAAACGAACGTGTTGTTGCAAACGAACGTGTTGTTGCAAACCAACGACAATTCCAATACGAAGATAGTTTCTTTCGTATCGCGTCAATCGCTTTCTTGAAAAGTCGTCTGTTTGCTTTTCCACATCGACCATGTAAGAATTTCCTAATGTGAGCTTTATTAATTGAAATTAACTGAATTAATTTGGTCTAATAAAAGTCAGATATATGGGTTTTTAATGAGTCTAATATGAGACTAGCTGGTGTGGGCCGAGTACGGCCCGGCCCATAATGAGAGGGCCCGTGGCCGAAGACTCTATAAATAGCGCTCAAGTCCCTCTCCTAATCTGATGATGCACAATTTGACTCACATACAGATCAAGAGAGAACTTTTTTCTCCTGAGTGGCAATCTCATTACGCCAGTGTTCTAATGAAGGGTATAGAGGAGAAGATCTTGAGTTCGTGTTCGGACACCGTCGCAAATTCTGCGTCAAGTACGATGGATTCCAAACCAGGTACGTGAATTGATAATTTCTCCATTATCGTGTTTCGGTTTTTGAATATAGTGATCTTGGGCATGCCATTTTCGTGGCTTTCATTTGGTATCAAAGCCTGCAATAGATTAGAACTGAAACATGCGGATTAGGACCGTTTTTTCGTTTTGTCCGAGAGATTTTTGCCTAGTTTCGAGATTTTTTGTCGGGTAAAATTTAAATTTTATTATATATTTAGAATCTACTCGTTGAGATGAGAAGAATGGTGGGTGGATCGTCACCGGAGGAGGTCGGACGCATCGTCACGCGCCTACACGCGCCCTAGGTGCGGTGGCACGTGACGGCCACGCGTGGCCGTGCCGAACCAGCGCATCTCTCCGCCGGTAACCGTATGCTGACATCAGCATGACGTCAGCGAGAGCGCGGATCCGGATGACCCGGATCCTGACCTGACCCGTTTTTCGACCTGACCCGACCCGACTGTTGACTCGATGGGTCAACCGGTTGGACTGGTCTGTTGACCGGTTGGACCGGTCAACCGGTCGAACCGGCTGTTCAGATCGGTTTGACCAGCTGAACACGCGCGCACGCGCCGCGCCTTCCGGCGGCGCGTGCGGGCGCGTTTGACGTCCGTTTTGGACGATCTTGGTATCGACGTGCTCGTATCGAGATGCTCTACATTGTGGTGTATTTATTTATTTTACATGTTCGAAGTTTTTGCAGATGTGAAAATACGTATAGAACCCTATGTACACGTATTTTTAGGGTATTTTTGCGTATTTTCTTGTATTTATCTATGGTTTCGGAAATACATATGGTAGCTCACATGTATATCACCATAAAAGGACTATGTAGAGTGTAATTCATTGTCTATCAATGAATGGAACAGTATAATTAGCATGACATGTAATTTTAGAGACATACGCTCCTGTCTTTACGTCTAGCATTACATATATATATATATATAGTAAATGTGATACATAAAGTTTATATCTCTGGTATGAGAGATTTTCAAGGATTTAGTTGAGTTGTGACCGCCAAAGTGACACACTTGACTGGGTTTGAGAAATATCGGTCTCATATTGTAGTGGGATGTCTCCTGTTCTATTGTGTGATCATACTCCCAAAGGAGGTGATCTTGTATTAGGTCATAGAGGGGTACATGTATAGCATGTGCTTGAGAAATGACTAATCTTAGTGGTTCATACACCCAAAGGTGGTGATTTCGCGAAAGATTAGATTATGTTCTCATGGCCGCTGTCATGCGGAGAGTGTACAACTGCATGTCATATTTTCTGCCCAAAGGTGATTATGTGATGATGTATGTAATTCTCTATATAAGTATTCACATGATGCTGATTGTATTGTTTGTTTGTTTTCCAATCATCTTTTCTGTAAACGGCAATTCCATTTCAATTGAGGTCATTACTGGGTTGAACTTTAAGAAATGGAAAGAGGATTTCCTATTTGGAATGGAGCTGGCGGATGTTCACATTGCTCTTACAAAAGATAAGCCGGCAGATATCATGGCCACTAGTACTGAAGCTGAGAAAACGGACCATGCTACTTAGGAAAAGAGCAATCAAATTTGCTTATTGAAAATGAAGAAATCCATTCAAGAACACTTGAAAAGTGATTTGCCAGCTTACTGTACTGCTAAGGAAATGATGGCAACCTTAGAGGCTAGAAACCGCATTTCATCTAATGCTAAGGTTGGTACACTTCTTCAAAAGCTCTTCAATATGAAGCATGATGGTACTGCTAGGGTTAGAGATTATGTCCTTAGGATGGTAGACCTAAAGACGAAGTTTCAAGCTTTTAATGTTTCCATTCCCGATGCTTGTATTGTGCATCAAGCCTTGAACACCCTTCCATCTGATTTTGGGATTATAAAGACAAATTATAATTCTCAAGATGAGACTTGGTCAGTTAATGATTTGATAGAAAGGGTGGTGGCAGAGGAAGAGAAACTTAATAAGGAAAAAGGCCATCTAGCCTTATATGTTTCTAGTTCCCACAAAAAGAAGGATAAGAAGTTTAGAAATCGTACTCATAACAGTACTTATAACACTACCGGTCAATCTGACAATATGGGTCCAAAGAAAACATCCTTCAAAAGGGATGGTGGCCACTGCTTCTTTTGTAAGGAGAAAGGTCACACAAAGAAGGACTGTGGAAAGTTTAAAACTTGGTTGTCCAAACGTGAGCCTACAGGTAATGATTCTTTGGCACTTGTTTGTGAATCCAACCTATTAGAAGCACCATCCAGTTCTTGGTGGCTCAATAGCGGTGCAACTAATCATGTTACGTTTACTATACAGGGATTCATAAATCGGAGGAAGCCAAATCAGGATGAGTCAAGACTCACTGTGGAAAATAACGAAAAAGCTGATGTTGTGTTTGTGGGAAATGTAATCTTGATTCTAGACTCTGGTTTTAGATTAATGTTGAAAGACACTTTTTATGTACCTTCTTTTAGACGGAACTTAGTTTCCGTATCGTGTTTGGACATATATGGATACTCTTTTGAAATCAGGAACAATGTTATTTTTTTGTTTCTTAATTCAAATAAGGTTGGGTACTGTTATATGTCCAATGGATTGTACAGATTGTGTTTGTCTCCCAATGACATATACGTCGCTTATACGGCTGAAAAGGTTATTTTCAAGAGACCATTACCTAAGGAACAATCTTATGCATTGTGGCATAAACGGCTTGGCCATATCTCTAAGGATAGAGTAGAAAGGCTGATAAAGACTAATATCCTGCCTACTCTTAAAAATGACTTAGAGACATGTGTAGACTGTTGTAGAGGCAAAATGACCAAGATAAGGAAGAAAACTGTAGTCCAAAGTTCTGACCTGTTGGAGGTCATTTACACTGATATAAGTGGACCCTATATAGCAACCTTGTGTAGAAATTTTTATTTCATTACATTTATTGATGACTATTCTCGATATGGCTATCTATACTTGATTAAAAAAAAGTCTGAGTCTCTTGATAAGTTCAAGATTTTTCGGACTGAAGTCGAGAAACAGTTAGGAAAGGTCATAAAGGTTGTTAGATCTGACCGAGGTGGAGAGTATTATGGCAAGCATGGCGATACCGGACAGCTTAAGAGGCCATTTGCCAAATACTTAGAGGATTCTGGGATAGTGGCTCAATTCACTATGCTTGGGAGTCCTGAGCAAAGTGGCGTAGCCGAAAGGCGTAATCGCACTCTTATGGAAATGGTGATGAGTATGATTAGTAGGACAAATTTACCTAGTTTTCTGTGGGGTAAAGCTTTGAAAATAGTTTTATACATTCTGAATCGTGTACCTACTAAAGCTGTTTCATTGACTCCTTTTGAGTTATGGACTGGACGTAAGCCTAACTTAAACCATCTTAAGGTTTGGGGATGTCCTGCAGAAGTGAAGTTGTATAATCCAATATTAAGTAAGTTGGACTTCAGAACCACTCGGTGTTACTTTGTATCTTACCCGGAACATTTAAAGGGATATCGGTTCTATAATCCCAATGGAGGCACAATAATTGTGGAATCACAGACAGCCAAGTTTCTGAAGTTTGATGTGGCCGAAGAAAGTAGCTGCTCACAGACTATTGAGGATAATAGTATGGTGGGTAACATTGTATCTTTATCTCCTCCCATACAGATAATTGTGGAGACTCCCACACCACAGATTGAATCTGCTGAGGCTCAGGATCCTGTTGTCGAGATAGCTCCTAATGAAGTTCCTCAGTGCAGGATGAGGCTGTTGTTGTTCCAGTAAGGAGATCCATTAGGGAGAGACGATCAGCTATACCACCGGACTATTTAGTCTATATAGGAGAGCAAGACTACGATATCGGTTCTGTGGCTGATCCAGTGACTTATGCAGAAGCTATTTCTTGTCCTCAGTCAGAACTGTGATTGGATGCAATGAGAGATGAAATGCAGTCTATGAAGCATAATGGAATTTGGGAACTTGTTGAATTACCTAAAGGTTATAGACCCATAGGCTGCAAATGGGTGTATAAGACTAAAAGGGAAAGATTGAGAAGTTTAAAGCTAGACTGGTAGCTAAGGGTTTCACTCAAAGAGAAGGAGTAGATTATGAAGCAACTTTTTCTCCAGTCTCTTCTAAGGATTCTTTCAGAGTGATTATGGTATTGGTAGCTCATTTCGATATGGAGTTACACCAGATGGATGTTAAAACTGCCTTTCTCAATGAAGACATTAATGAAGAAGTCTATATGATGTAACCTGAAGGTTTTGCGGCAGATGATTCAGGTACGCTTGTATGTAGACTGAAAAAGTCTATTTATGGTCTCAAGCAAGCTTCTAGACAATGGTATTTGAAGTTTCATAGTGTTGCCGCTTCATTTGATTTTGTTGAGAACAAAGTAGATCAGTGTATATACTGCAAGGTCAGTGGGAGGAAATTCATTTTCCTTATACTCTATGTGGATGATATCCTGCTTGCGAACAGTGACCTTGGTTTACTGCATGAGACAAAGCGGATGTTGTCAAAGAACTTTGATATGAAGGACCTTGGTGAGGCGTCTTTTGTCCTTGGCATTGAGATTCATAAGAATCGTTCTCGCCGACTATTGGGTTTATCTCATAAGGCATATGTTGATCGTATTTTAGAAAGATTCAACATGCAGCAATGTAAGCCAAGAATTACTCCTGTCAGTAAAAGTGATAAGTTGAGTCTGTCACAATGTCCTCATTCAGATTTTGAGAAAGTCCAAATGAAGAATGTATCTTATGCTAGTGCACTTGGGAGTATTATGTATGCTCAAGTATGTACTAGACCAGATATTGCTTTTGCAATAGGACTTCTAGGTAGACATCAGTCAAATCCAGGATACGATCATTGGGTTGCTGCCAAGAAGGTTTTGAGGTACTTAAAGAGGACAAAAGATTATATGCTGATTTACAAATATGTTCAGGACCTACAGCTAGTTGGGTATTCGAATTCAGATTTTGCTGGCTGTCAGGATGAAAAGAAATCGACAACAGGTTACATCTTTAAGTTAGCAGGAGGTGCAGTATTATGAAAAAGTGAGAAACAGAAAGCAATGACATCCTCTACCTTGCAAGCGGAGTTTGTAGCATGCTTTTCGGCCGCTACTCAGGCAATTTGGCTTCGAAATCTCATTAAGGAGTTGACCGTATTTGATTTTGTGGATAGGCCCATACAGTTGTATTGTGACAATAAATCTGCAGTGTTGTTTGTTAACAACAACAGAGGTCTCAAGGGGTCTAAGTATATGGAGGTCAAGTACTTGACTATAAAAGAAAAAGTTTAGGATGGTGACATTGCAGTGGAGCACATTTCAACAGATGATATGATTGCAGATCCGCTAACTAAAGGCCTTTGCCCTTGTGTATTTGATCGATATGTCATTAACATGGGCTTAGGAGTATCATGGGATATTGTCAATTAGTGGGAGCTATTTAGTTTTATGTTGCTCTTATGAAGTTTGTATATGATTTCGTTACATTTTTGTAATATTTGAATATATATCAACTCTTTTGCATTCAATGAGGTATTTGTGAATGTAGATTTATCAAGTTGAGTACATATATTTGATGAAAATCTCGAGGCATTGTGTAAACTTTGAGTACAGACTATGGGGCATTCTTGGTATTAGCCTTAACAATATGTCTTATTACATATAAAGTACAGTCAACTATCAAGCTAAGACATATGTAGGTTCGTTGGAACCATGAAGGATATTCTCTAGTGACATACTAGGTTTTGTGACATTTAAGGAGAGAAAATTTGGACTAACAAAGTGGACAACACATGAAGTATCACTCATTATGAGGTATTGTCCATTTGACACACTACCAAATTGAATCCATATCAGTAAAGTTGAAAGCATTCGTGACCATGAAAGGCTCTGCGTGAGTACATGCAGTTACCGCCATGATTCGGTGTTCGAGACTTTATGGAATCGGATTGACTATTAAGAATAATCTCTAGACCAATATGAGGGTGCGCACACAATTCTGTTTCAATTAATATCGCCCAAGTGGGAGAATATAAGAATTTCCTAATGTGGGCTTTATTAATTGAAATTAGCTGAATTAGTTTGGTCTAATAAAGGTTAGATATATGGATTTTTAACAAGTCTAATATGGGGCTGGCTGGTGTGGGTCGAGTATGGCCCAGCCTGTAATGAGAGGGCCGATGGTCGAAGACTCTATAAATAGCGCTCAAGTCCCTCCTCTAACCTGATGATGCACAATTTGACTCACATACATATCAAGAGAGAACTTTCTTCTTGTGAGTGGCAATCTCATTAGGCCAGTGTTCTAACGAAGAGTATAGGAGAGAAGATCTTGAGTTCGTGTTCGAAAACTGTCGCAAATTCTGCGTCAAGTACGATGGATTCCAAATCAGGTACGCGAATCGACGATTTCTCCATTATTGTGTTTCGGTTTCTGAATATGGTGATCCTGGGCATGCCATTTTCGTTGCTTTCAGATCATGCAATTGATACATAAAATATTTTTCTCATTATATGGACGTGTCACTATTGAGAGGGCGCTTCTTTCTTTGAAAAGGAGGATTCAACTTATCCAGGGCAATCCCAAATTCAATTGGCCAGGATGAATGAGCAATTTAAATTAGGAGTATCTATCTGCATTGATTTAAAGTTTGCATGTGGAAATTTTGCTCAAGTTTGACTTTTGCTGTTGATATTATTCTTATTATAATCAAATAAGCCCTGCTGGCACATGCTACCACCAACAAATAATGCATTCGTAAGTATTAATTTCCTGGAATTCCTTATTCGTCAGGGGATTTGATCTATCATACAAAGTCACGCCATGATCAAATCTCACTATTTTCGCCAACAACCTGTTATTCTGGTCTCTCAGGAAATACTGACTACTAGAATAGAACTCAAACTCATAAAATGGAAACAACAAATAAATCATAGACCAAAGAGATAGTCCTAGTTGGGGCGACTGCAATCAATCCTAATCTCACCCTGGTTCCCTGTCTTGACCCCGACCCGGCCCATCTTTGTGATCGCGGTGACGAAGGCCTGTTGGAATGCCGCGTTGTTCGATGCGAACAGGTTGACCGTGGCCCTCGATCTCGGATCTGTGAACAGCGCCTGGTCGGAGACGAAGAGGCCCTTTCCTTGTTGGAGGTTCTTGAAGTAGGCGTTGTCGAACGTCTGAGGCGTTGTGGGGTCCATGTTGATGGCGATTCGGGGGTCCACGTTGATCGGGCACATCTGCCTCAGCTGCAGCGCGTAGCTGAAGTTCAGGGTCGGGTCGATCCGGCTTGTTGGGCTGAAGTTGTAGATCCGCTTGGAGAATTTGCCGCAGTGAGAGAAACCAATCGTGTGCGCACCTACATACAAAATGGTTTCATGGCTCATGTGATGTTACCCAGCAAAAATCTAACTTTAGCTTTCGAAATTGAATAAATTATGTGCACTTGTCAATGACAACCGGTTTAATAGTTACATAAGACATTCTATCATGAAAGAGAGTGTGATTATTTTAGGACCTTGATAAAAATTAGACTACAACCGTCTGAGCTATGATATGTTATATACATGAATCTATTGCTAATTTAGTGAACTACAATGCTTGCCTAGTTGTCTAGCACATTGCTCCAATACGAGGTCATTGGGTATCTATAAACACTATTCTTCCACTTCCTGTGATTATAATTAGATGATAGACAAGGATGTGCTGCATAAAGTGGAAGTTGTCATGCATCTTTACTCGAAGGCTCACCCAATGTATGCAAAACCATTTTACTCTTTCATGTAGATTTTGCAAATTACATTAAAAAAGAAAATATTAGAGCTTATGCTGCATTAATTCTGTAAGATGAAATTAATTACCTGATAAGGCGATCATATCGGTTTGGGAGAGACCGTTAGAAGTGAACATAGTATTGAGCTGGTCCAAATTGAAACCAGGCTGGGGAAGCTTGCGTTGAACACTGGCTTCATTTGATATTCTCCCATCACGTCTCCCCAATTCAACACTATAGAATGGTCCCCCTGCCTACACAAAAATTTCAAAATTTTGCTAAGAATAGTTAGTGATTTATAACATGATCGTGCGACATTATCAAGATTGCTTGGAAAAAAATAAGAATAAAAAGGAAGAGAATCAATTGCAATTGTTAGTAATTTAACAGGAAAAAAGTAGCGTTGGGTGGTGCTTGTGGTCGATCACACTTCGATACATAATATTTATGTGGAGGAGGGAGAAAGGACAACCATTTTGAAAGGGACCCGATGGTTTTCTTAGTGTAACAAGAAAAGAAATTTATATTAAATTTTTTTAAATGATTAGACTAGTATTTTTGTACAAAACAAAAAGCATATTATAATTTCGTCATCTTGTGGGATAGAGTAGCATATTGGCATATTCTTAGTACGTAGTCGAGCTCTCTATAAGAGTTCGAAAACTATGCGCCTCTAAAGTAATTTTTTTTAAATAAATTCTCGAGTTTAATATGAATAGTCTGCTTTTGATTGGACCGGAAAAGTTAGATGGATGGTCGATTTTGCGAAATGAACAGAGTTTGGACAAAGAATTTGGTGGAGGGTCCTTATCGTACCAACGAAACGACATCTCTAGTGGCAAGAGCCAAGATATCGGCACAAGAGACTTTGTTCTTGCACTGAGGAACACTATCCACTGCTGCCTTGGCTTTGATCACTGTGTCGAACCCGTCGCCGGCGAGCGACAGATCATCTGGATGGTCTTTCTCGGCAGTGTTGGTGGGAGACGCTATGAGGACCGACGCATCGCATCCCTAATCAAATCCCCGAGAGACAAAGAAAATCAATAATCACAACATTAAGTATAGAAGCTAACGAATTTATGGCCCGATGTATAGAATTCTGTTTATCCAAAACTGACCCTGACGAAGCAGTCGTGGAAGTATAGGCGGAGTGTCGCAGGGGCGGTGACGAAGGTCTGCTGGAACTTCTTGGTCACGGCTGACCGGACCAGGGACTCAACATTCGGGCACGTGTTCCGGTAGAAACCCGTGCTGAGCTGAGCCGAAATTACGCTCAACAGAAGAGCAAAGCTCAGGGACGACACCAGAAGAAACCTAGGAGCCTCCATTATCTTCTGAAGAAGAAGATGATGATGATGCCTGTTTCGCGTTGTTGCTTCACATGAACCCGATGGGTTTGGCCATGAACCCTAAGCTCACCTATTTATACCCAAGATCTGGAGAAAAAAACCCTGAAGGCTTTAAAGAAACTGGGGAATGATTGAGCGGAACGTGGTGGCGGGGGATTAGAGAAAGATTTTCTGGGCAGGTCACACAGTGCACAGTGGATGAGCATGCTGGTGCTCTTCGGATTGAGGTGGGAATGTGGCGAGAAGGGATAGCATTTGTTTATGTGGCTATGTAGGCATGTCGTGTTCCTGCAAACAAACAACGTTAAAGATAACGAGGCTCGCACATGAACATGACGACGAGCCGGCCTCTCTGGAACGAGTTCATCTGCTTCCTTTCTTTCTTCTCATCTTGTGGGCTTGGTAGGACCACGAAGCATGTAAGGCAGCATACATGCAATTAAAGCAAGGAATAGCAAAAATTAATTTGCTTTCAATTATACGCACGCTGACAAACCTGCAGAAGATTCTCATGCATGGGGTTTTTTTTTAAACTAAGTCAAGTTCTTCTTCATTAGCACCCCGAATCACGAAAGAACAAGACCTAAAACCAGGTCCCTCCAAAGTCATGGTCGTTGATCATGTGATTTGTACAGTGTTAACTTATGCCATTGCGCAAATTGGGGAAATCCCCTACTTTTCTCATTAAATTGTCTGCATAATATAGTTCAAGTGTGGGGATTCAAGAAGGAAGTAAATAAATATTAAAGGAAATAAACATAGTGGATCTACAGATTAAAAAATTTCATATTTACACTTTATATCTACAGTAGGCAACTATGTGTATTAGGAAATGAATCTTTATTTAAGGGGAAAATTACAAAAAAAGTTTTAAATCTATTGCAATTATGTCAATTCAATTATAAACTTTTTCTTTTTGCCAAATGAGTTCTAAACCTTTTGCATTTGTGCCATGCCGTCCATCCTGCATATTTTAGTTGAAAATCACTGATATGGACGCTAGTTGTCTTACGTGGGGCATTTAACGGTGACGTGGACATTTTTAATTAAATATTTTTCGAATTTTTCAATTTATTTTTTATTTTTCCTTTTCTTTCTTTCTCTTTCTTTTTTTTTTCCTTCCCTTCTTCCTCTACCTAGTCATCGAACCTCGGCGATCTACCTAGTTGAGGGCCGGCGAGGTCGCTGGCTACTAGCAAGGCGGAGCCTCGCCTGGTGACAATGAGGGCACTAGCGAGGCTCACCCTCGTTGGCCCTTGCCTCTGGCTAGTCGTCAAGATCTAGCGACAGGTTAATGGAAGAAGGGAAGAAAACAAAGAAAGAGATAGAAAAGAAAAAAAAGAATAAATCGATAAATCAATAAAAAAATTATTAAAATATTTTAAAAATGTCCACATTAGCATCGGTTGCGCCACATAGGACGAGCAACATCCATGTCAGCGATTTCCAACTAAAATTGGCTAGATGAATTAAATTGAGATAAATGCAAAATATTCACGACTCAATTCACCAAAAAAGAGAGGTTATGGCTAAATTGGCACAAATGCAATATGTTTAGGACTTTTACGATAATTCTCCGTTATTCAAGTATTCCAAATGAAGTTATACGATAGTTGGCGGTGACTGAATTGTCATATCAAATTAGTTAGGCGGGATTTGGCCAAGAGAATTTGATTGCACTTTCCCTCAAATTTTTGGAACTAAATTGGTTTTGTTAAAAGGTTAAGGAATCGATTGATTTATGTACAATAGATTCAGGAATCAATGACCAATTTTTCCGTCAAAGTTTGGTCAAGCCTGTCGTCATCGCCGGCCAACATATGTTAGTTCTAACCTGTGGATCGCATCGTAAGAAAGCCAATTTAGCAAAGAACTTTCCCTTTTTATTAAGAGAAAAACAATTTGTCATTAAATTAAGTGAAAGCAACAGACTGCTCGACTGGGCCCAATTTGGTCAGGGACATGCGAGCCCAATGAGGATCTAGACGCTGTGCTAGGCCTACGACGACACCGCGAAATGGTCCCAATAGCGCGAGATTGTGCTTTGTAAGCCTAGATCTGGTGTTCTCTTACCCTTGTGCATCACTTTAAACACTTTCCAGTCATTTATGTCAATTTCGCACCATTTCCCCTATGCTATGTATCATTCCCCTTTTAAGGTAAGATTTCACTACAAAAAAACTGTAATTTAGCTACAACATATTTGCGACGACAACAGTATCGTCGCTAATTAGCGACAACAAAAGGCAAATAGTCGCTACGTGGCGACGAAATTAGCGACCAAGTTAATTTCGTCGCCAATTACCGAAAATAGCGACGGCAACAGACAATTAGTCGCTAATTCGTCGCTAAATAGCCACGAGATAAAGATGTCGTCGCCAATTTGTGACGATCACGCTTTTCTATCGCTAAATAGCAACTACATTCAGCGACGGCATTTTTATCATAGCTAAGTAGCTACGAAAATACTAGGTAGTCGCAAAAACACAGTTTAGCGACGCATCGTAATTACTTCGTCGCTAATGTGATCTAATGTTACATTTTACGTTTCTTGATCTCTGGACAGTTTAGCGACTAAGTTGTCGCAATCTCGTCTCAAATTAGCGACGATATTAGTACCGTCACTAAATAGCTACTATATTTACCTACGACTTGTGTTTAGTCGCTGAATAGCGACTATCTTTAGCGACGATTTAATTATTAGTCGCTATTTAGCGACGAAATAAATATATTTCGTCGCTAAATATAGCTTATATTAGCAACAAAACAGACGATTCATTCATTTCGCAGCATTCGGGGACATCATTAGCGACGGATCACATATCTTCGTCGCTAATTAGTGACGGGGAGCGCATGTCGTCGCTAAAAGTGGCCATGGCGTTTTAGCGACTACTTGGTCGCTATACCGTCGCAATTAGCGACGGAGGTTTTAAATTGGTAGCCAATTAGCGACGAGTCGCAATTATGCCGTTGCTGAATCACGATAACCTAAGTTCGAAATCGATTTTCCCCAGTCTGTCTCTCTCTATCTCTCCTCTACTCTCGCTCTCCCTAAAATAATTTCCGGAGTCGAAGTCGAAGGGAGGAGGAGATCCGCCCCGGAGCGATTCCGCATTCCGCCGCCGCGCCCCGCCGCCGCCGCCGCCGCCGCCGCCGCTCCTCCTCCGGTAGGCTCCCTTCCCCCCCCGCTCCCTCCTCCTCCTCCTCCGCCGACGCCGCCTCCGGCGGCCGCGTGTTCCGGCCTCCGCCGCGTCCCGAATACTTGGTAGGCCGGTGGGTGCCGTGGGTGTTGTGTTGTGGTTAGGAAGATTCGGGGAGATGATTGTGTTGTGGTTGCTGCGCTCGAATCGAGTTTGGGGGCGGCTGATTGCGCGCCCCCGTGCGCGCGCTTGGTGGGTTCGTTAAGTAATTGCGCTCTCCGTCTTGGGTTCCTTGCTTTGGATATAGTCGATGAGGTTGTTCTTGGATCTGCACTACATTGGAATTAGCTAATGGCGCGGAGACTTTAGAGGTCAAAGAGGCATGCTCTTTGTGCTTCTCTCGAGTTTTCTAGTGGGATTGGGGGGGTTCTCTGGCGTTGTTCGGTGTCTTGATCATGGCGATTCATCGGTATAGAGCCGGGCCTGTCGGCTCTCCATGCGAATAAAATCTAATTCGGGGCTACCGTGTTTGTGTAACCAGGCGATGCATAGGTGACTGTCGAGATGGAGGCTGAGGAAAAGAGAACTTTTTTAGAATTTTCTGAAGAGGCCATTGAACGTTGGAGTGGCTTCAATTTTAATGCCTTTGTTTCGCATCTTTCTTCCGTGTCTATAGTTCAGACGGATCAGGTAGAATGATGATGGACTGATCTGTTTGTTTTGGCCGGAGACATATATGATTGATCAGCATCTGGTAATTTTAGCTGAACAATTTCTCCTATACACAAGGTCAAAGTTCTATTGCCCAAAAAGATTAGGAACCAATTTGTGCTTTGGATTTATGCTCCTCTTCTTGTTGAAGGAGAGGGCTTGTTTTATGCTTCAGATTTGCTGCTCATATCGTTACTATCGAGCTGATGCAATTGCGAGATTCGTTCTTCTTTTTCTTTTCCATTTTCTTTACAAAGGGGATAGTGAGATGAACTTGTTAGTTCATTAGCTCTTTCAACCTAGAATTTGGAGTGGACTTGGTAATTCCCAGCTTGATATGGCCGTGTGAATTTGATGAACTGCTACCCTCTGACGTAAAATATGTAGTTGAGTCGATTCAATTAAGACGGTCTTCATCAGCTATTTGCTTATTGTGAAGTACATTAAAACAAAATGGTTTATTTTGTAATGTTGTTTTCCTTATGCAGGAAGAAGAACAATATTTACACACTGCAAGAAAAATGGTAAGTTTTTTATTGGGTTATAAATCATTTCTAGTTGGTAAATAAATTGTTCTAACTAGTTTGTTTTTCCAATGTGCACCAGCGTCCAAATCAGAAAAATAACAACGACGGTAAGGGTAAGGCTGCTGATCAACGATGAGGCAATGCGCATCATGCAACAACAATTGAGTATGCTAATGAGACAACAGCATGGTCAGCATTCGCAGCAAGACGATGAGGATGAAGCAGCCGAGCAGACTGGACTTCCACCGGCACCCCCACCCGATGAAGACCATGAAGAGTAGATACATTTGCTGAACATTTTTGATATGTGCGAATGATAATTGTTTAGATACATTTGCTTAACATAATTGCAATATATACATTTTAATTTTTTTGATATGGGTACTTTTCTTAGATATTTACTTTTTGCTTCTATATTTCGTTTTGCGTTGAATGTTATGACTTATCAGGTAGAACTGAACAAAAAACAAAAATACATATTAATCGTTCAAACAGCTTTAGCGACGCTACGATATACTATCGTCGCTATTCTGGACGATTTAGCGACGAACAGTTGCGTTTGTCGCTAAATGGCGACGACTCGGCGACTACCTTGTCGCTAAAAGTGGCCGAGTGATACCCATTTTGCATTCGGGACAACGTTAGCGAAGGGCAATCTAATCGTCGCTAATTAGTAACGGAAGAACACATTGTCGTCGCCAAAAGTGGCCGAGACCTATTAAATTTACATTCGGGGACACTTTTAGCGACGGGAGAAAACATACCCGTCGCCAAAAGTGGCTGGACATTTTTGCGACTACAAGGAAAATATCGTCGCAAAAATTTGCGACGATCATACTCTTGTAGTCGCTAAAATATTAGCGACGCCAGGTGTAGTTCGTCGCTAAATGGCGACTAATGGTGTGTCTAGTCGCTAAGTTGCGATATCTGAGTTTTGCGACAGATGTGTTAGCGACGAGTCAGTTTGTCGCTAATTAGCGACGAATTGCCATATGTTTCGTCGCTAATTTAGCAACATGGTTTTTCGCAACGAAATTTGGTTCGTCGCAAAAGTCGTCGCTAAAAAATTATAGCGACGAAAATTTGCGGTTGTTCGTCGCTAATTGTCGTCGCTAAAATGCAGTTTTTTTGTAGTGTTTGCTTATAGATAAACTCCCAATTTTCTCATTTAGGCAATGTTTGATCTAAGCTTTCTCTCTTGTGATTTTGGCTCTCTAGAACAGAAAATCTCCCTCATTTGATGTTTTCTTGTTCTTGGGGTGATTTTCTTGCAGGTGTCAAAGCTACTTCAGGCAGGGGACTAATCTTTAAGAAAAAATTTAGAAACTTTGCATGTGTAGTTCGTAACAATGTTGAAATAATTTTTGAAATTATGAAACCCTGTCGTATGTTACTAGATGTAGAAATAAAACTTGATAGAAAATAGGCCATTGTTCTACTGAAATTAATTATGAAACAGCCACATTTTGTAACAAAATAAGCCCTTCTGTTGTTGAAATCAATATGGATATGATTTAGATTATTAAAGTGTGATTGTTATACTGCTTAATTGAAATTTGAAGTTACGGGAAGTTGAGGAGAATATATTGAAGTGTTTGCATCTGTAGAAAGTCCCGTTAAATATATCAACTCTAGGTCTATATACTGAGGGGACCAAGTCAATGAACAAGAGAAGTGGAGACACCCGAGGGCTTTCTATCCTTTAATTGAGGCTAGACCTGCTAAATGAATGGGTGGGGTCAGATTGGGTCATAAGTGGTTCAATCCAAATTGACTTATTAACTAGTATATATCCCATTAATTCGTAATGCAAATTTCTCGACTCATATCTGACCTAGCTCATATTACTCAAACAATTCCATATTTAACTAAATTAGGAAAACTTGTTTCTTATGACTTTTTTTAAAAAAAATTATGTTGTTAAAGAATGCCACACAATACAAATCTAGTGGACAATTTTTATAATTTTAAAAAATTGATTTTTTATATTTTTACATATTTATATTTTCTTTCCTCTTTTTCTTTCTTTATTTTCCTTCTTTGTATGGCGAGGGCCGTGACCCTCAACCGTGTCTACAAGGGTTGACTGGCCCTCGCCTATGACCAGAAAGGATCACTATTGACCCTTGCTGGACTTCATAGAAAAAAAAGGAAAAGAAAGAAAGAAAAATAAAAAAATAAAATAAGATAACATAAAAAATATTTAAAAAAATTCAGAAATTTTTGTAAAAAATAAAAATTATAAAAATTGGCCCGACATCTCCAACTCCACCTAATATGGGTTAGAAATGGGTTAATTATCTTTTTTTTGGTAAGGGTAAGAATTTGTATAACTTTTCAAGGCACCAAAAACAACCTAAGCTCAAACCAAGTCCTGACCAAATTAGGACACAAGCATGTCCAGACAAGGGCAAGAAAGGTCCAGCAGGGACTAGATACAAGGAAAGCCAAAAGGCCAACTAGATACAAGAAACAGGAAAAGAAAAAACGCTGACACCAGCCAAAGCTAGGAGGTCTTCCTTTGTCTTCGGAGCAGCAAGACAACGAACCAGCCAAAAGGCGAGGAACCGAACCACCATAAATGCCCGAAGCGCCGGCTAAGAGGCCGAAGTCACATGAGAAGGGGATATAGTAAGGCCCCACCTTCTTTGGAAGATACGATTCGCAGGAGTGTCATCAACCGTCCCAATGGATATAGCTTTGTCCATCACCACCTTGAGGAGGTGTTTGCGCATACCCGGGATAAAGATTGTCTTGTTTCTGAATAATGCATTATTCCTTTCAGTCCAGATAATATGGCATAATGCACCAAAGGAGAACCTCGCTAAGCGATGGGCAAAGGAAGGGCCCCCACATACTTGCATGGCCCACTCAATATGCTCTTGCCAAGGTTTGTTGCGCCAGGGAAGGCTACATTTAGTAGCCCATAATGAAGTCAGTCTACTGGTCGAGGAGCACTCGAAGAAGAGATGATTAATAGAGTCCGGAACTAGGCCACAAAAGGCACAAGAAGCATCGGCAATCCTACGGTTTTGTAAAAGGAAAACCTGGGTGGGTAGCCGGTTAACAGAAATGAGCCAAAAGAGGAAGGCGTGGCGAGGAGTGATACTCCGATCCCAAACAAAAGAATGCCACGTGACTGTAGGACCTTTCCTCCTAATGTGATCCCAAGCATGTGCAACCGAGAAAGCTCCTGAGGAATGAGGCGTCCAAGCAAGAACATCTAGTTGGTTATCCAAAAGAGGTGGTTGTTCGTCTATCCAGCCCAAAATAGAGTTCAGAGTATTGGAAGGTTGCCAGGTATGTTCAAAAAACCCCTTGACCGAAATGTCTCTTGGGATCCTTGATTGGTATATCTCAGCATTGCTGAAAAGCTGGAACATAGGGCCTCTGTTGTGCCACCAATCAAACCAGAAGGAAACAGATGACCCGTTCCCAATTCTCCATCGAAGCAGCGAGTGGGCCATAGGTCTCATATCCAGGATTTTCTTCCAAGTCCACGAACAAAAAGTGGGTTTGGAGGCCACCCAGAAGTTTTCCTTGTGTAAAAAGTTGGAATGAATCCATTTGCACCACATGGACTCCTTGTCAGTAAAGAGAAGCCATATGTGCTTGAGGGTCAAGGCTCGATTATAATCCAGGAGACGTCGAAGCCCAAGGCCACCCTCCTCTTTGGGAAGGCAAACTGTGCTCCACGATACCCTAGCACCACCTGCTCCCAAATCAGGGCCTTTCCAGAGGAATTGACGGAGGATAGTCTCAATCCTATCCAAGACAGAGATAGGTATGTAGAAAATGGAGGCCCAATACACTTGCATAGAATACAACACCGACTTGATCAACTGGAGGCGACCAGCAAAGGAAAGGAACCTCTGAGTCCAAGACCGGGCACGAGCGGTTATGGAATCAACCAGATATTTACAGTCTTCTTTGCGTAATCTAGATGAGATAATAGGCACGCCCAAGTAACGGAAGGGGAGAGTACCTTGTTGGAATCCAAAACAGTGGAGGATTTGGTCCCATAACGCCGGGTTTCCCCCAAAGAGGAAAACGTTGCTTTTAGTCGGATTTGGTTTCAGTCCAGACCAATCAGAGAACAAATGAAGAGCATCTTTGATTAACTCCACTGAACTGAGGTGCGCTTCTGAGAACAAGAGCACATCATCCGCAAAAAATAGGTGGGACAGGCGGGTCTTTTTACAGCGCCAATACCAATGGAAGTCCCGACTAACTGTTTTGGAATTGAGAATACCGGAGAAGACTTCCATAACAAGTATGAAGAGGTACGGCGATAGTGGATCTCCTTGCCGTATACCTCGGGAGCTACCAAAGAAACCATGCAATTCCCCGTTAATCGCAACCGAGAACTTAGCCGTTGTTACACAGGCCATAATCAGTTTAATGAAGGGTTCAGGGAACTGAAATGCCAATAAAACCTTCTCAATAAAGATCCAGTCAACGGTATCGTAGGCTTTTTGGAAGTCCACCTTGATTGCACACTTGGGGAGGTAAGCGTTATGGTGGAAGTCCGCAAACAACTCCTGGGCAATCATAATATTGTCGCTAATTCTGCGCCCCTTGACAAAAAATGGGTTAATTATCAATCCATGTAAAATCCATTAAGTTGTTACACAACTCATTTATAACCCACTTAAATATATTTTTAAGACTTAAGACAACCCATTTACAACCTGCATTATCAAATATGGTTTCTAGACCCATTTCGTCACCTCTCACCAAGGCCCTATGCATGCGACTACTTTCAGTAATTAGTTTTGAAAATTATAGAAGTTATTGAAAAATGATTTGTTGATAAAACTGACTCCGCCTTTCAAAATATTTGACATCCATACGTTGAATGTCACTGATTGGATTTTTGAATGTTGATTAAAAATATGAGATTAGATGATCGAAGGTCCTTGCATTAAGAACTAAAAATTACATCCGAATCGAGCATCTCGTGATTATGCACGCAAAAAATATATCAAGGTGCGCTTTGTTATGAATAGTATGTGATATTGAAGATGCATCTGTTTAAAGAAATCACCTGCAGCCTTGAAATTACTTGTTCCTGGGAAATCATGGGCTGTCTTGATTCTGCACCGCTGACTTCGAATTATTGCAATGAAATTGCAGGAAATCCGACGTTGATTGAGATTTTTATGAATTACACGCTTATATTGGTAGTAAATGTTGACTTTCATGGGATTGAAATCGTCCCAGTTAGTTACTAAGGGTGCAACTATTCTATTTCTAGAAACCAATTCTGCTAAAAAATGATTTTTTAAAATCCGTACCCTGGAATAATTTCTAAGTATTTGAAAGCATTTGATAACTGCCCAAAATTTCTATTCTTAAAATAAAAAAAGAAAGAAATACGTTTGGTAACTGCACAAAATTTTTTTTATTAATAATATTTTAAATATTTTAAATATTTTTTTTCTTCCCCTTCTCCTTCCTTGGTCATGGCTAGGGCCGACGAGAGTTGGACCCTTGCCACCTGGGCGAGGGCGGCTCACGGCCACCGGCAACCGGCCACAGGCCAAGAAGAAGAAGAAGAAAAAAGCCAAGAAGAAAAAAAAATTATTTTCCATTTCTAATTCTTGTTCCCAGAATCAAGAAACAATTTTTTTTTGCTTCTTGATTTTGTTCCAAAACTGATTTTTGGGAGCAAATTTTTGCAAATTTGTGCCTAGGAACAAAAAATTTTCTAAACGGATTTCTATTCCAAAACTGATTCTAGGAATAAAAGAATAGAAATAGTTACTATTTGGCCGGTTACCAAACGCGCCCTAACGCTCTACTCACTTAATTTAATGTAATTTTCCTTTAAGTATAGAATTTTGTGAATGCCTTTATCTATTATATCGATGAATAAATTTAATTTTGCCAGTAAAATTACTTGCAATTAATGAACCACTACTTGTGATTAATGCTCTAACTCCAATAAATACATGGATTACTTTGCATGGGTTTAATCCACGGTAGAATTGAGAAATGGGAAAATTAACCGATCCTAGAATCGTATGAATGTCAATTAAACTTTAAATTTTAATTTTATCAATTTAGTTCTAAACTTTTGTGAAAAATTTTGATATATTTATTTCGGTCAATTTTCCCCAAATTGCTTACATGGCGACTAGTCATAGCTGGCCATTTTGTGTGGCACACCTCCACGTCAGCGATTTTTGACAAAAAATTAGCTTGAAGGATTACGTTGGAACTTTACACAAAGGTTTACGACTAAATTATCAAAATTGAAAAATTTAGAACTGAATTGACATCTTTACAATAATTTTATGAATGATTTAATAATTCCCCATTAAGAAATCATTTTGGCAAGTAATTTGTGTTAGAAAGTCCAACCTCAAAATTTAAGTTGATAGGTAGAGAAAGACTACATGTATATAAAGCGCGTATTATTAAGTCTATTGACACGTGGAATTTGACGAACAAGTGTACACACATGGAAAATAAACTGGGGTAGAACCTAAAGCTTAAGCTAATAGGTGGATGGTGTTTGCATGTACATAGATAACATGTATATTTCAACATAATATCAAAGCAGGAGGTCATGCATTCAAATCTTCTAGACTTTATTTATCTCCTCTATTACATATTTCCATGCCTATGGCTTAGGCCAAAAGTTCAACCTACGCATAAGAGAGTGTTAAAATATTTAAATATCAAATCACGATTTCATCCAAAAAGTTAAAATGATAGGTGGATAAAAACTTCATGTATATAAAGAGTAAATAAATCCTATCGTCAAGCGACGTGGGTAAAATCAACTCTTCATAAAAACTAGTTAATGAACACATGTCGTTTGATGGTAGTACCTCATTTTCATTTCATCTCCGATGGATTATTGAGTTTACTGTTTCCCGAACATCAGCTCAATAGAATGACACTTAATGAAATGATGTTTAATGTCGACTTGCATATCTGGGACATATCCTAAGTCATCACAGTGAAAATCCAGACAGAGGAAAGGATAAAAAAAAAGGAAAGAAAAACGAAACTGGCTCTTATTGATTGTTATGCAAAAGTATCATGTACAATACGATAGAACTTTAAGATACCTTAAAAAGGCCTCCATTAGCCTTTAGAAAATCAAGGAGTCAAGATATCACAATTTACACTTGTCTATATACGTTGAAAAAATTGTCTAATTAATTATAAATTTATTGTATGGATGCCAATTTGATCTCAAACATTTCAATTTTTTCAATCGATTCCTAAAATCTTTGTTCAAAATTCCAACATACTCGTTTCATTGGTTCATCGAATATTACTCTTTGGCAACTTGTTGCCGCATCAATCCGGCTACAAAACAACATTGACCCATCGCCGTACGGATGCAGCTGGATCCAAAGACAGTGCTGACACTGTGACGATGCTACAGATAGAATTGAATTAAGTAACAAGAGCGATGATGATAGTTGCATTGACTCTGATTGGGGGGGGGGGGGGGGGGGTGCGGTCAACTCAATCAGGTTGTCAACTGGGAATGTGATCACATGAGTCCATGTCATTGGAAAGAGGAGATGATAGCATCGTGGGTCGATCTGTCAATGTTAAAAAAACTTGAATCGGTGTGTCCACTGAACATAGACTTCGTAGCCGATGGAATATCACCATCTCATTGGACTTTTTTTGAAGAGCATAAGGGTGCGAATGACAACTATTCTATTTCAGAAATCAATTTCTAGCTAGAAATATATTTTTATATTTTTATTTCATGGATTAGTTTTTGAGTAAAATTACGTATTTGATAACAACACAAAATTTATGTTCCCCGAAACAAAATTTTGTTTGATAATGGCATAAAATTTCCCTCTTAGGCGACTGGTTGGTGGGCGGCCAGCAGGAGGTGGCGGTGAATGGCGGCGTGGCCAAGGCGGAGGATAGTGGTAAGAGGCGGCCAACATCTGGCAACGGCGAGATGCAGGCGACAGTTGGTAGTCGGCAATGGGAGGCAGGCGACGGCAAGAGGAGGGCTGCGGCCATGACGGTTAGCGGTGGGAGATGATGGCCGGTAAATGGTGGGAGGCGACGAATGACAGATGGGCGACAGTGACGAGAGGAGGGTGGCAGCTGGTGGTGAGAGGCGGGCAATGGCCCACAGCGGCTGGCGAACAGTGGGAGTTGGCAGGCGGCAGGTGGGTGGCGGCGGTCGCCAGTTGGGTGATCGGTTAGTAGGGAGGGCGAACAATGAGAATAATTTTTATTTCTCATTTTTGTTCTAGAAATAAAAAAGTAGAAAATTTTTACTTCTCATTTCTATTTCAAACTTATTTCTGAAATAAAAATTTGTTCTAGAAATATAAAAATAAAATTGCGTTATCAAATGGATTTCTTTTCTAAACCTGTTTTCATAAATAGAGAAATAGAGAAAGAGAATGATTATCATTCGCAGCATAAATATGCTCGTAGATCACATGCCGCATCCATAGCGAAAGGGGATGCCAATAGATTAAAAGAGCACAAGATAAAAAGAAAAAAGAGCAATTGAATGAGCAAATGAAGAAACGAAGATAACATCTGCTGACTTGGCGGATTTTGTGTTAATTTGGCTGTTGATTAGATTCTTTACGCAGTTCGATGTCTGATTAATACACTGTCTAGCCAGATCGGACCGATATCTTTTGCAACGTCAAAGACGATAGCAAGAGAGACAGCTTCAAACTAGGATTTTGGAAGAGAAAATTTGTTTTAGTGTTCATCTACGTGCTTTCAGGCCTTTCTTAATCAAGTCTTCTACTTGCACAAATTATCTGACTAAGTTCTTCCGATACTAAATCCGTCCAAATCTAACTAATGTGGTCGTTGGACATCGTCTAAGTGTGATGTGAGCAATATTTTGGAAATGTCAATCCCCATATGGAGTCTATCGTGGATAATGTAAAAGGATAAAATAGTTTTTTTTCTCATTTTCCACTGTGCTTTCAGGTCGGCATTGTCCATTTCATATTCCGGTATGAACCGACGAAGATGTCAACTAGATTTTCTAAATTTGGTGTGTCGGAGGGACATGATTAGACAATTGTGCAAGCAAAAGACTACTAGAAAAACATAAAAGAGTAAGGACTTGATTATGTGAAGTACAAGGATAAAGTACGAAATTTTCCTTTGGGATTTGGCCATTTTTTCCTTCCATGGTCATATTCGGATAAGTGATGGTGGCTTGTATACTAAGAAATATGAATGAATCCACATGTAAGCTCAAATATATGTTACTATTAATACATAAACTCAATTAAAAGAATTCTTCTCTCTCGTCATGGGACATTGGTGGGAGCTCGCGCCTGCATATGTAGAGAGAGAGAGAGAGAGAGAGAGAGAGAGAGAGAGAGAGAGAGAGAGAGAGAGAGAGAGAGAGAGAGAGAGCATTTCTGCTAAGATGGGGCAGACGGTCGGAGGCCGTAGCAGGACCACCATCGGAAATCCGGCCCGGACTGCTAGCTTGGAGCAAGGAGAACATATGGGAACGAACAATCTCGTTCGGGTTTAACCCAATACGGACTATCTGGTGTCATTCTTACTCCTCCCTGCGAGGGTCTTGCTGACCCTCTCAACCATTGTACTGGAGCGATTCGAGAAGAACGATTAGGAAGACCGGGCTAGCTCCTCCGGCTGGATGGCAGGAACGATACACCGATAAATGGCAGGCTGCCTCCTTACAGACTCTTTAGAAACCATATTTAGTGGGGCTTGCTTTGTGCAAAAAGGCACTTCAACTTGCATTTAAGATTCCATGTAATGTATATTTCACCGGATCCATTAAATTTGAGGGTCATAGGGTGGTTCGTCACCTCTATTTAGTGAGCTCCGAAGCGAAAATCTCTCTCTCTTTTCATGCTCTTCAGCTCTCCTTCCATCCACTGCTCATAGAAGTGACGTCCGTCATTGCAGGACAAGGATCAAGTGTCACCGCTCGCAATGATAGGCGTCGTTGTTGTTCGGCAATGGCTAGATCCAGTCATGTTCTCTCAAGGCCAAACTATTCGTGCACTCAGCTTTCAGTCGTGTGGCATGAATCAGACGTCGATCGCTGGGTAGATCGATAGTAAGCTATCATATTAGCTGTAGAGGTGACAATTATGTAGGCCGGACTAGACTGAGACTTACAATCGAACCTAAAATTTTGCCTAAGTCCACCAATCATGAACTAATTATAGACAAATCTTTGGGTAGGACGGGCTTGGCTTGGCCCCAATCAGGTTAGGTTGAGCCTTCTCACAAAATGCCTTTATCCAAACCTATCCAAAAAAGTCATCCAGGCCTTATGGCTTGGGTGAGGCCTAGCCCCGCCATCAGACTCATGATCGGGTCTAATTAGTAGCTACAATGACCTTCTTACTAAATACCTTTATTCAAACCTACCTAGAAAAGTCATTGAGGCCTTATGGCTTGTGCGAGGCCTGGCCCCACCATCATGCTCATGATATAGTCCAATTAGTAGCGATAACAAGGCTAAGCCTTCTCACTAAACACCTTTATCCAAACCTATCCAAAAAAGTCATCGAAGCCTCATGGCTTGGACGAGGCCTTGCCCTGCCGTCAAACTCTTGATCAGGTCCAATTAGTAGTGACAATGGCCTTCTCACTAAATGCTTTTATCCAAACCTATCCAAAAAAGTCATTGGGGCCTTAGGGCTTGGGCGAGGGCCGGGCCTACCGTCAAGCTCATGATCAAGTTCAATTACTAGCGACAACAAGGCATGGGTCTCTCTCTCTCTCTAGTTGTCAAAGACCCCCACCATCGCTAGCCTCTTTGCTCTACACATAATATTCATTACGAGCTTTTGGCTTCGTTACTTGTGAGGCTTCGTGCGTCATCTCCTCCAACTACAGCAAATCTCTTTGTTGTGAGCATGATATTCATTAAGACATAAGAGGCGTCGCCACTCGTGAAGCTTCGCTCGTTTAAACTATGTGCTGGTGCAGATGTATCTTGTGTGTCAGAGAGTCGGAATTGATTTGCATTTTTATTGTGATTCTCCAATCGGCCCTCATGTCGTTGTTGACGCCAACTTGAGAGCTATCCTACGCATTGCCGTCCCTCTTCTTTGAAGGCACAAGCCCAATCACTCTTTTTTCCCAGTGAGAGCCGTCAAAATGTTGAGGAGCTTACTTACCAAAAAAAAAAAATGTTGAGGAGCTTCACAATCAATGTCCTTTAAACTTGTGAAAAAATTAAGGTCACACGTGGCTAACATGGAAAGTGGGATGAAATAGAGAAGGGGAGGTGTAGGATTGTTAGTGGTCTGTCCTAAAAATCAATTAAGGTTGATACTCTAATATTAGTTGTGGATTACGTTGCGTTGGAAAACCGACTTTCACTATACTTAGGTAGTCATAATGTCTTGCTAGAGACTACTTATGACTTATGGGCCAAAAAGGGTTTTGAGCACACTGCTAATATTTAGTGAACCTATAAGGTCGCACACAATAGCGAATTGAGTTAATATTTTCCGTGCCCCGGGATCTACTTAAATTAAGAAGTAGATTTTAATTTATTCTCCTATTCAACTTATCTATGCGGTCGTGCACGTTATGAGATAACGATTAAACGTACGATTGAAGGTGGACATTTTGGCGAGCCCAAATCGCCCGGCCTCATTTCTTTTAATTCGCGTAAATAATGAGACTATATATATATATAGCGTGTGGGTGACGAAAAAAAAAACCCTACGAAAATATGAAGCGAATCGTTCTCTGTTCAGAAATCTTAGAGAAAGTCTTGAAGATCAAAAGCGATTAGGAAAAAGAAATCCAAGATCTTTAGCTAGTACTTAGATCGTTGAAGACTTCCGTTCGTGTGTATGGATACTGGTAGAGGCGTAATACTTGGGGCGCTAATCTAAATACAATCGATTGTCAATTTACCTTCGATCTGCAAAAGGTACGTGTCGAACTTTTATTTAGATTTCAAGATACGCATAAATCCTATCTAGGGTTTCGATTTATAAATTCCGCTGCGTTTTTAGAACTTATGGAACCCAACAGATGAGGGGACGATTCTTGTAGACTCGAATGTCATTTGGCAGGTGAGAAGATTTGCGTTGCTTGGAGTCGTTTTGAAGTTAGGAGAAGCATATATTCAGATGTGGAGAGTTCTTTATAGTTCGAGCTGCCGGAGTCGTGCCATCAAGACATCCAGGATTTCAGAAGTCTAGGATTGCTGAAGTTTCGAAGTGCCAAAAGTCCATAAATTAATGAATTAATTAGGTATTCATAGTGAGAGTGCTAGGATGTTTAATAGACAAGATTGTGCTATGTGACAATCCTCGCGTAGGGAAACCGGGGGTGGATAGTTTGTCGCGTGTCAGGGAGACATAGGCCTCACGTGTCAAAAGATCATGGGCAATGTTGTGCTGCCGCGAGTCAGGAGGATGCAGGTGATACCGAAGTGGTCGAAGATTTTTAAGTTAACACAAATGTGACAAAGTAAATGCTCATGACCTAAGGAGTTGCCTCATTTTTTCTTGCTTTACTGGGTGGTCAGGAGAAAACTACAATCAATAGGATTTTCCCAGCTAAGGATACATCGCATATACTAGGGTAGAAACTTATTACTTCCTAAAAAATCCATGTTAGAATATAGGACATGTAACTTGCCACTCAATGGAATCCAACAAAGAGGTATGAAATTAAGTAAAAACTCCAATCCAAGAATTCTATCATTAATCAAAATACTCTAACCCTCAAGGAAACCTTAGAAAAGTTTAAATTGATTCAACTTCAAAAGTGAAAATTACCAAAAAAGTCATAAATCTACTGTATTTGTATCAATTCAGTAATACATTTTTTAATTTGACAAATTAAGTCATAAACCTTTTGACATTTATCCAATGTAGCATATTTGGTCAATTTTAGCCGGAAATTATTGACTTGGACATCGATCGTCCTATGTGGTATTGTTAGCACTGATGTAGATAATTTTTTTAGTTTTTTAATTATTTTGAAAATTTCATTTCATTTCATTTCTTTTTATTGCAGCCGAGGGTCATGGTCCTCACCCAGATCGAAGATTGCCAAGGTAATGACCGACAATTTACTCCTCGGCCTCAACCATATGGCATCGAAACCATAAAAGTTCAAATTGGGCGGTGTATTCTTCCACAGATAGCTCCTTTAGTTTGAAGTTGTGGAATTTGAAGAAAGCATCTCACATAAAAGGGTCCTTTTGCTCTGCAGAAAATATTTTTGGCGAAAACATTTACCTCACTTTTCAACGTTTGATTGATTTTCCTAGGAAAATGAGTCAACACAAAATGCTTTTCAAGTCAATGGAAAAGCTTTTCTTACAAAAGCTTAAATTTAGGAACATGATTTTCTCTTTGATAGAATTGAAAAATGTTTTTCGAAATATGATTAATTATCGACGTTTGAACCCGAAACTCTTCACTTGGGCGTAGAAACCTTAATGTTGGTTCCCAGGTCCCGGCATTTAGGACAAGGTCTCTGGTGGCCGGGCCTAGGCCCCCGGCGCTCACGCCCTAGGTCCATCAAGGTCGAGCCCGAACCCCGATGTTCGCACCCAATGCTCCGATACCCAAACTTGAGTGCATAAAAGCCATGCTTAGGTCCACAACGCTCCAACTCTAGTTCGTCCCTTAGGCCAAGGTCCACAAAGGCTGTACGTGGGTCATCGGCACTTGGGCTCGAGTCCTTAGTTCTTATAAAAATATTTAAAAATATCAAAATTTTAATTATTTTTCAAAAAATAGACTTTTATTATTTTAAAAAATCAAAATTTATTATTATTATTATTATTTTCGTTGTCTTCTTCCTCATTCGGTCACCGGCCACAGCAATGGCTCAAGAGGTCGGGCCTTGCTAGATCAGGCAAGCTCATGGCCTCTGGCAGCGAGGCTCGAGCTTGCGGACTCTAGTAGCCAACCTTGAGCTTGCCCAAGCCTGGTGAGCTTAGGCCTCGCCATATCGGGCGAGCTTGCGGCCTCTAGTGGCGAGCCTTGAGCTTGCCCGAGGCCACCTGGCGAGCTTGAGCCTCGCTGACCTTGGGTGAGGCTAGAGCTTGCCTGTGGCCAGTTGTCGGCCCATCATCATGGCTAGCGACCGGCCAAGGTAGAAGAAAATAAATAAAAAAATAAAAAGAAAAAGAAAAGAAAAGTATATAAAAATAAAAAGTAATTAAGAAAATACAAATTATTTGATAATTTTTCTCATCAAATTTTTCTTACCAAACAACAGAATATACTTTGTAGGTTTCAGCCAAACACTAAAATTAAAATTATTTTCTTGAAAAATATTTTCCAGAAATAATATATTTTTCGCAAAAGAAATTCACCCTAAATTTTGGGAAGAAACTTTTTCATGAGCTCCTTTTTCATTTTATCCCACATGCTACTTTCCTTCACAAGCTCTCCGACGCTTCAGATTTTCTCACCAAATCGAGGCATGCTTTTAAGTTTGATGGCCATAAGTATCACATTTGAATTCTCTGCAATATTCTTATAATTAAAAACTTGGTCGATTGTGTCGAGCCAGTCGATGAAGTCTTCCGGATGCATAGTGCCTTCAAAGTCTGGAATGTCGAATTGGACATCCAAATCGTGAGATCACAATTCAACGGCGACGCAAAGGAGCCTGTTCACCCAAGATGTATCAGAATGGTCATCATGGAAGCAGTTCATCTCCTCTTCATCTCCTTCCTGTCATGACGGGAATCGCCATGCCTCGACAATTAAGATTACTCCAATTGTTATTGGAGTTGTGGCACTTATCTTCTCAAATCATCCAATTGGACATCACGGTAGTCATGCACGCAGTCTAGGGGGTGCAGCGACATTTAGTCCAATACAACGACCTGCCACTAGGCTCCGTTACCAACAGATACTAGAGTGATCGGAGATTTAAAGGGTAACATAAGTGTGCCAAATTAAATGTTCAACACCTAAGTAATCAGCTCAGGATATAGGGGATATGATGGGATAGATTCTCATCTCCTAAGGAATCCACCTTAGGAGACTCAATCAATGGTAAACGTAGCAGCACTTAGTAAATTGAGCATAACTTTATCTTGAAGACTCCAAATATCATCGAACTGGATCCATTAGAAACTAGACACCTTCAACATTCCAAACCGTATCTTGTGAGACCAGATTGAAGTATGAATCCTCATCAAAATGCCAAAGAAAGTGCTCTTAAAATTCTGCCAATAGAGTTGAACTTATGCCCCAAACAATTTTACATTATTTGTTGGATAAGCCTTAGTCCTCTTCATAATTCTTCATCAATGGGCCAACGCCAAACGCACTAGAAAGATTTGGGGGTAGACTAAGCATCTCTAATGAGCCCTGCTCCAACTTGCAAAGCTAAAACTCTCTAAGATATCCCAATCTGAATGAGATAACTCGGAATCCTACCACTCTTACTCTGTTATCCTGCATATAGCAATACTCTGTGAAACAAGCCGACAAATAATACTAACAAATAAATTACGAGCCTAATATTAGCAAATACTATACTTATTTCACATCGACATAATATTACCAAATTGCATATATTAAATTAGAATTCTAAAGGTTTCCTCTGCTAGACGAATTCGGATTATTAGACTTTGAGTGGGCTAATATATCAATCAGGGAAATTAACTTTTCTATAGAGAGAATCCGGATCTGGTGAGACATTAACAATTGATTCCATATCTCTATAAAAAGACATAATTCAAACCCTTTTGTATTTGCTAATTTGCTGGGATCTTAAAGTCGTTTTTAGATACATTATAACAGTTACCTTTTTCATCCCCAGATTTAATAATATATCGGCTAAAAGCTTTATTAAACATTAACCAGTTCTTGAATTAATCAACAATATCCTCATAGAAGAACTTCTTGAAATCTTCCATGTGCGCGATTTGCAAGCACAAAGCCACCACCAAGCCACCTTCTTCCTCAAGACTTGGGAGAACCAGAGAATCGCCATCGAAATCGTGGTTCCCTGGCCCCATATGGACCTCTCTCCCCCAGCCAAAGTCGAGGCCGTATATCGGCAGCGTCAACCAGCTCACCACCCCGAGATTAGGGTTTCCATAGAAAGGCCCTCGTGTGCTCCCTAGGGCATGCACATCCTGAAACAAGGTCAGGTCCGGTTGTCTCCGGATGTGCTCGATGGCCGACCTCACATGGTCGTGGGTCACCCTCTCGATGGCCTCTCGAATCTTGCTTGAGGTGCACCCGAGTGGGCTCGACACCAGCTCGCCTGACGTGCCAGCAGCGATCACATCCAGGGTTGCGTTGCCGAAGTATCCGGGCTTCAGTGACGGATGCAGGCGGCGGCGGGAGTCGACGCAGATGCCAAGTGCAGTCGGCTGCTCAGGCTTGTGTTTGCGTGCCTTGCACGCACACCGCCAAATATGTGCAGCCATCGTCTCGTATCGGGTGTACGGGCGCATATGCTGGCCGGCTCGGTCCTTGTTCGCTGCGTTCTTTAGTGTTTCAACTTGGGTCTTCGTCAGCTTTAGCATAGCCACGGTAGTCTTCTTCTTACGCTCTTCTAGGTTGTTAGTGTGGCCGATCAGCAGCGGTGGGGGGTTGAACTCGGAGTGCTCCAATCGCGGCGGCGGCGGCGGCAGTGTGACAGATGGATCTTCGCCCACCCATAAAACCTTGTTGAAAAATTAGTCGAGAAATTAGTACTTTGTGCATCAATAATGCAAATAGACGACTGTCATGGATGAAACGATGTTCTAAGTGTTTCTGTAGAAAGTTTCTGATTAATATTAAAAGATAGAATCGAACATCCATAACGAAGATCAACTTTTCAAATGAATTACTGAATATGTTGCATAATCTACATAGAATCGACGAAAAATTGAAAATAAAAGTCAAACTTTTCAAGTTATCGAAGTGGGGAAGCTTGCAAAAAAATTTTGAAAATGCGAGTTGATGTAAGAACACATTCGACAACGGGCAAATAACATAAAATTATAATAGGTGGAACGATGGAAATTGTAATGCACTTGTAGTAACACGTTGCCAATTGAATTTGGTACTTTTGTGATCACTTATTTGCATGCAAGGGTAATAATAGTGTAGATATAGATATAAACGTTCGATGTGAAGATAATGGTTTTGAAAAAGAAAGCATTATCATAGCATATAAAAAATAGATAAAAATGACCGAGCGACTAACTGTTTAACCATTTATGTAGTTAATTTCATTAAAAATTATATATTAGTTCATAAAATTAAACAATTAATATGAAATATTGTGTATTCTCGTGACAAAGGGTGTTGGTTTATTTATTCAAAAATGTTGTGTCCCCTCTTAGTACCCCAAAAATCTTAGTTTTCATGAATCTTTTTTTAAATTTTAATGGGTCTTCAAGTAATCGAGTTTTGAGGCCATGAAGTTGGTTCTGAAAAAATAAAGTTTGGATGCTCTGTGTATTTAAAAGAAAACCCTTTACATACACCAACCGACCTTTCTATTATAGTACGGCTCGACACTCAGTCGCTCGCCGCGAGCGAGCCGGGCCCACTCGGTGATGAAATGAAGAGCACTCGGCCCATCGGCAACCGCATGAGATATGGAGAAGCTCAGTGTGAGCCCACCACACTTGAACTTGGTGACTTGAACCAACAACAGCGGCAGCTCATGAATCGGCTTTGTGTAGTCCACACTTGGCACAAGCTGTTCGAACTCCGGACGCGGAGAGAAATCGCCCAAGTCGTTGAGCTCGCCTTCAGATTCGGCCTCAATGAGACAGACGCCCATGGCGTTGCACTCAAGTCGGAGCTGTCCCCCGTCAAGCCACCTGAGCCTGCCTGCGAGCGGATAGAACGGGACCAGCGTGCGGCTCAGTGAACCCTGAAGAGTGGTGAAGATGGCGTTGGCCGGGTGGAGCCATTCGGGAGGTGGCTTGTAGAAGTAAATGGTGGGCACATGAGTGATGGTGCCAATTTGGTCCAGTTCTGAGAGCGGTAAGTGGCCGGTCCACGTCGCCGTTTCTGGCTTTACGGTGTAAGTGGCTCGGTACCTCACAGTCATGGACATTTTGCTGGATTGTGCATGAGATGATTTCGATTTGCAGATGTTGTAATAGAAGGAGGACAAATTTTGATGGGGGTGACAAGTGAGCCCTTTACTTTGCATATAAATTGAGGGTGACAATTCGAGAGAGAGGTGATCTTGAAGACGCAACAACTTTCGGGAATAACACGAAGCATGCTTTGAGTGAAGATTGCTGAGGATGTTTCCGAAGTTGTGGTGGAACAGATTTTGCATGAACTTGGTGGTTGCTTCGAATGCTCTGAAATTTTGGAGATGGTTTCGCTCATGACATACTTGGTTGGAACTCACCAAAAAGGAAAAAAAGAAAGGAAACCAAAGAAAGCTGGAAACTTGGAAGTTCACGCTTCACAGTTGATGCTGGTCTAGCAATGTCGGACTACTTGTTCAGTCTCACAATGGCAAAACACCAAAAAAAATATAGGAATAAGTGCATTGAAAGTCCTAAAACTTATCACGAAATTGCAGTTAAGTCCTAAAACTTTCAAAAGTACAACTAAGTCCTAAAACTTGTTAAGAAGTGAAATTAAGTTCTAAAATTTTTAAAAAGTATAATCAAGTATTAAAACTTATCAAATCGGTCCAATCAAGTCTTTTTGCTAATTACATTTTTTAAAAGTTTTAGGACTTGATTGCACTTTCTTGATAAATTTTATGACTTGATTGCACTTTTTGAAAGTTTTAGAACTCACTTACACTTTCGTGACAAATTTTAGAACTTCTAGTTATATATATAGTTGTAAATACAATGAAACTACACTTAATGGAACCTCACTCATACAGGCTGGTCGAGATAAATCATAAATGTCATTCTGAAAGTCGAATTGAACTTTTGTTTCCGTTGCTTGCTTTATCAGATTAATGAATAGTTAGGAAACATTTATTTCATAATATGATCATTTGGAGTTTACACAAGTAAGAAGAAGATCTTTGATAATATTAAGTTTTTTATATTTTATTTTTAAGTGGAATCTTATTATAGGTTTGTGACAATTAATCTGGTACTATGAATGATACACTATTTTACTGTAAATTGGTGGTCTTGTTTTGGGTTTTCTAAATTTATATCTAAAATTCCAATTTTATCTAGATTATTATTGAAATTGGAAGTCATCCTCTTAAATTTCGTCATTTTCTTCCTAAGGACTGATATTGCATTTGGTCTCTGGAGTATACATGATAAGTGGGTTTTTACAATTCAAAATGGTCTTAGAAAATTGAAAAGTCATTGTAAGAATTTCACAACTTTTTTCCTTAGGACTAATATTGCAATTTGTTTGAAGTGTAAAGCAGAAATCCAATACCTATCACCAAGGGAGAGTTTAAATCTAAACCCGTCCGTTAGACCCACCTTCACTTAAAAACTTAATGGATTTGCTCTTGTATTCGCCCAAGAATCCAAAGCCCAATATATAGGTGCCTCTTATTTGTTCTTGTGCGGCTGAAGAAAGTTGGAGGACAAAACCCGCTCAACAGCTTTTGTTTTTTTTGGTCGAAACAAGATCATTTCATTTCATCAAGATGAGCTTCAACACATACAAGATTCCAAAAGGTTGCGGGAGGGTTGAAGACCCAATTATAGGGCAAAGATTTGCACTTTTGAGTCTTAACAATCCAATCTGTCACCTGATTTTCTTCCCTATTACAGTGAGCTAAAAGAACGTTAGGTAAATAGGCTAGCAGAAGTTTGCATTCGGTAATTAGTGGAGTGGCTTCCCATGAAGAAATATCTAAGCCTAAAAGGCAATTAACAGCTTTTGTTGACCGACCATTCACGGCCAAAGAAGAGACGTCCACTGTGTGGCCCTTCCAAAGAAAATAGATAAGGCCAAGCAACAATCCTTATCTTGGTTAAACTCGAACAACCATGAAGACTCCAACAGTTAAGGATTCAGTCAAGAATTCCCATGTACATTATCTAATTCTAGTTAGGTTTTACACACGGGCTCAAGTTTGAAATATCATTTAACAATTTTTCACTTGACTCGACGTTTGCAGTCAAGTTATAGTGCTCATCAATCATGTCAGCTCTCCTAACACTTCGACGAGTGTTCATTTTCCACAGATGTTAATTGAGCCCTAGCAAAACTCAAGTTTCATAAAAGGAACAGGCTTCATAACCATATTGCCGAGTTCTACACTGTTGCAATCTTCTTGGCAGCAACCTTACCCTTCGCTATAACATTTCGGATGAAATGGTATTTGATGTCGATATGATTCGATCTCTTATAAATCATATTATAAACCATATATATCGCACCTTCTTTGTCATAGTATATAGAAACGTTTTCTACTCCAACCCAAAGTCCGAGAGCAAATCTCTTAGCCATATCACCTCTTTCGCTGTAAAGGTTAGTGTCATGCGCTTTGCCTTAATCAAAGATAAGGCAACATCATCATATAAGGATACTTTCCAACTCACTGCACCACCTGTTAGAGTAAACACGTACTCTGCTAAAGACAGGCACTCAACCAAATTAGCAGCATGATTCGAATCCATGTAATCGATGGTCTCATTGCTATTACCATTCCTCTGTTACATTATATCAACATCTTTTGTCCCCTTTAAATATATGGGGATCCACTTTACAGTTTTGCAATGAGCTATACCAACATGGTTCATATACAGCTATAACACTCATAGCTTGTGAAATATCAAGCCTAGTGCATTACATGGGTACATAATACTACTCAATGCATTATAATAATGAACACATGACATATGCTCCTCCTCATCCTCAAATTTGTTGATAATGGGAAAGTCTCAAGTGGTTGGCTAAAGGTGTACTCACAAATTTTGCTGATTGTAGTAAGGACGTGTCACAATTTTCTCAAATATATTTCTTTTAGGATAGATGCAAAATTCTTATAGCCATATCTTGCAAAATCTCTATACCAAATATATTATTTACAGTATCTACATCTTTCATCTCAAACTCAGCACTCAATTTTTTTATGCTTTTATGGCTAGTCAAGACTATTCGAAAAGCCAATTGGATAGCTATGTTTACTTTAAGAAATTTGATTTTTTTTTATTATAATTTGATGACACGTTGCAACATCTTTGGAGCGGCCTCATGTAAATCCGCTTCTTCAGCTCACTATGAAGAAACATTGTTTTCACATTTAGCTGCTCTAACTCGAGATCTTTGGCAACAACTCGGGGAAATAACACTCAAATAAAAATATGCCTTACTACAAGAGAGAACACTATGTTGAAGTCAATGTCCTCTCGCTGTGTATAAACATTTGGAACAAGTCTCGCTTATACGTCAACACACGAATGCCCTCATTCCATTTGTAGACCCATTTGCATCCAACAATTTTCTTCCCTTGGATACTTTAACTAGCTCCTATGTCTGATTCTAGAGTGATTTATCTCTTTAATATATTGCCACTAGCCACTAAGATGACTCAACATTAGCCTCGCCACAAAGTTAGATAAAAGCTCATTTTTCTCCATCTTATCACGTACAATCTATGTATAAGCAATATCTATTCAACCATAAAGAATCGATAGTTGATTTGCCTTCTCTATTAGCCTACTACTATAGTATGCTATGACTATATTGGTTGTTCTATATCACCGTCTTCAAGGATCTGTGGCCTCATCAGCAATCTCAACTTTTGTTACCTATGATATCTGCGAAGGCTCCACCTGAAGCTCCATCTCACTCTGAGCATCATGATCTGTTTGCTTTGCTAGTTGTGTCTTAAGACTCATCTACCAAGAATAGCAGTCTCATCAAAGCATCAACTGAGCTCTCTCAAGTAAAGTTCTATTCTTATGTCCCACGACCCCATGGTGCTATGTTGTTCAGGGCATTGTGCGATGCCTCGTAATTTGTTCTTTCTAGCATAAATTGGTGAAATTTTTATCATATAACTCCTTACTGTTTTTGGTTATGAGGTACTTGCTCTTTACGTAACTACTTCTTAGTCAGTGCCTTAACCTTCTTGAACTAATCAAACATCTCGGATTTGTGCTTCAAAAAGTATACCCTTATTTTTCTCGAATAATCATCGAGAAGACATATGAATGAATATAATCAACGAGTTACTTGGTCAATTGCATATTTCTACTGAATTTAAGCCGCCGTTACTTCCCAAAAATGCGGTGCTCCCACGGGTCCATCTTCCATGTTTTTTTACCCTTCAACAACCCCCTCTAACCTAACATCATTTGCCCCAACTGCATATGCCATAATTGAGTTTAATTTGAGTCTGACTAACCTGATGAAATTGTAGCAGCTCCTATCATGGTCTCTCATGGTAGATGGTAGAGAGAATTCACTTTCTTCCCCTTAATTAGTATCATAGCGCCTCGAGATATCTTTAACACTCCACTTTTAGTTGTATACTTGCACTCGATATAATCAAATATCGCCACAGAAATAAGGTTTTTTTAAGCTCTAATTGATGTCTTATGTCTATCAGTGTACGCTCTACCCCATTGTACATCCAAATATGAACTGTCCCTATTTCCACAACCTCATAAGCTACTTTATTCTCCATTAGAATTCTACCACCATCTTCAATCTTGTAACTAGTAAACCAATTTCTATGCGGTGTCACATGATTAGAACAACTCGAATCTAGCACTCATTTTTCCTTCTAACAAACTAGTAGTCACATACAAAATGGCCTCCTCATCCTTGGTGCTCCTCCTCGATAATGTCCGCCACACTACTTTTGGCATTCTATCTATCACCTTTGCTTCTTCAGATAATTTCTACTCACATGTCTACCCTACTGACACTCAAAGCACTTCACGCGGCCTTTGGACTTTTTGTGGCATGACTTCAACCTGCTTTTACCTCTATGACTAGACTAGACCTTCAATTTTTGTCCCTACCCCGAACCACTAGTCCCCACATAACATATTATGCCAAACCGTCGTCTCATAACTTCCTCAGCCACCCCTTAGAGAACAAAGCAGATTTTTTTCTCTTTCGAGGTAACCGCAGTACGCCCCCTATAATAGTGAATCAATACAGTGCTCTTATGACTTTAGTTGAGACTCCAACAATATCATGCCCTATTTTTCATCAGTTAGGGCCTCTTCGACATTCTTTAAATCCATCAAGAGTTGGTTAATGTAACAGACTGAATTTTCGATCCTTTTCCCGAGATTTAAGAAATGAAATTGATCAATGCACTATAGTGAGATCTCACCCGGAACAACGCATTCATGGGATGCTAACCTTAGGGGTAGAGCTATTACGAGATTGAGTTCGCACGACCAAAGAACTCGACCTGGGTTCGATCTTTGACCATATGGATTGACGAGGGAATGTTTTGAGCCAATCGAGACCAATCCATTTTACTGATCGTGTCTGAAGGGAACTAGCGATAGACCCTCGCAATTATATGATAACCGAGGTCGTCCCGGGTAGAGTAAACTTAAACGTGATTTGACTTGGTGTCGGTCACGGGTCGAGAGCGCATAATCCCAATGAGCCACCTGTTAGCTAGAGATAAGCTAAAGTCGCGAGTGTTCAATTTTAGTTATTTCTTGGAATTCGGGCCCGGGAATCGAGAATTTTGAAAGTGACAATTTTGAGCGGCCAATGACGTTTTTGTCTTGGCCAACCTTGGGGCCACCCATTTCTGCAAACAAATGGATTTCGGTTCGAGACTGGAAAAATTACGATTTTGCCCCTCTAGTCACCGATGTCGATTTTGAGGCTGTATGAAATTATTTTTTGAGGCCGATGTCATTTTGGGGTGGCCACGCACATTTAGAGCTGTTACGGTCAAAAATTGAAATTTTGGCTTAGAAGTGAAAAATAATATTATTTTATTCCCTAGGACTTTGCAATCGATTTTTGAGGGTTTAAGAAGCTATTTTCGCGATTCCGACGTCATATTATGTTGGCCACACACATTTGGGGTTAGTATAGCAAAAAATTGGAATTTCGCCCCGGGACCGGAAAAATAACTATTTTGCCCCTGAGCTATTTTTGGGTTTCGAATTTTGGGATATTTTTGAAATAATCAGGTCTGAAATTTCAGCTCAATTATTGGACTTTAGACACTTTTACCCCTCAATTATTTGATAGAGACAAACGAGGACCATTGGATTAGGGGTATTTAGGTCACATCGTCCGGATCGGCGACACGTGACGACCCCTAGCTCTCTATATTTGACCAGTCTGACCTTCTCTCTCTATCTCCTCCCTCATTTCGGCTAGGCCCCTCACTAGCAGCTCCCTTTCTCCCGATTTCTCTCTTCTTTCGCTGGTTTTCCTTCCCGTCCGTACGCCGGAGCTCGTCGGATCGCTGCCATGTCGTCGCCATCCGTTGGTGCCGCTGCTCCGCCTCACCTCGCCTCACCACCCTCATCTCGACCTCTACTTCTCTCTCTTTCTCTCTCTCTCTCCGGCCGTCCGTACGCCGTCCGTACGGCGTCTGCACGGTGTTTGTACGTCGCCGAACGTACGTCTCCACCGACGCCGCCGCCGACGCCGCTGCTGCTCTGTTCTGACCACCATCCAGCCAGCTTGCCCTGTTTTTATTAGGTAAGTGACTTCCTTAATCGCCACTTAGGACCTCGGGTATTTCTAGGCTCGTTTAGGACTCGATTTAGGTAAAATTGTGACTGTTTTTGGGACTGAGTTAGGGGATGGTTGTTTGGTGGTTGTGGGCTGATTGGGCGATGAAATTCGAGGTTTAGGAATGCTGAGTTAGTGCTATGATGTTGAGAATTAATTGGGAATTAAATGGGTGATTGATTAGAATTGTGTTGGCTTGATTGGGTTTATTGGATTAATTGCATTGTTTATTGTGGTTGGCTGGTTCTGGTTTGTGCATGGGCTGAATGTGATGAGGCAGTGTACCGTGTGTGTATGGCCATGAGGTATAGTGGCGTGGTCGTGTGAATATACATTGAATTCGCGTGCCAAGAGTGTGTGGTTAAGTGGTGCGTGTTTGTGTGATGAGAATGTGAAATTGTGAAATGTGTGTGAGGTGTGTATGTTTGGTTGTGCGACTGTTAGTCGTGTGTAAGTATGGTTTGAGTGGAATGAGGGTACGAAAATGTAGGATTAGGTGGAAAGAATCCATCCTGAGGCGTGTACGTTTACGTGGGACGATGTCGTCTCTGACGAGGTGACGATGCCTGGCCCGACCGGGTGTTGATGCCTGACGAGGTCAGAAAACTGTTGGCTTGATGCGTTTTATGCGGGCACGGTAATTAAGGAAAGGGAGAGGTACGATTCCATCCTGAGGTGTGTTTATTTACGCGGGATGATGCCGTCCTTGACGAGGTGACGATGCCCGGCCCGACGGGGTGACGATGGTTGACGAAGTCAGAAGACCGTTGGCCTGATGCATTTTACGCAAGCGCGGTAGTGGTAAAAGAGTTGACAATGAGCGGGAATTGGCTTGAGGTGCAAGGTTTGAGAAAGTGACGCATGGTGTGAGTAGTGTGCGAGTGTGTTTGTATCGCTTGATATGATGCTTAATTATGGGGTAAATGCTGCTAGGCACGGTATGGGACGTGCCCAAGTGATTTCTGTCTTACAATTAAGGCACGTGCGTGTCTGTGATTCCTTGCTGTGATGTGTTGGCTGTGTTATTGTCTAACGTGTAGGAACGTATGTGATGGATTCCAGATAGGGTCGTGTGTGGTTGTTAGTTTGGTTGATTATGTATGTTCTATGTGTTTTTGTCTGGCGGTACGTGAGTGCCTACGTGCGGTTTGGAGTTATACACTTATTGAGATTCGTCTCATAGTTGTATAATCTACAATTTCAGACCCCCAACCTTAGACCCGGGAAGTCCGCTTCTTCTTTTTGGAAGTTCGAGGAACCACTTTTGGTGCCCGGTGGAACTGTAGGCGAGTATCCGGAGGATCAAGCCTGAAGAATCAGGAGCAGAACGAAAGGCGATCCTTAGGTTTTCCCTAGGGTATTTTAGGGGTTATGTAAATCGGGTTGACTCATAGGGAAGTTAAGTTAACCAGACCCTGATATTTTGTCGTGACGGTGATTTCGGATGCTAGTTTGTTAATTATGCCTATAATATAATGTTTGTATATTTGGTGCTGTATGAATATGTTGTTGTTTGAATGTTATGGTGGTTTACCTCGTCGTCGTCATTTTAGTCCGGGGGTTTTTATATCCGCTTCCACATGTGGCTTTGATGTTTGGGTTGGGTTGGCAACGTTCCTGGTACGTTGCATCATTTCGACCGGAGCAGGGGATGTCGCGAGCTCGTAGGGGTTCGGGGCGTGACAGTTAAGCTCATCAAAGTGGGCTCTGATGGATGTACCCTTGCAAATCAATATTGAGACAACTATTAAACATGTATAAATGAATATCTAAACCCTTTGTTACATAGAGAGTCTAAAGTTTGCCCACAATTGTAACATCCTTCTCCTCAGCCAATTTTATTAACACCTTAGCCAATAGGTTCAATGTGATTATACTCTTTGCCCTCTCCATTAATTCATCCTTATCAACATCTTTCATTGTTTCTAGTTACTTAGCTTTGCCATCTAATGCTTTGGTCAAATCTTGAGTTTTTAACAACATACGCATCTTAACACTCTGCAAGCCAAAGTTGTTTCTCTTGTTAAACTTATCAATTTCTAATTTTGCTCCAGAAATAAGGGGAACGACATAATTTCTAGACAAAGACCAAGCAAGCGAAATCCCTAAATCAATTCCAAAAATCCTAGCTTTAACTCCGATACCAATTGTTGGAGTGGAAGCTAACAGATCTTGCATTTAAATCGACATAAGAGAATGAGATCAATGGAAAAATCAATGAGGAACAATAAAAAAAACACAAAATTTATGTGGTTCAGTCCAAGTGTCGGTACCTACTCTATGGAAAGAGCCAGTTGCAAATAATCCACTAATCAATCGAAAAAGTATAGAGTTACAAATGCTCACATGCTCAAGCGTTTTTCAACCAAATTACACCCAATTTCACAGTGTTTAACCTCATGTAATTGCTTGATATGTGAATCACTCAGAATTACCTAACGGTTGAAACACTCTTGTCTCCACGAAGAAAGCGTCTCAATTGAATTGGAATTCTTTGCACAAAAGTCACGGTGTTCATAGCTCTATGTGCGGCCAAAGAGAGAGTCCACTATTCGGCTAAATCAAAACTCTATTTTGTGTGGCTGAAAATGTCACATTTGGTACTACAGTTCATACACCTAACTGGTGTGTTTTTATAATTGAGGATCAACTATCGAGTGCAGTTCTCTCTCTTTCCCCTTCTTTTCTACCATCTATACGTACGGTTCATTTATATAAATAGATTATTGGGTCCTTCGCATTCTTTGTGTTTTTGCATACCTCATCTTTTAAATTCTTAACATGATGTGTATTTTATTAGAAAAAGCGAGGCATTCACTTCTTCTTTACTCTGCTAACATGTATCGTGGTTTGATTTGTTGCATTAACAACTGATGTTTCATGTGCAGAGAATGTGAATTTGAATAATACTTTGGGACAAAATCACAAAAAAACCTCAAATTATACCCACTGCGACATATTTACCCACAACTTTTTTTTGTAATATCAAAAACCCCAAACTATACCCATTATAATACATTTATCCTAAATTTTTTCTTGTGATATAAAAAACCCCAAAATTTCTACCTATGTGACACATTTATCCACCATTAAGGATCCGTTAAATGATTTTTGAGTAAAAACGTCGTTTTTTTTTCACTTAAATCACATAAACGCCATTTCAATAATGTTTGATTTCCGGCATTAATGTAGGTAGATTTTTAAGGGTCTTCTTTGATGGAGAGTAAATACATCACGCATGTACAAGTTTAGGATTTTTTGTGACATGGAAAAAAGTTTTGAGGTAAATATATCATAGTGGACATAGTATGGGGTTTTTTGTAGCTTTTGCCCGAATACTTTTTACATTCCACTCCCATATGAATCTAGCAACTTGTTGACTTGTTCCATAGGGTTATTCACATGTTCTATAGGTGTTTTAAAAGCCATCATGGATCATCCTTTAATCATGCAACCATGGTCACCCAAGAAGTAGATGACATACATACATGGGAACAACATCACATATAACCTCATCTTTATATTCTTCGCCAGTTGAGATAACAACAACCACTACAAAAAAACACGAAATTTGCGACGGAAATTTACGACGAAATTTTTTCTGTTGCAAATTTGCGACGAAATTTGCGACGTATTGTATTTTCCGTCGCAAATTTGCGACGGAAATGCGACGGAAAATACAATCCGTGGCAAATTTCGTCGCAAATTTCCGACAAATAATAATACTATCACAAAATCCATCGCAAATTTGCGACGGTATTGTCAATCCGTCGCAAATTTGCGACGAAAACACGCGTCCGTCGCAAATTTGTAGTTTATCAACCCGTGACATTGCAATCACTATCTGTCTCTCGCTCTCTCTTGCTGTCTCTCGCTCTCTCTTGGTCTCTGTCACTTTTCTCTCTCTTTTATATATCTGAAATCAGTAAAATTCGCACACGCACGTATTAATCTCGGTGAAGCTTTTGTACCGGTAAGTGTAAAATTGCTAGCTTCATGACTATTCGTTGTTGCATTGTAATTTTTTTTAATATATGTTTATGTTTGTTTTTTTTTTCATATCTGCATCACCGGTTTAATGACCGGCAACCGGTGACACCTCGTCGGCCTTCGGATGAGCAGAATGGCCACGCCGTTTTGCGACAGAATGATGTATCCGTCGCAAATTTGCGATGAAATTGTTTTTCCGTTGCAAATTTGCGACGAATAAATGAAAATTCAGCCGCAAATTCGGGACGGAAATTATTTTTCGTCGCAAATTTGCGACGGAGAACCATTTCTTTGCGACGGATTCTAGTATCCGTCGCAAATTTGCGACGGATCCTAGTTTCCGTCGCAAATTTACGACGAAATTTTCATTTATTCATTGCAAATTTGCGAGGGATGAATTCCGTTTCCATCGTACATTAAAAATTATTAAAAAATATTGATTCTTATGTGATTAATCTTTTTTGGGTTTGTGCCTAATTGAAGGTCTCGCAATCCAAGTGGACTTTGCAATTCTCATCAAATTGATCAATTTGTCCTACCAATATTTCAGTCAAATATTTAGGTAAGTCTTCTTTACATTGTAATTTTTTCTATTTTTGCAATTTCATATTAATTGTTGCGTGAATAACAAAAATTATAATTTCCAAAACTTTATAGTTTTAATTAAGAACAATAGATATGATATTTTAAATATTTTACCAGAATTTTTTATTTTAATACAGATACAATGCAAAAAGAAAGGGCTTGGATGTACAATAAGAACTTACCTAGACGTTAAGGATTGACAGATGAGTTTCGTACTGGGTTGGAACTATTTTTAGACTTTGCTAGTAGTAAATATGAGTTTATGGATGGAAATAAGTTAAGGTGTCCGTGTAAAAAGTGCGGTAATGGTAAATTTCTTATGTGTGATCAAGTTAGAGAACACCTTACTAGATTTGGGTTTACTCCGAACTATTATAATTGGACTTCCCATGGTGAATCATTTATATCTGATGAAGGATATGGAAGAAGTGACCAATTTTCAGTTAGGGAAGAATGTGGCTATTATGAGTAATTGAACCTATACGAGAGGATGGTGATTGATGCAGCTAGTTATAATTTTGTCCCAGAATCAAATTATGCAAGTACTAATTTTACTCCTACACGTGAACAAGTGGGTACTAGTCATGCTTCACAATTGGAAAATATAGGAGTAACGGGTTTTGAGGAGAATGTGTATAATGAAACTTTTCAATCTAATCAGTTCTGGGATGTGTTGAAAGCAGCAGATGAACCTCTATGGGCTGGTTGTGAGGACCACACTAAGTTATCGGTGACAGCCCGACTATTAAATATCAAGACAGAGCATAATGTGTCTGCAGATTGCTTCAATTCTTTTGTTGAAATAATGCGGGAATCATTGCCTCGTGATAACAACATGCCAAGTGATTTTTATGATATGAAAAAATTAGTGGATAACTTAGGTCTTCCGGTTGTAAGAATTGATATATGTAGTAGGGGTTGTATGATATATTGGAGAGATGATGAAAATGCAAAATCTTGCAAATTCTGTAGCCAACCTAGGTATAAGATTAACAGGAGGCCGGGTCGTAATCAGAAGCGTAGACTATGCAAGCAAATGTTTTATCTGCCCTTAATCCCCAGATTGCAAAAGCTTTATGCGTCTAAAGTCACTGCTGAACACATGACTTGGCATGCAAATCATGAAACAGAAGAGGGTCTAATGTGTCATCCTTCAGATGCGGAGGCATGACAACATTTTGATAGAACATACCCTGAGTTTGCAATGGAGCCTCGGAACATCAGGTTAGGTCTATGTGCCGATGGATTTGCTCCATTTAGGAAAACAGGAAAAAGTTATTCATGCTGGCCAGTTATCTTAACGCCATACAATCTTCCACCTGGTATGTGTATGAAGACACCTTATATGTTTTTGACATTGATCGTGACAGGGCCGCAAAATCCGAAAAAGTTGATAGATATTTATATGCAACCATTGATTGAGGAGTTACAACGGCTATGGGTTAAAGGTGTCCCTACGTATGACGTTTCTACCGATTAAACATTTGTAATGAAGGCTACCCTTTTTTGGACGATAAATGACTTTCCAGCTTACGGAATGTTATCTGGACGGAGTACAGCTGGGATCTTAGGATGTCCGATATGTTTGAAGAGGTCAAAGTCATTTAGATTAAAACATGGAAAGAAGCCTAGCTATTTTGACCGTCACAGACAATTTTTGCCGTCAAGTTATCCTTTCAGAAGGAATAAGAAAGAGTTCATCAAGAATAGGACTGAAAGAACGCGTCCACCATTGAGGTTGATCGGCGATCAAATTTGGGAGCGTGAGCAGGCCTTTCCAACCGTTGTTGAGAACCCGCACTGCATGACTTTTGCGTACGGAAGTACACATAAGTGAACAAAACGCAGTATATTTTGGGATCTACCATATTGGAAGGCACATCTTATTCATCATAATCTTGATGTCATGCACATGGAAAAGAATGTTTTCGATAATGTCATAAATACTGTGATGGATGTCGCCGGAAAAACAAAAGACAACTTGAACGCAAGAAAAGATATGATAGATATTTGCGATCGGCCAATACTAGCTGTGGATGCAAGCAGCAGGGGACCAAAACCGAAAGCAGTTTATACATTGGATAAGGAGCAGAGGAGAATTGTTTGTCAATGGTTGAAATCTGTGCGGTTTCCTGATGGATATGCTTCGAACCTCGGGAAATGTGTTGATTTGAATGAATGCAGGTTGACAGGTTTGAAGAGTCATGATTGTCACATTCTGATGGAAAGACTAATTCCAATAGCTTTGAAGGAAGTTCTACCGAACTTTGTATGGGGCGCCATTACAGAATTAAGCAATTTCCCCAATGATATTTGCTCAACAGTGTTAAAAGCATCGCACGTGGAAAAACTAGATAGAGATATTCCAATTATTCTTTACAACTTAGAAAGGATATTTCCTCCAGCGTTTTTGATTCGATGGAGCATCTGTTAGTTCACTTGCCTTATGAGGCCAAAGTTGCAGGTCCCGTCCAATTTCGATGGATGTATCCATTTGAGAGGTAATGTTTTTTTTTAAATACAGTTCAAATTAGTTTATCATATAATATATTCCGATAAGCTTCTTTCTATTTCAACTAAATTCTTATATCATTTGAAGAAAAAAGTGAAGAATAAGGCACGTGTTGAAGCTTCAATTTGTAATGCATATATTGTGGAATAAGTGACAATATTTGCATCATACTATTTTGAGCCGCACGTTCAGTGCAAGAGCTGGAGAGCAGGCAGAAATGATGAGGGCCCCATTAATCCTAATTGCACGGCATTCTCTATTTTCAATTATTTGGGTCAACCAAGCGGCGCATGTCAGTTTTGTTACTTATCAGGCGAAGAATTTCATGCAGCCCATACTTATATTTTACTGAACTGCCCAGAAGTCGAGCCATACTTCAAGTAAGTATAAATTTGCAAATATATGTTTTGCGTGTCAAATATTTGCTAATAATGATATGGTTTTTAATATTAGGATTTTCCAAACTTCAATATCTGGACTACAACCAAATGAGTTTTACCGTTTGTGCGATGAATAATTTGCAGTATGGTTCAAGACATATATAAGTTGCCTATAGATCAAAACCAAGTTATTAAAATTATATACATCATTTAGTAAAATATATATTATTGACTTTGCATGTGTAACTTTAGGTTCACAGTAATTATGATGAATTTGGAGGGTAAGGATTGCTATATTATCTGTCATGGGGTCCACAGTTAAAAGTTCGAAATTGGCCAGCATATTTCATAAATGGATATAATTTTCATACGAAAGAATACGGAATGGGAAAATCCACAATGAATAGTGGTGTGTCTGTTCGGTCATCTAATGGTGACAGTTGGAAAGATGATTTTTGTGGCTTGTTGGATGAAATCATAGAGATAGAGTACCTTAGACCATTAATGATGCGGGTTGTGTTATTTAAGTGCATGTGGTTCGACCCCGTCAAAGGAATGAAGGTGCATACGAAGTTCAATTTGGTTGAAATAAATCACAAGAAAAGGTATATGAAGTATGAACCATTTGTCTTGGCACAACAAGCAATTCAAGTATGTTATGCATCATATCCTAGTTTCAAACGTGACAAAACTGATTGGTGGGCTGTATGTAAAATCAAAGCACGGAGGAAAATTGAGGAATACTGGAAGGATAAAGCCTACCAACAAGAGGAAGTGTGTAACACGGTTGAAATTGAGGAATATAATATATCAACTTTACGAGATCTGTGTGGAGCAATGATAGATATGGATCCAATTGAAATTTGTGAATTAAATGTACAAGAATGTTCTGAATCTGATTTTCAGATAGATGACGAAGACGAGGACAAAGACGAGGACAAGGACGAAGACAAAGACGAAGACGAAGATGAAGACGAAGACGAAGATTAAAATTTTTGTCACAAAACACTACAGATGTGTAATTATTAATGCTACAAGTGCTATTTTGATTGTTATCATTATTGTTCTTGTTATTATTGTTATTTTGCTTTTTTATTATTGTTATTGTCGATTATTCTTTCTATTTTAATTTATTGTCCGAAATTTTGTCCCTAAATGCCGACAAGTCAAATATTATTAACGTGCCGTAACATTTCCGATATTCTAATTTCCATTGCAAAATTTGAGATGCCAAAATTTTGGACTGAAAAAAAAACGTAGCAAATTTAGGACCCAAATCAATGAGACGCTAAATTTTTAACAGAAAAAAGACGTCACAAATTTACAACGATTATTTAGTATGTGCAAAATTGCGACGAACTCAAAACCTGTCCGTGGCAAATTTTCAACGGAATATAGTGGTCCATCGCAAATTTTGCTATGATTTTCTACCGTTCGAAATTTGCGACGGACTCAAACCTGTCTGTTGTAAATTTTGCTAGGGAATATTTACCGGTAGAAATTTGTTACGGACTCAGACTTGTCCGTTGCAAATTTTGCAAATTTTTATCGGTCGCAAAACTTAAACCTGACCATCGCAAATTTTGCAACGGACTAAAAACTAACTGTTGCAAAATTGCGACGGACACAAATATGTCCGTCGCAAATTTGCGACGGGCACAAACCTGTCCGTCGCAAATTTGCGACAGAAACAAACATGTTCGTCGCAAATTTTGCGACGGACATGTTTTTGTCCGTTGCAAATTTTGCGATGGATAGGTTGTGTCCGTGGCAATTTTGCGACGGACTAAAATTGTCCGTCGCAAATTTGCGAGGGAATTTGAACCGTGTGAAATTTGCGACGGACAAATTTAGTCCATCGCAAATTTGCGACGGACTCAATCTATCCGTCGCAAATTTGCGACGGACTACAATTGTTCGTCGCAAATTTGACAAGGGAATTTTTCCTGCTCGAACTTTGCAACGGATTTTTTATTTCCGTCGTAATTTTTTTTATCGAAAATTTGCGACGGACATGCTAGGTCCGTCGTAAATTTTTATCGGTGAAATATTTGCGACAGACCGAATTTTCGTCGCAAATTTGCGACGGTAGTTCAATGTCCATCGCAAATTTGTGACGGCAATCCAATGTCCGTTGCAAATTTTCGAGATTTGTACCCGATTTTCTTCTCCCTTCCTTCCCCGACGCCCTTCTTCCCCGACTCAGATCTGCCCAAAATTACAGAGATCCGTCGCCGTCGCATCCGTCGCCGTCGCTGCCCAGCCATCCCCCGTTGCCGCCGCCATCGCAGCTCCTCCGCCCGTCGCCGCCCAGCCTCGCAGGCCCCCCTGCCCGTCGCCGATCGCGGGCCGGCCGCCCGTCGCTTGCCTTCGCCCCTTCGCCGCCTGTCGCCGGTCTCCCTCGCCCCCGCCCCGCCCCCCGCCCGTCGCCCACCCCGCACCCTCCGCTTGTCGCCCGCCCCTCGCTGGTCGTGCCTTCGCCCCCGCCCCCGGCCCCCACCCCGCCCCCGTTGTCGCCCGTCGCCCTCGCCCCTTGCCCCGCCCCCCGCTGTCGCCTTCGCCCTCACCCCGCCCAGCCCCGTCCCCCCGCCCTGCCCCCATTGCCCTCGCCGCCACCCCCGTCGCCGTCGTGACCACCGCCGCTGGCCAGCCGCCGCCGCCGTCGTCGTGACCACCGCCCCGCTGGCCAGCCGCCGACGCCGCCGTCGTGACCATCGCCGCCGACGCCGTTGTCACCATCGCCGCCGTCGCCCTCGCCCGTGCCGGGACTGCCACTGTCCATTCCGCCTGTTTTTGTTGTCCTTAAACCAAGTAAGTCAACTCTCTAACCCCTAGTTAGTATAATTAGGTAATTAGTCGAATTTGGTTAGGAATTATTTAGGATTACTTTTCATTGGCTAAATTACGGGTCGATTTCAGGATTGCATGTGGCTTTGATCGATGGTCGACTGGTTAATTTGTTTATTATGTGGATGATTAAGCGTTAAATGACGATAGGATGATTGATTAAGTGTTTTCACAGAAAATGCTTAAAAATTAATCAATTCTATAAAAAAATCATGGAAAATTATGGAAAATTAAAAAAACGGTATATGTTGACAATAAATATGAAATTTAACCGTAAAAGTTTTTTAAAATTTTTAACAAACTAAAATTTTATAATATCACAAAATTGCAAAAATTAATAGTGCCCACCCATTTTCAATGAAATTTAGATTTTTTAACGTTCCGGGGAAAAAATTATTAAAAAATTTAAAATTTCCATAACCTAATAAAATGGCTTAACATAAATGTGGTCACCCATTGTGAGGAAAATTTTTTTTTTTGGTGAAGAAAAATTACAAAAATTTAAAATTTAAAAAATACACAGAATTGCCTCGAAAACATGTGGCCATCAACTTGCAGTGAAATTTAAATTTCTTTATATGGCAAAAAAATTAGAATTTAAAAATTTCCAAAATTTCACGGAATGGCTTATAATACCTGTGGCCACCCACTTTTAGTTATATTTAATTTTTTTAACGTGCCCTAAAAATTATTAAAATAAAGAAGGACTAAAATTTGGGAAACTTCATCTTACCTTTACCAAAAAAAAAAAATTTGGGAAACTTCCTTACCAAAAAAAAAAATTTGGGAAACTTTACCTAATAGCTTAGACTACCTGTGGCCACCCAATTTTAGTATGGAATTTTATTTTTCACGGAAAAAATTTTATTTTAAAATTAATAATTTAAAAATTCTTAAAATTTTAAAATTTCAAAACTTTACAGAATGTCTTAGAATATCGGTGGCTACCAACTTTTAGTGAATTTTCTTTTAGCTCCCAAAAAAAATTTAACAATAATAATAATTTATTTCTTACAAAACTTTACAGAATGACTTAGAATATTTGTGGCCATTCATTTTCAGTGAAATTTAAATTTTTGTACGTGGTAAAAAAAAGTTAATGAAAATGCATGCGATTCATATAGTGATGTTTGATACCTGTGGCCACCCATATCGTGCTCATACATTGATGTTTCATATCAAAATGAATGGGATTCATAGTATATTTGTTTATAAAAAATTGCACGTCATAAGCACTCGACATTGGCTCATTTCAAGGAAACATTTTCTCAGTCTTTTCATCAAAATGGTAAGTTTCGTCATGTACATCATTATGTGTTCGTAATACGTGTCAATAGTTCTTTACATATTCGCATAACCTTCCTACTTGTCAGTTTAAACGTGGAGGTCACATGTCTAGAAGACAAGGCTCTTCCTCATCCTCATCCCCGTCCCTTTCCTCTTCTCCTGTCCCGGCATCTAACCCTCAACTACAATATGGTCCGTCACAATATGAGCACGTTGGCCCTTCCTCCCACACTCAACAACATATTATGGGACTTCACCACATGCAAACTGAACGTTCTCCAGTTCAATCTCCTGTAGCTCTCTCTCCTTCTGTTCCACCCCATTATTCGGCGGAACAATCGAATATTGACTGAAATAGAGGTCAAGAAAATAACCGATTCTTCATATGCCCATTTGGAGATTCGTAAGTACTTCATTTTTATTTTAGTATATGTCATATTTAGGGCTTTAGATATTGATGCCAATTGAATTATCTATGTTGCACAATATTCGTATGAATGCAGATTCACGGATGCTACGTCTGTTGTGAGGGAATTGAACAAAATAGTAAGAAACTTCTAGATGAGAGAGTATAGTAATTACAGAAGTGTTCCATAAGAAGTGAAAAAAATGTGGTGGAATGAGTTCAAGGTAAGTTTTACATATTTTATTTTCTCACCAATTAAGTTTGGTGTAGTATGCGAAATGTTATGAATAGAGCGAAGAGCAAGCAAGCGAAGCCGTCTTTCTTTAAAACTGACAATTGGGTGGCAATTAACACATTTTAGGCATCTGAACAGAGTCGGTAACTCTGTGAGCAGAATAAGAAGAATCGATCTTCTAGTTCTAGTGATGGGTCAGCCACATATGCTGGGGGCTCTATCAACATTGCGGAGCATCGCAAACGACTGGTAAGTCTGTTAAATGAGTTATAAGTTAATTTAATTCAATTACTCAAGTTTACATTTTGTAGGCACATGAATTGGAGACGAAACCGACATTTGCAGCTACATTTGAACGCACATTTCAAAAGAAAGATAAGACATGGATGGACTGGCGATCGAGCAAAAGCTATTAAGGTATGTAAGGTTATACTTTGGCTTATATGTAAACTATAATGAAAACCGTGAATGCTTTCAATATTTATGGTATATATATATATATATATATATATATATATATATATAGTGATTTTATTTTCATCTGCATTGTTAATGTAGGAAAAATATGATGATCTTTTAATGAGCAGTGCTAGTGGTAGTGATGATTGTCCTGAGTCCCGGCCACTAGTTGATAATATGGCATTATGGATGAAGGCAACGGGTGGGGCGAAAAAAGGGAAAATATTTGGGCTAGGATCGTTGTCAAGGATGTACATGCCGAATAGTCCTAGAAGTTCATTATCCGCTGGGATTGGTCGAAGGAGGTCATGATCAGCGGAGCAATTGACCCAAGAAGTGGATCGTCTGAATAATTTACTTGTTAAGAAGGATGAACGAATATATAACTTGGAAGAACAAATGAGAATGGTTATGCAACACCTTAACCTCCAACGCAATGACGGGCCTCCTGTACCTCCAGCCAATCCAATAGGTGATGACCAACACATTGATGCCGAGAATGCTGATGCTGATGCTGATGATGATGATGATTTTCTCCGATCTCCCTAGTTAAAATTTTGGGTAAGCTTGCTTCATAATCTCGGTTTTTCATAATTTCACTCATATACATATGTAAGAACATTTATATTCATCCTGAAACGTATTTTTGTTATTTTACACCTAGTTCCACATCTATGCTTAAACACTGTTTTTATATTCTTGACTAATTTATGTATCAACATTTCCTCAGGTTTTGATAAAGGTGACTACTTTTGGTGTCCTGCCATCGTACCAAAGCCGCCTCTGCTTCTATATGGTTTTTTTGCGTCTTCTATGGTTGTCCCGTCTCTTAGTTCATGTTTTGAATGTATTGTAAGAATGGATATCAAATAACATCATGTCAGACCATATCAAATAACATCATGTCAGACTCTATAACTTTCCTTCTGTTATTTGTTTCAATTATATGTCATTGTGGCTGATTTGTCAGAATTTATGGTTTGTTCGTTTTTCTGTTTCAATTATATGTCATTGTTTCCTTTGATTGATATGGACAATAATTTATGATCGAAATGATGTAAAAATAACGACGAATATTTTAAGCCGAATTTTGCTATTATTAAAGTTTGTCGCTAAGTTGCGATCAAATTCGCGACGAATTTTCTGACGAAATTCGCGACGAATTTTCCGATGATTTTGCGACGAATTTTGCGACGAATTGGCGACGGATTTTTGCGACGGATCGAGTTCGTTGCAAATTTGCGACGAAATTTGCGATGGATTTTTGCGACGAATTTTGCAACGGATCGAGTTCGTCGCAATTTGCAACGAATTTGCGACGGATTTTTGCAACGAATTTTGCGACGGATTGTGTTCGTCGCAAATTTGCGACGACATTTGCGACGGATTTTGCGACGAATTTTGCGACGGATTGAGTTCGTCGCAAATTTGCGACGAATTTTGCGACGGATTGTATTCGTGACTAATTTGCAACGAATTTTTTTTTGTCGCAAATTTGCGACAAATTTGTGAATTTTCCTTCGCAAAAATTTGCGACGCCCGAGTAGCGACGGAATTTTTTCCGTCACAAATTCGATTTGCGACGGAATTTTCCGAAATTTCCGTCGCAAATTTATTCGGAAAAAACAAGTTTTTTTTGTAGTGAAACCATCGCTTATTTGCGTTAAGCTCATTCCTTTCTTAAGCCAAAAAACCTTGTAGGGATGTCTGATGGTCCCCCACCTTGAGATGCAATTTGTCTACCATGGTGGTGGCAACAACATCCTCCCAACTTCCACTATCAATGACGATATTGCATACCTTGCCGCGAGAAAGTGCACTGAGTGTGAAATACGTTGTTATGAAGTCAATTTTCATCCTCTTAGATGAATAGCATTTGAGTTCCTTTGAGTGACAAGAGATTCTCCTTCTCTAAAAGATATTTCTTCTTCACTCCTTGAGTCTTTTTGGAGCAAAGTGTCATATTGTGGCCCGTCTTCTCGTTCATCCTCAACAAGAGTAACGATTTCCTATTAAGACACTCTGCAGCAATTTGACCGAATCCATGACCCTTAAGACAGTATGTTGAGTTAGTGCTGAAAGCGTTACGATGGTCATTTTGAGGTGTTATTCTGTAGTTTGGAGGAGGTCACCTTTAATGTCCAGAAAAGGCTCCGACGTCGAATTTCCCTGGTTAGAAGATCCCTCTTTGGTCAACTTACGACTTCTCCCGCTTTTCCCATTGAGTTGCTTTCCACCTTCATGGCTAATTTGAAAACATCATTAAAGTTTCATCAATAGGGTATAATTTGGACAACATCGGCAATTTTCGATCAAAGACTGCCAAGGTAACAAGCGATAGTTTGCTCCTCGGCTGCAACCATATCACATTGAAGCATGAGACGTTCAAATTCAGCGGTCAAATTCTTCCACAGGCAGCGTCTCTTGTTTGAAGTTTGTTGCGACCTACCCCTCAAGGGCCGAACTCGATGAGGCGGGTTTAGAGATAAGTATTCATGAAACGGTTCATATGGCACATCATAAAAAATGCCTTTATTGATGCATAAATCTTTTGGTTATCCATATGGCCCATTAATCATGAACGTGGATTTTCTCTAAATCCATATCTTACGTGACAGCAGATCGATTTTATCTTTTTTTAGGAGTCGCCGCTAGCCTAGGTCGGGGGTCGGCTAGAATACCCAACAGTAATGCGGAAATTTCGTTTCGATTTCTACAAAAATCAGAGATCAAAGGTTCGGGGATTAACTTACGTTAATATTTCTATTAACGCTCTTTTGGTACCGCTAAACTTAACATGGTTGTTATCTAAGTTGTCATGCATTTATTCTTTACCATTTTTATGTCAAAGTCTTAGTTCACTAGGTGATCATGCATCTTGTTTTTGTATTTTCATTTAAGATTCTAAACTAATCCTATTTTAGTCTAAAAAAAGAAAGAAATAATCAATTGTATTGAAAGACATTTCATAAAGTAAACACTCAAAGTATTGAATAGACGAGCTAATTCTAAGTGCTAGAAAGTAAAAACCCGCAATTCGTCGGGTGTTTATTACAACACAAATTGAAAAGACCCGAAACATGATCGGGGATGAATGAATTGAATTTGAAACCGGATCGGACATCGGTTTATCTCCATCATCAAATGAGTACAAATTGAGATCGGATTGGACATCGGTCAATCACCTTGGCCTTTTTCAATTTTGGATTATCTCCCATGGACCGCCTCTCGGGTGTCGGTGTTTACATTCATAACTATCATTCAAGACAAATAATATACAAAGGAACAACCAAAGAAGAACAATGGTGCAAACAATTCACTAATTAAGCACGAGCCTCGGGATCGGCCTTTGTTTTTCATGCGTTTCGATTCATCACCCATCTAATCATCTAATATTATTTGATTAATGGTTAACAATAATGGGCTACCATTTGCATTCACAAAACGGCGACTCATATCAATTAACCCCTAAAGTCGGGTTCTAAGTGACCATAATGGGCTACCCACCGAACATGCACCGGGCCTAACATTCATCTAACAAACACATGCATAGCAATGAAATAAGCATGCATTCAAGCCCATGGGCCTTATTTCGAAGTCAATCAAGCAATGAGAAGTGGGCTTTATAAAAAGACCATTTATCCAGTTATTATCTAATTCAGATTGCCTCTGTTCAGATGTGATTGACTATCCTAATGACGTCCAAATGAAATGATTCAGGTGTCATTAGAAAGCTTATGAAATGAGGATCAAGAGTCAAGAAGACCATTTTTTCTAAATCCTCACCGATTTTCCCGAAAATATCAAATTTGATCTCAGTGACAGGCTGGACTTGGTTCTGTTATGGATTTTAAAATAATGGAGGGAAAAATAACAAACCTTATCAAAACCACGTGAAAATTTTTTTCTAGTTAGGATTCCCCGTGTGTAACAACTTTCATGTTTTTGAGTTTTTGCTAAAAAGTCCTCCAAAGTTTTATAAAATTCGATTTTCAAAAAGGACTCAATTGTAAATCAAATTTTAATTCGTGAAGACCTTTTATGAAATTTTAAGCAAATTGACCCTCCAAAAATTGCTATTAGGCCTCAAAATTTCCGGTCAACATAATGAGACCCTAATGAATAACTTTGTAATTTTGATTTTTTGCAAAAAAGGACTCTAACTTTATCAAATTCAGAGAAACATCTTTTGAACTCCAAAGGAATGAAAATCAGATCTGGACACAGATATTGATCAGACTGTGAAAATTCCTTTTGAAAATTCAAATGACCTTCGATTTTGATGAAATTAGTATCAATAGAAAGATCTCGATCTCAATGTGAATTTTTGTGAAGAAAACGTTTTCATATTTCGAACACACGAATTTATGAAAATCGAAGAACACACGAAGGTCAGTCTAAAACTAGTCTGTCACCAGATTCATGCATACATGACATTGCAAATCGTACAATGCTAACATGCTTGGAATTTTATGAAAGTTTTACGATGAGCAGATTAAGATGTGCTCTACAATTTTTATGAAGAAAGTCTTTTCAAAAAATGGTCGTAGAAAATCATAAAAAATCATCAAACAGCACAACATCAATCAGGAAAATATCAGAATAGACTTAAACATCATATTCCAGATTCTGATCCTAACTTCTAAAAGTGTTTTGACATAGCAAATCGAGTCCGATCGAGGCATGCAATATATCAAATCGAAGCTTAAAACGTGTTTTACGATTCTCTAGTTCATCACTTCACGAGATTTCAATATTAACGTGCTCAAATCAGAATTTCAAACATGCAGGTTTCCCAGGATACGAATTTGCAGAATCACATTCAAGTGCACTTACCTTGTTTAACGATGCTCCGATGTGCAATCGAGTAATCCGGCCTTCGTATTCAGATCAAGAACAGCACGGAGAATTCTCGGAAAACTCGGCCAACCTATGATAATAGATTGCAAAAACTATAATGAGAATCGATTCGTTTTCGCACTAATGAACTAGTAATGGAGAATCAAATAAAAAAAAATACAATCCGGTGGCTGTTCAACGAGCAAATGGCCACCATAGCTGCACGAATACGCCGAGGAACATTGCTGGAGGTTTGGGATCGCCAAGGGAGACGCCGATCAGCCGGTTCAGCCACTTGAACCGGTTGATCACATCACCGGCAGCAGCGCCGGTGATGTTGTCGAGAAGAAGATCAGGCTAGAACAGCAAACTCCGGCCACCAGCGAAGGTAACTGGTCTTGCGACCAGCCTTGTGCCGTCGTGGGGGATGATAGTGGAGCGGCGGCTTGCCGGAAAACAGCCGGCAATGAGGCGGAAGGCGGCGGCCAAGAGAGAACACAAGAGAGAGAGAGGTGGACTAGAGAGAGAGAGAGAGAGAGAGAGAGAGAGAGAGAGAGAGAGAGAGAGAGAGAGAGAGAGAGAGAGAATTTAGATCTGCAAAATGAGTGTCCCCCCTTTAATTTTGGAGGGAAAAAACACTATATACCCCCTTTAACTTTGGATCTTAGTCCTTAGATTAATCAAATGGCCCAAAATGCATTTTTAATGATTAAAAATATTCTTTAAGGGCTAAGGATTAGTGACATGGCATCATGGATGGACGTGATTAACTCTAAATGAATGGCCATGATTGATTTGTTCATCCCCTAATTAATTTGTTTAATTCTTGAAAAAGGGTATTTTAGTAATTTCTCTTAGGGGCATTTTCGTAATTTTCAATTAAGGGCATTTTTGTCATTTTTGGGCTCAAAAGGATGCGGCCAGCCTAGATTAGTCAGAATAGATCGTCGATAGCCGGATTTTTGATCGGAAAATGGCCAGTTCGATCAGACAGTTTGAATTTGAATCAAATCGGGTTGAGCTGATTAGTCTCGAATTTGGCCTAATTGGACTAGTTCAATCCTTGATTCCATTTGTTCCTATTTTGTACAATTTGGTCTCTATCATGATTAATTGACCCCATTAATATTGAATTTGATTAAATTGGATTGAACCGATTTGAAATTCTTGCACAAATTGATCCAATTTTAACTTGTTTGTCTCAATTGATCTTGAATTTGGGTAATTGCATGGCCAAGCTAGACTAACAAATTTAATTGAAGTCCAATTAATCAAATTGAGTCTCAATTCATCAAATTGAATATTAGTCTAGAGCGGGTTAATTTGAATTGCACCAATTGGATCAAATACTCTCAAACTTCTTAATCATTGAATCACTAAATTGATCAAATTGACTCAAATTCATGTGAATCTTCCAAAATTGATTTTGAATTTGGACTTCTAGGCTCATTCGTGCCTCAATTGCGCAAATCATGAAGAATTGATCCAAATCACTAATTAGGGCCGAAATTAGAGGTTTTTGTGTTTGGCTTGGAATCACAAAATTGATTCAAAAATTGAATATAAGATGACCTCTAGATCAAATGTCGTGAAGAAAACTAACCTAAAAAAAGACTAGAAATGAAGTAATTTCATCTTTGCCTGATTTGAACCAAATTCCGTAAATTGGGAAATAGTTGATTCCAAATCAATTTTTGTAAAATTTCAAATGCCAAAGGTAAATTGAATGTAAAATAAGATGATTTTTGGATTTTTGTATTTTTCAATTTTTTTTGGTCAAAGGTTTGACCAAAAGTTAAACCTTAGTTGACTTTTTACTAGGAGCTTAATTTTATGATCAAATCTTTGAATTTTTCTGAAATTTCCACTTCTAAAGTGAAATTGGACTCAAAAGTAATCTTTTTATGTGAAAAGCCCCAATTTGACCCGGGGTTGACTTTTGGTCAAAGGGTTAACCAAAAAAGTCAACTCGAAAGTCAACCGTTTGACTTTTAGGTCTTTTGCATGAAATAAAGAGAAAATCGTCTACAGAAGCTAGGCCAACAGATAGAATTGGAAAACGACACTTTTTGTTCAAGAAACGGGTTCCATCGCAATCGAAAACCGCAAGATCGAATTTTTTACTTTTAAAGACGCGTCGGCTAAAAATTAGGTGTCAACAAAGTTGTGGAACTTGAAGAAAGCGTCTTGCTTATAAGTTTCGGGAACAGACTTCTTCTTGAGCTCCTCCTTCAAAATCTCCCGCATGCTGCTTTCGTTCACGAGTCGACCCTTTAGATTTCCCACCAAATAGCGGCAAGCTTTTAAGTTTGATGGCCACGAGTTTCACTTTTCGAATCTCTGCAATATTCTTATAATTGAAAACTTGCTCGATTTTGTCCAGCTAGTCGATGATGTCTTCCGGATAAGTAGTGCCTTCGAGTTCCGCAATGTCGACTTTGACATCAAAATTGTGGAAATCACGGTTCCAACGACAGTGATGCCTCTCCACTGTATTTATAGGAATGGTTATCATGGAAGGAGTTAATCTCCTCTTCGTCTTCTTCCTCTTCATGGTCATGACGGTAAACGCCATGCCTCAACAATTAAGATTGCTTAAATAGTTATTGGACTCTTTGTACTTGTCTCCTCAAATTGTGCAATGCCACATCACAGTAATCGCGCATACGGGCTTTGGGTGCAACCACATTTAGTCCATGACGACGACCTACCATAGCCTAGGCTCTAATTCCAATGAATACTAAAATGGTCGGAGATTTAGAGGGTAACACAAGTTCGAATAAACGTTCACCATCTAAGGAATATACCTCAGGATACATGGCATATAGTAGGATAGTTTGCTCACCTCCTAAGGAATCAACCTTGATATACAAGACATGTACTAACCACTAATAGGAATCCAACATATGGATATAGGGTTAAGATTAAACTCTAATCCAACAGTCCAAACTCGTACTTATATTAGTCTATGTTGTACGTTATATTTTAGATTGATGAACTTTTTAAATAACATAAATCTTCATTCTAATTTTTTGGATTGTTAAAATTATCAATCTTTTGTGTTTCATGCTTTAAAATGTATGATGAACAAGATTTAGATTCATACTAGTATGAATTTCTATAGATAAACTAAAATCATTTCTAGATATTATGATGAAAACATTTAGACATAAACTAACAAGATTATCAACCTGTTATAACTCTAAGTTGAGTTTCTCCCTTTATATTATAAAGATAATAAGCTAAAATTTACTTAAATGGAAGTATCGTAGTATTTGTAAAAGCCAATAAGGTAAAAGAGAAATAAAAAGATAAAATAGAAAATGTTTTGTTAAATTTAGCAAATTGATTGAATTAAAAAGGTATTCCAAAATCTGGGCAATAATTTAATTATGAAAACTTTTGAATAGTACTAGCTGACTGATTTGACTTGGTTATGGAAAGTTAAGCAACTAGATTGAACTAATTGATAGTTTAAAGACTATATTGAACATTTAGAAATAGCTTAGGACCACATCAAACAAATTAATATTCCCATGATGACATTGCTCATTAAGCCAAAGTATAAGGACTATCAGTGTTTATTTTTCAAACTCTCAAAGAAACCTTGGATGACTTTAAATAGACTCAACTTGGAACAACCCTCCAAGCATAGACATATTTCGATACACCTTATCAATCATTCTTAAGAGAAGACCAGCGATCCCTTATTAAAACAAACAAGATTGGCTCTTGATTCAATATGACTCTAGGAACAAAATACTACGTGCATAGGACCCAACTAACTCGTAGAAAGATGCAAAGACGCAATCTTACGTAAACTTGGTAACACTTACATTGGGCTGGACTTCTCTAGAAGGCTCCAAACATCATGGAACTTGACGCATCAGAACCTAAACACATGGAACTTTCCAACCATGTTCTGTAAGACTAGATTACAGTACGAAATCCTCATCAAAATGTAGAAGAAAGTGACTCTTAAAATTTTCGTTATACTACTGAACTTATACCCCAAGCAATTTTACATTAAGGGTTAAGATAAGGCTTAGTCCTTTTGATAATTCATCATCAACAGGCTAACACCAAGCTCACTAGAAAGAGTTAGGGGTAGATTGAACCGTCTGTAACGAACCCCGCTCCGAGTCCACAAAACTAAAACTCTCTAACAAATCCTTATAGCATAGAGATAGCTTAAGATCCTACCACTAATCCTTCATCATCCCCGCACAGAGCACTGATCCGTGAAGCAAGCCCACAATTAATCTCTAACCAAGGCATTGGTTAGTAAATTCTATGTTAAACAATAATATACTCATTACGCATTAACACAAACTGAACTAATTACATATCCATAGGGGGTTAGAATTAGGTTGCGCCTGTTATTCGAATTCGCATTATTAGATCTTGAGCGGGCTCATACATCGATCGGGCATATTAACTTCTATATAGAGAATCCCGATCCAGTGAGTTGTTGATAAATGACTCCATATCTCTTACAAGGACATAATTCAAACCCTTTTGTATTTGCTAATTGCTAGGATCTTAAACTCATATCTGGATACATTATAACACGAAGCCTCAGATTTAACAATATGTCGACCAAAAGCATTAGCCATATTAAACATTAATCAGTTCATGAATTAATCAACGATATCCTCATAGAAGAACTTCTTGAAATCTTCCATGTGCGCTATTTTCAAGCCCATGGCCACCACCACCCCACCTTCGTCCTCAAGACTTGGAAGAACCAGACAATCGCCGTCGAAATCGTGGTTCCCAGGCCCCATGTGAATCTCTCTCCCCCATCCGAAGTCAAGGCCGTACACCTGCAGCGTCAACCAGCTCACCACCCCGAGATTAGGGTTTCCATAGAAAAGCCCTTGTGTGCTTCCTAGGGCATGCAAATCCTGAAACATGGTCAGGTCCGGTTGTCTCCGGATGTGCTCAATGGCTGACCTCACATGGTCGTGGGTCACCGTCTCAATGGCCTCTCGAATCTTGCTCGCGGTGCACCCGAGTGGGCTTGATGCCAGCTCGCCGGATGTGCCTGCAGCAGCCACGTCAAAAGTCGCATTGCCGAAGTATCCGGGCTTTAGGGATGGCCGTAGGCGGCTGCGGGCGTCAACGCAGATGTACAGCATAGTTGACTGCTCGGGCTTGTGTTTGCGAGCCTTGCATGCACACCGCCATATGTGCGCGGACATCGTTTCATATCGGGTGTAGGGACGTGGGTGATGGCCGGCTCGGTCCTTGTTCGCCGCGTTCTTTAGGGTTTCAACTTGGGTCTTCGTCAACTTTAGCATGACCATGGTGGTCTTCTTCTTACGCTGTTCTAGGTTGCTAGTGTGGCCGATCAGCAGCGGCAGGTGGTCGAACTCGGAGTGCTCCAAGTTTGGCGGCGGCAGCAGGGGGCCAGTTAAATCTTCACCCACCCATAAAACCTTGTTGAAAACGAAAAAATCATGCAAGTGAATACAAAAACTGAAGTCATAGAATAAGAGACGATATGCTTCAAGCTTTGCGAAATAAGATGTCAATTTCTATGTTTTGGCACGGAAATTGAAAATAAAAAACAACCTTTTGAAAGTAAATATAATAGGGAAGCTCGGTGTTAGAATAATTAAATATAAACCACGCTTTCATCTAAAATTTTAAATTTTTAGAACAATTGGTTGTGATTCTACAAAATCTCATATGGTATTAGAGCTGGAGGTTATGAGTTCAAATCTTTTCATGCCTCTAATTGTCTTCCCAATTACATATTTCCCAGCTTTAGGCTAGCTTAAGCTTCTTCCCAATTACATATTTCCCCGCTTTAGGCTAGCTTAAGCTTTTAGAATAATTGGTTGTTGTCCCAAAAATCCGACACTTGAAAATGAATTTGAAAATGCAAGTTGATGCAAAAAGGGATTCGAGAATATGTAACTTTATAAAATTACAATATAAGGAATGATGGAAATTGTAATGCACTCCTAATAACATTTGCACTCTGCCGGATTAAACAGGGCGCGATAAATATGAATTATAAAAAGAACGTAACTTAGTTTGATGATGGTAACAAAAATATGAAAAGAGTTTAACACTTCTCAACCGAGCATAGACACTTCCTTTGATTGGTGACGACAAAAGCAAAACTACATAAATAAATAAACATAATAGTTTACCTACAAGGCGACAAGGAACACTAGATAGGGTGGAGAAGATGCAAGGAGACACAAAAATCAAAATTTGAAAAAAATTTCCAAAATATGGTAGGGTGAATAATTGTTAGGGTCAACCTCCGGTTAAAAAGAAAGAGAAATGGTCAATAATTGTTAGAGTGCGTTAGTTCAACAGAAAATTCAAAATTTGAACAAAAATTAAAAAAAAATGATTGGTTACGTCGTTTAGAAAAATTAGCCAATGGAAAATTTTTTCCATTGTTGACACAATTTATACTTAACTATCTTCGTCAGCGAGGAAAATATTTTTTATTTATTTATTTTTCTAAGCGATACAAAGGATTATTTTTTAAAAAATGCTTTTCAAATCTTGAATTTTTCGTGAAACAAATGTGCTCTAGTTTCAATTGCATAGAAGTAAAATGTTCTCGAAGGTGGTTCCTTGTTGCTTGTAATGCCAAAACGCAGAGGCATCTGTGAGAAACCATCCTCTTGTAATGGGTGGTGAGGAGTTAACTAAGACTAAGGAAAAGTCCTATTAGTCAAAACTATATGGTCAACCTCGGATGTTTTGAATTGGTGCTTTGGTTGTCATTTATTTGCAAGCAAGCAGGGGTAATAAATTATATGATTCCAAAGAGCGTTGGTTTAATTCATTAAAAAAAGTGTTGTGTGTCCTCTTGTTACCGGCAGAGTCTTGGTTTTTCTTGAATTATTTTATTAAACAAATTCATATTAATAATGTCAAAAAGTTCTGATACTCTTGCATGGTGTTTCATCAGCTTTAGGTAACCAAATCTCCAGTTCCTACATCTAGAGGCCTAATTTTCTAGAAAATCCCAAATTTTAAGTTAAATCTCGATTCTGCCCCTCAAAGAAATAACCAACTTTCACTTAGTCTCAAATCTGTTTCGCGTCCAAATATTGCCATTAGTTTCTACAAAATTATTAATATTAGGAGGTTGTTGATAATTCCATATGAAGGTGAGGGTGTTGGTGAAGATACATGTTCTGATAATGAACTGCTAATTGGCCTTAGAGTTTGGAGCAAAATTGAGATTAGACCTAAAGTTGGGATTTTTCAAGGAATTAAGTCTACCTCTAGATTATATTTAGAAAAACCAAAAATGATTCAGATGCTCTGTGTTATAAAAAAGAAAGCTGTTTAAATCACTGGCTAACCTTTCTATCATAGTACGGCTCGATGCCCAGTGGCTCGCCGCGGGCGAGCCGGGCCCACTCAGTCATGAAATGAGCAGCGCTTGGCCCATCAGCAACCGCGTGAGATATGGAGGCGCTCAATGCAAGCCCACCACACTTGAACTTGGTGACCTGAACTAGCAATGGTGGCAACTCATGGATCGGCATCGTGTAGTCCACGCTTGGCACAATCTGTTCAAACTCCGGACGGGGACAAAAATCGCCCAAGTCGTTGAGCTCGCCATTAGATTCAGCCTCGATGAACCAGACACCCATGGCGTTGCAATCAAGTCGGAGCCGTCCCCCGTCAAGCCACCTAAGCCTTCCCGCTAGCGGATAGAACGGGACCAACACGCGGCTCAACGAACCCCGAAGAGTGCCGAAGATGGCATCGACCGGGTGCAGCCATTCAGGGGGCGGTCTAAAGATGTAAATGTTGGGCACATGAGTGATGGTGCCGATTTGGTCCAGCTCCGAGAGTGATAGGTGGCCAACCCACGTCGCAGTTTCAGGCTTTACGGTGTAAGTGCCCCGGTACCTCACAGTCATGGACATATCGTTGGATTGTGCTAGAGATGATTTTGATTTACAACTGTTGTAATAGAAAGACAAGTTTTCATGGGGTGTGACAAGTGAGCCCTTGACTTTGCATCTAAATTGAGGACTATTTGAGAGAGAGGTGATCTTGGAGACGCATCACTGTCGACAAAAAAAGGGGTAAGGAAAGAAAGAAAGTTGGAAACTTGGAAGTTCAGTGTTTGATAATTGGAAAAATACTGAAGTTAACATTTAAAGTATCTCGGTCTATCCAAATGACATCTCACGTTTATAGTGCCAGAAAAGAAGTCAAATAGGAGGGTTGTTGAAAATTAATGATATACTACCAAAAAAGATGTCGAAAGAGGGTTGTTGACCATTAATGAGGTACAATCCATGATACACTACCAGAATTCTCTCTCTTCCACCCTCTTTTTCTATTATCTAAATTTAAGATTTATTAATGAATTACTATCATGAAAAATCCAAATTAGTAATCCGTGACAAATTTATCCTAAATAAAATTTTTTGACAATAAAAAATCTCAAATTGATACGCTTGTGATAAATTTATACTTCCTTAGTTTCTGTTAAATTTTATTGTCAAATTGCCAGCATAAATGATACGTGACAGTTAACGGGTGCACTAGTTTGGGGTTTTACCTCCGTTTGTCATAAGTTTACTAGTTTTTTTGTGGTATTAATCAATTTAACAATACTAACGGAGGGTAAATTTGATACAAATATACCAGTTTGGGATTTTTGTCGTAAAAAATATTAGTTTTGAGTAAATTTTTCACAGGCGTACCATTTTAAGGTTTTTGATAGTCAAAAATTAGTTTGGGATAAATTTATTGTAGGTGTACAAATTTAGGATTTTTCGTGGTATTAATCATTTATTAATAAATAGATTGTTTGAGTATTTCCTCTATGACTTGGTTTTGACGCTGCAATTAATTAATAAACGTAATGTCTATTTTCTCCCCTTTCTTTTGCGCCAATATTATTCAATTTCATTGCAAGCTCTATTTTTCCCATTTGGTTTATTAATAAATAGATCATCACATTGGCTAGTTTTTCTAGAAAAGAAAAGGTTCAATGCATTGTTGTTTCCACATTCTCCGTGTTTTCTCACACCTCACCATTTGAATTATAAACAAAGCATTGTTTTCTAATAATATGTCTCCCGCGCATGAGGCGATACACGGTACATTCGGACTTTCCTGTGAGAAATAAAACTTTTCGTATTCTTGAAATATTATCGTTCTCCTCTTCCATATGTATAAAATGGCTTTTTAACGTGTTCTCAGAGGCTTATTTACATGAGCACCTAACCTTGGTTCGAGCATACACCCACAAGAGGAGGAAAAAGTTACATTATCAGAAAAGAATTTCTCTGGGTTTGCTTAATTTTGCTCAGTTTATGGTGCATCTTTCTTCTTATTAATATATGTAAGACCAATTTTAAGAAAGATGACTTGGTGGTGAAACGGTAGACATGCGAGACTCAAAATCTCATGCTAAACAGCGGGGAGGTTCAAGTTTTCTTCGAGGCATAATATTAAGAATATTCATTGAATGAATAACTCAATAAGAGATCTTGGATCAAATCGATATTGAGGTACCGATTCAATTTGAGCTCTTAAAATTGCAACAAGGTTTTTCAATAGATGATGAAATCTTAGCAGTCCTTTCTATTTGATGAGAAGCCGCCGAATTAGTTGAGGATGGCTTACTGCCTCCCTAATACATATTTTCAAGCGAAATTGTAACGACCTGGGTTCCACTAGCAAGATATTATCCGCTTTGGACATTAAGTCCTCACGGTTTTGTTCCTCCGAGAGCAGCCCATACTATCCCCAGAAAAGGCCTCTCGCAAGTTAAGATTTATCAAGCCTTTATAAGCAATCGGGAGTCGACTCTAATACCACTTGTAATGACCTAGGTCTCATTCGTAAGATATTGTCCGCTTTGAACATTAAGTCCTCACGATTTTATTCCTCCAAGGGCAGCCCATACTGCCCCCAGAAAAGGCCTCTCACAAGTTAATGTTTCCCAAGCCTTTATAAGTAAGCCCAAGGCTCCCTCCTTAGACGATGTGGGACAGGAGACATGCCTCCCTTGCCATTCTAGAATTCTGCCGGAAGTCACTCTTTATCCAAGTCCTTTTGGCCTCGGTGACCACTCCCACCCTCATCGGACCCGGTCGCTACAGAAATGAAATCCAAGGGATTATGTTTTATCCACCAGGGGAGACCTTTCTCTACACACGTCTTGGTACTACATGACTAGTCTTGGAAACCCGAAATGGCTAAAGAGAGGAAAAGTTCCTTTTATTTTTAAGATACTCTCAGGAACAGATCCAATGCAGAAAGGTGGGGTCTATAGCTCAGAGGATTAGAGACCTAGCTACGAATCACGGTGTCGGCAGTTCCATCAATTTCTCCTCTTATATGCATCATCTCTAGAATATCACCACATAGAGATTAGCTCCCCTCTATATCTATATAAGAAATCACCAGTGGACAGCAAACAAAGATGCCATTCTAATAAAGCAATTGCCAATCAACAGGAATATTTTATCAAATGAATGGTGATGCAGGTCTAAGACCATAGTCCCCTCGCATGCCTCCTAAATGATAAAAGACAGAAGAGCTCATCTTCTTTCTATTTCGATTACCTTCCTCGCATATGTATAAGACCGAATCCACCCGATTTATAAAATGTATAACTATCCTTAACTTTTTAATGAATCCTTCTTCAGCAATTGTGAATAATTGATTTTTTAAAATCTTTTTTGACCTTGGTTTTGTAGGAACAAATTAGAAAGATTGAGATATAAAACCATTTGATTTGATTCGTTCTCAATAGCCATGAGATGATCATCTTAGGGTAATCTTTTGGTCAACGGATGCTCCTATTACTTCTAATTCGACAAGGGTGGAACACCGGGTCGAAGGTTTGTTCGATTCTCATTAAATGAGATGCGGTGAAGTGATTCCCATCTTAATAAAAAAAAACTATTTTGATTTTTTACTTGTATATCATTCAAATTTTTATTGTGGAAGCTATTGAATCATAGTTAGTATAATGATCTATTCAAAGCTGCCATCGGTAATGTCCTATAAATCTACATGCTGTTGATTGGAAATTCGAAACTAGTACACGAAACAAAGAAATGAAACAAAGATGGGCTCTCTCGAGAATGTAAATGAGGCAGGATGGGCAGTTTCAATCATCTTCTATTTTTTTCGTTGGATCCTTTATGCTAGGATTTATATTTGATCGTATTGAAAGGCCCAATGAATTAGGATCTCCCGGTTGGGCCAAAATTTCAATGTATTTCACTTTTATTATTTTAAAAATCAATCCTACTATTTTGGATTTAGGCAGTGCGTCGAAGAGATACTTGGTGAAATAGACACATTTGCACCTGGACTTCCTACAGCTAAGTATAAGGATAAAGGCAAGGTGCATGCGTTTTGTGGATGGAATCCCCCTAGCAGGTTTAAAATGGCTGTTCATGATCCTTGCAAAGTACCAAATACATGACTACTTGAATCAATGTTTTAGGCATAAACATTCCATTGACCAGTAAGAAGTGGAGATGTGATTGTAAACAATACAGATAAATAGTTCATAGTTTGAGCGATAGTTCTACTTCTAGTAACGCTAACCATTTAGTGTGCGTTAGTTTTTGCATTAATTGTTACTTCATTAATCTTACTAATTAGCGTACCCGTTGTGTTTGCTTCTTTTCACGGTTGCTTGAGTAACAAAAACGATGAAGAGCTTTCCTTATTAAGCTCCTATCTTAGCAGTCAAAATACCAGCTTGATTGGGACATATTACTAACTTCTGTCGTGTAGATCTACTTGTTGTAATTTGGTTATTATTGAATTTATATTTTAAATTGGATTATTTAATTTGGTTTTTGTTTGAATTCATATTTTAATTTGGTTTTTTTTACATATCGCTAATTCCTCTAATGTAGATCTACTTGTGAAGATGTGGTTGTAACAATACTGATAAATAGATTTATAGTTGTGGTGATAGTTCTACTTCTAGTAATGCCAACCATTTAGTGTGCATCAGGTTTTGCATTATTTGCTACTTCATTAATCTTACTGATTAGCGTACCCGTTGTGTTTGCTTCTTCTAATGGTTTGTCGAGCAACAAAAACATGGAAAGCTTTCCTTATTTAGCTCCTATCCTAGCAGTCAAAGTATTAGCATGGTGGGGACATACCATTAATTCCCCCAGTGTCGATCTACTTGTTGTAATTTAATTATTTATATTTCAAATTTGGTAACCAATGGCAATTTTTTGACATGCAATCAGATTTGAAATTATAGTAAAAATTTGTGATTTTTTTATACAAAAAAAAGTTATAGATAGGATCGAGATTAGACATAAAGTTGGCATTTTTAGGGAATTAAGCCCTATATACAATAATAAGAAATATTAACTAAAATTTTAAGTTAAGTACATTGACCATTTTGCCCCACTCCTTCCATTGGAATGTTGGCTCCGTCACTGTCGGTTTGCCTTTACTACCATCATGAGTGCTCCACATCACGCCTCCGGCACCTTCACATTGCAGTCTTTGCCACCATCGCCAGCCCTCATTGTCAAATTCAGGCCGTCCCCTCCCGCGTCCCCATCGCGCGCATGTGTTAATGAAGATAGAGGAAGCCAGTCACGACTATTGCAAATGGTGGCCTGGTCTTGGGAGAGAGATCTGTCATACCCATCTAGATCCACCTTATAACATGGGGTGAATTCCCCAAAAAACCCTAAACTTTAGGTTAAGTTCCAAATTTGTCCGAACTTTTTTTTTGTCTTAAAAAAATCCCAAACTTTAGGTTCAATCCCAAATCTGCTCCGAACATTTTTTTATCTTAGAAAAAACCCCAAATTTTAAGTTTAATTAGTCGATCGTTAAGGACTAGTGGCGACTCCAAAACGAAACATATGCTTAAAAGAAAACAATATAACAAATATCCTCCATCTTGTAAGGTATGGTTAGGGAGAGACCCTTGTTCATTTAATAATAAAACATCATAACATTTATAATGAACGAAAATACCTTCTAGCACGCTCGAGTAGGGAAAGCGCGGCGCGACAATGTGGACATACAAAGCACAACAAAAAACTTTTGTGAGTTTCACTTTCTTTCCACTCCATTCTTCTTTTAGTAGCTTGAAATCAAGTGGACTTGAGGGTCCTCTACTGATCAAATATGTTGCTATGATGATTGCATCGGCCCAAAATATCGTGGGTAATCCCGCATGCATCCTCATACTTCTTGCACACTCATTCAGAGTTTTGTTCATCCTCTCAACAATTCCGTTTTGCTAAGGTATGTTGGTGATTATGTTCTCTACTCTAAACCGCTTGAACTTCTTGCTATCATGTTCACCATCATTATTGGACCTTAGACATTTAGTCTTCAGGCCAGTCTCATTCTCCATTTCTACTTTCCATCTTTTATAAGTAACAAACACATCAGATTTATTTTTCATAAAATAAACCCATAACTTCCTTGAGCAGTCAGGGTTAAGACAAATTTTAGAGGTAATGGCCAAAAGGCGGGCGACATCCCTTAATTAGGTACGGGCTCTCCTGAACACTTATCTCGCAAGATGTTAGATACATTCTAAGTTTGGAGGTCGCCACTAGCCTTTTGGGGTCAGACTAGAAACCAAGTGAGACATGGAAGATTGCCTCACTTTCTATGCAACTAGAGTTTTTTAGATTCGGGAACTTTATTACACTAAGGGCTGTTTGGTAACGCTCCAAATTCTTTGATTCTATGTTCGTTTGTTCTCCGGAACAAAAAAAAAGACAGAAATCTATTTGGTAACGTTAGTCAATTTTTTTGTTCACTAGAACAGAAAACTACTTTTTGATTCTGTTCCAAATCTATTCCATAAACCATAAACCCTAAATCCTAAATCTTAACATTTAAACCCTAAACCCTAAATCCTAACTCTCAATACCTAAACCCTAAACCTAAAATCCAAAACCCAAAACCCAAAACCCTACCCCTAAACCCATAGACCCCAAAACCCAAACCCTGAACCCGAAATGCTAAACCCTATATCCCAAACCCTAAACTGCAAAACCTTGAACCCTAAACCCCAAATCCCAAACCCTAAATCCTAAACTCCCAAACCTAAAACTCTAAACCCTAAGCCATATATCCAAACCCCAAAACTCGAAGCCCAAATCCCTAAAACTCTAAACCACAAAACCGTATTCCCTAAAACCCCAAACTCAAAATCCGAAACCCTAAAACCTAAATCCTAATACCATATACCCCAAACCCCAAACCCTAAACCCAAAATCGTAAAATCCCAAACCCCAAAACTCCAAACTCGAAACCCTAAAACCTAAATCCTAAACTGTAATTTCCTCAACCACCATTTAGTATTTGTTTTTTTATCTATAAAGAGTAATTTTCTTTATGATTATATTAAGGTCATCCAATTCTATATCATAATATTATATTTCTAGTCCAATTTTATCCAAACATGAAGAATTTTTAAGTCTTCACTCACATTTTATAATTAAATGAAAAAATTGGGAGTAAAATTTTTTAAGATCGTACTAATTCAATTTCTATTCTTTTTCTATTCCAAGAATAGAAATTTTGTGTAGTTACCAAACGCGTTTTTTTCCTAAAAACTGTTCCTAGGAACAGAATTAGAAAAAAACTATTTCTGAACAGAAATTGTTCCCAGCAACATAAACGTTACCAAATAAACCCTAATACCTTTTGATATGTCTAACATGGTGAGATTATTCATCTAAGTGATCAAACGGTCTTTGTTACCAATTATGAGCCCTTAATGCCATTCCATGTCACTAAATGTTCATGCAATGGTTTTCAATAGTTTATTATGATCCTAAGATTTATCCTAACCCTGCTAAAGAGTAAAAAAATAATCCTTGCATTGAAAGTACAACAAGTAAATGCCCAAGTATTGCAAACACCAAAAGTAAGGTACAGGAAATAAAGCTCGACACTTGCCGGGTAAATAATATATATAGCTTTATTTTAAGCCTTGGGACATGATGCCCAGAGCTTGACTTATACCAAGTGGGGAATAGAATATTACACCGCCTTATTTTAAGCATCGGGACATAAACACCATAAGTTTTATGCTAGAGATCAAGCCTACTCTCTAAATTTGAACTAGATTAAGGTAAGCCTAACTTCTACTTTTTTTATTTAGTGATTGTCTATAACTAGACTAAGCTACATATTGATTAAGAAAGTGATTCTAAGTTTAATTTGTCACGCTCCGATCCCCACGGGCATGCGTCATCCCACCACGGTTGTTAAGAATGCGACAACCCAGGATTTGTCGTCGACCCAAACTAACGAAATAAAGAGTAGCACACGCAGAAGTACTATCGAACTCTCCATACAACAAACAATTAAATGGTAGTAAGGAGACAACGAAAACACATTAACAAAGCACTTTTATAATCACATCGTCAAATACAAATGCATAATTACAAGTCTTACTAGAGGCCACTAGACAAGAACCACGCACTACAAAAAAAATCGATGGTTGGTTAGCCTAGCTTCTCTACCAAAAGGAGTACTCAAAAGACGGGGTAACTAGGCCTATCACAAGTCTCCACGATACCATGGCGTCGTCTTCGGATCCACTAGTCCACATCCATGGATATCCCAAAACATCTAGTAGGATCAGTCAGGTTCATAGTCGGGGTTCTGAAAGGTTTTGGGATACAACAATGAAAATAAATCTCAATAAGTCATTACCTAAGCCTCGCTTAGGCTAAAGCGTACCGTAGGACAGTTCAGAGTATGCAATTCAATCAATCAATGTGCCACATCAAACGCAGGCGTCCTTACTTCGCCTTGGCACATGTACACGCCTTGCATGTTAGCAAACCGCCACATCATGGCAACCATTCATCGAAATATAACAGCTTGAATCAAGGCAATCACATGGATTGCACACTTAATAACCTAGACATGCCCAACATTATCTCAAACATGGCATTCCATAATGCGAATCACATTCACGAAGTCTAGATTATTAACAGCCGAACCCGCGTAAAGACGCATTAGGTTGTTGGGCTCCCCCAAACCCGCATAAAACACATGAGGTTGTCAGGCTTCCGGCGTAATCGGGCATCGTCCCGCTATGTCGACAATGGTATCGCCCCACTATGTTGGCGACGGCGTCGTCCTGCATCACACGCATCAAGACGGCATTCCATAAAGAGCATCAATCCGGCCTCTACCGTGATTGGCATCCGGCCCCGCCAGGCATCCGATAAATCAGGCATCGTCTTGCGTAAAAAGCATCAAGATAGGTTATAACCCCACGTAAAATGACTCAGGGTATTAAGTAAGCATACGGGCATTCAATCACTCGGCCAATTCTCAGCTTAACCCCATGTAACACGCCTCAGGGTATCACGGGATCACACGAGCATTCAACACTACCACTAATTCTCATCTCTCGATACATTGCATATAGCAATGCACAATACACACCCGCTCTTCCGTTCAAATTATTCACGACCCGCGTAATACGCATCAAGCCCATGGCACAACCCGCGTAAAATGTATCAGGCTGGCAGTCTTCCGGCTTAACTAGGTATCGTCCCGCGTAACATGCCTCTAGACATGTTCAATCGCTGCGTAAAGACACATCAGGGCTTAAGTGATCACACGTACACTCCGTCACATAATTTATTATCTTTTCTCCTTGTAAAGACACATCATGGCACTTAGGTGATCATACATGCCACATGACCCATTCAATTCCATGTCATTCATGCGCTCGAACATCACTCGAATGTGCTCAATCATCGGCAATGCAAATCAGTTTACACTTCTACCAAATTAGCCACGGTTCCACCAATTAAAGTCATGAATACATATTCACAATCAGTCACTCCCTCACGTGCAACAATCAGTCACTCCCTCACAAACATCGCAAAGTTCCTCAGAGAGAGAAATTAAATTTGCACAGAATCGGGCTTAAAATTGCCAATTGCATATTAATTGAAACTCTTTTAAAATAAATAGTAATTAAACTCCAAAAATTCTGAATTTTGGATATGTCATTGAAAACATCTTGATAAACATTTTTCATCAAGGACATGAAATCCAATTCCGGCTGCAAACAGCCCTTTTTGTAACCCAAATTTAGATCGAAAATTAGCCTACCAAGGTAGACCGTCCGGCCTTAGAAATCCCTTTTAATCAGTACCCAAATCTCCTTGGAAAACCTTGAAATTTTTATATGTCATAGAACCAAGTGTCATTGACAACTTTAATGAAGAAAGTTTATTGAAAAAAGGTATGGAAAAATTTATAAATATTAAGAAAGATAGGCCGGTCGGGTGAACAGTAATTCCGGCAGAGTGATGACGGTCCAAAAATGGACTCCCGATACCCCAAAACGATCTCTAAAAATTCCAGATTTAATATATGACATACGTCAAGATGTTAGGGTCAACTTTCATGAAAAAAGCTTTCTCAAATTCTGTCCAAATTGATCTCCAAAAAAATAACAAGACACAGACGCATAGCAGCAACGAATCCGAGAATCAACCAACGCGAACCATTTAGCAATTCAAGCTCATCTTACCACTAAACCAACTATCCACAGCCATGAATCAACCTTTAATATGTTCATTAGTAACCCCTTAGCCTAATCAAGGGTTAGGAAGCCACTTAATCAAAGCCTGAGCAAGCAAGACCAAGCAAGAAGGGCAGCATAAGGTTAGTAGAACAACAGTAGTGGAAGAAGCAGCAGCAGTGAAGCAAAAGCAGAAGCGAAAGAAGCAACAACTGAAGAGCAGAAGCAGAAGCACAAGCAGCAGTGGAAGCCAGCGGAAGTAGAAGCAGACGTGCCAAGAAGAAGAGAAAAAGAAGAAAGGAAGAAGGAGGAGAGAGAGGGAGAGAGTACGTGGGGTCGGTGGAGGGGTCAGCTAAGGGGGTTAGCAGAAGAAGGGAGAAGGGAAGAGAGAGAGAAGAGTTGATGGGGAAAGTCAGAGGGGGAAGGGGAAGTCAACAGAAGAGGGGGAAGGGAGGAGAGAGAGAGAGAAAAAAAAAAAAGTGGGGGAAATGATTATCTCCACTAAATTCTCTTTTTCTTTTGCAATTTTCCTCCAATTTTGTTCCCCAATTTATCATTTTGCCCTCAGCTCGAATATCGAATTACAGATCGACTTAACCTTATTGGGCCTCAATGGCCGGTCTCCTCGGACGCAAGGCCCAACGGGCTTGGCCCGGCTCACTTCCATTTTTCCCGCACCAAAATTCCGATTATGTAATTCCTTTTCCGAGATTGAAATTTTCTATGGCCAATTCTTAAAAATTACGAGACGACGTCCTATTGTTCTAGTGTGAAACCCTTGAGCATTCAACACTCAAAATCGGATCACACTTCGTAGCCGAAATAGATCAATCGCAGCTATAGCACATCTTGAATTAACGGGCGGCTATTAGAAATAAATTCTTTGATAGCTTTTCTCTTTTAGTTAGTATTCCCTGAGTGATCAAGTCAGGGCGAGAATTAACTAATAGAGCATCCACGAAATCGCCGTTTCATAGATCACCAAATTAGGTCGAATTTTCAGGATATTACATAATTTGATTTTCATTTTTCACGAAACTATTTTAACTAAGTTCTTAGCTATTTTGATTATTAATTCTTATAAGGTTCAAATAAGAGGGAGTCAATTCTTTCTTAGGATGCATTTATTTCAAAGAAAACGTACCGTTTTTCGAAAATATCTTCCGAGAAATCATTTTCCAGGAAAATGAGTTCATTCTTCGATGTTTGGCTAAAACCTAAAAGAGACTTGGAAAGTATTTTCAGTTATTTGATGAGGAAAATCTGATGGTGAAAATTATCAAAAATTTTTATATTTTTAAAATTATTTAAAATTATTTGTTAATTTTAAATTTTTTTATTAAGAAAAGGAAATACATGAATTTTTTCCTTCTTAGAAAGAAAAGAAAAAAATAAAGAAAATAAAATAAAGAATATTAACAAATTTAAAAAGCAATTCCGAAAAGTGTTTTTACCTTCTTAGATAAGGGAATTCACTTTCCTAAAATTAAACATGATATTTATATTGATCGAAAAGTATTTTCAGTTGACCATATCATTTTTGAAGAACCAAACGGATGAAAGTCCAAAAAACACTTTCTGGCAAAATATTTTCACCAAAACAAACACACCCTTAAAATAGGTTTAGTCCCCCTACAAAAATTACACTCAAGAACATGCAATCTTGAAAGATCACGAAAGTCCTTTTCCCTTTTTGCCGCTTAAGGTCATCTGAGTTGGAGAACGAAATGAATGAGACGAAAAAGAATGTACTCCGAAAATAAAAAAAAGTGGTCGAGGCATAAGAGAAAGGAAGTTTTCTTTGTCCTAAAGAAGATTTTTACTGCAACCTAACAAAATTTCCCTCGAGAAAATCCTATCTTAAGAGGTCAAAGTCCTTTCATCTTTTGCCATGAAAGACGTCTAAGCTAACGAGGAAAATGAATATGAGGATAAAGAACATACTCTGATAAAAGAAAATGGTCATCAGGTACAAGAAAATGGAAATCGATTTTGACTTAAAGTAGGTTTACTGGCCTCTACAAACAGTAAAATCGAAAACATGCTATCGTAAAAGTTCATCAGAAACCTTATATACTACAAATTTTCTAATCATATTGAACACACAAATAGAGCAGCAGAAATCTTGGCCCCAGAGAAAATAGCAGATTGTACAGTCAACATCCAATTCAAGGGTCAAGAAATCTATTGCATATACCATAAGGAAGATGTATATATTGTGAAGAGATAAAAAAATCTAGAAAACTTTCAGCAAAACCTACAAATCTACATAACGCGATGCAATTTATGTCCCTGTGTGTGTGCGTTTGTGTGTGTGTGTTATGGGGGTTGGGGTGGATGATGGATATCTGGATCAATAATCCTTATCTATGCTAATTCCAGTTAACATACCTGTCTTTAATTTTTGGGAATACCTGCACCAAGAAACTGAACTTACGAGAATAACAAGCTTATGCCTGACTTCAAAAGGCATGCATATAAATAATGCAAATTATTTGATTTCTGTACAGAAGCTTCACTACTGTACCCTAAAGGTAATAATCTGAAAAACAATCACAAATGAACGTGGGAAGGAAAATGTTAAGCGAGCTCCCTTTCTCCACAAAACATTTGAAAGGTAGACAATCATCCGTAGGGTGTCCTAGCATGAACCTACGATCTTTCCGGAGTATGTGATACAACACACTTTCAAGAATTCAAAAAGAAAAGAAGCATCGACAAACCCGTGACGTCCAGAAATAAGACTGGACTCTAACCGCTTATGCATTATTCCCTTCTTATGATTTCGAAGTCCCTTATCCATCATAAACGCCTCACTCAGAAACTGACTTCCATTTGGAACCAATAACGGATGCATGCAAACAAGGATTTACGGAGAAGGAAGCATCGAATCAAACCCGAATATGGGCTACAGCTGTGGAGTCTATGCAAGGAATGAAGGGCAAGTCACAAACTTAAAGAGTCAAAGACAGAACTGATTATATTGCCAACATGATAAGAAATACATGTAACATATTTTTTTAGAAAACGTCACTGTTTTCTTATAAATTTCATCACTGCAGCCATGAAAGAGGAAGAAAGTCATTCAGCCTAGAGATAGAAGAGTGGCAACGGCGCCAACACAACTTTTTGCAATTTAAGGAGAACCTAGGGAAGTTGACTTTGTTGATATTTTGGCATCCAAATCTTATAGAATTGAATGAAAAGTGTGTGGATGAAAGTGTCCCAACTAGGATAGAAGAGGTGATGGGAAATGATTTATTTTGAGGAGCCTCTCAAATAGATTTGGGCCCCAAGGGGTACCACTTTTGTGGAAGGGAGAAGACCTACGCCGTCCATCCAGCCGACTCAGTTCGGTTTTGGGTTCGTTTTCTATCGGTTTTTTATTTTTTTCCGAATAGACACGTTTTGTTAGAATTAATTAATTATTTATTTTTTCGACAAACAAACATGTCTGTTTGTGAGGCGAGGTTCACCCAAACGAAAACCACTTCGGTTTGAGTGAGCTTTCGCAACTATTCACGAACCGAACCGGTTCAAGTGAACCTTTGCTACTTTTCAATCGAACGGGAACCACAAGCAAGTCTTCATTACTCGCAACTCTTCATTGTCGCCATTTATATATAACCGAACAGTTTATTTCGGACAAGTGGCTCTTCATGGCATATTTTATTCCTGCGAGACATTTTCTCGACGTACTCTAGACATTTTCATTTTTTTGTTTTCTTCATTATTGTCATTTTGTGCAATTATTCTGCAAAGTTGCGTTCGAAGGTTTCCTTTGAAGAAGTACCGCTTCATAAGAAAGGCGATCCGTTTTATCTTGGGAGGCAATTATTTAATAACCTTTGGGTACCGGTAGAGGGGACAAATTGTCTTAAGGACACAACGGCAATTCGTTAGGCTAGAATCAATCATCAAATTCGGATCACTCATCTCAGGTTTGTCAAACAACTTTACTTTATTTTCCGTATACAAACACACGTATACGTACAACAGACTTGTCAGTCATAATTCCAGCTTTCTTTCTACTTGTTAATTGCTCAGATATGGGTCATTCAGTTCACTTGTTTGGACTTATGCCTCATTCATTTCAATGGTGAAACAAGCACTTGTATTTATTCTTCAATATTCTTCAACATATATTTCCATTGGGCATGGTTATGCACCTCTTCCGAAATACTTTTCCGACAAGATATAAATTAAATCATCTCAGAGAAATTTGCGTCTCCAAACATTTCAGTATGTTTGCTCCAAGAAATAGTAGAATGAAAGAGGGACCTTAAAAATTGCATTCATCTCACATCCCTTCTAAACATAGCATCAAATTAAATGGTCTAGACATAGCAAAGGCCATGAATGCTTTGATAAGCACCTCAAAGGTTTACTAAGAAAGAAAATCTACATACCTTTCCCTCATAATTAAGGCAGTGATGATTGAACAGGCCATTCATATCTGCAAGAGTATTGTCAGGTTAGATCACCTGATATACTTTATCGAAGAGTTAGCTATTCCTCATCCTGTGCATCTGAAACCCAAGAAGAGCGACAGCAATTTGATAGCCCCCAAAACCTCACCACCCAAAAAGAACAAAATGGAAAAGAGAAAGTGAAATTTAACCACAGTGCAATGACCATACAAGAACATATACACACAAGAACTCAACATCCGTATGCTGCTTTGTGCATGACCACAGTGAATGCAGAAGGCCCTGTGCTTCAAGCAAGTACAGGAAATTTTGATGAAGAAATAATACTGCGGCTACAGCTACATAACACACATCCTTCGTTACTTCAAAGGTTGTTCTTTCACTGAATTAAACCTGTATATAACTTACCCCAATGGAAAAAATTTGCACACAATTGTACCTGTTATTTTTGAATCCAGGAAAGTCAGACCCCAAATTCCTATTTTTCCCTGTCAAATGTCATCTTCCACAAACATCACAGTACCTAGAAAAGAAAAAGTGCGAATGTCACATTTAGGCCAATTAAACGAAAGAAAGAAGAAACCGTAAGACTGCACAATAAGTACTTTGCGTAACTCACCACTGGCTCGTGCGCGTAACATCCATTCCGTGCTGCTTTGGGGGTAAGCAGTTCAGCTGCTCAACCACACTGTTTACATGCGACCAATTCTGGAAATTTTAAGCCAGCATGGGTCAAGAAGAAATATAATAGCTAAAATCCAAAAGTTCTTCCACAATACAAGACATATCGTAAACAAAAAAGCAGATGCAGGCTGTACCTGCGTGGCAATGGTGTCCACATGATCTATGATCAGGATCTGCACAGTAAAACATCCTCACTCATTTAACAGACAAAAACTGTAATAGCCTATTAGAAAATAATTAAATTAACCACCAACAGACATGCAAAATAGAATGTGTAAAATGAACAAAGTCTATAGAAGATAGGTGTAGTCAACATCTTTCTCCTTCTCTCTCTCAGCCACCCTAAATTTCTGCCATTCACAATTCTGATGTCAATTGCATGATTTAATTTATTATTAGCTCAATCATTAACATTAAAAATCCCATAAGAAATAAACTTTCAATCTAACACAACTAATGTTGCAAAAAATAATACTTTCTCTACAGCTGCCAACCCTGTTTGGCTGGCCAATCAGATGTTCCCTTCAATGTATTGTACTTTTTTTTTTATCGAAATGTATTGTACTTTATCAAGTGATTTTCCCCTCAATATGTTGTACTTTATCAAGTGAACCATCTCAAACCAATTAGTATATGAAAAGTTATTATAGGACCCACAGTTATAAGTAGAAAAGAAGATGGTAGGGACTCTAGAGCTTCTTGGCTTCTGACTTTAAGCGAAGGTTGACAACATAACACCGCCTTCAAAAAGAGCCAGTTCTCTCTCTCTCCCCCAAACACGTTATTTTGTAAGCCAGCTGAACTTTTGTAGGACAAATCATATATAATTTCCCTCATATGATCTTGTAAAATAAAACCATTGTGATATAAATGTGAAGTGATTGAAATAATTTCAAATAATCTTTCCTCTCCTTCTCAAGAAACATCTGGGAAAGTCTGCATCAGCTAGTTACACAAAAATGCAGGAAACACCAACAGCCAAATATCCTAACTATTATGCCAGCAAATATAGAAAATTCTTAGAAAAGCTAAATCAGCAAGCACTAAAGAAAAAATATTAGTGGGAGATGCGTCAGATTGGGTACCTCAAGGTCTAATCATCCAATGGTACTGTGGTACCTGAAATAATTTAAAGGGTCTCCTAGAGATAGTCTACTAAGAAACATGGTCATTTTCAAGTGGAGGCACTTGTATATCAAAATAAGACAAACTAGATATCCTTGCTGGCGAGGGAGAAGAATTACGGAAAAATTAAAGAGAGCTAAAGCCAATCACAGGCCAGCAGGTCAATGCCAAAATATCACTTTAGAAACTTGATTGACAACCCACTTTAAACAGCTCTCCTAACATATCTGTTATGTTGTTCATATGAGGCAAAAACTCCAGGTAAATTCATAGTGACAGCTCTTTCAGGGAAAAACTTGCATTACATCTCCTGGACACTGCACACAGAGAAAGAGAGCCAGACAGAGACCCAAAAAACCTAACAGCGTCAACACAAGAAGATTGATGCAAGTGAAGGCAAAAAAGTCTTTATCATCTTTTACACCAAATGATATCAACAAAAACCTCCATATTTGCTCCATTGTGGGGTAGTTCTTGATAGGGGTATTGTGTAAAAATTCTTAACATGTAAGGCTCAAAGGGGCTAATTATGGTCACCTGTAGTGTGTAAGATAGAGGAAAGAAATACCTCTTATCATTTTGATCCATGTACCCCTTGCGAATGAATCCCTCGTCCTTAAACGACGTGAGTTTTCTTTTTCGCTCAACTCTCGAAGTGTTTAAGGACATGTTTAGGAATAGCTTGCCTTTCTTCATTCTAAGTATTTCTCATTTGGTATGATTAACATCTATTCTTCATATTGTTAAGATCATCTGATTAGATTAATCTCTATAGGGAATTTGACTCAAGATGAATGATCAGTCAAGCAAAAGGACAATTTTTAGATAAATAAGAAATATGAAATCATTGTAAAAAGTTTGTTTCCCCTGAACATTTCCATTTTTATGTTCATTTTCAGGGAACACTAAAGATTTTTTCTTTATGATGAAATTTTTGCTATTTGAATTTCATTTTTTTTAAGGAGAAGGGTACTTACTTGCGGTATAGCCACTCGGTAACTTTGTAAGAAGCAACAAGAAAACGTCTTCCTTGTTAAGCCAAAATACATGCTTCTTTCATGCTTTGTATGTGAAAAAAACTTGTAATACTGATGTAGAATTTATTAGTGGTGCGTTTCTGAACCGATTGGATAGGCAGAAATCCAAACGGAAGGCGAAACGGTGATGCGACTAGAACCAGTGGACCCGATTGACGACATCAAGTTGGCCTCAATTCGGTTATTTGAAGCGAAACAGCGGTCTGAACACAACTCACCGCCTTTGACTGTGACTAACGATGGAATTTAGTGATTCGAGATTGTTTACATGGATTTTTCTATTATTTTAATATTTTTTATGGGTTTTAATTTTAAGTGCAGTTTTGTAATTTTGATATTTTATGATTTATAGTCATAGTAGGGTTTGGTTTAGGGACATATAAGCTTATATTAGGGTTCTTTTTGAAAGATAGAACATTATCATCAATATTGAATTTCGGGATTTCTCTCTCTAAGCGAGGTTTTGCTTGAATTACACGCTGAATGCTGCGTCAAATACCCTATGTATACATACCTTGTGCCAACCCAAGCTGACAAATTCATCATTGGATAAGCCAAATCCCCAAAAATCAAGCTTGAAAATGGTGATATTAGATGGAATCAGAATAACAACAGCTTCACTTGCATCTGCACTACATCCATTGCATGATTTATTATAGTAAGACATTGAGATTTTACATGCCTATTTGTAATACAGCTCATATGTACTTTCTAATTATTCTAAATAGCCATCAAAATTATTTCCTTGGAAAAAGAATGAATCTTTAACTCCCTTAATGATTCCTAGCAAATAAAAGCCATGGCATAGGAGACGGGCCAAATTAAAAGTAAGAAAAAATAGGGTGCAGGCACAAGACATCTAGTCCTCCACAACTCAAGAGGCAAACTAAGTACTAAGGTTCTCTTGAGATAATGAAATTCGTGTCAAATTTACGACATTTTCTACCTGTTCCCATGGTAGTAAATAACACAAGGAAGAGGTGTTTACTCCGGGAAAGGTGAAGGAGCATAATGACTACACTTCAGAGTGTGGCCTCTTTTGTTGTTAAGCTGAAATGGAAGCATCATGACATAAAAGATCAGAAACCACTGAAAAATGTGCATTAAATTGTAGCGAAAACGAAAAAAACAATAGTTATTTTGTTGGTATTGTGGTCCATACTTGCCTCCAAATCTTGTCTTTCATATGACCTGCCTGCTGAAATAAAATCTATTTCCCACAAGTATTGGTCAGGGTTGTACTCTGTCCTGTATATAGAGCAGTATGTCATGTAACAGAGGGGGCACATTAACCGTCAACATATTTTTCAAATTCTGTTCATTATTAAAAGAACAAACGCACACAAACTATTGATTCGAACAGAAAAACAGCCATAAGAGCTTTTTTCTATTGAGACAAACCCAAAAGATGCTACTCTCAAGTTGTAGACAAGAAGAGATGGAAACCGTAATGAGTTTCTTAGACCACACTGCAAAATTTTGATTAGAGGGGTTCCATGAGGAGTAACCCAGTGAAATACAATGTAAAGATAACTCTAAAGCAAATGATAAGAGCAAAATGAAAGGATCTAGACTTCATTTAAGAATATACTTTCAGAGGGGAACAAACAGGTGGACGTCCTCATTTTAATAATGTAATGGTCAATAAGTGAAGTAATCAGCATCAAAACCGGCTTCAACAAAATCCAGTAATCAAAAGAAAGGCAATGGCTATGACAAGCTATTTAGAAACCATGATGGCGTTTAAGCCCTAGAGAGATATTATGTGATCCTCCTCCAAAGAGATCGAATGTTCTTTTCTCCTAGTGCCAAAGGGATCGAACATTCAATGGGAACTTAAACTCCGAGTTCTATTGCATCAACAAAACTAAGCTACAGGCTAGAGTCCACGAAGTAATGATAAGATTGACAAAAAAATGGCAGAGACAACAAGAATGACAAAGTACCTGTGACATCTTGAAAAATTAGTCCATTTCAGATTTATGAAATACTGGATTTTATGAATGTACTCGTGGTCAGTTCTCGACCGGAACTGATCATTTCTGGAATGATAACCATTAGGGAAAGGTCAATAAGGGAAATCAAATTTGCACGACTAAAGAAAATTCGATCGTTAATGGATTTTGATCATTAAATCACGGAAGTGATATTTTAAGCCATTGTTGGCCGATCCAAGGATAGTTAGGAATCGGTTCGCCATTATCATAGTAGTGGATCGCGGGTGATTCTGCTGGACCACGAAACGACTTGACGAATAACCCTGAACCTATACCGAATGATCATACCCCTCAGATCAAGTGATTGATCTTCGCGATTTTAATGACAATCGAGATCGTCATGTACCGAACGAACTTGCATGTGACTCGATTCAGCATCAGTCATGAGTCGATTTATCGAATTTCCCCAGCAAGCTGCCCGTTAGCTCGAGAAACGCTTGAGTTGCATTTAATAGAATTTAATTATTGAATTTTTGCCCAAATTGGACACCGGAAAATTAGGAAGTCACGCCGGAATATTAGGATGACGTTGCACATGACACGTGCGAATTTTTGGTGCGCTTAAATCCTTCGGAAAAACTTGATTTGGGCAAGAAACGGAGAAAGTGGCCAAAATACCCCTGGAATATATTAAAGGACAAGCTTTAAAGGTAAAGGGCATTTTGGTAATTTTGCCTCAAATTTTGATTGAACAATTTTACCCTTGGAATTTTTGAGAAATTACAAGATTGCCCTTGGATATTTTGGATGAGATTGAATATGGGCCGTCGATTTCAGGATAAGATCTAATCTGGACCGTCGGATTAAAAAGATTAGAGAAAGGGTATTTTGGTAAATTGCCGCTTTGGTCCAAATTTAACTATTTAAGTCAAAACTTCTCTCTCTCCTCCTCACTCATTCCCCTCCCCCACGGTAGCACACCCCCCCAAACCGTGAACTCTCTCTCTCTCTTTGGGCCAATCATTGTCCAAGTCGATCGTCGGACCGCCGCCGCGCCGTCGCCACTTGCTTTTGCCACCACCAAGCCGCGCCGCCGTGCCCGCCGTTCGCCGCCGCACTACATTCTAGCCGCTTTAGTCTAGAACCAAGTAAGTTGTAATCTAAACCTCGCCTAGGACGTCGGGTATTTTTTCGGACTCGTTTGGGTGCGGTTTAGGGTGATTAGAGGTTGATTAAGGTGTTGATCACGATTATTGGTGGTTGATTATGGTTATTGGTGGCTGAGTATGGTTGTTAGTGGTTGTTACGGGTTGGATTAGATGTTGGGAAATGAGTTTTGGCGGTTGAAATTCGGTAGAAATCGATTCGGGTTTGAATCCGTGAGGTTCGGGGTGAATCGCTGATTTGCGGTTACTGTACCCGCCCGGTTTGCTATTTTTTGAGAGAATTTTGTGAGCCAAATTTGAGGAAGGTTTCTTCATGAAAGTTATTCCCAACATCTCGAGGTATAACATACTTTAATTTGGGAATTTTTGGAGATCATTTGAGGCTATTCGGAAGTCCATCTTTGGACCAAAATAAAACTGCTCGATTTACTGTTCACTCGACCTTTTGGATTGTTCAAATTTTTATAAATTTTTTCAGGCCTATTTTCAAAATACTTCCTTCACGGAAATTGTTGGGGACATTTGTGGCTATGACATATAAACATTTCAAGACTTTTCAATGTGATTTGGATATTAAAAGAAATATATTTTGAGGACAAAACGGTCTGTTGGAGCGAGTTGATTTTCATCTGACTTTAAGTGATCAAAAGAGGTGTTTCTAGTTGGAATTGAGCTTCGAGTTCTCACGGAAAATATTCAACAAGATGTTTTATGCAGCGTGTCCAAATTTTAGAATTTTTGGAGCTCGCTTACTATTTATTTGGATGGAATTTAGGTTACGGTGTAAACTGTCCAGTTTTACCTCGATTCTTTGGATGTTTGTTTTGATGGGTGGAATGGAGTGGGTGTCGGGATTGAATTGTTGATGCCTCGTGACCAGAATTTAGGCTTGAATGTGTGTTATATGAGTTGATTTGAGGATGAAATGAGGATGTTTCGAGGCTGGAGTGAGACTGAATAAAGTGTCGAATGTTGTGGGATGGAATTGGCGAGCTTAAGGCTCGATTTAAGGACAAATAGTGTCGGTTTGGTGTGTGTGGTAATATGGCTGGATTGTGATGTTTAATATGTTTGGAAATGTTGAAATTATACCTATGAACGTGGCTGTATTTGTGGGCCCATGAGTGGCCTTGTGTGTTTATTGAACCGTGATTTGATGGGTTGATATGTGCTTGATTTGGTGCACGTGTGGGCCAGATCGAATTAATTGTTGATATTGGCCATGTGAATTGTTGAGTGAGCTCTGTCTGCATGTGACTCGATGCATGCACGGATCACGTGTGATGGGCCAGTTGCGTGTGATAAATGCATATCGAGTATGTGCATGAGTAAGGAGAAGATGTGGTGTGACAAGTGATTGTGGGAAAGTATGCGAAGGTGTGATAGTACGAGAATGGGATCGAGCCGGGTATCGTAAACTTGGGCAGCGATCACGTAGGTCTATTGTATTTGACACAAGCCGAGGCTTGAAAAAGCAAGTATGAGATTCGGTCCGAGACATGATCAGCTTGGGTGAGACCGGGATTGGACCGAGGTATCATAAGCTCGGGTTCCAATCATGTAGGCCTGTCATATTTGGCACGAGCTAAATTGGGCCGGGCCTGGGGCGTGTGATGCTCAAGTCGCAATTGGGGCCTGAGGCATGAATGGGTACGCGGGCCGGATGTGGCAAATGATCGTAGTGTGCTTGAAGCGTGTACTTCAACACGGGTCACTGGCGAGTGTTGTGGAAAATGAATGGTCGCAGTGTGCCTGAGGCGTGTACTTCAACGCGGGTCACTGGTGAGGAATATGAAAGAGGAATGAGGATGGAAGGAACAGTGGGATGAGAATGGCACATGCGCGTGTTTGCATCTGATGTAATTGTGATTGAGTGCGGGTGTGCGTATGATTGAGCCTCACCATATTAATTGATGTGCCTGTTTTGTGATTACTTGATGTACGTAAATGTGTGTGATTGCGTAATTGTCTAGAGGTACGTGATAACCTAGGTAGGGTTTAGGTTGCAACTTATTGAGAAGTGTCTCATGGTTGTATAAACCAAACCATTTCAGATAACCGCTTGAATAAGGAATCAGTCACCACCGCCACCGTCAGAATATTTTGGTACAATCATGCACACCGAGGATAATTTCGTAGAGTACACCCTGAATGGATGCCGTACCAAGAACACAAGGACTAGTGAGGAGGGGATGAGCTAGTGTTCGTGTAGTACCGCTTTTGGTAGATAAGGAATTTGCCTCTTTTGATGTAAGGTTTTTAAGGTAATCGTAGTGGATGTGCATGTAAAATTTATGGACCCAGAAACATCGGGAAGGTGTAAGTATGTTCATATGTGGATAATGTAAGGTTTGTAAGTGTTGGTGGTTGGACGTGCAAGTTTAATTATGGTGTTCTCCAATTTATTGTCCAGGTTTAATTATTTATTTCCTCTACGATTGACTCTGATGCGAGACCGTTGAGTCGGCGACGTATTCCTGGGATGTCGCACTGTTCGACTCATGGAAGCGAGGTGTGGAAAGCATTGGATTTGAGTCGGGGCGTGATAGTACCTAGGAGGCCGAATAACTAGATTGATGAACTGATCGATCATGATTCTGTTTACTCTTCAATTCTAGTCCATTTAACTATTTAACAGAGCACGTACAATCCTAACCCGAAGATCAAACAAGAAAGAACCATTTGCATATCTGGTCCGAATCATCCAGTATCCATATAAGTGCAATTTTCGCTGAATCTGCTAAAACCCAGTAACTTGTCCAAACTATTATACCTCTCTGCACACACCATTCCAGTCCCAAGAATGTCGAAAGCTCATATCTTTCGCCTCAACAAACATTCCGCAACAAATAGAGACAAACTGACCAGTGTTGCCGTTCATCGTCCTCAGATGACATCCTCAGACAAACAATTCTCTCGCAGGTAAAAGAACCCACCACCAAATAAGAAAACCAAGATGCAGTTCGTGAAACAATTGGACAGAAAGATGGATCCGTAGAAGAAACCATAAACGATGGGAGGAGGTGCTAAACCAAACACTACCCATAAGAAAACAGGATTTCTTCAACCAGATGCTACAAAAAAATCAGACCCAGAAAGCAACTCGCCCATCAACAATCAAGTTGCTCATCAACAATCAATCAAGAAACAAAAGTAAAAAGAAAGAGATTCATACCTCTCTGCAGAAGATTTTGAAGAGGCCGTCGTCACGCGATAGAGAACGCGAGCTCCCGACGGTCATCTTTCACCACGCCCTAAATAATTTAAATTAATTCTTAAAAAATAACAGTCAAAATATTAAAAGACAACGCAATAATATTTTTTTTAAATATGGTAAAGAGAAAATACTGTGGCAAAAAATACAAAAGTATCCATATCTACGTAAATGTACAGGGGATAATTGGTTTCCGTTAATTTGGATTAATACTACGAAAAATCTCAAACCGATACATTTTATGACAAATGAATGGTATAACCCTAAACCGGTACACTTGTCAATTGCCATGTTTCATCCAACTCAGTAAGTTAGTTTCGGTAAAATTTAACGAAAACTAATAAAGGGTACATTTGTCACATGTCTACCAAATCGAGATTTTTTATGGTCAAAAAGTTAGTTTGGGGTAAATTTATCACATGCGTACCATTTTTGGGTTTTTCGTGGCATTAACCCTTGATTTTATTCATGTCGGGCCGAGAATGTTTGCTTGGGCTTGGGCCTATCTTCTGGGCTTGATTTTATTTATGTACCGGGCCGGGTTCAACCTCTCAAGGGGAGAGCTCGGGTTAAACACATAATAATCCTCTCACAATTCTTTTTTTTAATTTGAATAATTTTAAATGGTTTTACTTCTCCTTTTTTCGGTTCGGAAAATTGTTTACTTAAAAAAAGCACGAAGGAGCAGCTCTCTCTCTTGTCCTGTCTCCCGCCTCCTCGCCGCCTCCTCGCCGCCGCCTCGCCGCCGCTTGTATCCCAGCCTGCGCCGCCGTCAGATTGAGAGGTTCGTCTCTCTCTGTCTCTGCGCACCGAGTCTCCACTTCCCGGCCAGATTGCAGCTCTGTCCTGTGTCGGCCGGGTTGTGCGCGTCCTTCGATTCTTCTTCGGTCCTTGGGTAGAGAGAAAGCGTCGTGCTTGAATGATAATCAGGGCGACGGTTTCTTCTCGCGTGCGAAAGACTAGGATGTCTGCTCGGTTGCCCCGGGCTGTTGCTTTTTACTGTTTTTTATGTCCGATTTCGATGCTTCTCTTGTAGTACGAGGAATTTTTGGTATCTGGGGGGCGTCAGTGGGGGGCAATGCAGGTCGGCCTGTTTTGCCCCGGGGAGATGGGGATGAGAATGTAATGCTTGCTCTGAAGGGTGTGCTGTGTGGGGGCAGTAGTGATGATTTGCGCGTGGGGGTGGCGGCGGCGAGAATTTGCTAGCGGATCCTAACCGGGCCACCCTGGGGCCGTCCCGAACTGTGTGTCTGTTGTCCGTTCGAACTGCTTCTACTCATAGGGTACACTATGGCTGTTAATTTCATTGTTGCCCGCGTCTTCCAATATCACATCTGCTGCTGATGTATCACTTGAGTGTTGCTGGCCCTGTTCTCGCCTGCGTTTGTGGCTCTAGCAGTCGCAAGCAGCGTGCCTCATTTTCGCTTGGCTAGTTTAAATTTTAGTTACTTGTCTTTGTTTTTCTTTTTTATAGTCTTAAGGCAATATGACCTATTACACAACATGAGGCAAGCTGGCGGATTAGTTTTAGAGGGGATTAATCACATTTGGTTCGTCTTCTTTCTACCTAGAGTATCTATTATGGAAATTAAATGGATTTCTGTAGAAGAATGTGGCGGTTGGTTTGACGCAACAAGGGTTGACGCTAAATATTCTTGATTGCTTTCTGCCATGGTCAAGCTGTTGTTATTTTTGTCTCATTTGTGGTGGTTTTCGTTGGCAATTAGAATTTTCTTGGTTATGCATTTTTGTGGGAAGACTATTACTTGGTTGTTACTTAGCGTTACTGAGGTATATAGTGGTTTCGCTGCCAAGCTGACTCTGCATTTTGGTGATTCAGTGGGCAAGTGCATAGGTTTTGTGAAGGAGGCGGACTTTGTGCTTGGAAAAATTCTATTTCTCTGGCATTCTTGCATTGCTGGTAGACATTTAGTATGTGGTTCTAGCTTAGAAAGTGAAGGCGGTGCTTATGATATTACTCTAATTGAAAAGGACAAGTTCAATGCTTGTATAGTATCATGACTATAGTACTAAAAATTGTACCGACGTACTCCTAAGATTATATAATTCATGTTAACAGATTGCAATGACTAAATAACTAGTAGTGGCAACCGTTAAGAAGACCATTGTTTTCACAAAGCGTTTCCTGGGAACAATTGGAGCCTAATGACCGAATTTATGGCAATCCTAATCACTATGGATGAATAATCTAGATCACCAAGGATGTAAAATGACCTAAGACATTAACAGCATTTTCTGCTCCATCTCTCTGATTTTAATGGTTGCCAAATGGACGAAAGTATTTATTTTCTTTAGACAAGTGAAAACCACCCTACTAAAAACCAAGCCCATTTTAGATGAGGATGCTATGATTTTTAATTCACTTCATACTATGGGAAGTCCATAATATTTCTTTCAGCATAAGTTGATGCTAGCCTGTCTATCCCAAAGGTTGGGATTCAACAATTGCTTCCGCACATATTTGTTCCTGCAACTATATTTTCTGTCTTTCATGCTGTTGTTTGTATGGGGAATTTTAATTTATTGCCAATGTGTTGTTTTCTTGAAAAGTAGTTCACTGTTGGTAAAATTCGACTGAGACTCTTTATGCATCTGTCAGTGATTGGAGACGTCTTTCTGATCCCCATGGGCAAGAGAAATCGTCAGAAGCATGGTACATTTCTCTGGCTATATCTTGTTTTTATGCTTAACACACTTTAAGATAGTTGATTGGCTACAACAGCTTATCCAAGAGAAGGTTTTCGATAAGTTATAGATTGCAATAGTCTGTTTGCATTACATTATTCTCCTTTCGGCTCTCCCTTATTTCTAAATTTGGTCTCACAACTTTAATCACTCTCTTTGTCTTATTCACATTTCTTAGTTTTCCTTTTATGTTTGGGTTGTCAAGTTCTGTACAGCGAAGCTGAAGCGTACTGTTGTTTACTTTGTACTGTGAAGCAGGATTTAAGAAACCCAAGACCCCTGAGATATCTGAAGATGGTGGAATTGTGAGAAAGAAGCATAAGGTTGAAGAACACACTTCACAAAGGATATTTCCTGATCCTGCAGGCATGTGAATGCAGCTTTATTACTATAATATGCATAAATAAACATCTTTGGTAGTTTTCATTATCAAACTATTCATTCTATAATGTGCTTTTTAATTTTCAGTCAACTACTGTTCTTTTCTTCTCTAACATTCTTTTTTAAGTAATTTCAAGGACTTGTTTAGATACGGCACTCCTCTATGTCATCTCATGAAGCCTTAGTAGAAATTATTCACACTTCATATGAGATTTAGTTGTAGAAATTTCCTTCAGCAGGATATCTCTTACTTTTTTTTTGCTTGAAATAGGATATCTCTTACTTGATGACTCTATCTATGCTTGACATGAGATATGAGACCAGCATCCTTGAAGATCGGTTAGTAGACCTTCAATCTAGTTTAAATTGAATGGTTGTAAGTGAATTGGATATTCTACCATAAATTTAGTATAATTATACTGCTATCACTTGCTGCAGAACTCAGTAATGTGGATAACGATGATGAAGCAGTTTATAAAGAGCCTTCTGCCTATGACAATTTGTTAGTGACTCTGGGGTCTAGCAGCAAATATTTCTCTGATGCTTATAGAAGAAGTTAATGGTACTATTCTTCCTTCCTCCCTTCTTTTCCTTGGTGGAATCAATTGCAAGATAGATGTTCTTACTACATTTTTGCTGAGGGCATCAGACAATGTTGCTAGTCGTACTATCATATCGTAGTGTACATGGGTGATTATATCTGGGTAAGATGTCCGTATCTGTGGCTTTTTGTCGATTAAATGTTGCTGCCACTCGTGCAATGTGAAATAAGTTTCATTAGATATTTACTGCACAACAGAATGTCTTTCTGGTGAAAATATAGGAATAATCAAAAAGAGTATAGAAGGTCACTTTGGAAATGACTTCACAGAAAGAGTGTTTATTAAACAGGTCTCAACGAAAAATAGAAAAGAAAATATGATGGAAACTTTTTTTATTTTTTTATTTGAGTTTTGATCCATGGTAACTCGTTACTTGTAAAGCAAAATGTGTTTCATACCCTCCTACAACCTAAAAGTTCACAATCTTTCATACAAGTGAACTTTTGGATGATTTATAGCATTGGATTTATGTTCCTAGTCTAGTTGTCATTCTTGGACACTAACTGAGTTTTTGCCGCTGGAAACTCTTACTGTGAACAGGCAGAGAGAAGAAGAAGGTAAAAGTGACAGTGAAGAAAGTGAGTATGATGATTCTGATTCACTTAGTGGATCTGGCCGGGATGATTCTGAAAGAGGTGAAAGCTTAAACTTTAAGTATTGCACATATTTATGAGAGTTCCATGTCTTTAAATTCCATAGCTTAAACTAACTTAAAGATTTTGAAGTTGTATTTAGGTTCCTGGTTTTGATTTTTCTTGTATACACATATCTTACTTAACCATTCTAGAATTTAAAGCATGGACTTTAAGATTGTGCTAAACCCTGTGGAATAATTCTTGACTCTAGACCAGGAATTTACAGCTATATTCTCTATGGCTTTGATATCATTACAATTTTTTTTTATGTTTTAGGGGTGTAGTATTTGAAAGCCTCAAAACCAGCCTTCAAATATTCAAATTTGAAGGGTAGAAATAGCGGCACATAATGGCCCTAGCATGGGTTGTGAAACCTTTTCTCTTTTAACTTGTATTTCATGCTTGGCTTGTAGGATCTGACGATGAGTCCCCTAAGATTGATGCTAGGGAAAGTATAATAGAAAAGTTTGGTGTGGTTGGTGCTGGAGAGGAGGGTGAAGATGCTGAAATGGAGAATGATCGAGAGACATCTGAGTCTGAGCAAGAGCATGAATTAGACATCCATTCTAATGCTGCTGTTGAGGCATCAGGCATTGTGAGGTTTGTTGACAAAAATGTCTCCATTCAATAACTGATTATCTTTGTTTGGTTGTATTTTATTTATTGGGACTTATAAGTGGTCACATGAATTTCGATGTACTTGTATGGTGTAGGCACCCCTTGGCCACATATAATGATTCTTTCTGTAAAAATGGTGGTAACATGCCTGTACATTGTACAGTTTCATTAGTGAGCATTACTTTATATAAGTCATATGTTGTAGGAGCTTTTGTCTTCCCAAATATGATGGCTTGTCACATGGACTTCTCATTTCCTCGAAACCACGGATTAATGCTTGTTGACTTATCTGAATGAAGATCATCTATTTCAGCTTTATTCTTGAAGCCAGGTGCAATATTATGTATTGAATTTGAGCTAGCTGTTTTTGAAAAGTTTTAATTTGAATATTTAGCTTCTGCTATGTTGCGGGCTGCTGCATGCATATGATTGATTGAAGTTGTGGTTTAGTGGGAAAAGGGGGAGAAGAAGAGTCATTGAAAAGTGAAGGTTGCAGTTTGTGCTAGCTTCCTGTTCCTTGAGTTTTATATTTATATCAATGTGCTATCAAATACGGATATTTTAAAATATAATACCAGTCAGCACTCATAGAAAGAACAGGATACCATTATCAAGGAGCAATCTTGGAACTCTGTCGTCCAGCCAGGGATCAAACAATTCATAGTTTGGAGAACATTACTTTAATTCAGGTCTTGCATGCAGTCAAAAGTGATGTAAGATACAAACTATGTAGGGAGAAGAAGAGTAGACTTGCTGTTACTCCTTACAATTTTAATTTGTTGTAATTGGGGTATTCCTTGTTGACGTTTTATCTTTTACAGGGGCTTGTAAAGGAGTCTTGGTTACACACAAACACACACACACACACCCCTCTCATGCGTTTCCTTGTCCAAGTGCTTATATGCTTTATGTGGTCGAACTTGTGCTAGCCTATTGTCTTTTCTTTAAATAATATAGCATCAGTCTGCGCTCAAGTAAATGCAATAATAATTTCTTGTCCCTGTTAATATGTTTTCTTCAAGTAAATGCATGTTATATATGCATATGCTCAGACACATGCTTGCAAGTATCTCTGTAGAATTCATATGTGATCTGCTTGCTATAAAAATAAATTCTTGAATTTCCTGAAGGTAAGGCAAGATACCAGATTAATTTTCTGGGTAGATTAGTGGTTTTGTGTAGACAACATGGCATTTACCTGGAGTTTTCGCCTCGTATGAACAACATAACAGATATGTGGGGCAAGCTGTTTAAAGTGGGTTGTCAATGAAGTTGCTAAAGTGATATTTTGGCATTGACCTGCTGGTCGTGATTGGATTTAGCTCTCTCGAATTTTTCCATAGTTCTTCTCCCTCGCCAGCAAGGATATCTCGTTTGTATTATTTGCAAAAATAAGTGCCTTCACATGAACATGGCCATGTTTCTTAGTAAACTATATCTAGGAGCCCCCTTAAATTATTCAGGTACCACAGTACCATTGAATGATTCGACCTTGAGGTGCCCAATTTGGTGGATCTCCCACAAATAGTTTTTCTTTAGTGCCTACTGATTTAGCTTTTCGAAGAATTTTCTATATTTTCTAGCTTACTAGTTAGGATATTTGGCTGTAATTTTGGTGTTTCATATGCTGCAATGTTCCATGGCCTGGTGTGTACTTTCCTGTACTCTGTGTAACCAGCTGAGGCAGAGACTTTCCCAGATTTGTCTTGAGAAGGAGAGGAATATATTAGTGAAAGTTATTTGAATCACTCAGCATTTATAACAAAATGGTTTTATTGGACAAGATCATGTAAGGAAATTTATTTCTGATTCGACTTACAAAAGTTCCACTGGCTTACAAAAATATTTATTTGGGGGAGAGACAGAACAAGCTCTTTTTGAAGGTGAAAGTTATGTGAATCACTCAACATTTATAACACAATGGTTTTATTTAACAAGATCATATAAGGGAAGCTTATTTCTGATTCAACCTATAAAAGTTCCGCTGGCTTACAACAAAATTTTTTTTTGGGAGAGAGAGAACAGGCTCTTTTTGAAGGTGGTGCTAGGTTGTCAACCTTTGCTTAAAGCCAGAAGCCAAGAAGCTCTAGAGTCCTTACCATCTTCTTTTTGACTTATAATTGTGGCTTCTATAAAAACTCGTGATATGCTAAAACGTTTAAGATGGTTCAGAAAAAGTCAAATATCTCTCTGTCTTTAGAGTGAGTTTTTCAAATTAAAGCATCTTCAAATAAGCCTTAGTTGCTCATGAAAGACAAGTTACTTGAGCAGAAGTCGAGGCTACAGCCAAGTGCTGAAAGCCACATATAAACCAAAAAAGCTGCAACCAAAAGATCAAAATCCATTCCCAACTGGCTTAAGTATCTAAAACTGACTTATCAGCGGCTGTTGGAAGGAGAGTTCATTTTGTGGATATGGCAAATGTGACTAACTTAATGTTCTCTAAAAGATGATGCTGTAGATGTTGGCCGACTGTTATCTACACTGGACTTATACATGCTCATTTTGTTTTTCCCCGTTTGTTGTTAAATCTGACCTAGTTTGTTCATTGACCTTGAAGTTTCTTTTTTCGGTGCAGTTTGTCACGCTCCGAGCCCCATCGAGCACGCGACATCCCTCTTCTGATCGATTAGTGCGATGTCCCAGGTTATCGCCAACCTCGAATAACCATAAGAGATTTTAAGTCGCCAAGTGGAAGCTACAATTAATCCCGGACAAATTAAAATTGAGGAGACATTTAGGGAGAAAATACACGTATTCGATTCCATTAATAACTTAATATATTCACAACTTACAACCGCCACAATTTACAACATTCACATACACCTGCACACCGTATTACAACCCATTGATACACCAAAAAGATCGATAACCTGGCATTCTAAACCTAAAAATGATACTTTCCAAAAACTTGCTATTTTGAACCCCCAATGCTAACCCTTACGCCCCTTGCTAGGTGTCCACTCTAAGTCTGATTCATCATCATCCGAATCTGAACCTCCCAGGCCTATTTAGTCCTCCGATGACTCCGGTTCCGCTTCAATCTCAATCGGGTGATTAATATTGCCTGACTCCGATGGAACTTCATTCTGATTTTCCTCAGCTAGAAAATCAAAGAAATTGTACTCAGGCACGAAATTGGGATCCATATACTCTTCATATGGGAGTACATATTTTGGGTCTCCTAAAGGCTCTTCCGACTCCTCTGACTCATCAGGCACGTCCTCGGGTTCCACTTCAAGCTCCACTTCCTCTGGTTTTTCCTCGGGGATTGGTTCTAAATCTATGTCCATCGGTTCAGCCTCAGCTTGCGATGCTTCGGGCTTGGGTTCATGTTCAGCCTCTGAAGATCCTTGAGTAGCGGGTGCTGGGTGCATCCCAGATTGTGCTAAGCTAACTTCTGTACTAGTCAATTCTCCATCAATTGGGGGTACGGCAGTCGGGTCCCAATCCCCAACGAGATCAAACGGAACATCAAAACCCTTAACAGGCCCGAACTCATCCCTAGCATCATTCCGAAAGAACTAGGCAGAGTACTTATGCTCCTCAAAAAGAGGTAAACCTACATCTATGAAAACGGTGGAAGTATTTTTAATCCAAGTAAAGTTATCGCCCATCAGAAACTCTGCAACCTCAAGCTCGGTATGTACAGGTACTCCAAAACGTTCCGGTGGCGGCGAAATATTCATGGATCCGATCGGGGTTCTGATATTGTTGGTTGAAACAACCCTGAGAACATTTCTCAGTAAATTCACCTCTAAACCCCACCTAGGCTATCACGTACCTCCAGACATTTTCATAAAACACAATCACACGCATATGTCACATAATCACATAGCAGGCACATCAATTATTTTACCTGCGCTTATCCTACTTGCGCCTTGCACGTTAGTCACACTCACATTATATACAATCACATGCATAATAAATTTTCATTCTTGCATACTCGTTTTGATCCAACCTCATCCTTTTTTTTTCACATTCTCGCCAATGACTAGTGTTATAGAACACGCCTCAAGTCCACTGCGACCAACTTATCACAACACTCTAGGCCCGCGTACCCGTACACGCCTCAAGCCATATTTCTTGCCCGCATAAACGTACACGTCTCAGGCTCAACATCTATCACTTATTACGTAACCCGCGTTGATGTACACGCCTCAGGTTGGCACTCTTCTGGTAAAACCGGGCATCGTCCCACATAAACGTACACGCCTCGGGACGGCACAATTCCCACGATTTCACATACCGTACCATGCACTATTTCTCATTCATTCACACGTGCAACATTCACTTGCCACTTAACTAGTCAATCACACGTGACCCGTGCACGCAACAATTATACACAAACCATGCTCACTCAGCAATCAACACGGCCAATTTTAATAATTAACACAATATGGCCTAAGCGTGCATCCAACAACATAATTAAATCAACCAATTGCACAATCACATATTTAATTTTACCACCACATCCTAATTATAATTCAAATGCACATAAAACACAGAAATCATTATTTTTCTCTGACCAAATGACCTCAAATCGATTCAGGTTCTTCACAAGACTTTCTCGCCATAAATTCTCGTTTCTAAAAATCCAACTTGCAACCCAATCAGCCCATCACAGCCCCATGAACCGTAGTCCACAGCCCACTACTATCCTGAATTTTCCAATAAAAATTTTCCGAGTTCAATTCTAAGGCCCGCCACATAATTCCACTCCTAAATCATGCAATTCCGCACCTACCATATACCCGGTTTTGCCCAAAATCGTCCGTTGATACCCGAAATCCTAAATTGGATTTAGAGCACAACTTACCCGCGTTCTAGACTATCGCGGCTAGAACAGAGAGCGGCGGCTATAAATCGGGGACGGCGGCGATGGTGTGCAGCTCCCGGCGGGCGACAATCGGCTTGGGCGTCGACGGCGCGGCTTGGGCGTGAGTGAGAGAGAGATCGGAAGGGGGGGCTGCTTATGGTTGGGGGAAAAAAGAACCGAATGGGAGGGGGTAAAGAAGAGAGAGAGAGAGAGAGGATAAGGTTGGACCATTTGACCAAAAGTGAAAAATGATGATCTCGCCCCCGTCTAATCTTTTTAATCGACAGTCCAGATTCAATCTTATCTTGAAATCGACGGCCCAAATCGAATCTTACAAAAATATCCAAGTGTATACTTGTAATTTCTCAAAAAGTCCAAGGGTAAAATTGTCCAATAAAAAATTTAGGGTAAAATGACCAAAATACCCTTTGCCCATAAAACATGTCCTTTGTTAATTCTCAAGGGTAAAATGGTCCGATTTTCCGTTTCTCATCAAAATCAAGTTTTTCTGAAAGATTCGGGCACGACAAAAATTGTATGTTACAACCGCAATGTCGTCTTAACGTCCTGTTGTGACTTCCAAATTTTTCGGTGTCCGATTTGGGCTAAATTAAATAATTAAATTCTATTAAACGTAACTCGAGCATTTCTCAAACTAATGGACGGCTTGTTGGGGAAATTCACATATTCGACTCGTGACTGATAATATATCGAGTCACGTGCAAGTACATTCGGTTCGTGACAATTTCGGTTGTCATTAAAATTGCGAGGATTAATCGCTAATCCGTAGGGTACGATCGTTCGGTATAGGTTCAGGATAATTCGTCAAGTCATTTCGTGGTCCGGCTGAATCACCCGCAATCCACTACTATGACAGTGGCGAACTGATCCCTTACTACTCTTAGATCGGCCAACAGTGACTCAAAATATCACCTTGGCGATTTCATGGTCGAAATTAAATTCACGATTGAATTTTCTAATAGTCGTACGAATTTAATTTCCTAATTAGCATTTCCCTAATGGTTAGTATCCTAGGAATGATTAGTTCCGGGCAAAAATCAACTGCGAATACATTTATAAAACTCAATAATTTATAAATCCCAAATGAACAAATTTTCGGGATGTCACAATTCTTCCCCTCTTATAAAAATTTTATTCTCGAAATTTACAAATCTCCTTATTATCCAAAAATTTACAACTTCTACCACTTATTGAAATAACTGGGGGTACTGACGTTGTATCATCTCTTCACTTTCTCAAGTTGCGCCTTCAGTTCCGTGGTACTCCCAAATAACTTTGACCATCGGAATTGTCTTGTTCCTCAAAACTCGTTCTTTGTGAACTTTAGTTCTTACCGGTCTCTCAACATATAACACTTTGTCATCTATCTCTATTTACTCATAGTTTAGCACATGCGTCAGGTCTGGTTCATATTTCCTTAACATCGATACGTGGAACACATTGTGCACTTACGATAAATTCGGCGAAAGTGCAAGACGATATGCTAACTCTTCGATCCTTTTCAATATTTCAGGTGGTCCCCTCATTGGCGATACCTTAAGAAAAACATGATCTTCGACTTGAAACTCCAAAAGTCTTCACCTTCTGTCTGCATAACTCTTTTGACGGCTCTACACTATCCTCAGCTTTTCATGTATAATCTTAATTGCCTCAATCGATTGCTCAACTAGTTCTGATTCGGTTATAGTTCTTTCTCCCACTTCGTCCCAACATACGGGCGTTTTACAAGCCCTGCCATATAGCGCTTCAAAAGGCGCCATTCCAATGCTTTGCTGAAAACTATTATTATAAGCAAATTCTACTAAGGGCAGTTGTTCCTCCCACTTACCCCGGAAATCCAGCACATATGCCCGAAGTATATCCTCTAAAGTCTGAATTGTCCTCTCAAATTGGCCATCCGTCTGTGGATGATAAGCTGTACTGAACTGTAGCTTCGATCCCAATGTCATCTGCAGACTTTTCCAAAAATTGGCGATAAATCTTGGATCACGATATGAGGTTATCGACACTAGCATCCCATGCAAACGAACTATTTGCTGCACATATAACTCAGCATACCGATCTAATGCGAAATCCTTTCACACGGCCAAAAAGTGTGCCGACTTGGTCAACTTGTCAACAATCACCCAAATTACATTATGGCCTCTTTGACTTCTTGGCAACCCTGTCACAAAGTTCGTGATCATATGTTCCTATTTTCACTCTGGGATTTCCAACGATTGCAACAATCCTCCAAGCTTACAGTGTTATGCCTTCACCTGTTGGCACGTCAGGTATTTGGTCACATGCTTAGCGATGTCCGCCTTCATACTATTCTACTAATAGCACTGTCTCAAATTTCGATACAATTTAGTGTTGCCTAAGTGGATACTATAATTGTTACGATGCGCTTCTGACAGGATCTCTTTCTTGAGTTCCGCATCGTCAGGCACACATAAGCGTCCACGAAACCTCAGTATTCCGTCATCAGACACTCGAAAATCTAATTTTCTCTTGACCTCCTCCATCTCTAGAATCTTTTGGATTTCCTGATCTGAAGATTGCAACCGTTTAATTTTAACCTGAATTTCTAGTTCAATCCTAAGTGTAGCCAGCAAGCTCGAGACTTGACTTACTTCAAATCTAAACTCCGAGTCTCGCACTTCTTCCAACAGTGTCCATTCCTTAACCATCAAATGAGCTATACTCGACTTATGACTCAAAGCATCGACTACCCGATTAGCCTTCCCGAGATGATATAATATTTCACAGTCGTAATCCTTTAACAATTCCATCTACCAACACTACCTCATGTTTAATTCCTTCTGAGAAAACAAATACCTGAAACTTTGATGGTCAGTATAAATCTGAAACTTCTCTCCGCATAAATAGTGTCACCAAATTTTCAAGGGAAACACTATTGCCGCTAATTCCAAATCATGCATCGGATAATTCAACTAATGCGGTCTTAACTGCCTTGAAGCATAAGCTACTACTCGCCCATGTTGCACGAGTACACATCCCAATCCTTTCAACGACGCATCACTATAAATCTCGTACCTTCCAGGTCTTGATGGGATAATTAGCACCAGTGCCGTTGTCAACCTATGTTTTAATTCCTAAAAGCTCATCTCACATTTGTCAGTCCATTCAAACTTCATCTCCTTTTTCAATAAATGGGTCAACGGCGTTGCTATCGATGAAAATCCTTCCACAAAACGACGATAATATCTCGCTAAACCCAGAAAACTCTGAACCTCTGTTACCGTCGTTGGTCTAGGCCACTTCATCACAGCCTCAATCTTCGATAGGTCTACTGAGATTCCTTCTCCAGAAATCACATGTCCAAGAAATACTACTCGACTGAGCCAGAATTCACATTTGCTAAGCTTAGCATATATCGCATTCTTCCTTAAAGTCTGCAACACTTGATGCAAATGAAATCCATGCTCCTCTAGGCTCTTTGAGTATACCAATATATCATCTATAAAAACGATCACGAACTGGTCTAAGAATTCTTTAAACACCCGGTTCATCAAATCCATAAAGGCAGTATGGGTGTTTGTTAAACCAAACGGCATTACAGTAAATTCATAGTGTCCATATCTCGTCCTAAATGCCGTCTTCGGTATGTCCTCCTTTCTAATCCTCAACTGATGGTATCCTGTTCTCAGATTAATTTTTCAGAATATCGAAATCCCTTGTAACTGATCAAACAGATCATCAATTCTCGGTAAGGGATATTTGTTTTTATTCATCACTTGATTCAATTGTCTATAATCAATGCACAACCTCAATAATCCATCTTTCTTTCTAACAAATAACACCGGTGCTCCCCACAGAGACGCACTGGGACGAATAAATCCCTTATCTAACAACTCTTGCGTCTGAACCTTTAGCTCCTTCAACTCTGACAATGACATTCTATAGAGTGCTTTCGAGATTGACTCAGTTCCAAGTGCCAACTCGATTACAAATTCCATCTCCCTTGCTAGTGGCAGTCCCAGCAATTCCTGAGAGAACACATCGGGATACTTGCACACCACAGCTATGTCCTCAAGTCTCGGCTCTTCAGCCGTCGAATCAACTACTGCTGCTAAGAACCCTTGACAACCTTCACTCAACAACTTCGTCATTTCCAATGACGAAATCTATGGAATCGAGGATCCTCCTCAACTTCCCACAAATTTGAATTCCGGATGTCCAACTGGATTAAATTGGATCACCTTGCTATTGCAATCCATCTCAGCCCTCTGGTTAGACAGCCAATCCATACCCACAATCACATCAAAATCATACATCTAGAATCGCTAAATCAATCTTTTTCTCCCTATCCCCAATCACAATCGTACAATCTGGACACCCCATCGAGACCAATATCTTTTCATTCAAAGTAGTCGTCACGCATAGCACAACATCAAGCAATTGCGGTTCTTTCCCAATCAACTCAATAAACTATTTCGATATAAAGGAATGCGATGCTCCGGGGTCAAATAAAGTATGCGCAGCATGGCTGCACAGAGAAATCGTACCTGTGCCAACCTCTGGTGTGTTCTCAGCTTCTCTTCTGGCCATGGCATACACTCGTCTTTGTGCTGGTGGCCTATTTTGATTTGCTGTCTGGGCCGCTCCAGTTTGATTCTCGTTCCGAGGTAGCGGCAACGCAGGCGGCCGGTTCTGTCTGGGATTGGGGTAATTTCTTATGTAGTGACCAAAACCTTTATATCCAAAACACGCTCTGCCCTGGGTTAGACAAGGTCCAATTCCATGTCGACCTCCACAAATCCTACATGAACCATTCTGACTCCAGGTCGGCTTCCCAATATTACTCCTAACAGAAGGAGTAAAACGTCTATTATCTATCATTGGCCTCTTCCCAGGATTACGGTTATCCCTACCTGGGTTTAACCTCGACCCAGAAGCGACGGTCCTATCTATCTGATCTCGCTCTAGAATCTAGGCCCTATCAAACATTTCCTCATAAGTTCCCAAATTTACCAGTAACAACTGGCTATGGATATCAGCCCTCAATCCATCCCGAACCTTTTGCGCCTTATCCTCAGGATGACCATTCTCGGAGCAAATTTTGACAGTCTCGTAAATCCTGCCTCATACTGATCTACTGTCATCTGGCCCTAACGGAGTCTCATAAACTATGCTAGCTTTTTCTCCTTAGCACTTGCCGAGAAATATTTTTCATAGAACTTCTTAGTAAAAACAGCCCAAGTCTAAGCTGTACCTTTCGGAAAAATCCTGTCTTTGGTGGCTTTCCACCAATCATTTGTATTATTCTGTAATTGATATACCGCCAGAGTTACCCTCTCATTGTCATTACACTCCAACACCTTAAAAGCCTTCTCGAGCTCCTCTACCTATCAAGGTGCAGCCTCAGGGTCACCTTTCCCCACAAATTTAGGCGGTTTAAGCTTCATGAACTGTTCTACCAGCTAATGCATCGGTCTATTTACAATCACTTGCCCCTACTCTTGGTTCTCATTATTATTGACAATAGCAGTGGCCTCAACAGCCTCGGCAGCTTGGGCAATCGGAGTAGCTCTTTTCCTGAGTCTGCTGTTCTAACAAATTTCCAATCCGTTTCAACGTCCTTATAACAACTTCCATTCGAGGATCCTCAACAGGTCTAACTTCCACTCTAGGATTCTCTACTACTCTAGCTCCTATTCCGAGGTCCTCTACAACCTTAGCTCGAGTATGACCTCGACCTCTCATTCCTCTTCCTGCGTCCCTTCTTGGGACTCTTCCTACGCCTCTTCCTTCACTGCTCATTGTTACAATTCTACCACTCTCCTACCTGTTATAATTCCACTCAGGAATTAGTAATATAAGCCAACTAGATCAGTCTAGCTCTAGGTAATGAATTAACACAATAATTCACTTAGCAGGCAAACAATCATCACAATAAGCAATCTACTCAATTAATCACAAAAAAACAATCTAGAGGCACGTGTAGCTCACTTCGCTCTATGGCTCACTAAAGTCTCCCTAATTTCTACCCCAAATCTATGCTCCTTATCACTCTAAACTTCGACCAGTCCAAATCGAGCTATCCTTGCTCTGATACCAATTCAAACGGGGACATCACGACTCGAGCCCCATCAGGCACGCGACATCCCTCTTCTGGTCGATCAGTGCGATGTCCCAGGTTATCGCTGACCTTGAATAACCATAAGAGATTTTAAGTCGCCAAGCGAAAGCCACAATTAATCTCGGGCAAATTAAAATTAAGGAGACATTCAGGGAGAAAATACACGTATTCGATTCCATTAATAACTTAATATATTCACAACTTACAACCGCCACAATTTACAACCTTCATATACACTTGCACACCGTATTACAACCCATCGATATACTAAAAAGATCGATGACCTGGCATTCTAAACCCGAAAAATGGTGCTTTCCAAAAACTTGCTATTTTGAACCTCTAATGTTAGGCATCCATTCTGAGTCTGACTCATCATCATCCGAATCTGAACCTCTCAGGCCTGTTTGCTCCTCCGAAAACTCCGGTTCCACTTCAATCTCAATTGGGTGATTAATATCGCCCGACTCCGATGGAACTTCATTCTGATTTTCCTCAGCTAGAAAATCAAAGAAATTGTACTTAGGCACGAAATTGGGATCCATATACTCTTCGTACGGGAGTACATATTCCGGGTCTTCTACAGGCTCTTCCGACTCCTCTGACTCATTAGGCACGTCCTCGAGTTCCACTTCGGGCTCCACTTCCTCTGGTTCTTTCTCGGGGATTGGTTCTAAATCTATGTCCATTGGTTCAGCCTCAGCTTGCGATGCTTTGGGCTCGGGTTCATGTTCAGCCTTCGAAGATCCTTGAGCAGCGGGTGCTGGGTGCATCCCGGATTGTTCTAAGCTAACCTCTGTACTGGTTAATTCTCCATCAATCGAGGATACAACAGTTAAGTCCCAATCCCCAATGAGATCAAATGGAACATCAAAATCCCTAACAGGCCCGAACTCATCCCCGGCATCATCCCGAAAGAGCCAGGCAAAGTACTTATGCTCTTTAAAAAGAGGTAAACCTACATCTACGAAGATAGTGGAAGTATTTTAAATCCAGGTAAAGTTATCGCCCATTGGAAACTCTGCAACCTCAAGCTCGGTATGTACAGGTACTCCAAAACGTTTCAATAGCAGCGGAATATTCATGGATCCGTTCGGGGTTCTAAAATTGTTGGTTGAAACAACTGCGAGAACACTTCTCAGTAAGTTCACCCCTAAACCCCACCTAGGCTATCACGTACCTCTAGATAATTTCATAAAATACAATCACACACATACGCCACATAATCACATCGGAGACACATCAATTATTTTACCTACGCTTATCCTGCTTGCGCCCTGCATGTTAGTCACACTCACATTATATACAATCACATGCATAATAAATTTTCATTCTTGCGTACTCGTTCTTGTCCAACCTCATCCTTTTTTTTTTTCACATTCTTACCAGTGACCCGCGTTACAGAACACGCCTCAGGTCCACTGCGACCAACTTATCACAACACTCTAGGCCCGCGTACCCGTACACGCCTCAGGCCATGTTTCTTGCCCACATAAACGTACACGCCTCAGGCTTAACATCTACCACCTACTGCACAACCCGCGTTGAAGTACACGCCTCAGGCTGACATTCTTTCGGTAAAACCGAGCATCGTCCTGCGTAAATGTAGACGCCTCAGGATGGCACAATTCCCACGATTTCACATACCGTACCACGCACTATTTCTTGCTCTTTCACACGTGCAACATTCACTTGCCACTTAACTAGTCAATCACATGTGACTCGTGCACGCAACAATTGTATACAAATCATGCTCACTCAGCAGTCGACACGGCCAATTTTAATAATTAACACAATATGGCCCAAGCGTGCATCCAACAGACATAATTAAATCAACCAATTGCACAATCACACGTTTAATTTCACCACCAAAACCTAATTATAATTCAAACGCACGTAAAATATAGAAATCATTATTTTTCTCTGACCAAATGACCTCAAATCGATTCAGGTCTTTCATGAGACTTTCTCGCCATAAGTTCTCGTTTCTAAAAATCCAACTTGTGACCCGATCAACCCATCATAGCCCCATGTACAGTAGACCACAGCCCACTATTATCCTGAATTTTCCAATAAAAATTTTCCGAGTTCAATTCTAAGGCCCGCCACATAATTTCACTCCTAAATCATGCAATTCCGCACCTACCCTACACCCGGTTTCACCCAAAATCGCCCGTCGATAGTCGAAATCCTAAATTGGATTTAGAGCGCGACTTACCCGCGTTCTAGATTATCGGGGCTAGAGCGGAGAGCGGCGGCACTAAATCGAGGACGGCGGCGACGGTGTACGGCTCCCGATAGGCGGTGATCGGCTTGGGCGGCGACAGCGCGGCTTGGGCGTGAGGGAGAGAGAGAGATCAGAAGGGGGGGCTGCTCATGGTGGGGGGAAAAAAGAACCGAATGGGAGGGGAGAAAGAAGAGAGAGAGAGGGGATAAGGTTGGACCATTTGACCAAAAGTGGAAAATGACGATCTCGCCCCCGTCTAATCTTTTTAATGAATAGTCCAAATTCGATCTTATCTTAAAATCGACGGCCCAGATCGAATCTTACCAAAAATATCCAAGGATATACTTGTAATTTCTCAAAAAGTCCAAGGGCAAAATTGTCCAATCAAAAAATTAGGGCAAAATGACCGAAATGCCCTTTGCCCATAAAACATGCCCTTTGTTAATTCTCAAGGGTAAAATGGTCCGATTCTCCGTTTCTCACCAAAATCAAGTTTTTCCGAAGGATTTGGGTACAACAAAAATTGCATGTTACAACCGCAATGTCGTCCTAACGTCCCGTTGTGACTTCTAAATTTTCCAGTGTCCGATTTGGGCTAAATTAAATAATTAAATTCTATTAAACGTAACTCGAGCGTTTTTCAAATTAATGGACGGCTTGTTGGGCAAATTCGCATATTCGACTCGTAACTGATAATATATCAAGTCACGTGCAAGTCTGTTCGGTTCGTGACAATTTCGATTGTCATTAAAATTGCGAGGATCAATCGCTAGATCCATGGGGTACGATCGTTCGGTATAGGTTCAGGATAATTCATCAAGTCATTTTGTGGTCTGGTGAAATCACTCACAATTCACTACTATAATAGTGGCGAACTGATCCCTTACTACCCTTAGATCGGCCAACAGTGACTCAAAATATCACTTCGGCAATTTCATGGTCGAAATTAAATTCACGATCGAATTTTCTAATAGTCGTACGAATTTAATTCCCTAATTAGCCTTTCCCCAATAGTTAATATCCCAGGAATGATCAGTTCCGAGCGAGAATCAACTGCGAATACATTTATAAAACTCAATAATTTATAAATCTCAAATGGATAAATTTTTGGTATGTCACATAGTTCATACGCTATGCACTTGGGTCATCAGATATTAAAAAGAGAGATTGATGAATTATCAAAAAATCGATGGAAATATAAATGGGAGGTGTCTGCTGCTGAAAACTGCAAGTGGGTAGGAACTGGAGAGTGCTTTATGAAGGTGTGCCTTTTATATGACCTGCACATTTTTGCTGATTTCTGAGAGTTATAACCACCAATATATCATTTTAAACTTCTTGTTGACAAGCCTACTATTTTAGACCTTCTTTGTTAATATTCTACATTGAGGTAAATGACATTAGTAGCAAAGAAGTGAAGGGGATAAAAAAGGAGTTGACTGCAAACCTTATTTATTTCTTTCATCGTTTCTTGCTTTTTGACGAGAGACAGTGATGCCGAAACGCGATAGAAAATTTGACTGAACAAGAAAGTTCGATAAAAGAACAATTCGTTCTCCAAATATGATTATCAAATAAAAAATATTCAAAATCTAATGAAAAGAAACCCTAAAACAAGATTATATAGACTCAAACCTAACCCTATTAGGAAACGTAATCATCAAAACATAAATTAGGAAACTGCCAATTATTAAATTAACCCAAAAAAATTACTATAATAATTAAAAAAAAATCTAAACTATCCCGAATCGCAAAAATCCATCGTTAGTCGCATAACGGGTCCACTGGTCTTCTAGGTGCATCATTCTCCCCTGCTAGAGAAAGATTCGTCCTCGAATATGCTTCGCCTTCATCGTCGTCAATCTCCTTGGAATCTTCTTCCTCTTTAGCGTAGTAAGGTGATAAATCTGCTACATGAAAAGTTCTAGAAACATTGTACTCACCCGGTAACCTAGGTGGTAACTCTTCCGGTACGACACCAGTAAATTCCTCAAGCGAGGACAGAACTTGAGTAGAGATTTTGGGACTGTTAGAATTCCGCTCCATTACCTCAATGACAAAAAGCTCAGACGCGCTCACTGTCTCTTCTTGAAATTCAGACTTGGACAGCAGATTATTCTTCACTTCCTTTTTGAAATCTGAAGGACCTAGGGTAATGGTTCGACCATCTTTCTTGAAGGTATAGGTATTTTTGAAACCATCATGCTGTGTCTTTCTGTCAAACTGCCACGGCCTCTCTAATAAAATATGGCAAGCATCCATTGGGACTACATCACACCACACCTCTTCGATGTAATTTTTTCCAATTGAAAATTGCACAAGACACCTTTTGCTCACCTTTATCTCGTTCCCTTTTCTAAGCCACGACAGTTTGTATGGTTGATGATGATCTTCTGTTTTCAACCCTAACTTTTCCACCATAGTCGTGGACACCACATTCTCGCAACTCCCACCATCTATTATCATGCTACATACTTTTCCTCTACTAGTGCACTTAGTATGAAAGATATTATGTCTAAGCCACGACTCATCATCTGCTACAGCAACGTTTAATATTCTTCTAACGACTAGGGACTCACCAGAATCAGCATAGATAATCTCTTTCTGTTCCGCATCCTCTTCTTCGCCTTCAGATTCATTGTAAATTGGACCTTCATCAAAGACTGGATTGTCAACAAGCGTCATAATCTGTCGGTTCGGACAATCAGCAGCAAAATGCCCAAATCCTTGACACTTGAAACACCGCTTGCCTGCAGTTCCTTCCCTGCTAGTTCCAGCACTACTCTGCCCCTCATTGAATGCAGGTTTAGAATTCGCATCCTTAATTGCAACTGGTGTCGAATTTGCTACTGATGTTCCCGCTTTCCCTTGGGATTCTTTATCTGACCACTTGGAATTGCTGCCTAACTAATTAGAATTACTGCCTTTTCTTTTAAACTGTCCCTCCACCTTTAAAGGCTAGTCTGCACACATCCTCATACGTCCAATACTGTTGTAATTGGACAATATCAGAGATCTCATATCGCAGCCCTGCCAGATATCGTGCAATCGTTTGCTCGTCTTCCTCTGCCACATCACAACGCATCTGCAAACGATCAAATTCTTCAGTAAATTCTTCAACTGTTTTATCACCTTGCTTGACGTTATGATACTCAATAAACGCCTCTTGCCTATAATGGGTAGGCAAAAATTTTTTCTGCAATAACTTTTTCATCTTCTCCCAGCGATCCACCTTCGGCTTCTCCTCTCTAGCGCGTTGCTTTTTCATGTGTTCCCACCAAATCGAAGCATGTTTTCGCAGCCTAATAGCCACTAACTTCACTTTTTGCCCCTCAGTTAGATCTTTAAGACCAAAAATCCGTTCTACCGTATGCAACCAATCAATAAACTCATCAGGATGAGTCTTACCATTAAACTCAGGAATTTCGATCTTCATTCCGAAATTTTGAGAAGAATGCTGATTTCCAGGTCGTACTCCTCGATTCCGCCCCTGGTTCAGAACCCCAAAAGGGTTTACGTCTTCTTCTTCATCATCGGATGAATCCTCAAAATCTGCTCCTTCTTCGGATTGAACGCCCAATCTCGCCTCCACAAGTTGTCGCTCCAAATCCTGGATTCGTCTTCTTTGTTCTTCAATTTCTACGTCTCGCGGATCTCTTAGACGCGGTTGGTCGTCTGCTTTAGGAACGCCTCCACGCCCCCGGCCACCACGAGCCCGCCGTCCACGACCGCGATTCTGTTCAGCCATTGATTCGAGCAACCTGTGCTCTGATACCAATTGATGCCGAAACGCGATAGAAAATTTGACTGAATAAGAAAGTTCAATAGAAGAACAATTCGTCCTCCAAATATGATTATCAAATCAAAAATATTCAAAGTCTGATGAAAAGAAACCCTAAAACAAGATTATATAGACTCAAACCTAACCCTATTAGGAAACGTAATCATCAAAACATAAATTAGGAAACTGCCAATTATTAAATTAACCCAAAAAAATTACTATAATAATTAAAAAAAAATCTAAACGATCCCGAATCGCAAAAATCCATCGTTAGTCGCATAACGGGTCCACTGGTCTTCTAGATGCATCAGACAGCTTTGCCTAGTAGCTATAGGCCTGCTATGTTGAGACAATATTAGAATTCACTTCATATTTCCCAAATGGCGAATTGATACTGAAAAAACACATTCGAGAAGTCATTTGAGGATCACATCTCAAATGACATCTAGTTGCATGAGTTGTGTTGGTGTGGTTACTAGTTTTAACATTACTTTCTTCTTCTAATGTGTTGTGTCATTTACATGCATACATTTTCTGGGTTTTTGAACATTAATAAATTTTTAAGGCATTTGATGTTGCTTGTATGTGCTTTCTTTACAAATCAATACACAACCTAATATAAATTTTGCTTTGTAGGATGACAACTTAAAGCCTGGGTATGGTCTTAAGCCAAGCTTGTATAGACGCTGGTTAAATATCTATGAGACGTCTGGAGGCAGCGATTTTCATACGTCAAAAGAAAGATTGTTCTTTTCCCTCTGTAAGTTGGGATCCTGTAGTTCTTTTTCACTGTTTTTCTGGATTTATTATATTCATTGAATTTTTTTATAATTCCTTCATGTTTGTCGATCTCTTTTTCCTTCAATGCTCTGTGTTTCTTTGGTGAGCTCCTTCAATGCCTTTTTTTATTAATCATGGCTGTTTGCGGCAACTTTTTTGGTTATCCCAAACCTGATATACTATATAGCGTCCACACCAGTGGAAGAAGAGGAAGGGAAGGGGGGGGGGGGGGGGAGAGAGAGAGAGAGAGAGAGAGAGAGATGTGCTTGGTGGTGGTCTGCAGCATTTAATGCCAATGATTGTACAGCATAGTTGGGTTGGCTATTGTTACTGCAATTTTGTGTACTTGTTTTTGCATTTCTTGTTTAAAAACTTTGCATTGTTTATTCTTTTGTTTGTACATTCTTTATTCTGAGTATATGCGGGTGAAGATGATTAGCTTACCACCTTCTCATGCCCCTAAAATTTCTCAAAATCCTAAAAATCTCCCTGGAATTAAATTTTTTGCTGTGTTTTTATAGCCAAAAGTCACCACCATTCTGTTTGTAGTAAAGTTGAGGTTGATTGACAATTTAAACTCCTCGGTCTGGATGTGTAAGTCGTCTGAATGCCTCAGCACGTTTGAGTTGCTGGTCCATTTAATAACTTAGCAAATCCCTTTCTTGCGTTTGGTTATGTGTGGCGAAATGATAAGCAATTCCACTGTCTCCTTAGTTTTTTTTTCTCTTTCTCCTCTCCTTTGTCATCTCTTGTGCTTTGTTTTTCAGTTATAACAGAATATTGCTTTTTTTACCTCCGTGTGTACTTGAATGTACCAGGCTTTTGTCTTCGATGAATTTACATCACCAGTGGACAATAACTATGATAATTTGAAATACTCAAATTACTTATATATTTTAGGCAACAGCTATCGAGATATATTGAACTGCAACAAGAGGCCCTTTTATCACGAGGGCAATGGAGAAGACTCAAGTACCATGGACGCATACAGCATGCATTCTGTGCGTGCCTACCTTCCCCGTATTCAATCTTTTAATTTTCTTTTGCTGAGAAATCGGTCTTTTTTTTCCTTTTTAAGTCGTGGTATTATAACTTGTGGGATGTGTTTGACAGTTGAATCATATATTCAGAACAAGAGATATCGTGACTCGAAATGACAGAAAAATGGCCAAAAACCAAGAAACAGCGAAGGATGAAATACTTTCTGGTGGTGAATTCCTTGATCATGGCTTCACTCGTCCCAAGGAATACTGACAAATGTCACTTCTGCTTTGCATGTTCCGGATTTAGTTGAGTTATTTATAGGTCACAATGTTGGAAATTCAGTCACCAAATGTGTATCTATTTCATTTTAGTTGGGCTTGGTTTTTTTGTGACATGACCTTTAGTCACTTTGACCTTGTGACATCCCGAAAATTTGTCCATTTGCGATTTATAAATTATTAAATTTTATAAATATATTCACAGTTGATTCTCGCCCGGAACTGATCATTCCTGGGATACTAACCATGAAATCGCCGGAACTGATCATTCCTGGAAAAAGCTAATTAGGAAATTAAATTCGTACGACTATTAGAAAATTTAATCGTGAATTTAATTTCAATGATGAAATCGCCGAGGTGATATTTTGAGCCACTCTTGATTGATCTAAGGGTAGTCAGGGATCAGTTCGCTATTATCATAGTAGTAGATTGCGGGTGATTCGTCTGGACCACGAAATGACTTGACGTATTATCCTGAACCTATATCGAACGATCGTACCTCATGAATCTAGCAATTGATCCTCGCGATTTTAATGACAACCGAAATTATCACGAACCGAACAGACTTGCACGTGACTTGATATATTATCAATCACGAGTCAAATATGCGAATGTCCCCAACAAGCCGCCCGTTAGTTTGAGAAACGCTTGAGTTACGTTTAATATAATTTAATTATTTAATTTAGCCCAAATCGGACACCGGAAAATTTGGAAGTCACAACGGGACGTTAGGACGACGTTGCGCTTGTGACGTGCAATTTTTGTCGTGCTCGAATCCTTCAGAAAAACTTGATTTTGATGAGAAACAAAGAATCGAACCATTTTACCCTTGAGAATTAACAAAGGGCATGTTTTATGGGCAAATGGCATTTTGATCATTTTGCCCTAACTTTTCGATCGGACATTTTGCCCTTGGACTTTTTGAGAAATTACAAATATACCCTTGGATATTTTTGGTAAGATTCGATCTGGGTCGTCGATTTCAAGATAAGATTGAATCTGGACCATCGGATCAAAAAGTAGGGAAAGGGGTATTTCGGTAATTAGCCACTTTGGTCAAATTGGACTAATTTAGTCCAATTTCTTCTCTCTCTCCTCTCCCCTCTCCCATTCAGCCCCCTTGCGGTGAGTTTTCCCCCCCACCCACCGTACTCTCTCTCTCTCTCTCTCTCTTTGTCGATCGCCGCCCAAGCCGCCGCCGCTCGAACCGCCGATCGCCGGTCACACTCATAAGCTGCCGTCTGCTCGCCGTACCACTCCACCACCACCCCCATCCCGCCGTTCTCTCTCCCCTCTCCCTTTCGGTCCTCAGTTGGCCGTGAGCTCCATCGGCCACTGCCCAAGCCGCTGCTCGCCAATCGCCACTGCTAAGCCGTGTCGCTATTCACCACCGTCCCCGATTGAGTGCCGCCGCTTTCCGTTTTAGCCGAGATAGTCTAGAACTTGATAAGTCACAATCTAAATCCAACTTAGGACTTTGGGTATTGACGGGCGATTTTGGGTGAAACTGGAAATAGATTAAGTGTGGAATAGCATGATTTAAAAGTGGAATTAGGTGGCGGGCCTTAGGATTGAACTCGAAAAATTTTTATTGGAAATTTGAAGACAACAGTGGACTATGGACTACTGTTCATGGGGCCGTGATAGGCCGATCATGACACAAGTTGGATTTTTAGAACTGAGAATTAATGGTGAGAAAGACCCGCGAAGGACCAGAATCGATTTGACGCCATTTGGTTAGAGAAAAATAGCGATTTCTGTGTTTTACGTGCGTTTGAAATATAATTGAGTTGGGATGGTGAACTTGAATGTGTGATTATGCAACTAGTTGATTTAATTATGACTGTTGGGTGCACACGTGGGCCAAATTATTTTAATTATTATTATTATTGTCCATGTCAAATGCTGAGTGTGTATAGATTTCGTGTAATTAATGCATGCACGGGCCACGTGTGAAGGGCCAATTGTGTGTGGCAAATACTTGTTGAGCATGTACATAAGTAAGAAAGTGAATATGAGATGGCATGGGTGATCATGGAATTCGTGCCGTCCAGAGGCGTGTACTTCAACGCGGAACGATGCTCAGTTTTACCGGAAGGCTGCCAGCCTGAGGCGTGTACTTCAACGCGGGTTGCGCAGTAGGCGGTAGATGTTGAGCCTGAGGCGTGTACGTTTACGCAGCCAAGAAACATGGCCTGAGGCCTGTACGTGTACGCGGGCCTGGAGTGCTGTGATAAGTTGGTTGCAGTGGACCTAAGGCGTGTACTGTAACGCGGGTCACTAGCAAGAATGTGAAAAACGATGAGGTTAGATCGGAATGAGTACGCAAGAATAAAAATTTATCATGCATGTGATTGCTTATAATGTAAGTGTACTAACATGCAGGGCGCAAGCAGGATAAGCACAGGTAAAATAATTGATGTACCTGCTATGTGATTATGTGGCGCATGTATGTGATTGTGTTTTATGAAATTGTCTAGAGGTACGTGATAGCCTAGATGGGGTTTAAGGGTGAACTTACTGAGAAGTGTTCTCACGGTTGTTTTAATCAACAATTTTAGAACCCTAACCGGATCCATGAATATTCCGCCGCCGCCATCGGAATGTTTTGGAGTACCCGTACATACCGAGCTTGAGGTTGCAGAGTTTCCGATGGGCGATAGCTTTACCTGGATTAAGCATACTTCCACCGTCTTTGTAGATGTAGGTTTACCTCTTTTTGATGAGCATAAGTACTCTGCCTGGTTCTTTCGGGATGATGTCAGGGATGAGTTCGGGCCTATTAGGGGTTTTGACATTCCATTGGACTTAGTTGGGGACTAGGATCCGTCGGCTATACTTCCGATAGACGGGGAGTTGACTAGCGTGGAGGTTGGCCTGGAGCAGTCAGGACTGCACCCGGCGCCGGCAGCTTAAGGATTGTCAGAAGCTAAGCTCGAATCTGAGCCCGGAGGATCGCAAGCAGTAGGTGACCCGATGGACATAGATTTGGAACCGATTCCCGAGGAAGGACCAGCAGGGGTGGAGCCCGAGGTAGAACCTGAAATTGAGCCCGACGAGTCAGAGGAGCCAGAGGAGGAACCAGATTATATACTCCCTTATGAGCAGTACATGGATCCTAATTTTGTGCCTGAGTTCAATTTATTTGATGGACTATTTGAGGAGAACTAGGAGGAAGCTCCAGCCGAGTTGGGTGACATCAATCATCCGATCGAAATCGAGGTAGAGTCAGAGGCCTCAAAGGAGCAGACCGTTCCAAGGAGCTCAGATTCGGACGACGAGGAGTCAGGTTCAGAGTAGACGCCCAGCAAAGGGGCGTAGAGGCTAGAATAGGGGTTAAGAATCAGTATTTTGGATAAGTACCATTTTTGGGTTTAGAATCCAAGTCATCGATCTTTTTGGTATATCGGTGGTTAATAGTAAGGTGTGCACATGTAAATGGCAGTTGTAAGTTGTAAATATTTTATAAACTTGGTTATGGAAACGAATATGTGTATTCTCCCTTAATGCTTCCCCAGTTTTATATTGTCTGGGATTAATTGTAGTATCCGCTGTGGTTATAAATCTCTGACGATTATTGAGGTCGACGATATTCCTGGGATGTCGCATTGATCGACCAGAAGAGAGATGTCGCATGCCCAATGGGGCGTGACATCGTCGTTTGAATTGGTATCAGAGCAAGGACAGCTCGATCTAGACTGGTCGAAGTTTGGAGTGATAAGAAGCAAAGATTTTGGGGTAGAAATTAGAGAAACTTTAGTGAGCCATAGAGTGGAGCGAGCTACACGTGCCTCCAGATTGTTTGCTGTGATTGATTGAGTGGATTGCTTGTTGTGATGATTGTTTGCTTGCTAAGTGAATTATTGTGTTAATTCACTGCTTAGAATTAGACTGATCTAGTTCTAGATTACTAATTCCAGAGTGAAATTTTAGCAAGTAGGAGAGCAGTAGAATTGCAACAATGAATAGTGAAGGAAAAGGTGTAGGAAGAGTCCCAAGAAGGGGCATAGAAAGAGAAACGAGAGGTCGAGGTTGTGCTCGAGCTAGGGCTGTAGAGGACCTTGGAATGGGTGCTAGAGCAGTAGAGAATCCTAGAGTGGATGTTGGAGCTGGAGTGGACCCTAGAGTGAAAGTTAGACCTGTTGAGGATCCTCGAATGGAAGTCGTTATGAGGACATTAGAACGGATTGGAAATCTGTTAGAACAGTAGACTCAGGAAAGAGCTGCTCCGATTGTCCAAGCTGCTGAGGCCGCTGAGGCCGCTGCTGTTGTTAATAATAATGAGAATCAAGGGCAGGGGCAAGTGATTGTAAATAGACCGATGCATCGGCTAGTAGAGCAGTTCATGAAGCTTAAACCACCTAAGTTTGCCGGAAAAGGTGACCCTGAGGCTGCATCTCGATGGGTAGAGGAGCTAGAGAAGGCTTTTGAGATATTGGAATGCAATGATAATGAGAGAATAACTCTGGCAGTATACCAATTGCAGGATAATGTAAACGACTAGTGGAAAGCCACTAAAGATAGGATTTTTTCGAAAGGCACAAATCGGACTTGGGCTGTTTTTATTGAGAGGTTTTATGAAAAATATTTCTCAGCTAGTGCTAGGGAGAAGAAACTAGCAGAGTTTATGAGACTTCGCCAGGGTCAGATGATGGTGGATCAATATGACGCGGAATTTGCGAGACTGTTGAAGTTTGCGACGAGAATGGTGGAGCATCCTGAGGATAAGGCGCGAAGGTTTCGGGATGGATTGAGGAAATGTTTGATAGAGCCCAGATTCTAGAGCGAGACCAGGTGATAGGGTCATCGCTTCTGGGTCGAGGTTTAACCCAGGTAGGGATAATCGTAATCTTGAGAAGAGTCCAATGATAGATAATAGACGTTTTACTCCTTCCGTTAGGAGAAATATTGGGAAGCCGGCCCGGAACCATAATGGTTCGTGTAGAATTTGTGGAGGTTGACATGGAATTGGACCTTGTCCAACCCAGAGCGGAACGTGTTTTAGATGTGGAGGAATTGGTCATCACATAAGAAATTGCCCCAATCCTAAATAGAACAGGCCGCTTGCATTGCCGCCACCTCGGAATGGAAATCAAACTGGAGCGGCCCAGACAGCAAATCAGAATAGGCCACCGGCACAAGGACGAGTGTATGCCATGGCCAGAAGAGAAGCTAAGAACGCACAAGGGGTTGTTACAGGTATGATTTCTCTGTGCAACCATGCTGCATATGCTTTATTTGACCCTAAAGCATCGCATTCCTTTATATCGAACTAGTTTGTTGAGTTGATTGGGATAGAACCGCAATTGCTTGATGTTGCGCTATGTGTGACAATTCCTTTGAATGATAAAATGCTAGTCTCAATGGGGTGTGCAAATTGTAAGATCGTAATTAGGGATAGTGAGAAGAAGATTGATTTAGCGGTTCAAGATATGTATGATTTTGATGTGATCGTGGGTATGTATTAGCTGTCTAAGCAAAGGGCTGTGATGGATTGCAATAGCATGGTGATACGATTTAATCCAGTTGGACATCAGGAATTCAAATTTGTGGGAAGTCGAGGAGGATCCTCAATTCCATAGATTTCGTCATTGGAAATGACGAAATTGTTGAGTGAAGGTTGTCAAAGGTTTTTAGCGGTAGTAGTTGATTTGACGGCTAAAGAGCCAAGGCTTGAGGACATAGCTGTGGTGTGTGAGTATCCCGATGTGTTCCCTCAGGAATTGCCGGGACTGCCACCAAGGGAGGTGGAATTCGTGATTGAATTGGCACTAGGAACTGAGCCAATATCGAAAGCACTTTGTAGGATGTCGTTGTCGGAGTTAAAGGTTCAAATGCAAGAGTTGTTAGACAAGAGATTTATCCGTCCGAGTGCATCTCCGTGGGGAGCGCCGGTGTTATTTGTTAGAAAGAAAGATGGATCATTGAGGTTGTGTATTGATTATAGACAGCTGAATCAAGTGATAATTAAAAACAAATATCCCTTACCAAGAATCGATGATTTGTTTGATCAGTTGCAAGGGGCTTCGATGATCTCTAAGATTGATTTGAGAACGAGATATCATCAATTGAGGATTAGAAAGGAGGACATACCGAAGACGGCATTTAGGACGAGATATGGACACTATGAATTTACTGTAATGCCGTTTGGATTAACAAACACCCCCGCTGCCTTTATGGATTTGATGAACCGGGTGTTTAAAGAATTCTTAAACCAGTTCGTGATCATTTTTATAGACGACATATTGGTATATTCAAAGAGCCTAGAGGAGCATGAGTATCATTTGCATTGAGTGCTGCAGACTTTAAGGGAGAATGCACTATATGCTAAGCTTAGCAAATGTGAATTCTGGCTCAGTCGAGTAGTATTCCTTGGACATGTGATCTCCGGAGAAGAGATCTCGGTAGATCCGTCAAAGATTGAAGCAGTAATGAAGTGGCCTAAACCAACAACGGTAACAGAGGTTCAAAGTTTTCTAGGTTTAGTGTGATATTATCATCGTTTTGTGAAAGGATTTTCATCGATAGCAATGCCGTTGACACATTTATTGAAAAAGGAAACGAAATTTGAATGGACTGATAAATGTGAGAGGAGTTTGCAGGAATTAAAACACAGGTTGACAACGGCACCGGTGTTGATTATCCCATTAGGACCCGGAGGATACGAGATATATAGTGACGCGTCGTTGAAAGGATTGGGATGTGTACTCATGTAACATGGGCGAGTAGTAGCTTATGCTTCAAGGTAGTTAAGACCGCATGAGTTGAATTATCCGATGCATGACTTGGAATTGGCAGCTATTGTATTCACCCTGAAGATTTGGTGACACTATTTATGTAGAGAGAAATTTCAGATTTATACAGTCCATCAGAGCCTCAAATATTTATTTTCTTAGAAGGAATTAAACATGAGGCAGTGTCGGTCAATGGAATTGTTAAATAATTACGACTATGAAATTCTATATCACCCCGGAAAGGCAAACTGGGTAGCAGACGCGTTAAGTCGGAAGTCGGGCATCGCACATTTGATGGTCAAGGAGTGGACACTATTAGAAAAAGTGTGGGACTCGAAGTTTAGATTGAAAGTAAGTCAAGTCTTGAGCTTACTGGCTACGCTTAGGATTAAACCGAAAATTCATGCTGAGATTAAAAGGTTGCAATTGACGGACCTAGAGATCCAAAGAATTTTAGAAATGGAGGAGGCCAAGAAAAAGCCGGATTTCCAAGTATCTGAAGATGGGATATTGAAGTTTCGTGGATGACTATGTATACTTGACGATGCGGAACTTAAGGAAGAGATTCTGTCAGAAGCACATCGTAGTAGTTATAGTATACATCCAGGTGTATTAAAATATATCGAAATTTAAGACAGTACTATTGGTGGAACAGTATGAAGGCAGACATCTCTAAGCATGTGGCCAAATGTCTGACATGCCAATAGGTGAAGGCATAACATTGTAAGCCCGGGGGATTGTTGAGACCATTGGAAATCCCATAATGGAAATGGGAGCACGTAACTATGGATTTCGTGCCAGGATTACCAAAGAGTCAAAGAGGCCATGATGCTATTTGGGTGATTGTCGATAGGTTGATCAAGTCGACACACTTTTTGACTGTGCGAAAGAACTTCGCATTAGACCGATATGTAGAACTGTATGTACAGTAGATAGTTCGTTTACATGGAGTGCCAGTGTCTATAACCTCATATCGTGATCCTAGGTTTATCGCCAATTTTTGGAAAAGTTTGCAGACGGCGTTAGGATCCAAGTTACAATTTAGTATAGCTTACCACCCTCAGACAGATGGCCAGTCTGAAAGGACGATTCAAACTCTGGAGGATATGCTCAGAGCATGTGTGCTGGATTTTTCAGGGTAAATGGGAAGAGCAACTGCCCTTAGTCGAGTTTGCGTATAATAATAGCTTCCAGCAGAGCATTGGAATGGCGCCTTTTGAAGCGCTATATGGCAAGGCTTGTAGAATGCACGTATGCTAGGACGAAGTGGGACAAAGAACTATAACCGGACCAGAACTAGTTGATCAATCGATTGAGGCGATTAAGATTATACGTGAAAGGCTGAGGACAGCTTAGACCCGTCAAAAGAGTTATACAGGCAGAAGGCAAAGACCTTTGGAGTTTCAAGTTGGAGATCACGTTTTTCTTAAGGTATCGCCCATGAGGGGACTATCCAGGTTTGGTAAGAAAGAGAAGTTGAGTCCGCGGTATGTGGGACCGTTTAAGATATTGGAAAGGATCGGAGAGTTAGCATATCGTCTTGCACTGCTGCCAAATCTATCGCAAGTGCACAATGTGTTCCACATATCGATGTTAAGGAAATATGAACCGGACCCGATGCATGTGCTGAACTATGAGGAAATAGAGATAGATGACAAAGTGTCATTTGTTGAGAGACCGGCAAGAATTGAAGATCGCAAAGAATGAGTTTTGAGGAACAAGACAATCTCGATGGTCAAAGTTATTTGAGAGCACCACGGGACTGAATGTGCAACTTGAGAAAGTGAAGAGATGATGCAATGTCAGTACCCCCAGTTATTTGAATAAGTGATGGGAGTTGTAAGTTTTTGGGTAGTGGGGAGATTTATAAATTTCGAGAACGAAATTTTTATAATGGGAGAAGAATTGTGACATCTCAAAAATTTGTCCATTTAGGATTTATAAATTATTGTGTTTTGTAAATTTATTAACAGTTGATTCTCGCCCGGAACTAATCATTCCTGGGATATTAACCATTGGGGAAAGGCTAATTAGGGAATTAAATTCGTACGACTATTAGAAAATTCGATTGTGAATTTAATTTTGACCATGAAATCGCCGAAGTGATATTTTGAGCCACTGTTGGCCGATCTAAGGGTAGTCAGGGATCAGTTCGCCACTATCATAGTAGTGGATTGTGGGTGATTCCGCCTGATCACGAAATGACTTGACGAATTATTCTGAACCTATACCGAATGATCGTATCCCACGGATCTAGCGATTGATCCTCGTGATTCTAACAACAACCGAAATTATCACGAACTGAACAGACTTGCACGTGACTCGATATATTATCAATCACGAGTCGAATATGCGAATGTCCCCAACAAGCCGCCCGTTAGTTTGAGAAACACTCGAGTTACGTTTAATATAATTTAATTATTTAATTTAGCCGAAATCGGACACCGAAAAATTTGGAAGTCACAACGGGACGTTAGGACGACGTTGCGATTGTAACGTGCAATTTTTGTCGTGCCCGAATCCTTCAGAAAAACTTGATTTTGATGAGAAACAAAGAATCGGACCATTTTACCCTTGAGAATTAACAAAGGGCATGTTTTATGGGCAAATGGCGTTTTGATCATTTTGCCCTAACTTTTCGACTAGATAATTTTGCCTTGGACTTTTTGAGAAATTGCAAGTATACCCTTGGATATTTTGGGTAAGATTCGATCCGGGCCATCGATTTCAAGATAAGATCAAATCTGGACCGTCGGATCAAAAAGTAGAGAAAGGGGTATTTCGGTAATTAGCCACTTTGGTCAAATTGGACTAATTTAGTCCAATTTCTTCTCTCTCTCCTCTTCCCTCTCCCATTCAGCCCCACTTGCTGTGAGTTTTCCCCCCCACCGTACTCTCTCTTTCTCTCTCTCTTTGCCGATCGCCACCCAAGCCGCTGCCGCCCGGACAGCCGATCGCCGGTCACGCTCGCAAGTTGCCGTCCGCTCGCCGTACCGCTCCATCGCCACCCCCATCCCGCCGTTCTCTCTCCCCTCCCCCTTTCGGTCCTCCCTTGGCCGTGAGCCCCACCGGCCACTGCCCAAGCTGTTGCTCGTCGATCGCCACAGCTAAGCCGCACCGTCGTTCGCCGTCGTCCCCGATTGAGTGCCGCCGCTTTCTGTTTTAGCCGAGAAAGTCTAGAACTTGATAAGTCGCAATCTAAACCCAACTTAGGACTTTGGGTATCGATGAGCGATTTTGGGTGAAACCGGGAATAGATTAAGTGCGGAATGGTATGATTTAAGAGTGGAATTAGGTGGCGGGCCTTAGGATTGAACTCGGAAAATTTTTATTGGAAATTTGAGGACATTAGTGGGCTGTGGACTACTGTTCATAAGGCTGTGATGGGCTGATTGGGACACATGTTGGATTTTTAGAACCGAAAATTAATGGTGAGAAAGTCCCGTGAAGGACCGAAATCGATTTGACGCCGTTTGGTTAGAGAAAAATAGCAATTTCTATGTTTTACGTGCATTTGAAATATAATTGAGTTGGGATGGTGAAATTGAATGTGTGATTATGCAACTGGTTGATTTAATTATGACTGCTGGGTGCATGCGTGGGCCATATTATTTTAATTATTATTATTATTGGCCATGTCAAATGCTGAGTATGCATGGATTTCGTATAATTAATGCGTACACGGGCCACGTGTGAAGGGCCAATTGTGTGTGGCAAATGCTTGTTGAGCATAAGTAAGAAAGTGAATATGAGATGGCATGGGTGATTGTGGAATTCGTGCCGTCCTGAGGCGTGTACTTCAACACGGGACGATGTCCGGTTTTATCGGAAGACTGCTAGCCAAAGGCGTGTACTTTAATGCGGGTTGCGCAGTAGGTGGTAGATGTTGAGCCTGAGGTGTGTACGTTTACGCGGGCAAGAAACATGGCCTGAGGCGTATACGTGTACACGAGCCTGGAGTGTTGTGATAAGTTAGTCGCAGTGGACCTGAAGCATATACTGTAACGCGGGTCACTGGAGAGAATGTAAAAAATGATAAGGTTGGATCGAAACGAGTACGTAAAAATAAAAATTTGTCATGTAGGTGATTGCTTATAATGTGAGTGTGACTAATGTGCAGGGCGCAAGCAGGATAAGTGCAGGTAAAATAATTGATGTACCTTCTATGTGATTATGTGGCACATGTGTGTGATTGTGTTTTATGAAATTATCTAGAGGTACATGATAGTCTAGATGGGGTTTAGGGGTGAACTTACTGAGAAGTGTTCTCACGGTTGTTTCAACCAACAATTTCAGAATCCCAACTGGATCCATGAATATTTCGCCGCTGCCACCGGAACGTTTTGGAATACCTATACATACTGAGCTTGAGGTTGCATAGTTTCCGATGGGCGATAACTTTACCTGGATTAAGCATACTTCCACCGTCTTCGCAGATGTAGGTTTACCTCTTTTTGATGAGTATAAGTACTCTGCCTAGTTCTTTCGGGATGATGCTGGGGATGAGTTCGGGCCTGTTAAGGGTTTTGGCGTTCCATTTGACTTAGTTGGGGACTGGGATCCGTTGGCTATACCTCCGATAGGCGGGGAGTTGACTAGTGCGGAGGTTAACCTGGCGTAGTCAAGACTGCACCCGGTGCCAGCAGCCAAGGATTGTCAGAAGCTGAACACGAATCTAAGTCCGAAGGATCGCAAGCAGCAGGTGACCCAATGGACATAGATTTGGAACTGATTCCCGAGGAAGGACCAGTGTCACGCCCCGAACTCCCGTCAAGCCCGCGACATCCCGTCTCCGATCGAACAGTTGCGATGTCCCAGGTTATCGCCGACCTCATCTAAACACATCAGAGTTTTAATCGCGTAAACGGAAACTATAAACACACTGACAAATTAAACTGGGGAGAATTGGGAGAATATTCATTTGTATTACTTGCTCAAAACTTGTTCTACCATATATACAATAAAACAAACCTCTGTCTACCAGTGCACACTTTACCGAAACTATCAAAATCAAAAAGGAGTCGATGACCTGACGTTCAACCTCAAAAATGGCTCTCATCCAAGGCAAGCTTTCCCACTTCTACAAACACGATTGTCGTGTGTCTTATCTAGGTTATCCCGTCACCCATCGAAAACTCAGCTACCTCATACTCTGTATGTACTGGTATTCCAAAACGTACTGGTGGCGGTGGTGGAAGGTTCATCGTTCAGGTCGAGGTTCTGAAAAATTTTGGTTTGCACAACCATGAGATTATATCTTAGCAAGTACACCCCTAAACCTAACCTAGGCTATCACGTACCTCCAGATAATTACGCAATCACACACATTCACGTACATCAAGTAATCACAAAGCAAGCACGTCAATTAATGTGGTCAGGCTCAATCATGCGTACACCCGCACTCAATCATAATTACGTCAGATGCAAACATACGCATGTACCATTCTCATCCCACTATTCCTTCCATTTTCATTTTTTACTTTCACATTCCTCGCCAGTGACCCGCGTTAAAGTACACGCCTCAGGCATACTGCGACCATTCATTTTTCCACAACACTCGCTAGTGACCCGTGTTGAAGTACACACCTCAGGCACACTGCGATCATTCACCACATCCGGCTCGCGTACCCGTTCACGTCTCAGGCCCCAATCGCGACCTGAGCATCACACGCCCCAGGCCCGATCCCAACTCAGCTCACGCCAAATGCGACAGGCCTACATGATTGGAACCCGAGCTTATGATACCTCGGTCCAATCCCGGTCTCACCCGAGTTGATCGTACCTTGGACCGATTCTCATACTTGCTTTTTCAAGCCTCAGCTTGTGCCAAATGCAATAGACCTACGTGATCACTGCCCGAGTTTACGATACCCGGCCCGATCCCATTCTCGTACTATCATACCTTTGCATACTTTACCACAATCACTTGTCACATCACAACTTCTCCTTACTCATGCACATACTCGATATGCATTTACCACACGCAACTGGCCCATCACACGTGATCCGTGCACGCATCGAGTCACACGCGGACAGAGCTCACTCAACAACTCACATGGCCAATATCAACAATTAATTCGATCTGGCCTACGCGTGCACCAAACAAACATATGTCCACTATATAAATACACAAATAAGCACTCTATTAAATCAACCCCATCCAGAATAATTCGAACATGCCTAAAACACGTAAATTGCCAATTTTCTCCAACCAAATGGCGTCGGATTATTTCCGATCCTTCATGACACTTTCTCGCCATTAAATAATGGTTCTAAAAATCCAACTTGCGTCCCGAACAAATCATCATAGCCCCGTGAACAGTAATTCGCAGCTTGTAAACAGTAACTCGCAGCTTATAATTCACCTCAAATGGTCCTCCAAAATTCCAAAAATAATCCTCAAGGCCCGCCAAACATTTCCAATCATAAACCCCAATATTTTGTACCCGCATAATGTCAATTTTACCCCGAATCAAATTATCCATCAATGCCCAATATCCTAAATCAGGATTAGAGTGTGACTTACAAAGTTCTAGACTTAATCGGCTAGAACGGGGAGCGTCTGCACATAAACGGACATGGCGGGGACTCACGGTGGCGTCCGGCTTGAGCGGCGGCGGTCAGGCGGCGGCATGGGACTTGCACGGCCGTGGGTGGTTCACGGTGAGAGAGAGAGAGGAAAAGAGAGAGATGGTGAGGTTTGAGGATGGTGGTGGCTTGAGGGCGGCATGGATGGCGGCTTGAGGGCGTTCTGAGCGTGCGGCGGCAAGCGGTGGTGCCGGCAGTGGAGGGAGGAACGGCCAAAGGGAAGCTCACGGTGGGGGAAAGAAGGAAAAACCAAATGAGGGGGGCTGATCGTGAAGGAGAAGAGGAGAGAATGGGAAGGAAGACAACATTTTTGACTCAAATAGTGACCATTGACCCAAGTGGGAAATGACCATGTTACCCTTGTCTCACAATTTTAATCCGACGGTTCCGATTTGATATTATCTTGATCCTACGGCCGAGATTGATTCTTGCACAAAAATATCCAAGGGCATACTTGTAATTTCCCAAAAATCCAAGGGTAAAATTGTCCAATCAAAATTTTATGGCAAAATTACCAAAATGCCCTTTACCCTTAAAGCTTGCCCTTTAATAAATCCTAGGGGTATTTTGGTCACTTTCTCCGTTTCTTGCCCAAATTGAATTTTTTCGAAGGATTTAAGCGTATTAAAAATTGACACGTGTCACATGCAACGTCGTCCTAACGTTCCGTCATGACTTCCTAATTTTCCGGTATCCAATTTGGATAAAAATTCCATTATTAAATTCTATTAAACGCAACTCGAGCGTTTCTCGAGCTAACGGGCGGCTTGATGGGGAAATTCGCAGAATCGACTTACGACTGATACTGAATTGAGTCACATGCAAGTCCGTTCGGTGCGTGACGACTTTGGTTGTCATTAAAATCGCGAAGATCAATCACTTGATTCGAGAGGTACGATCGTTCGGTATAATTTCGAAATCATTCGTCAAGTCATTTTGTGGTCCAACGGAATCACCCGCGATCCACTACTAGGACAGTGGCGAACTGACCCCTAACTATCCTTGGGTCGGCCAACAGTGGCTCAAAATATCACTTCCGCGATTTAATGGTCGAAATCCATTCACGATCGAATTTCCTTTAGTCACGTGAATTTAATTCCCCTATTAGCCTTTTTCCTAATGGTTAACATTTCCAGGGATGATTAGTTCCGAGCGAGAATTTACTGCGAGCACATTTCATAAAACTCAGTTATTCAATAAATTCCAATTGGTAGAATTTCAGAATGTCACAACCAGCAGGGGTGGAGCCCGAGGAAGAACCTGAGATTGAGCCCGACGAGTCAGAGGAGCTGGAGGAGGAACTGGATTATATACTCCCTTATAAGCAGCATATGGATCCTAATTTTGTGCTTGAGTTCAATTTATTTGATGGACTGTTTGAGGAGAACCAGAAGGAAGCTCCAGCTGAGTCGGGTGACATCAATCATCCGATCGAAATCGAGGCAGAGTCGGAGGCCTCAGAGGAGTAGACCGTTCTAGGGAGCTCGGATTCGGACAACAAGGAGTCAGGTTTAGAGTGGACGCCCATCAAATAGGCGTAGAGGCTAGAATAGGGGTTAAGAATCAGTATTTTGGATAAATACCATTTTTGGGTTTAGAATGCCAGGTCATCGATCTTTTTGGTATATCGTTAGTTAATAGTAAGGTGTGCACATGTAAATGGCGGTTGTAAGTTGTAAATATTTTATAAACTTGGTTATGGAAATGAATACGTGTATTCTTCCTTAATGCTTCCCCAGTTTTATATTGTTTGGGATTAATTGTAGTATTCGCTGTGATTGTAAATCTCTGACGATTATTGAGGTCGGCGATATTCCTGGAATGTCGCATTGATCGACCAGAAGAGGGATGTCGCATGCCCAATGGGGCTTAGGGCGTGATAGACCTTCTTTAGTCATAGCTCTCAGTAGCAATGCTATGTATTGTGAGTTTACTACTAGGGACTTTTACTTAGGCTTTTTGGAAGAGAGCACTTCAAAACTGATGTTTTGTTGTTGGTTTGGGTCTTGAGACTAGTTTTGAAGGTTCATTGTACTAAGGAGGCAATTTAGGACAATTATACTTATCTTGGCATAAGCCAATGAGTTGGACACAAGTGCTTTCAGGGAATCAACTATGGTTGGGTGTTCCTGCCCCTCTTGCTATGACTTGCTCATAACCTCTTAATTGTACTACCCTGCTTGTGTTCGGATTTCTAGGTCTCTCTCTGTCTCTGTCTGTCTGGCTTTCTTTCTCTATGTGCAGCATCCAGCTTATGTAATGCAAGTTTTGCCCTGAAAGAGCTGTCACCGTGAATTTTGATGATTTTTGGAATTATTATCGAAATGTACCTTCTATTCTTAGTCATTTTTCATGGTGATGCTTAAAATGAGTTGGTAGTAGTGAAATAATTGTTTTCGTTTGACGTAGGGCAGTCTATAGGTACTTACTATATTTTATGACTGTCCTTACTGCTTACAATGGCTTGAGCAAAATAACTTCTTCTGCTATATAAGAATCTTTTCCCCAGACCTTTCAAAATATCTTTGATATGCATTTCCAGATCCACCAAACTATTATTTCCAACATGAATCTTGAGTTTGTCGCTGAAAATTCGGTCCTCAATCTTGGAGGCTCATGTGATAGAAATCACGCATATTGCATTGTGCAAAGCTAATTGTGTGTGTTTCTTTGCCTTTGAATAAATGGTTAGTTTGTTCGTTTCCTTTCTGTGTTGGTTTTGGTGAGCTAATGAATACAACTTTGTTTTCTTTCCCTTTAAGAAAACAAAACTTTGTCGTCCACTCACACATATATTTAGTCCTTATGTTAGGTTTTTAACTTGGTTGATTTGCTTTTTCATAATGCTTTACGGGTTTTGATCCTTTTGCCACTTCGTAACATTGCATTTCGAGTTGTTAAGAGGCTAATACAGCTGACACCTTCAAATCACAAGGTACAATTTAAGTTTGTTTATTGAAGTTGTTGACCTAGTGTTGAAAATTTTACAGTTGATTTTGCCGCATTGTATTATATAAGTGACGAAAATTCAAACCATTTGGCCAAAAAATCAAAATATCTATTTTTGAATTAAGATCTAAAGATTGTTACCCTCTTACAGTTCACAGTATTATCCTAGACACAACTATAATGTGTCCATCACAATTTGGCATTTTGATACCTTATAAGTTTTTTGACAGTGATATACGAAGTTAAAGGTAAAAAGAGAATCATTCAAGTTCTGAACAATGACAATAGACACTCATGAAAATGTAAATGGTTTTAGTCTTCATTCAAGTTCAAACTGTCCTATTACTGTCTCCTGTAGTCCACTGCAGTTGTCATGTTGATTTTAGTTTCTTTGTATAACTCTCATCATAAACAGAACCATAGAGAATGAGTCTGATGCATCATTATCAAGAACTATTTAGCTCCCCTTCCATCTCTTTTCTCTCACAATTTGAATAAGAGGAACTATGAGTTATGTTTGTCGTGTTTAATGTATTTTATTTAGAGTGGAGTTGGAATTTTGCTATGAGTACATTACACCCGGTCATGGAGTCAACAGATCTTTTAAAGGTGGGATTTGCCATAGCTTAAATTTAAATAATAAAAAGAAACATTATAATCACTTTACATATATATTTCTTACTCATTATCAATTATTCTAGCACTTTTAATTTTTCTTGATAATAATAATATTATTATTATTATTTTATCTTTACCCAAAATAATAATAATAATAATAATAATAATAATATTATTATTATTATTATTATTATTATTATTATTATTATTAATGTGTTGCTGCATTACATGGGTACCTTGCTACTCCAAATGTTTAGTGGCTACTTAAACAAAATAAGTTGAAACAACGAGGAAAGCAGTCAAACAGAAAGATAATCAGTTGAGTGAACATTTAAAATGGGTCAAAATTATACAATGCCATCGATACATAGAAAGAAATAAAAGGAAATGCACATGAAGTATGGCAGAGCGATCAGAAAAAGATAAGGTTAAGGTCTCTGTGAAGAGAAACAGCTAAAAAGAATAAGAACAAATGTCCAGAAAATCTCTACCTTAGTAGTTTTTATAATGAATATCCCAAACTTCAAAACTTAATTTTTTGGTATCAAATATAGTTTCCATTGCTTCAGTGAATAAGAGTGCTGTTAAATTGCTGATGTGGTGATTCAGGGCTAACCTGGCACCATGTAAGGCTGATGTGGAGCCCCATCATCCCTATATCTCACAAAATATTACAGAAATAAAAAAATTAACCTGTAGAATTTTGAAAATTAAAGAAAATAAAGAGAAAAGTATAGAGAGGGTAGGTGGTCCATTCAGCAAACATTGCTGCCTTGTCGAATCATGCCAGTCCATGACCAGGGTCACACCACCCTCACCTGGGCTAGTCAAGGCCTGATGTGACCCTTGTGAACTAAGGCAAGGCTTGTGCAGCACTTGCCCGGCCTTCTGCAGGACCTTGACTCAACCACAGTGAGGGTCGCAACCCTATCATATTTAAAATTGAATAATATTAAAAAAAATTTGTGTTTTTCCATGAAATATGACTGTTTTACCTTGGCGTCTAGCATGAGTCATTATCTTGCCTCAACCAAATGATTTACAGAAGCAGATCCCTATCATAGCATGTGCTAGACAAGGAGGGCTCCTCATTTCCATACTTCTTCGATTTGCCTAAGTGTGTCATGCTTTACATAACTTAGTGTTGGCATACCCTTGGTGCCACTTTGTTTTTAAAGTTTTTTGAAACTGGAAGAGTTAATTCAAAGGCCTTTTCCCCCCTTTAAATGAAAACATGTGTCACTTTCTGTTTGACTAATGGAAGCATGGATTGTCCACAGGTTAATGTGGAATACTTGGGACGGTTCTCTGATGATTTTGGTGCTGGAGAGGCTCATGACAATGAGGACATTGAGGTGTTTCAGGGTGTCCATGGCTCTGGTCAGAAGTCTTTGAAACCTACTGACTTTCGTGCACTATTTGATGGAAATCCTGATGATCACTTTCTGGTTCGAATTAAATTTACAAGGTCTATATTTTTCCTTGTAGTGCCAGTTTTTTTTTTTTTAAGTTCCATACTTTTTCTATTTACTGTGATCATTGTTGATTTTATGAAGTATACCTCTCTGTTGTTTATATTTTAACATAAATTAGAAAAATTATATGAAAGAGTTTTCCAATGAAAGATTATGATTTGATGACCATAAGGAGGATTTTGCGACATTTTCCACCAAATCATGAAAGCAAGAATATCAGAATGTAACCAAGCTAAGAGAACAAAAGAAGTATGCTAGAATGTAACAATTACAGCAATTGTGGTTTGATGTTATCTATTTATTTCTTTTTCTTTTATGAGAACCTGCTGAAGGAAGAGCCACTCTGCAACTCATACTGGTCAGTTAACTCTGGCCCTTAGGAAGTACCCTTACCTTGGACTGGGCAAACTTTGGTGGTGTAAATTTCTTGGGCAGGAGTCAAATACCTAACTTCCAGCTCTTGGGACAAAGCCCTTGCAACCAGGGCAACCCTACAGTGCTGATGCTATTAATTATGTACCTTTTGTTTCAGATGAGGAAAGCCTAGTGGAGAAAAAACTTCTTCATGATCTTTTCTAGACATAAAAAGTGACACTTTTGCTAATCTTAAATAAATTAAAATGTGATACCCTGTAAGACTATTTCCTTGAACACCATTTTTTGTCATTGAAACATTGAAGAGTTGGGGGCTTGATAATTATTCAGCCTCCTAGGATTATTTTCCCATTTTAACCTATGATAGACATTGGGATCCGTCTTAAGCAGGGTGGTTGTATAGGCCATCTTTCATTTTGTAGACTTGGCAGGGTTGTGTATTTTGCAGTTAATTCAACAGTTCATTTAATAAAGAACTTCACATTAGTTTCCAGTAAGCAGATGCTCCTAAGGCATGCTACGCTGCTAACTAAACTGTGTCTATCTAAAATGCCTTCTGTTCAAGCAAACCAGAACATGACAATTAATGATTTTCTTTCTCCTTTACAAATTCCACGGCATAGGATGAAGATCCTCTGTTCCTCTTTCTGGTTTTGGGTTGATTTGGAAACAGCGATATATCAGGGCCTTTGTGGGGAAGAAACTTTTGTTAAGGAACTTATTGAAAATTGGTTAACTTTTTGTATAATGGGGTTTATTCTTGTATGTAAATGCTTTGATTAACATTGTGAATTCCTGGTCTTGCAAATTAGTTTTTTTATGGCTTTTAGCTTTTTTTAGGCTTTGGGCTCATTATGTAAATGAGTTGGCACGCCCTTGGCTCCTGATAGTGATATTTTCTTTACCTTTAGGCTCCGTTCGTTTGGCAGAAAATATCCTCCTTTTGGAAAATATTTTCCCAGAAATCATTTTCCAATTTTCTGGTGTTCGGCGACCGCCGATCCGGCGGCGGCGATGGACAGCGGCGACCGGCGGCTGGCGGCGACCGGCGGCTGGCGGCGACTGATAGCCGGCGGCGGCCGGCGGCGACCGGTGAGTGGTCAACAACGGTGACCGGCGATCAACTTCCTCTCCCACGGAAAACATTTTCCCTTCCATGGGCAATTTTGCCTTCACTTTGAGGGAAAATGATTTTCTCTTTTCACAAAGAGGAAATAACTTTCCTCAAAACAATGAAGGATTTGGGGGTGGGGAAGGAAAATGTTTTCCTACGGAAAACATTTTCCGCGGCCGAATACCGGAAAACACGGAAAATATTTTCCGGAAAAATATTTTTTTGGAAACGAACACAGCCTTAAAGAGGAAACATTTTGTTTTCTTTTTAAAAAGATTTATCTCTTCTTTTGCTATTAAGCTTCCTGTTTTCTACTAAATTACTACAGGAAAAGCATAAAGCTGTACAGCGACTTCTACACATCTGACATGATTGTAGCTTCTCCTCTCGGTTTGATTACCGTAAGCAAATATTCTCATGCTTAAGGATTATTAAGTTGTTGGAAAGATTTACATTTTCATTTTTTATCACTCCACACTCTTATTGATCGACAATGAAGTCACATACTAGCAAGCATATCAAATTAGAAGGCGGATTTTACTGTTGGCTAATTCTTATTATCGCTATAAAAGAAGTTATTGAAATTTTAGAACAGCTCCTTTCATCAGATTGGAAGAGGATTGTTCAATTAGGATATGCCGTCTACAACGATACACATCTAGGAGCCTGTGCTTACATGAGACCTTTTTTTATTTCTGTTGGTGAGAATTTCACTCGATAAAATACAACACATTGAGGGGAACTGCTGATTGGCCAGCCAAACAGGGTTGGCAGCTGTAGAGAAAGAATTATTTTTTAAAATGATCACTTGTCGCTGTATTGAAAGTTTTTTTCTTCTGGAATTTTTAATGTTAATGATTGGGCTAATGATAAAGTTTCTGGCTTTTTAATAAAGCATGCAATTGACATCGGAACTGTGAATGACAGAAAATTGGGGAGGCTGAGAGAGAGAAGGAGAAAGATGTTGACTACCTATCTTCTATAGAGGTTATTCCTTTTACACATTCTATTTTGCATGTTTGTTGGTGGTTAACTTAATTCTGTTTTTGGAGGCTAGTACAGTTTTTGTCTGTTAAATAAGTGAGGATGTTTTACTCTGCAGATCCTGATCATAGATCACGCAGATGTCATTGCCATGCAGGTACAGCAGTCATCTGCTTTCTTGCTTATGATATATCTTGCATTCCAGAAAAATCTTTAGATTTCAGTGAATATATTTCTTGACCCATACTGGCTTAAAATTTCCAGAATTGGTCACATGTAAATACTGTGGTTGAGCAGTTGAACTGCTTACCCTCAAAGCAGCACGGAATGGATGTTATGCGCATGAGGCAATGGTGAGCTATACAGAGTACTTATTGTGCAGTCTTATTGTTTCTTCTTTCTTTCGTTTAATTAGCCTAAATATGATATTCGTATTTTCTCTTTTCTAGGTACTTGGATGGATATGCAAGTTTTACTGTCAGTCAATAGTACTTGGTTATTTTTTGAATCCAGGTATGTCAGACCCAAACTCCTTATTTTTTACACTGTCAGATGTCTTCTTCCACAAACACACAGGAAGCAAGTCTTGTGTAAAATAACAGGTAGAAAATATATACAAATTTTTTCCATTGGGGTAAGTTAAATTTAGGTTTAATTTCAGCAAAACAACTTTGAAACAAAAAGGATGTGTGTTATGTAGCTGTAGCCGCACTATTATCACAGTTAGTTTTCTTCATCAGATTTTCCTGTACTTGCTTGGGTCACATGGCCTTCTGCATTCACTGTGCTCATGCACAAAGTAGCATACAGATGTCAAGTTCTTGTGTGTGAATATGTTCTTGTATGCTCATTACACTGTGGTTAAATTTCACTCTTTTCTGTTCTGTTCTTTGTGGGTGGTGAGGTTGTGGGGGCTATCAAATTGCTGTCACTCAATGGTTTCGGATGAACAGGGTGGGCAGTAGCTAACTCTTGGATAAATTATATTAGGAGATCAAACCTGACAATAATACTTTTGCAGATATGAATTGTAACGCCCTGACCTCGGGGTCATTAACGTGACGTCCCGTTCATTAATATCTTTATTTATACACACGCGGAAGCATACTCGGGACGATCACAACAAAAATAACAGCGGGATTAAGACAAGCATCATGAGCAAACCTTATTATTACAGTGCATGCAAATATGTTTTAACAAGCCCTTCGGGCCATGGCAAATAACACATTTTTTTACACGCACTATGAATAGCAACACTCGACTTGGGTTGTCCTATGCCCACTACTGCTTCTCGCTCCTCACTTTCTTTGAACTCTAACATGGCTCGAACTCCTCCTGTCGCCGCCGTCCATTCGACCATCCTATGGACCTGAGGGTAGGAAAAATGGGGGATGAGTCGGGGAGATTCAGCAAGTGAAAACACTAATATCAAGCGAGGATATATCGATTGCCGTTAACATAAGTCGGCCCTTACCGCACCCGCATCAATGGCAGATCAATAGCAAAGTTCAACAAGAGAACATCAAGCACTGCTACATCGTGCACACGTTACAAACCACGGCTCGGTTCTATCTCAAAACAACATCAAACACGAAACATGATCAAATCGAGAAATGAACCAACCACGACCAACCAAACGACCGAGAAACGGTCCAAGCAAACCATGTCACAACGTATCTCAATATCCTTTCTCGATATTAGGGAATTCACTTACTCAATGAATAAAACAACAACTAGAGAACAAGTTTCGAGACGGGTGAGCTCGGGAAATTTTCGAGCTTTCTCCTTGCTTCGTTCTTGCTTGGCCGAGCAAACCTAGGCCTACGAAGGCCAAATCGTGGCTCTTGGGTAGGAACGAGAAGAGACACAGGCCGGTTCGGGATTGTTTTGAGCTTGAATCTCTTGGGCCGAGAAACAAAAGAAAAGGGAGAGGATGATGAAGTTGGTGTGAGGATGAGAAGAGAGTGGCGTGAGAATGGAGAAGATGTGGCCTGAGAGAGAGAGGGGAGGCTTCCTCTATTTATAGAACTTCAAACTTGCTCATCAAGTTGCTAATCCAAGCTTGCCCAAGAAGATAGATGACCATCATGACAAGGTCTCAAAGTCAAGACTCATCATAGCATGCATTTAATGCTCTTAAATGCTCTTAATGAACTAAAATGATGAAGGTCAACTTTGGTCCTCTCTTTCTCTCTCTCTCTCTCTTCCCTCACGGTTGCTCTCTCTCTCTCTCTCCTTCTCTCTCCCTTGGCCGAATGGCCCTTCTCTCTATTTATAGAGACAAAACTTGGGGCCAAAGAAAAGGATGATGTAAGCGCGCGTGTCATCGAGGCGATGAGGTCATCGCTTACCTCACAAGCCATCATGAAGGGCCATCAAAGTCAAGAATAATAATGGCCAATAAAGGCTTGTGGAAAAGAAGACCAAGTATTAATACAAGCCATTAATTAGGCTTCTTGAACAAGCTTCATTCTTAGCCAATCATTTTCAAGCTTACTTCTATATTTCGTTTCCCCTTGGTCCGACCTCCGATCAAAGTATAAAATATATCATTTGAAAGCTCGGAAAGCTCGGAATGTGTACTTTAAATCACCAGAAGACACCAAGTCCAAATTCCAACATTTTCGTATAGAAATTGCTAAATCCTTGAAATCTGGCAAAACCGAACAGTTTTGCACTGTTCACAAAATTGGACTTGAAAATATAGTAAATGGACTCCGAAAATTCTCAAATTTGGATATGTTATAAAAAAGAGCTTAATAAACATTTTTTATGAAGAACACAAAATCTAATTCTCTCTGTAAATACCATTTTCAGTCACTCAAATACAGACTAAAAACAGTTCACTGGAACAGAATATTTACTTCACAAAATAAGCTCTGTACAGCATCCAAATCATCTCAGAAAATTCCCAAACTTACACACGTTATAGAAAAGGAAATTTTCAACAACTTTCATGAAGGAAACTTTTCCAAAACTGACCCAGAAAAACTTGTAGAAAATCAAGACGGTGTAAACATCACCGAAATTCCCATTCCGAGCAGTTTCACACAGTCTGAAAATCAGGCCATCATACCACTCATATCAACTCCAAAAATTCTGAAATTAAATTACATAAAATTTTAAAATGTTTGGAACAACTTTCCAGAAGAAAGTGTCTGGAAATTCGGATCACAAAAGTCTCCCCAAAAATAACAAAATGAAAGGGTACAAATGATCCGAAAACTAGGTTTTCCAAAACAAGAGAAAACAATTTAGTTTTGATTGGAAAACCGCCAAACTTAAACCATAGCCATTTCCCAAGGATTGAAATTGAGGATATTATAATTTACCTGCGGCTTCCCAGGCCCAAAAATTGGGATGTGACATGAATGCTCTGTTCAATCATCACTGCCTTAATTACGAGGGAAAGGTGCGTAGATTGTGACATTCCGAATATTGGCCCATTTTTTGGATTTATAAAATGTGTAATTCGTCAGTGCGCTTATAATAGAATCTCGCCCGGGAACTGATCACTCTCGGGTTTTTGTTTTTAAAATAGAGATTTTGCTATAATCGCACTTGAACAAATTTTTCCGTTATTTAGACCCCAAACTTGACAGTCGATTTTTTAGAGTTTTGGGATGAAATAAATTGGATGGTGTCGAGATTATCATGGCCAATATCGAGATTATCAGGAATAGTGAAAAAGTGAATTTTCGACCGAATACGAATTTGGATTAGTAAACCTCCCTCGTTATAGTTTGATCTAATTAATTTGGCCTTTGTCCCTTTTTATATTCGAGGTTTATTTTAGACCGGTAGATTATTTTCGATTTTGAATTTGGGCCATCGGATCGCGTTAATTATTTGATTGAATTTTTTTTCCTCTTCTCTCTCTCTCTCTCTCTCTCTCTCTCTCTCTCTCTCTCTCCTCTGCGGGCACGTTTCCCCCGGCCTGCATCCCATTTGCCCATGCCCTGCAGACCAACTCCTGTCTGCTACTCTCTCTCTCCTCTTTCTTTCTTTTCTTTTTCTTTTTCTACTTCTTCTTCTTCTTCTTCCTCTCTCCTTCCTTGGCCAACTGGTTCTGCTCCGCCCCTACCCAGCTCACCGACCGCTGCTCGACCGCCCTCACACCTCTGCCCAACGCCGCCTCCCTCCTTGCGTCGTCGCCGCACCGCTGCATCGAGCAGCAGCTCCGCCCGGCGCTGCCCTCCTCCCTTCCCGAGCCACGAGCTCGACTCGTCACCATTTGTCGTCGCGTCCGGCGAGTCCCGACCGCCGTCTAGCCAGCTCCCCAGCACCGCCCTAACACCTGGACGTCACCGCCGTCGTCCCATCCATCGCCGTACTGCTCTGATGGCACCAGTTCGCCTCCCTCTTCCTCTGTTCTCTCTCTTGGTTCCTGCTCCGACCGTCACCGCCGTGAGTCGCCGCTCGCCGTTGCCGGAGCTGCTGCTGTCCCGGCGATATTGTTGCTTCTGTCCCGTCCAATTCGTCGCCGCCCGCCTTGCGACAACCCTGTCAACGTTGCTGCTGCTCCTTTCCCCTGTTTCTCTTCCACACGCCCTCGCCGCCACTCATCGGAGGAGCTCCGCCACCGCCGGGGCTATTCCGCCGCCACCACCACCTCGTCTAGCCATCTCACCTCTCTGTCTCCCGACTGCTCTCTCTCTCCTTCTCTAGGCCGTGGAATCGCCTAGACCGTCGCCGCCGCTTGCGCCGTTCGCCGGAGCCGCCACCACCGTTACTGTTCCGGCATGGGACCGCCGCTGTCCAGTCCCTCTCGTCGCGTGTTCGACTTCATTTCAAGCTTAGGATACCCGGTGAGTTTGACCCTAAACCCTAATTAGGCTAAATTGCATTTTTTGATAAGTTTTAGGGGTTAATTAGGGTAAATTAGGGATTAAATTGTGGAGATTATTAAGGGCCGATGTTGTGGCTGATTTGGTGGTGTAGCGTGATCATTTTATCGAGATTTAGTGGGCCAAGAGATGTTGTTCATTGGCTGGAAATTGTTGGATCGGAACGGCCCGAGTTCGGCTAGATTCGGTTTCAATTGTGGACTATTGTGCGCGCCTCGCTTTTGTTCTTATGGTGGCCGTTCTGGATGATATTTTGGGGAGTCAATTGGAGCGTTTTGAGAATACTTAGTGACCTAGAGTGACATGTTGGTGGCTATCCATATCGGGGTTTAATAGGACAAGGCGTGATCAATTTGGGGTTTAATCGTGCAATTACCGGAAATGGTCGCTTAGTGTAATTGATTGAATAATTGAGCCTTATTTGTGGTTTATTTGATGATGCCATATCGCATGTCTAGCGGGGCTAGGAATGGATTAGCTTGGCGGGCCTAGGATGTGCAAGTTTTTGTTGACCCGGTTGTGTGAATTTGTGCACGGGTTATGTGTCAATTTGATGCTATGGCTGATTTGAATTGATTGTCTGATTGGGCATGTTGATTTATGAAATTGAATATGCACGGTGCAAGTTGAACATGTGACATCGTAATTCGCACATGTGGATGTCCAAGTGTGAATGTGATAGCCATGAGTGTGCATCTCAAGCATTGGCACATCATGAGCATGTATGAATGTTCCTGAATTACATTTGTGATTACTTAAAATGCCCTGATGCGTATTACAAGGGGTTGAGATAAAAATTGGTGCTTGTGAATGTGTGATCACAATAAACTCTAATGCGTGTTACGCAGGGTAATGAACCCGTCTTGAGGCGTGTTACGTGGGATGATGCCCGATTTACCGGAAGATGACCAACCTGAGGCATATTACGAGAGTAATATGTCATGAGCCTGATGCGTTTAACGTGGGCCAGAGATCGATCTCGAAGTGATAGACCTAATGCGTTTTACGTGGGTCAGACTTGATGCGTTTAACGAGGGTCGGAGGAGAAATTGGTAAATAGAAGAGTGCTGGCATGCGAGCATGCATTGCTGCATTATTGAGGCATGACATGAGTGCGAACATGAGCACGTGCATTACATACATCGAGATTAAGTGATATGTGTATTTGTACTACGATCTAAATGTTATGGTGTTGTTGTGATTAAGTTTATTGAATGGCTAACCTACAGGGTCAAGTATGATTTAGATTTAGGCCCGACGGCCTGAGTCAGTTATGTTTTGATTTATGCATGGTTTAGTACTCGTCAGGAGGTGCACGTTAACCTAGTTTAGGTTTAGGGAATTACTCACTGAGATTATTCTCATTGTTGTTTAAATCACATTTTCAGACCCTCAGCCTTGAGGATGGCAGGCATACCGATGTGTTTTGGGAGAAGCCCTGACTAGCTGTAGTGCTTGACCCCCGAGCCACTTGCCCCTTTTTGTCAGTAGTGGCATCGACCCATTTTTTTGTTTATTTTTTATTATCGTGTTGTATATGATTTCCAGTACTAGTGCAAGTATTTTTGCTGCAATCGTTGTTGTTGGTTTTTGTGGCTACCTTGGTTATGTGTTTATCTTTGTACGGGTGATTTTATTTACTTTCGCAAGTGCTTTAAATTTCTGTGTTGGGCATTGGGTCGGCGACGTATCCTGGGACGTCGCATTCGAATCGACCATGGCAGGGATGTTCGCGCCGTAGGGTTCGGGGCATGACATCCCCATTTGATTTGGTATCAGAGCAAGATTAGCTCGATCCAATTAGGTCGAAGCTTGGAGTGATAAGGAGCGATGACCTTGGGTAGCCAGTAGGGTGATCTCGTGTGTTATGTGTACCTCCTGACTGCTTGTGTTTGATTGAATGCTTGTTTTAGTTGACCCATAAGGTGCAGGTGCTGTAGGACTCGAGGTCAGTACACGTATTCTTGTGATTGAAGTCTCGTGCTATTTATGCTTAATCGCATGTTGAATGATTGATTGTTATAGTGTTAAGTCCCCTACCTAGGATCCTAGACCGGTTTAGCTTGAGTTAGATCTCTAATCCCGATGTGGGAATTATAGCAGGAGGATGGACCTGTAAGTTGGGGAGACAAGTAACCAAGGAAGAGGTAGAGGTCGAGGCCGTAAAAGAGGTAGAGATAGAGGTCGAGGTCATGAGCCGGATCGTGTAGAACCACAAGTGAGAGTTGTCGAGGATCTAAGAGTAGATGGAATTCTAAGAGCCCCTGAGGAAGCTGGGATTTTAGGAGGTAGACTAGCGTAGGAAAGAAATGCCACGATCGCCGCTGCTGTTGAGGCCGCCATCCCTGCTACTAATGGGGCCAATGGGAATAATGGAAACAATGGAAATGGTGGGAATCAGGGAAATGTAGAGAATCCAATCCCGGGACCAGTGAATGTGATAAGGCCGATGTCTAAGTTAGTAGAGCAGTTTTTGAAGCTGAAGCCGCCAAAGTTCAATGGCAAGGGTGACCCCAAGACCGCACCCCGTTGGATTGAGGAACTGGAGAAGGCCTTCAAAGTGCTAGGGTGCACTGAGGTCGAAAAGGTAACACTGGCCTTGTACCAACTGCAGGACAACGCTAATGATTGGTGGAAGGCCACCAAAGGAAGGGTGTTTCCCGAGGGAACTGCTCAGACGTGAGCCATATTTTCTGAGAGCTTTTTGGGAAAGTTCTTCTCTGAGAGTGCAAGAGAAAGGAAGTTAGCAGAATTCATGAGGTTCGGCTAAGGATCGATGACAATTGATCAGTACGAAGCAGAATTCACAAGATTGTCAAGGTTCGCGCCAAGGATGGTAGAACACCCCGAGGATAAGGCGTGGAGATTCCGGGATGGACTGAAACCGGATTTAAGAAGTCAGATGATATCACTGAATATCAAGGACTACAGTGAGATGTATGAGCGGGCTCAGGCTATAAAGCGGGATCAAACTGATAGGGCAGCCGTTTCTGGATCGCGGTTCACCCCGGCTAGGGACAACCGTCGTCTGGAGAAGAAACCGATGGCGGGAAATAGGCGATTTGTCCCACCGATCAAGAACAACATCGGGAAGCCGAGTCATCAGCAGAACAAAATTGGGGCCTATTTCAAGTGTGGGAGTTTGGACCATCAGATTAGGAATTGCCCGCAACAACGCCCCGCGAGACCCCCGATACAACAACCACCTCGATTTGGGAATCAGCTTGGAAATTCCCTGCAGGCTAATATGAACAGGCCGCCGGCACAAGGACGGGTGTACGCCATGGCGCGAAGGGAGATTGAGAATGCGTCAGGCATGGTCACAGGTATGGTTTCTCTATGCCATCATATAGCGTATGCATTATTCGACCCGAGAGCATTATATTCGTTTATATCTGCTCAGTTTGTTAAGTTGTCTGGATTAAAGCCTGTTGTGTTAGAAGTACAATTGTGTGTGACTACGCCATTGAAGGATAAGATATGTATATCACTAGGATGCCCGAATTGTGAGATAGTGATTGGTGGGGTAGAAAGCAGGATAGACCTAGCTGTGTTACCGATGTATGATTTTGATTTAATTGTAGGCATAGACTGGTTAGTTAAGCAGAATGCCGTAATGGACTGTAGTAGCAGGGTGATCCAGTTTAGCCCGGCTGGACACCTTAGATTTGAGTTTGTAGGGAGTCGAGGAGGAACCTTGATCCATTGAGTTTCGTCTATGGAAGCAACTAAATTGTTGAGTGAGGGCTGTCAAGGTTATTTGGCCAGTGTGGTTGATCCAACGGCAGGTGAGATGCGGCTTGAGGATATACCAGTGTTGTGCATTTTTCCTGATGTCTTTCCTTAGGAATTGCCGGGATTGTTGCCAGAAAGGGAAGTAGAGTTCGTTATCGAGTTGGCCCCTGGGACTGAGCCAATCTCGAAGCCGCCTTACATGATGTCATTGTCAGAGTTGAAGGAATTAAAGGTTTAGATGCAGGAACTACTGAACAAAGGTTTTATCCGACCAAATGCGTCTGCATGGAGAGCGCCGGTGTTATTCGTCAGAAAGAAGGATGGGTCGCTAAGGTTTTGTATCGACTACCGTCAGCTAAACCAAGTGACTATCAAGAATAAGTATCCCGTCCCAAGGATTGACGACCTGTTTGATCAGTTGCAGGGAGCCTCGGTATTTTCTAAGATTGACCTTAGGACAAGGTATCACTAGTTAAAACCCAAAAAAAGGACATTCCAAAGATATCGTTTAGGACTAGATATGGGCACTATGAGTTCACAGTGATGCCGTTTGGACTAACTAATGCCCATGCTGCTTTCATGGACTCAATGAACCGGGTATTCAAGGAATTCTTAGACCAATTCATCATTATCTTCATCAACGATATTTTAGTGTATTGGAAGAGTTCCAAGGAACACGAGGTGCATTTGGAAAAGGTCCTACAAACGTTAAGGGAGCACGCACTATATGCTAAGTTTAGCAAGTGCGAGTTTTGGATGAGCCGAGTGGTGTTTCTTGGGCATATAATTTTTGGAGAAGGAATCTCCATGGATCCGGCAAAGATTGAAGCAGTAATAGACTGGCCGAGACCGGCGATAGTTACTGAGGTTCGAAGCTTTCTAGGACTAGTAGGTTATTATCGGAGATTTGTAGAAAGATTCTCAGCGATAGCCACTTCATTAACAAGGTTGCTTAAGAAGGAAACTAAGTTTGAATGGACCGAAAAGTGCAAAGAGAGTTTTCAGGAATTGAAGCAGAGGTTGACGACGGCGCCAGTGTTGACGATTCCTTCAGGGTCGGGCAGGTATGAGATTTATAGTGATGCTTCGCTTAAAGGATTGAGATGCGTGCTAATGCAACATTGAAGGGTGGTTGCTTATGCATCGAGACAGTTAAGGCCTCATGAGATGAATTACCTGACCCACGACTTGGAACTGACAGCAATTATTTTTGCGTTTAAAATTTGGAGGCATTATTTATGTGAAGAAAGGTTCCAGATCTACACGGACCATTGGAGTTTCAAGTACTTATTTTTGCAGAAGGAGTTGAATATGAGGCAGAGGCGTTGGATGGAATTGTTGAAGGACTATGACTGTGACATATTGTATCACCCCGGAAAGGGCAACCGGGTAGCAGATGCCTTAAGTTAGAAATCGAGCATTGCGCATTTGCTGGTTAAAGAGTGGGCTTTATTAGAAGGAGCACGAGACTCAGAATTTAAGTTTGAGGTAGGACACCTCTCCGGTTTAATGGCGACATTAAGGATTGAGCCGAAAGTGTAAGCTAAGATCAAGGTGTTGCAATCTACAGATCTTGAGATTTAGAAAATTTTGAGTATGGATGACACTAACAGGAAACCGGACTTTCAAGTGTCTGAAGATGGAATTCTTAAGTTTCGAGGACGATTGTGCATACTCGATGATTTGGAGCTTAAGGAAGAGATTTTGTCGGAGGCTCATAGGAGCAATTACAGTATCCACCCGGGCAGCACTAAGATGTACTAGAACCTTCGTCAGCACTACTGGTGGAATAGAATGAAAGTAGACGTGGCCAAGCATGTGGCCAAGTGTTTGACGTGCCAACAAGTGAAGGCACAGCATTGTAAGCCTAGTGGGATGTTGCAGCCATTGGAAATCCTAGAATGGAAATGGGAATACATTATAATGGATTTTGTAACAGGATTGCCAAGGAGCCAGAGGGGACACGACTCTATTTGGGTGATAGTGGACAGACTGACCAAGTCAACGCACTTCCTAACGGTGCAAAAGGACTTCGAGCTAGAAAGGTTGGCAGAATTATATGTGCGTCAGATAGTTCATCTTCACGGAGTACTGGTATCAATCACATCGAACCGTGATCCCCAGTTTACTGCGAATTTTTGGAAAAGTCTGCAATCGGCCTAGGGGACTAAGTTGCAATTCAGTATGGCCTATCATCCTCAGACGGACGGCCAGTCTGAAAGGACAATTTAGACATTGGAAGACATGCTGCGAGCATGTGTTTTGGATTTTAAAGATGGATAGGAGGAACAGCTGCATTTAGTCGAATTCGCTTACAACAATAGCTACCAGCAGAGTACCAGAATGGCACCATTTGAAGCATTATATGGCAGGGCTTATAGAACACTATTGTGCTGGGATGAGGTAGGAGAAAGAAGTATAACGGGTTCAGAGTTGGTTCAGCAATCGATGGAAACAGTAAAGGTTATCCGGGAAAGGTTGAGAACAGCTCAGAGTTGTTAGAAAAGTTACGCGGACCGAAGGCGTAGACCGTTGGAGTTTCAAGTTGGTGACCACGTATTTCTTAAGGTCTCCTCGATGAGAAAGCTATCTCGATTCGGCAAGAAAGGAAAGCTAAGTCCAAGGTACATAGGCCCATTTGAGATTTTGGAAAGGATTGGAACGTTAGTTTATCGCCTAGCCTTGTCGCCGAATTTGTCACAAGTTCATAAGATCTTTCACGTGTCGATGTTGAGGAAATACAAACCGGACTCGACCCATGTGCTGAATCATGAGGTAATAAACGTGGACGATAGGATATCGTATGTGGAGAAGCCAGTTAAGATTGAGGATATGAAGGAACAGGTTTTGAGGAACAAGGCGATTCCGTTGGTCAAAGTTATCTGGGAACATCACGGGACAAAAGGCGCCACATGGGAAAGTGAGGATTTGATGCGACACCAGTACCCCCATTTGTTTGGATAGTTAGGTTGGATTGTAAATTTCGAGAACGAAATTTTTGTAAGGGGGGAAGAGTTGTGACATTCCAAATTTTGGCCCATTTTTGGGATTTATAAAACGTGTAATTCGTCAATGCGTTTATAATAGAATCTCGCCCGGGAATTGATCACTCTCGAGTTCTTGTTTTTAAAATAGGGATTTTGCTAGAATCGCACTTGATTGAATTTTGCCGTTATTTAGACCCCAAACTTGGCGGTTGATTTTCGGGAGTTTTGGGATGAAATAAATTGGACGGTGTCGAGATTATCATGGCCAACATCAAGATTGTCAGGAATAGTGAAAAAGTGAATTTTTGACCAGGTACGAATTTGGACTAGTAGACCTCCCTCGTTATAGTTTGATCTAATTAATTTGGCTTTTGTCCCTTTTTATATTCGAGATTTATTTTAGACCGGTAGATTATTTTCGATTTTGAATTTGGGCCGTCGGATCGCGTTAATTATTTGGTTGAATTTTTTTTCCTCTTTCTTTCTCTCTCTCTCTCTCTCTCTCTCTCTCTCTCTCTCCTTCTGCGCCCACATTTCCCCCGGCTTGCATCCCATTCGCCCATGCCCTGTAGACCAACTCCCGTCTGCTGCTCTCTCTCTCCTCTTTCTTTCTTTTCTTTTTCTTTTTCTTCTTTTTCTTCTTCTTCTTCTTCCTCTCTCCTTCCTTGGTTGACTGGTTCTGCTTTGCCCTTGCCCAGCTCACTGACCGCCGCTCGACCGCCCTCACGCCTCTGCCCGACGCCGCCTCCCTCCTCACGCCGTCACCGTGCCGCCGCGTCGCGCGGCAGCTCCACCCAGTGCTGCCTTTCTCCCTTCCCGAGCGCATGAGCTCGGCTCGTCGCCGTTTGCCACCGCGTCCGGCGAGTCCCGATCGCTATCCAGCTAGCTCCCCAACACCACCCCAACACCTAGACGTCGCCGTCGTCGTCCCATCAGTCGCTATACTGCTCTGGCGCCACCAGTTTGACCCCTTTCTTCTTCTATTCTCTCTCTTGGTTCCTACTCCGACCGTTGCCGCCGTGAGTCGCCACCCGCTGTTGCTAGAGCTGTTGCTGTCCCGGGGACGTTGCTGCTTCTGTCCCGTCCAACTCATCGCCGTTCGCCTTGCCACAACCCCGCCGACATTGCTGCTGCTCCCTTCCCCTGTTTCTCTTCCTCACGCCCTCGTCGCAGCTCACCGGAGGAGCTCCGTCGCCGCTAGGGCTGTTCCGCCGCCCCTACCACCTCGTCCAGCCATCTCACCTCTCTCTCTCCCGATTGATCTCTCTCTCTCCCTCTCTAGGCCGTGGAATCGCCTAGACCGTCGCCGCTGCTCGAGTCGTTCGCCGGAGCCGCTGCCGCCGTTACTATTCCAGCGCGGGGCCGCCGTTACTGTTTCGGCGCGGGACCGCCGCTACCCAGTCCCTTTCGTCGCATGTTCAGCTTCATTTCAAGCTTAGGACACTCTGTGAATTTGACCCTAAACCTTAATTAGGCTAAATTGCATTTTTAGATGAGTTTTAGGGGTTAATTAGGGTAAATTAGGGGTTAAATTATAGAGATTATTAAGGGCTGATGTCATGGCTGATTTGGTGGTATAGCATGATCATTTTATCGAGGTTTAGTGGCCTGAGAGATGCTGTTCATTGGCTGGAAATTATTGGATTGGAACGGCCCGAGTTCGGCTAGATTCGGTTTCAATTGTGGACTATTGTGCGCGCCTCGCTTTTGTTCTTATGGTGGTCATTCTGGATGATATTTTGGGGAGTCAATTGGAGCGTTTTGAGGATACTTAGTGACCTAGAGTGACATGTTGGTGGCTGTCCATATCGGGGTTTAATAGGACAAGGAGCGATCAATTTGGGGTTTAATCGTGCAATTACCGAAAATGATCGCTTAGTGTAATTAACTGACTAATTGAACCTTATTTGTGGTTTATTTGATGATGCCATGTCGCATGTCTAGCGGGACTAGGAATGGATTAGCTTGGCGGGCCTAGGATGCGCAAGTTTTTGTTGACCCGGTTGTGTGAATTTGTGCATGGGTTGTGTATCAATTTGATGCTATGGCTGATTTGAATTGATTATCTGACTGGGCATGTTGATTTATGAAATTGAATATGCGCGGTGCAAGTTGAACATGTGACATCGTAATTCGCGCATGTGGATGCCCAAGTGTGAATGTGATAGCCACAAGTGTGCATCTCAAGCATTGGCACGGCATGAGCATGTACGAATGTGCCCGAATGACATTTGCATTGCGATCACTTAAAATGTCCTGATGCGTATCACCCGGGGTTCAGATAAAAATTGGTGCTTATGAATGTGTGATCATAATAAACCCTGATGCGTGTTACGCGGGACGATACCCGGTTTACCGGAAGATGACCAACCTGAGGCGTATTACGTGGGTAATGTGTCATGAGCCAGATGCGTTTAATGCGGGCCAGAGATTGATCTCGAAGTGATAGACCTGATGCGTTTTACGCGGGTCGGACTTGATGCGTTTAATGTGGGTCGGAGGAGAAATTGGTAAATGGAAGAGTGCAGGCATGTGAGCGTGCGTTACTGCATTGTTGAGGCATGACATGAGTGCGAACATGAGAACGTGCATTACATACATCGGGATTAAGTGATAAGTGTATTTGTACTGCGATCTAAATGTTATAGTGCTGTTGTGATTAAGTTTATTGAATGGCTAACTTGCAGGGTCAAGTATGATTTAGATTTAGGTCCGATGGCCTGAGTCAGTTATGTTTTGATTTATGCATGGTTTAGTACTCATCAAGAGGTGCACGTTAGCCTAGTTTAGGTTTAGGGAATTACTCACTGAGATTATTCTCATTGTTGTTTAAACCACATTTTCAGACCCCCAGCCTTGAGGATGGCAGGTGTACCGATATGTTTTGGGAGGAGCCCCGGCTAGTTGTAGTGCTTGACCCTCGAGCCACTTGCACCTTTTTGTCAGTAGTGGCCTCGACCAGTTTTTTTATTTTATTTTTTATGACCGGGTTGTATATGATTTTCAGTATTAGTGCAAGTGTTTTTGCTGCAATCGTTGTTGTTGGTTTTTGTGGCTATCCTTGGTTATGTGTTTATCTTTGTACAGGTGATTTTATTTACTTCCGCATATGCTTTAAACTTCTATGTTGGGAGTTGGGTCAGCGACACGTCCTGGGACGTCGCACTTGAATCGATCATGGCAGGGATGCTCGCGCCATAGGGTTCGGGGCGTGACATAGATTTTCTTTCTTACTAAACTTTTGAGGTGCTTATCAAAGCATTCATGGCCATTGCTATGTTTAGACCATTTAATTTGATGCTATGTATGTGGAGCATGTATATTCTGGTGCTAGAAGGGATGTGAGATATATGCAGTTTTTAAGGTGCCCCGTCTCTTTCGTTCTACTAGTTCTTGGAGCAAACATACTGAAAGATCTTTTGAGATCCAAATTCCTCTTAGAGGGCGATGTCCTTTTGCTGTGGGGTTTTAAGTGGAAGTGCAAAGTCTCAATAGCTTTTCTCATAACGTATTGTTAAGAAGCATGAATTGTCTTTGTTTTCATTTCTCTATCTCCATCAATGACTTGCTTGTACTTTTTCCTCCGCTTACTTTTTTTTGGCTTTTATAAACGCTTTTTAACATCTACTCTTTTAAGCACTATGCAAATATTGAATGCATAATTGTACGCCAAGGAATTAAATCTAGTCAAATTCACATGATAGTAACTTAACGAATGGCAAGAAGTGGGGTGACACAGACATTACATAATGCGTTGTGTGTGTCATAGCCATGAACTGATTCTTATTGTGCAAGAATCAGCGTCAAGCAAATACCTCACTTCTAACTTCAAACATTTGAGTGCTAACACATAAGCAAAAACGACAATAAGCCAAGTCTCTGCTATATGAATACTTTCATACAAATGTTCGATCCTGTATTAGATCCTCTGTAAGCTTTAAATGCTCCATGTATTTGCTCATCTTCTGGTTCCACATCTTTCCAGATCTTCTCTTGCCCTTTTCAACAGTGTTTTCAGCTCTTGCTCACCTCTTGTCACTGGAGCATTTGAATGTCTTTGTTTTAATAGGACCAAACCATCTCAAAGGAGCTTCTACCATCTTATCTTCGATTGGGGAAACACTTACTTTTTCCTGGGTAGTTCATCTCTAGTCATCTTTTCTCCGGTGCCCATACATCCAACAATACAATCTCATGTCTGCCACACTCATTTTATACTCTAGTTTAAATTTTTGTACTTGAGCAAATCTCATATTTAATGAAGTCATTAAAAATAGTGGTATGGTACCTGAATAAACATTAAGAATAGGTAGTCCGTTGGTTTTCCTTTGTGTTACGATGTTCAATTTTGTGTTTCAGAGATTAAAATAAAAAGAACTATGAATATTAACAGTAGTATTTGGGGTGAGTTGGGGCCAGATCTTTGATGAGCCATCATGAGTAGCGAAGGAGGCGACATAGGGTTGGATTGGAGTTTTACTTTAAAGGATCTCATATGTGGGTTCCTATTAGAGAGAAGAAGGCCGATCTATGTCTAATCTTCTTGTGATAATAATGTGTGAGAGCCTTTCATTTGTTTTTGGTTCTTTTAGAATGCTTAATGTGGAAGGAGAGAAATTGTACTTTCCAATGCTCTCAGATGTTTCGCACAATCTTAACCCAAGAGTCTGTTCTGGCTCTCAATGACTAATTAATTTTCCAATGTGTATTAACTTGTGCAGGTGAAGTTGGTCTGCGAGTACAAAGGAATTCTGCCTAAAGTGTTAATCCAAGCGCGTCAAGTAAATGGCTTTGCTATACTCATTCTTGTGTGTAATATGCAGTCAGATTCACCTATCTTACATTAATTTGATTGTGTTTGTACTTGGTATGACATCTCTGTTGCAGGGTAGACTTCGTCGTTAAATCAGAGAAATTCCTTTTATATTCCTTCCATAAACTTTGTCCTTCAATCCTAAAGATTCATTTTTATAGTCCCTCCATATAGTGCAGAGGAAGTGACCCATACTAGTCAATATACTTCAGGAGCCTTCAGATGACCAATTTAGTTTTGTAGCTACTGTTATTGGACATAATTAAATGGCTCTTTCCCATGAATTCTAAATACATACTGTTAATAGAGTAACCTGATGCAATAGGTATGAAATGTCAGAAGTTCTGATTACTGTGAAATACTATCATATTTTATTGAAATTCTTTTATTTCTATATTTAGATATCAAATAAGCTAATTAGGGATTTGGTATTAAGTGGATTTGTATATATATGCGCTACAAAGAGAGCCTCCACTTAATATCAAAATTACTCAAGTAAAGATGTATTTGGACAAAAGAAGTGAGTAAAGATGTTGCCTTTTGTGTTTTCTCTCTCCCCTCTCTTGTGATCGCTAAAATCCTAACCAAATGGTTGCGAGAATATTTGTGTTGACTTTTACCATAATAATTGCAAATTTGATCGATAAGTGCTATGGCATTAGTTGTTACTAGTTTACTCTTGCCATTATCTGCTTGCCAGAGTCAAAATTATTTGTTTTTGGACAAAGGTTTGGATAATTAATAATTGCCTGACCTAAGTAGTCTTCATGAGAAGTAATGTTCCATACAATATTGGCTCTGTCCAACTTCCAGGTAGCCTTTCTTTTTTAGATGTACAGTTTTTGACTTGTGCTTATTTCATTTTTATAGATTTACAATGTTTCATATTTTTTTTCTTTCATTGGATTAGGCGGGCTTCTTCCTCTGATATTAAAGTTTCTTCATTCCCTGCAGATCTATGAACGCTTTGATGCTGACTCCATAGCAGAAGCTGATGATGCAAGGCTTGAATATTTTACTAAGAAAGTATGGGTGTCACGCACCGAAACCCCCGTCAAGCCCACGACATCCCGCTTCAGGTCGAACGGTTGCGACGTCCCAGGTTATCGCCGACCTCAACTAAACATCAGAGATTTAATCGCGCAAACGGAAACCATAAACACCCTAACAAATTAAACTGGGGAGATTTGGGAGAATATACATTTCCATTTCTTGTTTAACTTGTTCCACCATATATACAATAAAATAAACCTCTGTCTACCAGTGCACACTTTACTGAAACTACCAAAATCAAAAAGGAGTTGATGACCTGACGTTCAACCTCAAAAATGATTATCATCTAAGGCAAGCTTTCCCACTTCTACAAACACGATTGTCATGTGTCTTATCCAGGTCATCCCGTCACCCATCGGAAACTCAGCTACCTCATACTCTGTATGTACTGGTACTCCAAAACGTACTAGTGGCGGTGGTGGAGGGTTCATCGCTCAGGTCGAGGTTCTGAAAATTATTGGTTTACACAACCATGAGATTATATCTCAGCAAGTACACCCCTAAACCCAACTTAGGTTATCACGTACCTCCAAACAATTACGCAATCACACACATTCACGTACATCAAGTAGTCTCAAAGCAGGCACATCAATTAGTGTGGTCAGGCTCAATCATGCGCATACCCGCACTCAATCACAATTACTTCATATGCAAACATGCGCATGTACCGTTCTCATCCCACTATTCCTTCCATTCTCATTCTTCACTTTCACATTCCTCGCCAGTAACCGACCCGCGTTGAAGTACACGCCTCAGGCACACTGCGATCATTCACCACATCCGACCTGCGTACCCGTTCACGCCTCAGGCCCCAATCGCGACCTGAGCATCACACGTCCTAGGCCCGATCCCAACTTAGCCCGCGCCAAATGCGACAGGCCTACATGATTGGAACCCGAGCTTATGATGCCTCGGTCCAATCCCGGTCTCACCCGAGCTGATCGTGCCTCAAACCGATTCTCATACCTGTTTTTTCAAGCCTCAGCCTATGCCAAATGTAATAGACCTACGTGATCGCTGCCCGAGTTTACGATACCCGGCCCGATCCCATTCTCGTACTATCATACCTTCGCATACTTTCCTACAATCACTTGTCACACCACAACTTCTCCTTACTCATGCACATACTCGATATGCATTTACCACACGCAACTGCCCCATCACACGCGATTCGTGCATGCATCGAGTCACGCGCAGACAGAGCTCACTCAACAATTCACATGGAAAATATCAACAATTAATTCGATCTGGCCCACACGTGCACCAAACAGACATATTTCCACTATATAAACACACAAATAAGCACTCAATTAAATCAACCCCATCCAAAATAATTCAAACATGCCTAAAACACGTAAATTGCCAATTTTCTCAAACCAAATGGCGTCAGATTAATTCTGATCCTTCACGACACTTTCTCGCCATTAAATAATGGTTCTAAAAATCAAACTTGCGTCCCGAACAAATCATCACAGCCCCATGAACAGTAATTCGCAGCTTATAATTCACCTCAAATTGTCCTCCAAAAATTTTAAAAATAATTCTCAAGGCCCGCCAAACATTTCCAATCATAAACCCCAATATTTCGCACCCACATATTGTCAATTTCATCCCAAATCAAATTATTCGTCGATACCCAATATCCTAAATCGGGATTAGAGTGTGACTTACTGAGTTCTAGACTTAATCGACTAGAACGGGAAGTGGTAGCACTTAAACGGACACGGCGGGGACTCACGGCGGCGGTGCGGCTTGGGCGGCGGCGAACGGTGGCGGCGAGGGGCTTGCTTGGCCGTGGGTCTTGCCTCACGTGAGAGAGAGAAAGAGAGAGAAAGAGAGAGACGGCGGCTGGTGGTGGTGGCTTGAGGGCGGTTCTGATGGTGGTGGCGAGTGGCGGCGCCGGTGGTGGGCTTCCTGGTGGACGGCAAGAAGCTCACGGTGGAGGGGGAAGGATTTCATAGCAAAAAGAAAAAAAAAGGGGGGGGCCTGATCGGGAAGTTGAAGAGGAGAATGGAGAGAGAGAAGACATTCTTGACTCAAATAGTGACTATTGACCCAAGGCGAAAATGACCATATACCCTTTCCTCATACTTTTAATCCAACAGTCCCGATTCGATCTCATCTTGATCCGACGGCCGAGATTGATTCTTGCACATAAATATCCAAGGGTGTACTTGTAATTTCCCAAAAATCCAAGGGTAAAATTATCCAATCAAAATTTTGGAGCAAAATTACCAAAATGCCATTTACCCTTAAAGCTTGTCCTTTAATAAATCCTAGGGGTATTTTGGTCACTTTCTCCGTTTTTTGTTCAAATCGAATTTTTTCAAAGGATTTAAGCGCACCAAAAATTGACACGAGTCACGTGCAATGTCGTCCTAATATTCTGACGTGACTTCCTAATTTTCCGGTTCCAATTTGGGCAAAAATTCCATAATTAAATTATATTAAACACAACTCGAGTGTTTCTCGAGCTAACGGGCGGCTTGCCGGGGAAATTCGCAGAATCGACTAATGACTGATACTGAATTGAGTCACATGTAAGTCCATTCGGTGCGTGACGACCTCGATTGTCATTAAAATCACGAAGATCAATCACTTGATCCGAGGGGTACGATCATTTGATATAATTTTGGAATCATTCGTCAAGTCGTTTCGTGGTCCAATGGAATCACCCGTGATCCACTACTAGGACAGTGGTGAATTGACCCCTAACTATCCTTGGATCGGCCAACAGTGGCTCAAAATATCACTTCTGCGATTTAATGGTCGAAATCCATTCACAATCGAATTTCCTTTAGTCGCGCAAATTTAATTCCCCTATTAGCATTTCCCTAATGGTTAGCATTCCCAGAAATGATTAGTTCTAGATAAGAATTTACTGCGAGCACATCTCATAAAACTCAATTATTCAATAAATTCCATTTGATGGAATTTCAGAATGTCACAATGGGCGTGGTTATTTTGCTATTTTGTGAGCTATTATATTCATTTTATTCAGGACATTTAGTAAGCCGTGTAACTTAGGCCACGTCAGTCTGTCGCATTTATGCATCAGTTATATGTGCATTTTGCACCATTGAGTTCTTTGTAGAGCAATGTCATTTGCTGAGTGGTTGTTTGTCCATGTGTTGGTTGAAGTTTGTCTTGGCCTTTCTCTTGCTGCTCTGATTCCGTCTTTTGGGCAAAGTTGATGTTGATCCATAATATTTTATTTTGATCTCATTCGTTTTATTAATTTTTTTTACATCCATCTCCGTATTTAAGTTGCATCTGAATTCCCTATTCCATCTTCCACCTCATTTAAATTGCATAATCTTTCCATTTATCCTATGATCTTCTGAATGTTCCTTTCCAAAACGGCCCATAATGTTGCTTCGCAATACCTAGCCACCTAGCTAAGTGTTTGAAGATTACTTTAGTGCACTTTTGAAAGTAACATTAAATTATGTGATATTTCAATAATGCTGCATATCCGTAAATGTATGTGATACTTCAAGTGTTTTTTTGGGTTAAATTTCTGGGAATTGTTACACAGTAATCTATGAGTTTCCTTTTGTTTTTCCTTGATGAACTGCATTTCATGCCGATATCTGTCTCTCGATACTTTGGTCAATTGATTTCTAATTTACGTCAACTTTGTGACTGTTGGGTGTCTCTAAATGTATGGCAAATTGACTGAGGTTACAAATGAAATATTGTGACTGTTTAATTTAAGACTTTTGTGCACTCTACAATCTGAATAATTAAATTTCACTTATGAATGTGTGCTTTATAATTTTCATCAAATCAATTGAAGAGGACAGCACCAAGTATTAGGGGTGTCAGAACCGAACCGGAAAACCGAACCGAGATACGAACCGAACCGAACCGAACCGAACCGAAAATTTCGTGTATTTCGGTTCGGTTTTGTTTCGGTTCGGATCATAAAAATTAACCATTTTTTTTTCGGTTCGGTTTGTTTCAGTTCGGTTCGGATCAGTTCGGATCGAACCGAACTGAAATAAAGACTCTTCCTCAGTTCCTCTCGCCGAGACCCTCCTCATTCCCCATCGACTCTTCCTCTCGCCGCCCTCCACACTCTTCCTCTCGTCGCCGCCGCCGCTGCCGCTGTTGCCGGTGACGACACTCATCTCTCTCGAACCCTAAACGCGGAAAACCCCCCAAATCATCAAACCCCACGAGGAGGCCCAGGATCAGGAACCCCACCGCCCCCCCTCCAATTCGGAACCGCGAGGATCACAACCGCCGGCACTCAAGATCGTCGAGCTTGTCGCCGCTGGCGCGTCTTCCGCTACAGGCGCTTTGCTGGCGACGGCCGGGGGTGGAGCCGCGAGAGGTAAAGTGACCCAGAGAGAGAAGCAAACTTGACTGAATGTTTTGACTGGAAAGGGACCCAGAGAGAGAGAAGCAAAAAAGTTCTCTCGACTGAATGTTTCTGGAGCAGGTGAACTTCCTCGGTCGCCCTCCACGGCAGTCAAAGGTCACCGCTTACCTTCGGCGAAGTTGTCCTCAGCCCTCACCAGCTGTACCCTGTTTTGCGGTGAGGAAAGCTCGAAGAATTTGGATTGCACTCGGGACCGATTCACTGTTGTTAATCATCACCAAATACCTCCTTTATCGACTTCGGCCGCTGTAACTTCTTTGTGGTCGCCTTGTTCAAGCCTGATCAGTAATCATCGCTGGTAATATTCTATACTTGCTCAAACCCAGTTTGCTCGAAGACAATGGATTCTATTTTTGATTTTTGCGATTTGAACGTGTTTTGATGTTGTTGCGATGATCTGAAAGAGGTTTTTGTTGTTTGTGATGACTGAGAATGAATCGTTTGTCTTAGATCTGCATATAGGCATTGCGGATGAAACGCTTCCAACCTGTTTGATAGAATGCCTCAAAGACACGAGTCAGAAATAGTCTGCGATTTTGTTCAAATATGAGAATATGTTGACGCAGATTGATTATTATCGATTGATCTGCTAGCATTTAGATTTGACACTATTCATATTTCACCATCATTGAGACCAATTCTAAGTCATGGCTGATTTTCCATTGCATGTGATGAATATGTAACTATACTATTCATTTGCGTTATATATATGTTTGATGTATATGTTATAATCAGATTATTGAACTTCACTAAACGCTCTTGCAGGTTGAATTGGAAAGGTTGCGGCTTCTTTGTGAGAGAATCATTAAACGTGAAAAAGTGAAGGTGAGCCAAGCAGTAAGATGATGTCTGTTTTATGGTATGCTCATCATGATGGCAAAGACGTGACTTTAGCATGTTTTTTCTATGGTGTTAGGGAGCTGCTGATATGCTAATTCACCTCTTTAGAAACTTAAGACACTTTCCATAGAAGTTCTTGCATTAGCTCTGCAGCTTATTTTCTATGCCTGCACAACTCTTTATTGGTGCTGGAAGGTTCTTGGCTTTATAAGATGGATTCTTATGGAGTTGCGCTGTTTGATCTTTCTTGTGATGGTGGGGGATCTTTTTTGCATGGATATGGCTTTACATGCAATAGGAGAATTTGGCATGCCTACCTTTATTTTTATATACAATCCTGCGGAGTCCATCCTTCATTGTTAACCTCCTAGGATTTGGCATGTTCTCCAAACTGTCCGTTCATGATTTTGCTGGTCACTAATGGGTTTTCTTTATTTGATTGTACTGCATATGTAGTGGGTTTTCTTTCTTAATATTGTTCAGTTTTGCTGGTCACTAATGGGTTATATAGGCTGTATGTTTCTGTTTTTGCCCTTCGCCTTATCTTTTTTCTTTTCTTTATGGTACTTTAATGGCCATCCCTTCTATTAAGTATTTGCTTGTCATACAAAGTTTGTTAACTTGACACAGTCACTTGAATTATAATAATTTCAGGTTTTAATTGTCATAGATTGGTAGATGTCTACTTCAATGAGTGAATCTAGTGGCACAAATAGGAGGAGGACGAGATCTTCTGCATGGGAACACTATAAAAGGACAGAAAACCCAGACAAAGCTGAATGTTTATATTGCGGGGTTATTATTGGTTGTTCTACCTCTCAAGGGACTAGTGTGATGCGTAATCATTTAGGTAGATGTAAGGAATTTCCATATGCGAACATTGAGAAAAGGCAAAAAAGTGTCTCGGGTCAACTTGATGGGGTTGGTAGTTCTAGGTCATTTGGTCCATGGAAATTTGACCAAGAAACTAGTCGAAAAGACCTAGCAGCGATGTTCATCATTGGTGAATTACCCTTTAAGTTTGTGGAAAATTCGGCATTTCGGCAATTTGTGAGTAGGATCCAGCCAAAGTTTTCAATCCCCTCAAGGAACACATTGAGGGAGGACTGTTATAAGTTTTACTTGGAGGAAAGATGCAAATTGAAAAAATATTTTTTTGATACATCTCCAAGGGTTTGTCTCACAACGGACACGTGGACTTCTTGTCAAAATATGAGTTACATGTGTCTCACTGCTCATTTTGTTGATGGTGATTGGAAGTTGCAAAAGAAAATCTTGAATTTTTGTCAAATCCCGGGACATTCTGCTGAAATTATAGGAAAAGCAGTGGAGAAATGCTTGACTAGTTGGGGGATTAAATACGTTTTTTCTATAACCGTGGATAATGCGAGCTCAAATGACTTGGGTGTTCAATACTTGAAAAAAAGACTCCACTCTTGGAACACTCTAATTTTGTCGGGTGAGTTACTCCATGTGAGATGTTGTGCTCACATATTGAGTTTGATTGTGAGAGAGGGTTTGAAAGATATAGATGATTCCATTGTTAGAATACGCTCAGCTGTGCGTTATGTGAGGTCTTCTCCTGCGAGGTTGCAACGGTTTAAGGAGTGCATTGAGCTAGAAAACATCGAGTCCAAGAGTCTTGTATGTTTGGACGTGGAGACTCGTTGGAACTCAACATACCTTATGTTGGAAGCAGCTTTGAAATTTCAGAAGGCTTTTATCTTGCTAGATATTCGGGATAGCAAGTTTGTTGAAGAGCTTTCCAAGGTGAGGGGGTTGCCTACTAGTGATGATTGGGAATATGCCTGTCAATTTCTTCCTTTCTTGAAGTTGTTCTATGATACAACTTTAAAAGTATCGGGTTGTTCTTATGTCACCAGTAATGATATGGCGAAAGATGTCTATGGGATTTTTATGATGATTGAGAGATATTGTGTGAATGAGGATAGGAGTTTGCAGGAAATGGCCAAGAGAATGAAGACCAAATTCAATAAGTATTTTGGCAATGTGAACAACATCAATCTAACATGGTTCATTGCATGCATACTTGACCCTCGACATAAGTGGGAGTATGTGAAATGGATGATTAATCAAGTTTATGAAAGCAAGCGGGCAGAAACTTTACGAGATAAAGTCATATCATCTCTAACATCATTGTTCGAGCAATACCGCACCGGTATATGCCCCCAAATCAATTTGAGGTCAAAGGGTACAAGGACAATGAACGTGTCAATGTCTCCTGTGGTTGGTGCGGACATTATGACTGCAATGTATCTTAGCCAAACGGGACAAGAATATTTGGAAGAAAAATCCGAATTAGATAAGTATTTGGAAGAAAGATGTGAACGCTATAGCGCCGACTTTGATATCTTAAATTGGTGGAAAGTCAATTCTTCGAGATATCCTATCCTCTCTTCCATTGCTCGAGATATTTTGGCCGTGCCCGTCTCAACTGTAGCATCAGAGGCTGCATTCAGCACAGGAGGTCGTGTACTTGACGTGTTTCGTAGCTCCTTGACCCCAAGCATGGTGGAGGCTCTTATATGTACGCAAGATTGGCTACGATCCACACCACTTTCACTTTCGATTGAGGAGGACTTAGAAGAACTCGAAAATTTTGAGTCAGGTGAGAAAAAATTATCGTTGAATATTTTATATCCTTTAATATTGCAATAGATACTTCAATTCTCATTTTTATTGTGAATTTAATGTAGAGTTGTCAACTGTGACTGCGGAGCTGAACTCGATATTGGTTTCCCTTGATGATTGACGAACAAAAGAGAAGTACGGATTCATGCTGTGAAGGTTGTGGCCAACCTTGCTGCTGAAGATGGATTTCCATTCATGTGCTTATGATTATGACAGATTTTTGTAGCACAGTATATCTAGCGTCTTCAGATTTCTGAATCTGAACAAGGCTTTTTTTTTTAGAGAGATTTATCTCTGGGCGGTTTCAGTTTGGGTTGTTCTTTTTTCTGTTATAGAGATAGAAAACAAGTCCCCCATTGCTTGCTCGCGCTGGCGAATCGGTGATTTTTGATCTTTCTCGAGTTGGTTCGGGTTTCCTAGTTTGGTTTTCTCTGTAAGATTCAGGTTGATATTGTCCTCGTGGTGTCGAAGCAGCGAGGGGTTTTCGGGTTGCATTCGTTATTTCGTTTTCCGCCGTGATACATTCCACTATTCCAGGGTTTATGCTCAACGAACTAGCGAAAGAAGGACAAAGAAATTACTACTGCTCAGTTGATGTAGGGACTTGTTTGCTCTGTGAGCCATTTGGCTGATATGGAATGGCTTCCCGAGTTGTCCGTAGAGAATCGAAGGATGGCTAGATGGTAGGATTGGAAAGGAATTGAGCGGCTCTGTCGGTGTGGTTTGAACATTGTCTCTTATTCTCACTGTCCCCCCTTTTTTCGGATTGCCCCTGCTCATGCTGTAGTTTTCCGTGTGATTTAATTACTATACGACAGATCATTTGGGATGATCATTATAGGGTTTAGTGGATAGTTGATTGCTGATGGAGATGTTTATTGGAGTTTCTAAGAAGTTCTCATACCATTGATATGTGTAAGCATCGCTATAATTAGAGTCATAGACCGGTGTGATACTATTTTATAAGAATTAATTTTCTTAATCATCACACTAAGGTGTAGATTGTATCGGAAAATACTTAATAAATTCTTGATGCTTAGTGGACACTCGTTTTTTTTTTTTTGGTAAGGTAAGATTATGTATAACTAAACATAATGCCAAATACAACCTAAGCTCGAAACAACAACTGACCATATAAGGACACAGCGATGTCCATACAAGGTCAGGAGTCGTCCAGCAGGACCAAGAAAAAAGAGGCCAAAAAGCCAGCTAATTACAAGAGAAGCGGAGACCGAAGAGGAAGAAAAAACAACCAGTCCGGAACTAGGTATAACAACCGAGACTACAGTAGCAAAACTCGGCCAGCGAAGAAGACAGGGGCCAACCGCCTGATCAAACTGAAGTAGCCTGAAGAAGCAGCAGCATGACGAGGGGGGGTCAGACACAGGTCCTCTCCATACCGCCAGAACACTGCTGGTACAACCGCAAAACCAGCAGCTGATGCCAACCGCTGATACACCCTGGAGAAGACGCCCGAAGAGGGGGGTCTCGTGTACAGAGTATCAGCTAGGAGGAGCACCGCAGCAAGGGTACCTGGGACTAAAGCCTGAATACACGAAAGCAACAGCAGCTTAGAATAAGAATACCCCGAACTGCCAACCCAGTCAAGCCTGAACATCCCGAGGTGAAAATATAGACACCGGGAGGTCCCACTTTCTCTGAAGAAGCCGGTTCCTGTAAGTGTCATCAATTCTCCCCATAGATGCGACTTTGTCCTTAACTACTTTGATGAGGTGCTTTCGCATGCCCGGAATAAAGATACTTTTGTTTCTGAAAATGGCATTGTTCCTTTCTGTCCAAATGATGTGACATAGAGCCCCAAAGGAAAATCTAGCTATGCGGTGAGCAAAAGAGGAACCACCACATACCTGCATCGCCCAAATAATAAGGTCATGCCAGGGACGATTGTGCCAAGGGAGGTTGCATTTCGTCGCCCAGAGAGAAGCTAGTCTACTAGTGTGGTTGCATTCAAAAAAGAGATGGTTGATAGAGTCTGGGGTAGACCCACAGAAAGCGCACAACGCCTCCTCAATCCTGTGATGCTGTATAAGGAACACCTGGGTAGGTAATCTGTTGAGAGAGATAAGCCATAGCAGAAATGCATGCCGTGGTACTATTTGACGGTCCCAGATGAAGGAGTGCCACGGGGTTGAGTGCCATTTTCTTCGTATGTGATTCCAAGCCCGACTGACAGAGAAAGGTTTGGATGGCTGAGGAGCCCATACAAAGTGGTCCATCCGGTTGTCCTCAAACCCCAGAGAACTATCCATCCAACCCAAGAGGGTGGTCAATGTAGTAGAAGGTTGCCAAGATCCTTCAAAAAAGGAGCGAACCGTGGCCTCTCGAGGGATACGCGACTGGTAGATCTCACCATTAGAGAAGAGTAGAGAGAGCGGTCCCCTTAGTGGACACTCGTTCGTTCGTGAGTAACGGCGGAAAATACTTAATCATTCATGTATGCTTATGATTTGCAGTGAAAAAGTAAAAAAAGCAAAAAATTATCAAAACGACCACGGACCACCTGAAACTTATCATAAAAAATTATCATAAAATTATCATAAATACATATTATTATAAAAAAATTATCATAAAAGAATTATCATGAAATTTTTTCATAAAAACAGAAAATCGAGCCATGAATAAAAAAGCAAAAAAAAAACAAAAAAGAAGAAGAAACCGAACCAAATCGGCTTATCGGTTCGGTTCCTATTCGGTTAGGTTCAAGGAGGAACCCTTAACGGTTCGGTTCGGTTCGGTTTTTCAAGAAAACCGAACCGAACCGAACCGTTTACACCCCTACCAAGTATGAACGTATTTGAGCATAATTTATATATAGTTGGAAAAGTAAATTTGAAAGAGGTGTGTAACCATGCCCAATGGAAATATACGATGAAGAATATTGAAGAATCAAACGAGTGCTTATTATACCATTGAAATGAATGAGGCATAAGTGCAAATAAATGAACTGAATGACGCATATCTTAGCAATCAACTAGTGGAAAGAAAGCTAAAATAATGACTGAGAAGTCAACCTCCATGGGTTCATGCTAGGAAAATCTACGGATGCGTGTCTACCTTTCAGAGGTTTTGTGAAGTTAAGGAGCCCGCTTAACACACTCCTTCCCACCTTCATTTGTGATTGGTTTTCAGATTATTACCTTTGGGGTACAGTAGAGATGCTTCTGTACAGAAATCTAATAATTTGCTATATTTATTCGCATGCCTTTTTCAAGTCAGTTATATGCTTGTTTTTTTCGTATTCTAAGTTCAGTTTCTTGGTGCAGGTTTTCCCAAAAATTGAAGATTTAATACACGCACGCACACGTACACTCACACGCACGCACGCACGCATGCACCCGCGCACGCGCACACCCGCACACATGCGCACGCCCGCACACGCACCCCCGCCCGCATCCCCACACACGCACGTGTAGATTATGTCATTGTGGGGTTTGCGGTGAAGTTTTCTAGATTTTTATCAGATTTCTTCACAATAAATAGATCTTCCATATGGTACATGCAATAGATTTCTTGGCACTTGTACTGGATAGGCTGACTAAAGAATTTGTTATTTTCTTTGGCCACAATATCTCTGCTGCTCTATTTGTGTGTTTAATTCTATTAGATTATTTGTATCATAAGGTTTCTGATGACCTTTTTCCATTATCAGAATATAATTTTTTCCCTCAGATTCAGTTTCCTCTATGACTCATATTACTTTCATGACAAGAATGCAAAGCCAGAAAAAGACATTAATGACCTCTTAAGAAAGCATGTTTTCGATTTTAATGTTTGTAGGGGCCACTAAACGTACTTTAGGTCAAAATCAATCTCCTTTTTCTTGTACCTGATGACAGTTTTCTTTTATCTGAGTATGTTCTTTATCCTTACATTTTCGCTCTCCAGCTTAGACAACCTCTCATGGCAAAAGATGAAAAGACTTTACGACCTCTTTAGATAGGATTTTCTCGAGGGTAATTTTATTAGGGGACAGTATAACCTTATTTAGGACAAAGAAACTTACTTTTTCTTAAACCTGGACCACTTTATATTTAGAGTATATTTTCTTCGTCATATTTATTTTGCTCTTCAACTAAGATGACCTTTTGTGGCAAAAAAGGAAAAGGACTTTCATGATCTTTTAAGATAGCATGTTCTTAACTGTAATTTTTTGTAGGCGCACTTTACCTATTTTAAGAAAAAACTCCTCGTTTTGAACCCGATGACTGTTTTTATGCAGGGTGGGATCATGCTTTTTATCAGTTCCTACTTTGAGTTTGTAAGAATTCGGAACTTTTTGAAGGCACAAAATGCTTCTTTCTGCCTACTGGGGGAGTAAGGACCTTTTCTACTATGTCATAATTACTAACTATGTCCTAACATCTTACCTCTTCTAAGTTAGAAGGCATTAAATTTGACAATGAGTTTTGTGCATTCATTTGAAATATGTGATTGAATTAAATCTTACTTTAGGTACACAAAGCAGAGTGATATTTCTCATTCACGAGTTTGGATCTTCGAAGGTACGAGGAAGATTATGCTGTACACCGAAAGAGCTCACTTTTACCACAGATATAAGGTTATGTGACGCATGCCCTTTCATTTGTGTTGTATATTAAAAAATGACATGTCCATAGAAATCCATGTGGGACTTTTCACAAGTCAATAAAAGCCGCTGTATGCAAGAATAGGCAATGTATTTGGATCCAATATGAATGTAAAGTCGGCATTATAATCGAAGAAAGAACTGGTACTTGACCATGTATATTAATCTAGCCCAACATTTCAACTTCATTAAAAGGATACATGCAATTTCAAATCCAGCTTATGTTAACCAATTGTTACTATATCTTTGAAATCGATGACATGATCGGATGCCCATTTTCTTGATGCTGTGACTACTTCCTCCTCCTCCTCCCCCCACCACCGCCGAAAAAATTTAAAATAAAACACCTTTCTCTTACCTTTCGGAACTTGGTCATTGGAACTTCAAAACGTCATTTAGTTCAACTTAAATAATAAGTTCATTGGGTTGGTTTGCAAAGAGAGCTGGAAAAGGGAGGGGGGGGGGGGAGGGCGGTGTGCGCGTGTGCGCGTGTGGTATTGGTTCTGGTTGGACTTGATAGATTGATGTGCCAATCAAGTTCTTGGTTTGTAAGGCATTTCGATTTAGTCTTGAATTGACATATAATTTATATCAATGATGACTCCGTTTGCCTTCAAATTTCCCACTAGATTTGTTTTGGTTTCATCCTTTTAGAATCCAACTAATGAGCGAACTGATTACATTTTTTGAGTTAGCCTTTTTTTATGCTGCTTGGCAATTGCTGGGGTCATAAAAAAAATTATCTTAGTAAATATTGGAAAATATGTAATCTAGCAACCATAGCACCAAGAAATGATGTAAGAGCTTGCTCTCTTCCGTCCTTGAGGACTAGGGTTTGCATCCCAACACTATGTTCCCTGCATTTTATCACAGCACATGGAATTGATAGAGAATTGAGCTTGCAAAAGACTTGGTACAAAATCGCAATAGTGTAAAAGGATTCGTATAGCCAACCCCGACCCACTTAATGGCTTAAACCTTGGCTTGGTGTTTTGTATGTGGAAATGATAAATACGTTAAGTTATAAAGCAAACGATATATGTGGTGGATGGAGTTTGTCATGCCCCGAACCCTTACGGGCTCGCAACATCCCTTGCTCCGATTGAAATGATGCGACGTCCCAGGAACGTCGTCGACCCAATCCAAACATCAGAGACATATGCGGAAGCGAAATATATAAAACAAAATCCCGGACAAAAAGATGACGACAATAGGGTAGAACAACAGAACAGACAAACAACAATAACGGCATTTCATACAATATTACTGCACCACAAAAACTAACATTATATTACAAACATATGCAGCAAACTAGCATCCGAAATCACCGTCATAACAAAAGATTAGGGTCTTGATTAACTTAACTTCCCTATGGGTCAACCCGATTTACATAACCCCTAAAATACCTTAGGGAAAACCTAAGGATCGCCCTCTTCCAGTCTGCTTCTGAATCTCTGGCTTGAACCTCCGGAAACTCACCTGCAGCTCCACTGGGCACCAAAGGCAGCACCCCGGACTTCCAAAAAGAAGAGGCAAACTTCCCGAGTTTATGGCTGGGGGTCTGAAATTGTGGATTATATAACTATGAGACGAATCTCAATAAGTGTACAACCCCAAACCCCATGTAGGCACTCTCGTACCGCCAGACAGAACACGCATCTCACACAACGATCAATCAATCTAACAATCACACACGAACCTACCTGGAACCCATCATGCACATTCTTGCACATTAGACTATAATATAGCCAGCACATCACAGCAAGAAATCACAGACGTTCGCGTGCCTCAATTATAAGATAGAAACCAATTGGGCACGTCCCATACCGTGTCTAGCTATTTTTACCCCATAATTAAGCATCACCTCATCCGATATAAACACACTCGCACACTACTCACACCATGCGTCACTTTCTCAAACTTCGCACATCAAGCCAATTTTCGCTCATTCTCAATTCTTCCACCACTACCGCGCCCGCGTAAAATGCATCAAGCCCACGGTCTTTTGACCTCATTAGGCATCGACACCCCGTTGGGTCGAGCATTGTCACCTCTCTAGGGACGGCATCGTCCCGCGTAAACGAACACGCCTTAGGATGGAATCCTACACACATTTTCCTTTTATCGTCCCCGCGTAAAACGCATAAGGACAATGGACTTCTGACCATGTCAGGGATCATCACCCCGTCGGGCCGGGCATCGTCACCTCGTCAGGGACGGCATCATCCCGCGTAAACGTACACGCCTCAGGACGGATCCTTTCCAATCAATCCAACATTTCCGTATCCTCGTTCCACTTAAACCATACTTACACATGGCCAACAAATGCACGGCCAAACATACACACCTCACACACACATTTCACAATTTCACATTCTCATCACACGAACACGCCACCCAATCACATTCTTGGCACGCGAATTCAATGCATATTCACACGACCACGCCCCTACACCTCATGGCCACATACACACGGCATAGCACCACATCACATCGGCCCAAGTACAATCTAAATCAGCCCCCAATCACAAATCACACAACCACGTACACAATTCAATTCATAGCATCAGGGTAAATTTGGGCAGTTTACATAGTGGCCGAAATCCATTTGAAATAAATAGCAAATCAATTCCAAAAATTCTGAAATTTGGATATGTTGTACAAAATATCTCGATGAACATTTTCGATGCAGAACTCGAAACCTAGTTCTAACCGTAAACACCTTGTTTTAACACTCAAAATCAGACGAAATCTGGTTCGCTCAGACAGCCCCTCAAACCATCAAAATATAACTCATTCAGTACCCAAATCATTTTGGAAAACCTTGAACTTTTTGTATATTATAGCCACAAATGTCCCCAACAATTTTTGTGAAGGAAGTGTTTTGAAAATAGGCCTGAAAAAATTTATAAAAATTCAAACAGATCCGAAGGTCGGGTGAACAGTAAATCGGGCAGTTTTATTTTGGTCCAAATATAGACTTCCGAATGGCATCAAATGATTTCCAAAAATTTCGAAATTAAAATATGTTATAATTCAAGATATTTAGAACAACTTTCATGAAGAACACATCTTCAAATTTGGCCCCCAACATTCTCCACAAAAATAGCAAACCAGACGGGTACAGTAGTCACAAATCCGAAAATTACACCAAATCACACGAATTCAAACTGTAATCGTTCTGTATCATCACAGCTCTATCCGAACCTCCCAAACCTCATATTTTAGTCTCCAAATCAGTCTACAATCACCCGAACAACCAACCATTATTTCAGTCCAAAATAACCACGAAAATCACCTAAATCGAACCCTAAATGAGCCTAGCAATACCCGAGGTCATAGGTGTCAATTGGAGAAGTCACTTACCTAAGAAAGGCAAGACGAACGGGCTGGATGGGTAGCTGAAACGAGCGGAACAGCAGCAGCAGCAACAGCAACGCCGACGGTGATGTGAGGAAACGAAGATGAAGAGAGAGAGAGAGAGAGAGAGAGAGAGAGACTGACCGTGGGGGTGGTGATGGCCAGTAGTGATGGGCTAGAAATGAGGAGAGAGAAAGTGAGTGGTTTGACTAAGTTGAACCAAAATTTCCAAATGCCTAAATTGCCCTTAAACACTTGGTTCTCATAAAAGCTTACCCAAATGATTGAGGGTAAATTGGTAATTCACTAGGCTACATTATTGGGCTGATATTATCCATATAATATCCCCAAAATAATTTTCCAAAAATTCGGAATCCCCAAAATTAAGCCTAGAGGCAAAATGGTCATTTTCCGATCTCGGGTCGAAATTCCATTTTTTGACCGTACCGACCCCAAATGTGTATGGCCAACATAATATGATGTCGGAATCGTGAAATAGCTTCTTAAGCCCTCGAAAATCCATTGCAAAGTCCTAGGAATAAAATAATATTATTTTTCACTTCCGAGCCAAAATTTCAATTTTTGACCGTAACAACTCTAAATGTGCGTGGCCACCCTTAAATGACATCGGCCTCAAAAAATAATCTCATACGGCCTCAAAATCAACGTCGGGGTCCCGAGGGGCAAAATCGTAATTTTCCCAGTCCCGAACCGAAATCCATTTTTTTGCAGAAATGGATGGCCCCAAGGTTGGCCAAGCCAAAAATGTCATCGGCCACTCAAAATTGTCACTATCAAAATTCCCGATTTCCGGGCCCGAATTCCAAAAAATGACTAAAATCAAGCAATCGCGACTTTAGCTTATCTCTAGCTCACGGGTGGCTCATTGGGATTACGCGCTCTCGACCCGTGACAGACACTAAGTCAAATCACATTTATGTTTGCTCGAGCCAAGGCGACCTCGATTATCATGTAATTGCGAGGGTTTGTTACTAGTTCCCTTTGGATACGATCAATCAGATAGATTGGTCTCGGTTGGCCCAAAACATTCCCTTGTCAATCCTTATGGTTGAAGGTCGAACCCAGGCCAAGTTCTTTGGTCGTGCGAACTCAATCTCGTAATGGCCTTAACCCTAAGGTTAACATCCCGTGAATGCACATTTCCAGGTGAGATCTCACTATAAATGCATTGGCCAAAATTCAGTTCTTAAATCTCGGGAAAAAGGATCGAAAATTCAGACTGTTACAGAGTTCTCCGCCGACATGTGTGCACGATGCTTGAGTCCTTCAACCCGAGCTTGCAGACATATATTTACAATTCACAATATTGCATGCCATTTGAATTTTTTATTTGATTGTTATTTGCCTCGTTAAATGTCAATCGTGGGTCCAATCCTCATTCTTGACCTCAGTTGACCCTGTTAGAATGTCTAATCGTAAAGTTTGAGGTTTTAGATGGAGGGATAACACATTGTCGCGACCCTAAAAAAATCGGTTATACGATCTTAGGCTAATGGATTACTAGATCAATTAAATTAACTAACCCAGCTCGAGTTCTCCCAAATTCTATCAATTCGCAACTTAGGTCCAATTGTGAGCATGCAAATATTTTCAATGGGAGTCGCCACTAATCATTTAAGGTAGGATGATTAGAAACCTAAATAAAATAGCGGGAGTACTATTTTATTTCTGCGAACTAGAAATTATGAATTCGGGGACTTGGTTACGCTAGATTCCCTAACGCCCTTTCGGTACCAATTTCCGAAAAAAATACTCAATTTGACAATTTTGATGAATCTTGACTTAAAGTTCAAAGGTGCAGAATTCTTTTTATTTATTTTTTTTACGAATTTAAATGAAAGCTAACCTATATGTAATGACGTGCAAAAATTGACATGCGATTAATGCAACTTAACATGCAAACTATATGTCGTGCAACGATGTGACCTATTTCTAATGACAGGTATATTATTTTTTGTTTTTTTTATGAAATTCGAAAAAAAAATTATCTAAGCATGTAATTTTAAACTAAAGAAATTAACCTATTCCAGAGCAGTCTTTTTGGTATTTTCATTACCACGGGCCTAGTTCAATTAAGCTCAGAATCATTTCAGTCAAGTCCATCCGCTGTTGGTCCAATGCAAATTATATGGGCATAATTAACTATGAAATGCTCCTAATATCTATATGCAATTTTAACTAATTAATTAATTAATTTTTTTTCTAGGGACCGAGATCGATCTCTAATTTTTATGCAATGAATGACTACTTGGATTTTCAAAATTTAGGTGTCAATAGCTGCCCCACTTTGAGTAGAGGCTCGTAGAGGTTTCGCTTAAAGACTGAGACCTAAATTTAGACTATGCAAAATAATGAATGATTTTTTATTTTGATTTTTTTTAATGCAATGATGCGTGATATGCAAACAATAAAGAACATATGCTAAGGCTTCTCACTTCGTGTAGAGTGGTGAAAGAGTCTTACATACGGATCGCACAAAAAGCGTCCAAGTGAGGGGAAGCTTTATAATGCTTTGACTTCCTTCGATCTCCAAACTTCTAATCCACTGGAAGTAAGGTTCTCAAGATATAGGATTGCCTATCTGTTACATGTAGTTTCCTATAGGTGCAAAATAGCACATGATATGAAGAAAGAATGGGACGTGTTGCCTATACCACTGGGCAATCACAAAAAGGATCATGTCACCTCTTCCATTGGGTGAGCATGAGGTTGGTTATGCCACCTATTCCACTAGGTGAACACAGAATGAAAAATTATGCTGCCTGTTCTACTGGGCAAACATAAAAATGGGGTGTGTTGCCTGTTCCACTGGACAACATTGGATAAGAAACTATGCTGCCTATCCTACTGGGCAAACATTAAATGGGGTGTGTTGTCTATTCCACTGGACAACACCCAGAGATATGTCACCTGTTTCACTTGGTGAACATATGAGAGGGATCATGTCTCAGATTTTACGAAAAGAGAAACAATGAAGAATAATTAGCAGATGTACATGATTTCTTTTTGTGTCATAAAAATGGCAACGCCAATTGCATCGCACCTGTTTTTACCTGAGAAAAGGTTAAAATAACACATGTGCAGGGGAAGAGAAAACATAATTCATGAATTTGCTTGTATTATTAGGCTTCACTGGGGAATTTATCAATAAGAACAATCATTTCGTCCTTTTGACAATTTGATCACATTAAATGATAGACCTTTAATCAGAAAGGACTTTCTACTCACTCTCAATGAAAGACTTTTGACCCGACCTTTGATGCGGGTATAAGAATCACTCGAACTCTCTTCATCATGCTTGACAAGGGTTCAGATATTCTCAAAATCAGTATGACTTGGCCAATCTAAGAGGTCTTTATAAGGACTAAAACGTGGGTTTGGTCAATGGCTTAGCAAAAGCGACTACTCGAGTCGAGGCTATTGAAAGAATTGATATCACCAGCTGTTCTGGATTTACAAGTCAGGAATGCTATAAAAATGAGATAGAAAAATCTTGCTCGCACTTCTTCGAGCAACATTTATAAGCATTTGAAACTCTACGTTAACTCAAGTGCCCTATTCTGAAGAAACTTCGGTAAAGGTTGTAACGTAGGTTCGGGTAGGCTTGAAATGAATGGCCTATTTCATCAAAAAGGGGGTATTATGAACATGGAGATTGGTGATCATCCAATTATGCTACTGGTACCATTGATCTATCTCTAGCAATGGCTCCATAAATGAACCTTCAAACGGTCTTTTCCTTGAAGACTGATCTTGTATGCCGACTCAGTTTTTGCTGAAGCTTTTCTATCTCTTCTTTTTCTCTCTGTTTTTTTTTATATAGAGAGATTTTCTTTTCGAGAGATTTTTCCGAGAGAGAGAACTTCGATTTAATGAAGTCCTTTTGCATCCTTTTTGATGAATTTTCTTTTGAGCTCTCATTTGTCTCAAGTCACATTGAATTTGCTTTGAGATGATTTCATTTGTTTATCACAAGAATGATTACCAATCGGGTTGAAATGAATTCACCGCTCAAATTGGGTAAGCAAAGAGTATACTGTGTAGGGATATAGAAAGAAATGCTCTTCTTCATATCTAAGGCGCTCGAGTTAACACAGAATTTGCATGTAATAAATATACTTGAAGATTGATGCAAGTGAAAGCAAGAAAATTCTAACCATTTTGAACTTTCTTAGAAATTGCCCCGGTATGGGGTTGTTCCTGACAAGGGTAAGAAATGAAACTTCGTTCAAAGGGGTTAAGCAAATGATAACCTATAGTGTTTAGATAGAGGAAATGAATGCCTCTCATCATTCTGGTCGTCATACATTTCGTGAGATAATCCTTTACCTTGTTAGCACAGAATTTTCATTCAACTCTCACTGGGGATTATTATTCAGGACGTATATGGAAATGACTTGCCTTTCGTCATCTTGAAGTCTCTCATGCAATATGATCGCTCATTAGGACAGAAACAGATTGCCAGATCAAAAGCTTTCCTCGAACAAAGCTTGGTAACATAAATTGATTCATGAAATTCAACTTGAAATTTGATAGAAACGAAGTCAGAACAAGTACAAATCAAGTATAATACTTCTTCACGGAATCAGAATTAACTGGACTGGAAAAAACGCGACCATCCATCTCAGCCAAAATCAAAGTACCTCCTGGAAGGACTTTCTTCACAATGTACGGGCCGCCATAATTTGGGGCGAATTTTCCTTCTGCAAGAGGAAATATCGGCAATAACTTCCGCAGGACAAGGTCACCTACCTGAAAATGTCGAGGCTTGACTTTCTTGTTGAAAGATTTAGCAACTTGTTGTTGGTAGCATTGACTATGACATAGAGCTCCAAACCTTATCTCATCAATCATATTCAACTGATCCAATCTCTGTTGGATCCAATCTGCTTCTGACAATTGTACCTGTGAAAGAATACGTAATGAAGGAATTTCAACCTCAATAGGTAGAACTGCTTCCATACCGTACACAAGAGAATATGGAGTTGCCCCGGTAGATGTCCGGATAGAAGTCCGATATGCCATAAGTGCAAAAGGTAATCTTTCATGCCAATCACGATAGTTCTCAGCTGTTTTATCAAAAAATTTTCTTGATGTTCTTGTTGGCTGCTTCGACCGCTCCGTTCATCTGCAGACGATATGGAGAGGAATTCAGATGCTTGATCTTGAACTCCTTGAGCAGATCATCCACCAATTTATTATTTAGATTTGACCCAATGTCAGTAATTATGGTCTCGGGTGTACCATATCGAGCAATGATGTCTCGACGAATGAACTTCACCACATTACGGGCCGTTACTGTCGTATAGGATATAGCTTCATCCACTTTGAAAAATAATCGATAGCGACCAGGATAAACCGATGTCCATTTGACACTTTAGGATTGATTGGGCCAATCACATCAATGCCTCACATAGAAAATAGCCATGGTTCAGACATCTGATGCAATTCATTCGGAGAAATATTAATCTTGTCACCATGGATCTGGCATTTGTGACAACTTCGAACATGCTGAATGCAATCGCTTTCTAAAGTAAGCCAGTAATGACCCATCCTCATTATCTTCCTTGCTAGCATATGACCATTCATGTGTGGACCACATACTCCTTCATGCATTTCTAGCATCAAACGAATAGCCTCGGTTGAATCAACACACCTTAATAAAACCGAATCATAGGACCTCTTGTATAGGCATTCTCCGCTCAAGAAGAATTTCGATGCCATTTTCCTGATATATTTTTGGTCAGATGCGGTACTTTTCTCAGGAAACTCCTGTGTTTGAAGATATGTCTTGATATCATGATACCACGGCTTGCCATCAGGCTCTTTTGTTGTGGCCATGCAATAAGTCGGTTTCTGTAAGACTTCTATCTTCAAAGGTTCAACTTCTAAACCGCTCGTCACTTGTAGCATTTCCGATAACATAGCCAGAGCATCGGCAAAACTGTTTGAGTTCTTGGCAAGTATTCAAATGAAATGTCTTCAAATTCTTCCACCAACTCCTCTAAATAGACGTGATAGGGCTGCAACTTAGCATCTCTAGTTTGCCACTTACCAACAGTCTGAAGAATAATGAGGGCTGAATCTCCGAACACCTTAAGTCGGGCTACTCTCATTTCAATTGCAGTTTGTAACCCGAGGATGCATGCTTCATAGTCGGCAATATTGTTTTTTTTTTGATAACCCAAGAAACCCCCGCATATTCGGCAATATTGTTCGTACAAGGAAATATCAATTTCGCTACGACCGGATAATGTTGTCCGCCTAGAGATATTAAAACTGCCCCAATACCTGATCCTGACAAGTTTACGGCTCCATCAAAATACATGGTCCATACATACTCATCAATTGGCATGACTCTATCCTTTAACGGATCCAGATCCTCATTTTTCCCAGGATTTTTAGCTAAGACATCGGCAATTACTCGTCCTTTAACTGATTTCTAGGACATGAATCGAACATTAAATTCTGAGATGAGAATCTGCCATTTTGCCAGTTTTCCAATCAAAACGGGTTGATTGAGCAAGTATTTAATGGGATCACACTCTATCACAAGCAATATCTGATAGTGCAAAGTGTATTGCCTCAACCTGTGTAGCACCCAAACCAATGCTGCGCACGTTCTTTCTGCTTCATAATAGTTCATTACAGAGGCGGTGAACTTCTTACTCAAATAATAAATTGCACGCTCCTTTCCATCCTCTTCACCTTTCTGAGCAAGCATGGCACCTAAGGATTCACTGTGAATTGAAAGGTACAGGATCAGAGGTTGCCCTGGTGTTGATGGAACAAGCATTGGAAGATTCATCAAGTAGTGCTTAATCTTGTCGAATGCCAGTTCACACTCTTCATCCCATCTAACTAGCGCATTCTTCTTGAGGAGTTTAAAGAAAGGCTTCGATGTCTCGGATAGCTGAGAAATAAATCTGGCAATATAGTTTAATCTACCCATTAAGCTACGAACTTCCTTCACCGAAGAGGCAGATTTTATTTCACCAATGGCCTTCACTTTTGATTGGTCAATCTCAATCCCTTCGTTACTGATAATGAAGCCGAGTAGTTTGCCGGAGGCTGCCCCGAACACGCATTTTGCCAGATTGAGGCGCAATTTGAACTTACGAAGCCTGTCGAATAATTTCTTCAAGATTTCTATGTGATCTTCTCCACGTCGAGTTTTCGCAATCATATCGTCAACATAAACCTCGATCTCATTATGCATCATGTCATGGAACAACGTGACCATTGCCCGCTGGTAAGTTGCCCCAGCATTTTTGAGACCAAAGGGCATCACCTTATAATGAAATGTCCCCCAAGGAGTGGTAAATGCTGTTTTCAACTTATCATTCTCATTCATCAAGATCTGATTATAACCTGAGAAACCATCCATGAAGGAGAATAGTTCAAATCTAGCTATACTGTCCATAAGCACATCAATGTGCGGGAGTGGAAAATCATCTTTAGGACTAGCTTTGTTTAGATCTCGATAGTCAACACATACTCGAACCCGACCGTCTTTCTTCATCACTGGGACTATATTAGCGACCCATTCTGAGTATTGGTTAGTCTCAATAAATCCCACGTTAAGAAGCTTCATGACTTCTTCCTTGATTTTCTTCACCAGTTCTGGCTTAGCTCTTCGCAGCCTTTGTTTCACAGGCTCAACCGAAGGATCAGTCGGTAGACAATGTTCGACGATCGATCAAGACCCGGCATGTCAGCATAGGACCAGGCAAAGATGTCTTAATAATCTTTCAACAACTGGGTCAAGCATTTGGCCACATCTTCAGGAAGACATGCCCCAATCTTAACCTCTCTAGGATTCTCCGTGTCGCCAACGTTGATTACCACGGTTTCTTCGGCAGTCAGAGGCTTAGATTTCTCATGGATTTCCAAGTTCCGTCGTATATTTTCATCATTCAGATCATCTGAGTCATCGGATTGGCTTGTATCACATATACGAGGGTCCACGATTCCCGTCCCTTCGCATGCCTCGAGAGTAGCCTTGAAACATGAAAGAAAGGGATCAAAAAGACAAGACAGGGCTTAACTACATGCAATTTTTGAAAATTGTTCTTTGCTTTTTTGAAATTCATTTTTCTTTCGAAGACATCGAAGCAAGAATTCTTGAGAAGCCCAACCCTCAGTTCTTACTGTAGGTGACAAATTTTTCAATCGTTGGTTATCGTCATCGGGTTGGTTTGGGGCACTTCAACAAGATTCAAAAATGATAAAAACCTCTGTAATTTTATTGATATCGAATCAATGAATTACATCTTATTGGATTGAAAAACCTAAGTGCAACATAAATTGGAATGAAAATCGAGAAAAAGCAATAAAGATTCCCACACAGGGGAGATATGAAAATCGAAAATAATTACTCTTGAGGGCCAGCGCCCATCCCTTCAAGTGGTCCTTCAGTGATTGCACCAATGTAGGTCTCAGCAAACCAACCGGTGAGGTAAGGTATACCATCATCAAAGTCCACCACCTTTGACTCTGACTTTTTAAAAATACAGGGTGACTGGTCATCCTCAGAATCATCAGACAAACTGACCAAAATCGCTTTACAGTGCTTCTTAGGTGAGTTAGTTAGAGCTTATGGCGACTTAGGAAAGATAAATCCAAGATCATCCTCAGTCGGGCTCAGATTTGAATGCTCATATCCTCCCACAACTCCAGCCGAGTGAAAGGTGTCGTTGATGGAAGGTGGTAAGGGACTTCGACCTGCTCCTGTTCGGCTTCTGCAATAATCATTGCCTTGTTCGCGGCCTCCCTGCCCATGATATCCCAAACCAGCTTTGTGGGATTGTCCATTTGTCTCGATCAGGGCATGAATGCCTTAGCCTTCCTTCCTAAGACCCTGACCTGGTTTAAAACCGTTACTGACCATGATCTTGGCCACCATGAGAGCTGCTTTAGAAACTTCAGGAACGGGCAACGACATATCAGAGGAAGCTTGAACAACTTGAACTATTTCAAATGAATTATAGCTATCCTCCTCAATATGATTGGGTTCAATGTATGGGATCGATGTTGCATTGAGGATTCGGTGATCTTCCTCTCCATAAATTGTAACCAACTTTGTTTCAGCCGCAAACTTGATCTTCTGATGCAAACTGGAGGGTACTGCGCCTGCATTGTGAATCCATGGCCGTCCCAACAAGAAATTGAAAGAAGAAGGGATATCCAGCACTTGAAAATGAATATTGAACACCGAAGGTCCGATTTGCATTTGTAAGTTAATCTAGCCTATCACATCCTTCTTTACTCCATCAAAGGCTCGAACAAAAGTCTTGGCTGCTTGCATGGTAGACGGATGAATGCCTAGTCTTTTCAAAGTAGCTAACGGGCATAAATTCAAAGCTGATCCATTATCAACAAGCACTCTAGCCACGTGAGTCTCCTTATATTTCACTGATATATGAAGTGCTTTATTATGACCACGTCCTTCAACTGGGATTTCCTCATCAGAAAATGCTACTTGATCCTTGAGGAGGATCGTCCCAACAAACCCCTCTAGCTTATCTTCTTCAATAGTCTCAGGCACATGAATCTCACTCAAAACCTTCATTAGAGTGTACGGGTACCTAATCCAGGTAAAATTGTCACCCATTGGAATTTCTTCAACATCCAGCTCGGAGTGTACGGGTACCCCAAAACGTTCTGGTGGCAGTGGCGATGGATTCATGGGTTCTGACGGGGTTCTGAAATTGTTTGGTTGAAAATAACCGTGAGACACTTCTCAGTAAGTACACTTCTAAACCCAACCTAGGCTATCACGTACCTCCAGACAATTTTACAAAATACACAAACATACACACAAGCCACATAATCACATAGCAAGCAATTTAATACAAATCCAAGCATGCACAATTTCCATGTTATGCACTCTTTCCATTCTCACACTATTCCGCCCACATTCTTCGCCAGTGACCCGCGTACACGTACACGCCTCAGGTACACTGCGACCACTAATCACAACACTTCCAGGCCCGCGTAAACGTACACGCCTCAGACCATGTTTCTTGCCCGCGTAAACGTACACGCCTCAGGCTTAACATCTACCACCTACTGTGCAATCCGCGTAGAAGTTCACGCCTCATACTGGCAGTCTTCCGGAAATACCGGGCATCGTCCCGCGTAAACGTACATGCCTCAGGACGGCACACTTCCCATAATCTCTCATGCCATGCCACACATCCTTCCTTTCTTACTCATGCACACACTCAGCACGCAATTACCACAATCAATTGACCCATTACTCGCAGTCCACATGCGCATTATTTAGCTCATAATTCAAGCTCACTCATCATAGGACATGGTAACATCATTAATTAAATTAATCAAACTCACGAGTACACCCAACAAGCACATATAATCACCCAATTGCATAATCACATGCCCAATTTGTTCACCACCATTTATTTATAATTAACTAAACATCCAACACGTAAATTCCCATTTTTTTCCAACTAATTGGCATCGGATTAATTCCGAGCATATCACGGAACTTTCTCTCCATCATTTCAAGGTTCCAAAATTTCAACTCGCGTCTCAATCGGACCTTCGTAGCCCCATAAACAGTAATTTACAGCTGGTGAACAGTGTTTCGAGGCATATGAACAGTGTTTCGCAGCCCCAATTTTCTGAATTTCTAATAAATATTGTCCGAATTAATTCCCGATGCCCGCCGTAAAATTTCCACTCCCTATTCATGCTATTCCGCACCTAATTTCATACTGATTTGTCCGAAAATCATCCGTTGATATCCGAAGTCCTAATTTAGGTTTAGACGCGACTTACCCGCGTTCTAGACTTTCACGGCTAGAACGGAACGCGGCGGCCCTCAATCGGGGATAACGGCAACAACGTACAACTCCCGGGTGGCGGTGATCGGCTTAGACGGCGAAGGTGTGACTTGCGCGTGGCCAAAGGCCTCACGGCCAAGAGAGAGAGAGGGAAACCGAGAGAGAGAGACGGCGGGAGGGTGATCGGCGTGAGGGCGGTGTGAGGAGGGGACGGTGGTGGCTCGGCGGCGGCTTGACCGGCGGTGATCGGCGGTCCGGCAAGGTGATCGGCGAAAGAGAAAGGGAGAGAAAGAGAGAAAGAAAGTGAGAGGGTGTGTATGTTTGGTTGGGGGGGAATTTCTCACGTTGGGGATGAAGAGAGGAGAGAGAGAAAGACTTGTCTAGACTAAATAGTAACTTTGACCCAAAATATCCAAGGCACAAAATGACCAAAATGCCCCTTGCTCCTATAACTAACCTTTTATAAATCATCAAGGGCAAAATTGTCACTTTCTCCATTTCTTGTCCAAATTGAGTTTTTCCGAAGAAATTAAGCACACCAAAAATTCACACGTGACACGTGCAATGTCGTCCTAATGTTCTGGTGTGATTTCTAAATTTTTCGGTGTCCAATTTAGGCAAAAATTTCCATAATTAAATTCTATTAAACGCGACTCGCGCGTTTCTCGAGCTAACGGGCGGCTTGCTGGGGAAATTCGCGAAATCGACTCATGACTGATACTAAATCGAGTCACATGCAAGTTCGTCCGATGCGTGACGACCTCGGTTGTCATTAAAATCGTGAAGATCAATCACTTGATCCGAGGGGTACGATCGTTCGGTATAATTTCGGATCATTCGTCAAGCCGTTTCGTGGTCCAGCGGAATCACCCGCGATCCACTACTAGGACAATGGCGAACTGATCCCTAACTATCCTTGGATCGGCCAACAGAGGCTCAAAATATCACTTGCGCGATTTAATGGTCGAAATCCATTCACGATCGAATTTTCTTTAGACGCGCGAATTTAATTCCCCTATTAGCCTTTCCCTAATGGTTAGCATTCCCAGGAATGATCAGTTCTGAGCGAGAAATTTACTACGAGCACATCTCATAAAACTCAATTATTTAATAAATTCCAATTGGCGGAAATTTCGGAATGTCACACTACTCCCCTTATAACTCCCATCCTGCAAAACCATTTAACACCTAAGAATAAGAATTCAATTAAATTTTGTCAAATTGAGTGGTTTTCTTTTTCATGAAATTTTTTTTTGGCCTAAGTCCTCTTTAAATTTTCAAAAAAACTCAAGTTGTCCCCAGCAGAGTCGCCAAGCTGTCGTGACCCTAAAAAAATCGGTTATACGATCTTAAACTAAAGAATTTAACCTATTCCAGAGCAATCTTTTTGGTATTTTTTTTTATCGAAATTCGAAATTAAAATCAAGTAAAAAAAAATAACCGCTAAATCTTTCGAATTAAGTTTTGATCTGAAGCCTAACAAATCGATCCTAAAATTCAAAATACCCGCTATGGAAATAACTCTATCTAAAGCCTGATAGATAGATTTATTTCCACGTGTGTGGTTACGGATTAGGAAATTTTCCTAATCGATCACATCTTGAAAAGATTTTGATATCTCAAATATTTTGGATATATTCAAGAAATTTTGAAAATTCTGATTTCTATCCAAATTTGAAAAGTAATAGATATCCAAGATTTCAAAAAAAAAGGAAATAAAATCCTAATTGGAATATGCTTATTACTCAAATATGCAAAATTAGATATCAATAAGCACAAATTAGGCAACAAAATATTCAAACCAAATCGGGATAAGATATTTACCTGATTTACAGATTTCTTTCCAATTTTGAATTTGCAGCGGATCGGGATTGTGATCGGCAACGCGTCGGGAACGGCGGCGCGACGTCAGGAATGGCGGTATGACATCGGGATCGGCGGAGGCTTGCGGCGGTGGCGGCTGTTGTTTTGCTGCCGTGAAGGACTAAACTCGGTGGCTTGTGGCGGCGGTGACGCACGAGAGGCGGTGCACGAGCGGTGGTGCACGAGCGATGACTCACAATTTAGGCGTTTCTTGGTCACAGCTTGATTCGTGGATTGACACGGGAAGTTCCCGCTAGTCAATGGCTTGGTTTGCTCACCATAACACCTTGAAAGATCCTGCGAAATAGAGGAAAATCTAGAAGCTCTCGGTGCAAGAAGGTTTGGGATGTTTCTGGTTGAATTCCTGCTGTTGCAGTGCTCGCCGGGGGTGTTGCAACAATGAAGGCATCGGACCACAGGGACCTGATTGAGACGGAAGAGGGCAGCAGCAACGTCAAAACCGTGGATGTGCGGCAATTCTCCGTTTGCACCACCAACAATTCTCTGGTTCTGCTCCTTCAGGGCCAATTCGTGTGCTTTTGTTTCTCAAAGCCACCCTTTTTACGAACTCTTCTCCTCAGAATTGTGGCCGTGAATCTCCGAAGCTCCTCACGATTTTTTCTTTCAATTGTATGGCCGTGTGTTCATTGTTTGGCTTCTTCTCTCTATGCTCTGACTCCCTTTTTTTTTTACGAAGCCCCCCCCTTCTTTGACTTTTCTTTGTCTTTCTTTCAATGGCCCCTCTCTTCACGTTTTCCTCTCTATTGGCTTTTCTCCCTGTCCAGAACGCAGAGACCTCCTTGTTCTCCCCTTTGACTCTCCTTTTTAAAAGAAACCCACCCGATAATCTTTTCAAAATATCACATTTGGGCTTCTCCCCTTTTTGCTTCTTTGACCGAGACCTCCCCCCTCCTCACGATTTTTTCTTTTTTGGCGTGTCAACGTCCAGAGAATGTATATTTCTTGTGGGACGAGTGAATATTTTCCTTCCCTTTTCTTTCAATCAAATATTCTCTTCAATTTCGTTGACTGAATTCTTCCAATGATTGATGGGCTAAGTCAAATTTTCATTACTGCGGGCCTAGTTCAATTAAGCTCAGAATCATTTCAGTCAAGTTCATCCGCTGTTGGTCCAATGCAAATTATATGGGCCTAATTAACTATGAAATGCTCCTAATATCTATATGCAATTTTAACTAATTAATTAATTAATTATTTTTCTAGGGACCGAGATCGATCTTTAATTTTTATGCAATGAATGACTAATTAGATTTTCAAAATTTAGGTGTCAACACACATGTATATATGGCCTATATTGACCCCGCAAAAAAGCATTATGGGATATACTTTCACACCCTTTCTCACATGTCGAGAGGGATCAAGAACAGCATGTGGAATCAACGAATGGGGAGCCTCATGGGAGATAAATCTAGGGCGAACTTGGCTCTCATACCATGTTAAAATGTTCAACCTAAAAGCTTAAGGTATTGGATGGAGAGAGACATTGGCCTATATAAATCCCATCAACAAGCGATGTGGGAGTAATCCCAAATAATCAAGTTGAACAAGATTTGGACCTAGTTCCTGGACTGACTGTTAGACCGGCAAGTTTGGTTAGTTTTGCAAAACTTGGTTCATGAAGCCAATGTGTAGACATCTTTCCTCATCTGTCCACAGTCGATAAATACCAATATATATACATATACTTCTTTATAGTTGTCTATACACACGTGTCCTTGAGCATGTGGATGTAGTTCTTCGTGCCTATATACATACAGAGACAGTTGCAAATGGATGTACCATACCATGTCAAGGTGATAGCATTCAACGACAAACCCATCTGATTATCCTAACCAGAGAAGTGTGTCAAAATCTAAAAGTACTTTTTGACTGGTGGGATGTATTCCAACAGATTTTGGTACGAGCCATTGCTACAATACTTCTCTTCTCTTATGTGGATTGCGTGTGTTTATCTGTTAAAAAGATTGTGGCTGTCATGAGTCAATTACGACTTTTTTGGCCTATAAGGTTCATTGCCCATTAGGTTTGATAAATAATCTAGGTCGTAATAGGGTAGGATTGTCTTCAATGCATTTTAAATGATTCTTCATATTGTGAGTGAAGATGCATCTGGTCGTAAGAAGAGGGTACTACAGAGAAACTCTGGAGGTGCAGTTGCTGCATTGCTGCTCATAATAACAAAATATGCTATAAAACATTTAAAATAAACAAGGCAAGCTTTTGATTTAAATGATTGCACCAGCTGCAATTACTGATATAATACATTGGGCAGGCCCATTTGATGCCCTTTTTGCCAAAAACTTTCTCAAGAGAACCAAAGGAATTGCAAGTGGATGAAAAATTCTCTTCTATGCTTAATCTAGATAAGTAATGTTTGGGGGACATACAATAACCTTTTAAGTGACAATTACATGCTTATATCGTTCTGCTTACCGGTTTGTAAAACTTCTGATATTACATTCTGAGTCCTCATTTGTGGTCTCTCTTTTGATTCTTTCGTTTTGTTGATGCATACTGTTGAATAATTCATCTATCTTTTGGTCCGCAGATGCGAGGCATGCAAAATTTAATAATCTATTCTTCGCCTGAGAGGAAAGAGTTCTATCCAGAGGTAGACATTTGTTTTCCACGCTGCTTTTTTCCAAGCATCTGATCATTGTACTCTATTGGGCATCATTTGCATACTATGGATGCAAGCTCAATATATGTTTTCTTTAATGATTCGCATTAGTTTATTTTCTGATGTGATATTTTATTTTTTGATGACAGATTGTAAATATGCTTGAGGGGTCTCATGGCATGACATGCACGGTGCTTTTTTCTCGTTTTGATCAGCCCCGGGTAATGTGCTGTTCCTATACTGTCTTTCATTTTACTTTTTTGTGAGATAATACGTCGAGCAATGGATTATAACTTTTTCTGCTCTTGCTTGTTTTATCATATGATAGTGTGTTGGGTGGTTGTGGGTAGTGATTTCATATGTTGAGTGAATAGGAGTGTTTGTGCGTGACATTGATGTGTTATAATGCAATGGAATAAGAAGATTAATCCAGCTCATATAAGCTTACCCTACTCGGTGAGTAGGGAAGATTAATGCATATTAACACTACGTCCTCAAAACATAGCACTAGAACACAAGCTTGATTGTGTATCAGTTCATATACGTTTGCTCACTACTGCATCTATCTTCTGATGACATTGCTGTGTTTAGCATGAGACGTTTGTCTTGATCCCATTACTCAAGATATTGTTATATGGACTTTCATGTGTTTCTCTTCTCTTTGATATGCAACCAATCGTAAATCTTTTTCATTAGTGCATGTGATGGTCATCATTTTATGTGTTCAAATCAGCTTATTCTTGTCTTATTGTTGATCTAGCTATACACGTGCTTCCCCTCGAATATACTCCTATCTGATCCGATCTGTGACTGTCCACTCTTATTTTGTGCACAGATCGGTAGGGCTGGCTTTGATGGTACCACTTCTTCACAAGACATGTAATTAGTGTTCATGTTGACGTTGATCATATTGGTTTTGCTTAACCCATCTATAAATTCCTAAATTCCTTAGCTTAAGGTGTCGCGTATAGATCCTGCTTAAGCCAATTAACGGACGCTTGAGACAAATTTTGGTTCTCTAAGATCCTATTAGCCATTCGTTGAAGTGAACTAGCCGTGTATCTCCAATGGCGTGTGCTTCCCAGTAACTTGTTCCGATACCTTGTTTAACTACTTCCTTTCGAGAAAAATCAGCACTTTAAGGGTTTGTTCCTTCTTTTGATTTCAAAATTTCAAGAACGTATGCTGTTGGAGCTACATGGCTGAAATCAATTTGCAATGACCTTTTCTTCCCCTTGATGTGGATATCTGAGGATTTTGGTGACATCTAATTAGTTTTTACATTGGTGTGTAACAGAAAACTATTTAGCTCAAGGTTCATACCATGGCTAAAATTTCAACATCAAGTTGGTCAATTTTTATTGTCCAGAAAAAAAAATGGGGGTTTCACTTCTTTCACTTCTTGTGGATATATTTTACATAGGTGAGTAGCAGGAAACTATTTAGGCTTAGTTGTGGCTTAAGAGGTTCATATCATGGCTAAAAATTCATACACTCAGGGATGTCACTTCTAATGGCCAAATAAAAAAAGGTTTCACTTCTTGCAGTTGAGTCAAGGACCAAGTGTTCCTATCAGTGCTAGTTCTTTGAGATCAGTGACGTTTTTATTATTTTATAATAGTTCTTTATTTCAAACTGTTCAAATATCAGTATTTTTGGTGAACTGGAAAGACAGTATGTTCTCGAGTTGATTCTTGTGTCATATTTAGTGTAAAGATATTGCTCATGTGCACTGTGCATTAGCAATTTGCTGCCTTATTCTTATTCTTTGTGGTGATTATATTCAGCTGGAGAGAATTGCCGGTTCCACTGCTGCGAAGAGGATGATAACATCAGAGAAGAGTGTATTTGCTTTCTATTGATTGATTATGGTCGATAGTAGAAGTGAGTATTCGATACCATTTAATTTTTTCTATTTAACCAAAAGAAAATAGTTTAGGATTCTAGGGTTCACAGAGGCATATCAAGCCAATTTTGTGAAATAGACGGAAGAGAACGAAATGAAGATCCTGAGATGGATCAGCAGTTTTGCCTAGGAGTTTCCATGTCTTTCTTGTATGGAGCTACTTCAGAGGAGCCCTAACTTACAGCAAACGAAGTGTATTGTGCATATTTGGGCAGTTTTGACCTCGAGCATTGGAAAAATGTCAAATGTGTTGTTTGAAGTTCAGATCTGCAGAAATTTGTTTGTGTCGACTGTTGTTTTAATTCTATGTTCTGTTTCCCATTTAGCTTCTGCTATACTGTGCCAAGAAGCACCGGGCGTTCGACCTTGATCCTTTTGCAGGCATTAGCCGGTTACTTCGCATCAACGACTTGGCACTGCAAAAGTTCACATTACTGTAGAGGTTTGGTAATTTACTTCGTCTTCAAATAATGGTCAGTTATCTTAAACTCGGAAATATGAAACATTAGCAAAAGAGAAGATTTTTACCCCAAACAAGTTCACTGAAAAATCAAATTTGACGAAGCAAACGGGCATTTAAGGAAGTGTAATGTCATGTTCCATACTCCGAGAAAAGAGCCTGTCAAAATTGCTTATGTAGAGAAATTGTCACCTATGCCCAACGCATTCGATCTACTGATTTTAGAAAGCAATTTCAGGGTACTTGTATCATTTCATTTCGTGTGCGTGAAAGTGAGCTTGATGATGGTACTGACGCCGCTGTCGCCTTCGAAGATGTCGATTTGGTTGACCAAATGGGCGAGCTCTTCCTTCTTCATCTGTTTCAGCTTGAGGGTGGCATGCACTTTGCTTGCTCCCAGTGACAACTCTACTTGTCGTAACCTAAATGAGAATACTTGAGAGAGACTTCTGAAAAAAAGAAAGTGTTTTTCTAAGATCTTTTGAAGTTAGGTTCACGATTTAATGATGAAAAGGATTCTCTAAGGAATCGCTATCAATCGATTCAGAGCTAAGTCATAGGTCCAATGTAAACCTAATGTTCTATGTCTCGATGCGATGGTCTAGTCATCTAGGAACATGTTAGCTAATAGTTTGCATATTGCCTTACGAGACTCGTTGGTTCGAGGGTTCAATTATGCATGAGGAAATGTTAATGTCCCGGTGATTTTCTCTCGATTCCATGGTTCGATTGACAAGGTCATTACACGCGAAGCTCCACCCCCCACACCCGTCCCCCACGCCACCCCGCCCCCCCTCCCAGCCGCGTAGGACTACCATTATATATAGGCTATCACAAATTTGCATGATTTAGTTCATTGATTTCTGGACAACCCGAATTTTGCATTGTAAATACTTAGCGATGACTCAATTAATAGTTGGGTTTATCTAGATAGATTTATTATTATTATTATTATTATTGTTGATGACCCACCAATCAAGATTCATGGGAGGAAAACAATGAACCTTCTCAATATAATTTGGTAAACATCAAACAATTTTAAAGATGACTCAAGAATTAAATTTGATCACACTCGAAAGAATTGGCCCAAAAATACAGCCCCAGAGGTTAGGTACAAAAGTCACATGGAAATGAAAATTTGATAAGTAAAATCTCGCTCTCATGAAACTACTAAACGAAAAAAGTTTAAAACCTGACCAAATATGGTGCTGGTTTTCCTTTAACTCAATTTTGTTTTGTAATGGCGATCAGATGGTGTGACATCCTGAAAAATAGTCCATTTGGGATTTATAAAATACTTAGTTTTATGAATGTACTCGTAGTTAGTTCTCGCTCGGAACTAATCATTCCTGGGATGCTAACTATTAGGGAAAGGCTAATCGGAAAATTAAATTTGTACGACTAAAGAAAATTCGATCATGGATTGACTTTCGACCATTAAATCGTCGAGGTAATATTTTGAGCCACTATTGGCTGATCTAAAGATAGTCAGGGATCAATTCGCCACTGTCATAGTAGTGGATCGCGGATGATTCTGCTGGACCACGAAAAGAATTGACGAATGACCTTGAACTTATACCGAATGATCGTACCCCACGGATCTAGTGATTGATCCTCGTGATTTTAATGACAACCGAAATCGTTACGAGCCGAACGGACTTGCACGTGACTCGATATATTATCAGTCACGAGTCAAATATGCGAATTTCCCAAACAAGCCGCCCATTAGTTTGAGAAACGCTCGAGTTGAGTTTAATAAAATTTAATTATTTAATTTAGCTCAAATCGGACATCGGAAAAAATTGGAAGTCACAACGGGACGTTAGGACGACAACGCGGTTATAACGTGCAATTTTGGATATGCCCGAATCCTTCAGAAAAACTCGATTTCTACGAGAAATGGAGAAACTGATCATTTTACCCCTAAGAATTAACAAAGGGCATGTTTTATGGGCAAATGGCATTTTGGTCATTTTTTCCTAACTTTTTTATTGGACAATTTTGCCCTTGGACTTTTTGAGAAGTTACAAGTATACCCTTAGATATTTTTTATAAGATTCGATCTGGGCCGTCGGTTTCAAGATTAGAACAAATCTAGACGGTCGGATAAAAAATGTGAGAGAAGGGCATTTTGGTAAATTGTTGTTGACACCTAAATTTTGCCCAGATTATTTAGGGTTTTATCGCATAAAAATTTTTAGCGTTTAATTTTTAAACCACTAAACAAAAAATATTTTCATTAAATTGCATGGCACATAGACATTAGGCACATTTACATTAATAGGGCCTATATATAAAAAAAAAAATTCCCGGGCCAGGTTTGTCGGCCCATTCCTTTTTCCTTCTTCTTTTTATCTTTGCACGGCCCTTTTCTCCCTTTTTATTTTTCCACGCGGGCTGGCCCTCTTTCACTCAGCCCGGCCCGCGTCTGTCCATCTCCCCCTAGTCAACCTTATGAAGCGTACGAGGAGGAGATCGGAACAGTGTAGCAGCCACAGAGCACAGAGGCCAGAGGAGCGCGAGGGACGCCGGCGCGATCCTTGTGTCGGGGGGCAGCCTGGCCATGGCAGAGGCCATGCGCACCTGCTGGCAGTAGTGGCCACGTGGCGCGTGCCGGCCAACCCCCTTTAAGACCAGATCTGGTCGTGAGAGACGGAGAGGGAGATCACAGGGGAAATCGGGGAGAGAGTTCCAGGGAGTGAGAGAGGGAGGAACAAACAGAGTTTCGGAGAAAGGGTGAGAGCTTGAGATGGAGGGGTCCTCCGCCGGCGGCCGCCGCGCCCAAACCACGGCCGAAGGTCCTCTGTCACGGTAGGTCTCGATCCGGACACTCGCCGGATTTTGTTTTGGTTTGGTTTGATTCGGGGTAATTTCCCGAGGATTCCGGATTGGGGGTGTGCAAGGCGATCGGACGTTGTCCGATCCATCAAGCTCGCCGGCCCCCAAGTCGGCTAGGGAGCGCCGCAACGGCACCCCCTCTCTGTTTCCTTTTTATCTTTTTCGGTGTGCTGTTGTTTTGAGGGGCTCACTGGCCGGAGCTCGTGGCCTTCCGGCTCGCACGAGTTTCGGCCAGTGACACCTCGGGCTCAGTCCTGCTTGTCTGCATGTTGTATTGTGTGAATCTCAGACGCATTTGAGTCCCGATCGAGCTTGAAATCCTTCGTTTTTGTCACACACATCAACTGTTTGACGTTTTGCCCGAACCACCTCCGTATTTGTCTCTGTTCTGGCTGCGATTTAGGGGACGCTGGTTGGTCCTGGCGCACCGCTGGTCGTCGTCGCGGTCCGGGCGTGGCCATGGGGAAAGCGAACAGCCAGTCCCGGGTCGGAAACTGGGTTGGTGCGCGTTCGACAAAGCCCCAACCGCGGAGGTCGAGGTGTGTCGCCCGACGGCCGAGCAAGGGCTCGGCTGCCGGGCCAGAAACCCCCAACCACAGAGGCTGGGCACAGAGGAACCGGCGCCGATGCCGGCCGGAAAGTCTCGGCCGCGAAGGCCGAGCTCGCATTCCACGGCGGAATGCCGGTCGGCATTCAGGCGAGCCCTCCCCAAGCGCGGTGTGGTGGTGAGTCGGGTCGGCTACTGGCAACCGGGTCGGGCGATTGGATCACGGCCGGGTAGGGTTTCTAGCGAGTCGGGTCGGCATCTCATGGCCGGGTCGGGCGAACGGGTTGAAACCAGGTAGTGTTTCATTCTAGGGTTTTGTTTAAATGGGCCTTTCGCGGGTGGGCCAAAACTAGGGTTTGTTTTTTTGTCTTTTTATTTTTAGTGGGCTTTGGGCCTTATTTGTTTTGTTTTAAAAAAATTTGTCAGGCTGGGCCCTATTTGTTTTATTTACCAGACCGGGCTCAATAAATGAACCCGGTCTGATCGTGGACCCGGGTCGGCGTGCTCGAGTCAGTCTCGATCCGGGTCGGATGTGGAGATCCGACCCGGACCTATTTTATATTATTTTAATATTATAATTAAAAAAGCATTTTTTTAAAAATAATTAATTAAAAAAAGAAAAAAATTACAAAAAATATATTTTATCCTGGTCGGATGTGGAGATCCGACCCGACCTATTTTTTTAATCATTATTTTAATATTAAAAAAAATTTAAAAATTTCTAAAAAATTTCTAAAAATTTCCAATTTTTTAAAAAAAATTCAAAAAAAGTTTTCAAACAAATTTTCAAAAATTTCAAAAAAATTCCGAAAAAAAAATCCTTTTTAAAAAAAAATCATAAGTTTTATTTGGGTTTTGAAATCGGATTTTCTTGCCCTATTGTGTGATTAATGTCATATTTGATTGCATGTCACCTGGTTCACACACTTTGAATTGCGCATTTAATTTAACCTCGCATGTGATTGATTATGCGTGTTAGGTTAATGTAGTGATTGTTGCTTCCCCTAGCTTGGTTAGGAATGAATTTTTGAGACTCCTAATTAAGATGAACACGTTAGGTGGTAAATTGAGCAAAATTAGGCACCGAAATGGCACTAATTAGTCAATTAGTGTAATCAAGTCCCCGTACCCATTGAATCTTTGATTCGCAGAGGTAAAGCATTTCTCCTGTGCTTTACTTAGGTGTCTAATCGACCTATCGGAAACTGATTAGTGGCGACTCCTAGATGAAGTCGATTTGCATGTTAACAACTTAAACTTAAGTCGCGAATTGGTATGGGCTTGGGAGAGCTAGAGTTATGTTTAACTTAGTAATCCATTATCCAAACCCCTTAGGTGGCGGGGCCGTTTCGGGGAGGTCACGGCAGCTTGGCGACTCTGCTGGGGACTTTCTAGAGGACTTACGCTGATTATCTTGTTCAAATACATCCTTAGCGTGAATGTTTTTACCATTAACCTCTCATTTTACAGGTTTGGGGTTCGGGGAATAAATGTTTATTTTTTTCCGACGCTTGAAGCATTGTTTGTTCATAAGTTGTTGTGCATGCTTTAGATGTTTTAGCACTACACTATCGCACGCACAACCATGCTGCTGGACCTGGGCCGCGATAGGACGCTTTTAGGATGGTGTTAAGAAAGATACAATCTTGAATGCGAGACCGCGATGTAGAGGTTGCCTTTCTTCTCCCCGAAAGTTCTTTCTTGGTATCATAAGTGTTTATTCTTGTCCGTGAGACCACGTGACTATAGGATATCTCTTTCAACTAAGCCGGAGTTAAGAGGACCTGACACCAACGCGAGACTGCGACGGTCAGATCACCCCCTTAACTTCACCTTGTCAAACTGTTTAGATAGGAAGCGAATCTCACTTCTCATGCGTGTGTCTTTGTGTTTGCCATTGTTCTCAATAGAGTAAGCCTCTATCTCTCCTGTTATACGATTTATTTATTTCCTTTTGTTGGTCCATGGCAAATTAGGTTCGTCGTTAGTCTCAATTTATATGCGATGGGGAGAGCCGATGTCCAATTCATTTCCACTCCAAAGAAAGAGCTCATAGCGTGGTGGGATCAGTTGGATCAAACTGGCCAAGAATAGGTCGAGGCAAGGATTGGTCGTCTCCTCCCGTTGCTCAAGATCAACATCCATTCCGGGGTTATGCAAGCGATGCCGCACTTTTGGTGCCCTCAAACATCGACTTTCATATTTGGTGAGTTCGAGCTAACTCCGACCTTGGACGAATATAGCATTGCCATTGGAATGCCTCTTGGAACCGAGCTTGTTAAGCCACCCATAGTATAGACCCCATCTCCGAGTTGTCACAATTTTTTAGAGTTAGGGCCGAGGTGGTAAGGAAGGTCATTAAGGCTAATTGTTATGCGTGCCCATTCTCATTTTTGGCCGAGTGTTTTTCAAATCAACTAATAGCCCAAAGGAGTAGGATTTTCATTTTAGCATTTGTCGGACTGATCATTTTTCCTCATCGTAAGAATGCCATAAATCCTTCAATTGCTTGGGTGGTCAAACATATATGTGCCGGATTAAATTATGTCAACATGATTTTAGCCGAAATATTGTTGTCCCTTAATCGTTTTAAACAAAACGGAGAAAAAATCATGCGAGCTTCCCCGAAAATTCTGCAAATATGGTTTCTTTCTCACATAAGGGGATTTAGGCACCTTATGCAATTGTTTCAAGTAGATGAGTTTAGGCACCCAATACAGAGGTTCTAGGTCTTAGAGAAGCATTCCCTTGACAAAGAATATTCCCGTTGGATAAATTTCCTAAAAGACCCCGAATCCAAGGCATTTCTATGGTATGCTAAATGGCTCCAGGTTGAGAAAGCCCGCTTTGCTCACAAGTTTGCTAACTCGATCCCACTGCTTGGTCTCTCTAGCGCCACCTCCTATTACCCGTACAGGGTGGCCCGTCATTACTGAGCCCGTCAAGAAATTCCGCCACCTCTCAAGACGAAGATGTTCCAGGCTCGCTTCACCCGCACAGACTACGACTACTTCGACGAAATCCGTGCCATTGAGATCGCATGGAGCGAATGCCGTCCTGAAAGAATTGTCGTGCCTAAGAAATTGAATGAGGAAGAAGAGATTCACCAGGCCTCCACATTCTACATCTGTAACCACCGAATTCCGGCCATGCTACGACCACTGGTCCTGAAAGTGACTGACAAGCGATCCCAGAAGACGCAAATTAAGCATCTTGAAAAGAGGGTAGAAATGGATAAGACTCGCATCTCGAAATTAACTCGAGAGAACAAGCGACTCCGCAAAGCCGCGAGTTGCCCATCGCATGCAAAATGAGTCGCCTTGAGAAGTTTGAGATGACACTTTCTCTAAATTTTGCCCCCCTAGTTTCTTGTTTAGGAGAGGTTTTATTGCTTTTCTAGTCTCAATGCTTAAGGAATTTCGTTCTTCTTATATTCCAGCAGTTTCATGTACTTCCTTAGTCTCATTATTTAGGTAATTTCTTTATTTCTAATTTCGAGGTTTAGGAATCGTTATGTACCTCCTTTGTTTCACTGCTAAAAGAATCTCATTTTCTCATTTCAGTGTTAAGGAGCTTTCATTTATCGTTTGTAATGTCTGAAAACTCCAAAATCTCATTTTTTATATATAAATAAATAAATAACTTTCTCTCGAGGGACACGAAACGCCTAGACTATTGCCATGGGCCAACCCCCCACTTGAATCGCGTGCTCATGTATACTCATTTTTCAGGTGTTCGCAAATCGTCTGAGTCCGCTCAACGCACGAAGGGAGAAGTTGAGAGATCTGAGGCCGGCGAAGCCTCGGCGTCTCCCACGGTGATTACGAACAATCCGTATTTGTTTATTCGAGCCCAATCAATACGCAGAGAGTGAAATCAAGATTGGGGAGCTTTTTCCCGTAGCCATCACAACCGGGCTTTAGCTAGTGCATCCGTTCCACCAAGATAATCGAGACGGCTAAAAGGAGATCCCCGATCCGAACCCGTGCCAAAGTCAGAATGGAGAGCGAAGAGGCCAATGCGTGCATGACCAACATGGAAAACCAACTGGCCCAACTTACCGCCATGATGGCCGAAATAAGTCAGAAACTCAAGGATCCTCCGCTTACACATCCCACCGACGCTTTTGTCCCCATCTCGTCAGAACATACTCCCCCGTTAGCCATTGATCCACATGCCACGGATCCTTCTGAAAAGGGGACCGCATCAGATTCCCCTTCTGTCACGCCGATCATTGTAAATCTGGATCCTGTTCCAAGGGAGGAGCCTATCTCCCGCCTCGATGAGGAAAGCGCAAGGCGCCTAGCCAAGATGGAGGAACGACTCTGTGTTCTTCAAGGGTACGAGATGCGAGGGGTTGACAAGTTATCTCCGTATGCTAAAGTGAAAGTCCCTGAAACCTTCAAGGAATCGGAATTTAGCATGAAGTACGATGGCACCGGTTGCCCTAAGACTCATCTCAAGTATTACTTGAGAAAAATGGCTCGTTATTCCGACAACGTACCACTCCTCATCCAGACCTTCCAAGATAGCCTGATTGGCCCTGCCTTGTCATGGTTCATTGCACTGGATGTTGAGACAATCACAGAATGGGAAGATCTTGCCGAAGAATTCTTTCAGCAGTACAGGTTCAACTCTGAAATCATCCCCACGAGAGAAGACTTGGTTCGGCTAGAAAAAAGAAGGAATGAACCTTTCAAGGCCTTCGCTCAAAGATGGAGGGCGATGGCATCACAAGTAAAGCCCCCACTGATCGAGAGGGAGATGAGGCAACTTTTTCTGAAAACTCTGCCACCTGAGTATTTTTACGGAATGTTAACTTCCGAATGTCAAATATTTTCCCAACTGATAGAAGTGGGCGAAGGGGTAGAATGGGCGATTATCGATTGGAGGATACCCGCGGGGAATAGCAAAGGATTTCCAATAAAGAAGAATAAGGACATCGCTGCCGAAGTTGCATTTGTCCAAGAGCCGTCTAAGTCTTTCTCAGCACCTCCACAAAAATCCTCAATCGTACAAGGACATGCGCCCTAAGGGCATGATCGAAATAAGAGATTTCCTCATAGGGAATTCTCCCCGCTGCCAAAATCTTTGTCAAAGTTGTTGCCCATGCTCATTGAGAGGAGGATGGTAGCCAAAGAAGTACCTAGGGACAATCCTCCAAGGTTCCTTGGGTTTGACATGACCAAGACATGTGAATACCACCAAGGGGAAAGGGGGCATGACACGGACAACTGCTTTGCACTGAAAATCAAGATTCAAAACTTGTTGGACAAGGGAATTCTATCGTTCAAGAGAGCACAACCCAATGTGAAGCGAAATCCTTTGCCCGACCATGCTGAGGGCATAAATGTGGTGTTCAGAAAAGTGAACGTATGCAAACAAGCCTTCATCGTGAATATCCTAAGGCTATACGAAATTCTTCAACTAGCTGGACACCACGAAGGAGGAAAGGGTGCAACGATAGAAGAAAAATTAGAGTGTGTTCATAGAGCGATGAGTATGGGAGTAATTGGGAATGTCGATATGGGATAGGAATTAGTCGCCATGATAACACCGGTCGTGATATACTTCTCTAATGAAGATTATGATAGTGAGCAGGAAATGGAGGATGTCGAGCTAGTGATAATTGATCTCGCAACTGAAGAATTCTCAACAATCCAGGTGGGAAGGGAGGATATGACGCGAGTTGTAATCGAGCTGCCACCTCTGGAAGAAGAGGGGGTTATAGTCCTTGAAGCCCCTCCCGATTTTGATACTAAGGCGATTCCATGGGATTACAAAACGGATGAAGTGAATGCCATCACCCGATCAGGTCGCTGCTATGCATCTGCATAGCCTTGGTCACTACCTCTGAGGTGAACTATCCAGAGGTTGAGAAGACGTGCATAGCCTTGGTCTGGGTGTTGCATAGGCTACGCCAATACACCCTCCATCACCAAATTCTGCTAGTAACTGAGAATGATCCCATCAAGTATCTCTTAGAGAAGCCAACCTTGGTAGGGAAGGTGGCCAAGTGGCAGATTCTAACTTCAGAATTCGACGTACAAAGCCTGGGGCAAAAGTCCGTAAAGGGTAGAGCCATAGTGGACATGTTGGCAGAAAATCCTGAAAAAGCGATAGACCCCGATGAAGATGGCGACATGGATAAGCAGGTCTTATTTACGTCAAATGACAAATGGACCATGCACTTTGATGGTGCGATCAACTTATCTGGTTCTGGTACTGGGGCAGTTCTCGTCTCCCCAGATAGTCAGCACTACCCCGTAGCTGCCAAATTGACTTTCCCTTGCACGAATAACATCGCGGAATACGAAGCATGTATCCTTGGCCTCCAAGCTGCTGTTGACATGGGGATTCAAAAATTGCAAGTCTATGGCGATTCGGCCCTCATTATCCTTCAAACCGAACGCAAATGGCGAACACGGGATCCAAAACTAGTCTCATATCATGAGTTCCTGAAAGAGTTGGTGAAAGAATTCCAAGAAATATCATTCGATTACCTACCTAGGTCTCAAAATCAGTTCGCTGATGATTTAGCCACGTTATTGTCAATGCTGCAAGCAACAAAAGGCTTGGATATCGAACCATTAAGGATTGAAATCCTTAAGCATCCGGCCTATTGTATGGTAATTGAAGAAGAGCCTGATGGAGAACCATGGTACCATGACATTCTGAATTACCTGCAGAAAGGTGAGTTCCCTCAAGGAAGTGAAGCATCAGACAGGAAATATCTGATGAAGTTGGCCTCAAAATTCTTCATTAGCGGGGACGCACTTTACAAAAGATCTTATGACTCAGTGTTACTGAGATGCATCAACGCGAAAGAGGCCAATCGTTTGATGAAAGAGATACATGAAGGGGAATGTGGTCCCCACATGAACGGCCATCTCCTAACAAGGAAGATCATGTGACTCGGGTACTATTGGTTGGCCATGGAGTCTGATTGTATTCAGCATGTGCGATGTTGCCATCGATGTCAAATTTATGGAGATAGGATTAATGCTCCGCCAAACGAACTCCATCAGATGTCTCAAGCTTGGCCGTTTTCCATGTGGGGAATAGATATAATTTGGCCAATCAACCCCAAAGCGTCAAACGGACACAGATTCATCTTAGTAGCAATCGACTACTTTACAAAGTGGATCGAGGCCAATTCATTTACTAATGTCACCGCGAAGAACGTGGCCAAGTTCATTCGCCACGATATCATCGCCCGTTACGAAATTTCGGAAGCAATCATCACTGACAATGGCTCCAATCTGAACAACAAAATCGTGGATGGATTACTCGAGACATTTCGGGTCCGGCATATGAATTCATCGCCATACCGCCCTTAAATGAACGGGGCGTTTGAAGCGGCAAACAAGAACATAAAGAAGATCTTATCAAAGACTGCTGAGAATTATGGCGATTGGCATGAAAGACTTCCATATGCATTAATGGCATAACGGACATCGATCCGCACCTCGACTGGAGCAACCCCATTTTCGTTAGTATATGGAATGGAAGCGGTCCTACCTATGAAAGTCGAGATTCCATCCTTAAGGGTTCTCTCTCAGGCAAAACTTGATGAGGCCGAATGCGTACGACAAAGGCATGAACAGTTGAACATGATCGATGGGAGCAGACTACAAGCTATATGTCACGGTCAATGCTATCAGAAACGAGTAGCGAAGTCGTTCAATCGAAAAGTTCGTCCCCGACACCTTGAAGTCAATGATTTGGTATTGAGGAAGGTGATATCAATTGTACGTGACTCTCACAGCAAATTTGCCCTGACTTATGAAGGCCCTTATGTCATAAAAAAGATCCTGCCAGGTGGTGCTTTAGTATTAGCGGAAATGGATGGCCACGAGTTGTCCAAGCCTGTAAACTCTGAAGCAGTCAAGAAGTATTTTCCATAAATAAAATCAAGGCTAGAAAGCTGTTTTTCGTGCAATCCAAATCACTTAGTATCATGCATGCCATGCATACATTTCCATACATGTACATGTGTTTATGTTTCAAGTATCCAACTACAACGAAATGAAGGACGAACGATGAAGAGGCTGAAGTGCAGGGACGAGAAACATCTCTTGTGATAATAACCCTTTGAATGAATGCTCAAAGTCATGTCTGGTAATTGATTGTTATGCAGTTACCTTTGGAAATCGTGGTTTAAGATGGGACCACAAACCTTTTTGAAAAGCATAGTTTAAGGTTGGACCACAAATCTTTTGAAAACGTAGTTTAAAGTTGGACCACAAACATTTTGAAAGAGTGGTTTAAGGTTGGACTACAAACCTTTGATGCGTGGTTTAAGGTTGGACCACAAATCTTTTTGAAAAGCGTGGTTTAAGGTTGGACCACAAACCTTTTTGAAAAGCGTGGTTTAAGGTTGGACCACAAACCTTTTGAAAGAGTGGTTTAAGGTTGGACCACAAACCTTTGAAAGTGTTTATTTAGGTTTGTAATACAACCTTAAACCACGCTTTTGAAAAAGGTTTGTGGTCCAACCTTATACCACACATCAAAGGTTTGTGGTCCAACCTTAAACCACTCTTTCCAAAAGGTTTGTGGTCCAACCTTAAACCACACTTTCAAAGGTTTGTGGTCCAACCTTAAACCACTCTTTCAAAAGGTTTGTGGTCTAACCTTAAACCACGTTTTTCAAAAAGGTTTGTGGTCCAACCTTAAACCACGCTTTTCAAAAAGATTTGTGGTCCAACCTTAAACCACGCATCAAAGGTTTGTAGTCCAACCTTAAACCACTCTTTCAAAATATTTGTGGTCCAACTTTGAACCACGTTTTCAAAAGATTTGTGGTCCAACCTTAAACCATGTTTTTCAAAAAGGTTTGTGGTCCCATCTTAAACCACGATTTCCAAAAGTTTGTGGTCCAATTTTAAACCACACTTTATTCATCTTATTTTATTTTACTTATTTTATTCTCATTTTATTTTGTTTTATTTTATTTTATTTTTATTTTGTCTTCTTCTCTTGCATAAAGCCAGCTTTCACTTGCCTTCCGTTGACCAAATTTAGGTGTCTTTCGTCTTTAAAGAGAACCTCTTCGAGCTCCCCTTCAAAGAGGGGCAGCTATTGACACCTAAATTTTGCCCAGATTATTTAGGGTTTTATCGCATAAAAATTTTTAGGGTTTAATTTTTAAACCACTAAACAAAAAATATTTTCATTAAATTGCATGGCACGTAGACATTAGGCGCATTTACATTAATAGGGCCTATATATATAAAAAAAATTCCTGGGCCAGGTTTGTCGGCCCATTCCTTTTTCCTTCTTCTTTTTATCTTTGCGCGGCCTTTTTCTCCCTTTTTATTTTTCTACGCAGGCCGGTCCTCTTTCACTCAGCTCGGCCCACGTTTGTCCATCTCCCCCCCAATCAACCTTCTAAAGCGTATGGGGAGGACATTGGAATAGTGAAGCAGCCACAGAGCACAGAGGCCAGAGGGGCGCGGGGGACGCCGGCGCGATCCTCAGGTCGGGGGGCAACCTGGCCGTGGCAGAGGCCATGCGTGCCTGCTGGCAGCAGTGGCCACGCGGGCGTGCCGGCCAACCCCCTTTAAGACCAAATCTGGTCGTGAGAGACAAAGATGGAGATTACGGGGGAAATCGGGGAGAGAGTTCCAGGGAGTGAAAGAGGGATGAACAGACAGAGTTCTGGAGAGAGGGTGAGAGCTTGAAACGGAGGGGTCCTCCGCCGGCGACCGCCGCGCCCAAGCCACGGCCGAAGGTCCTTTGTTACGGTAGGTCTTGATTCAGACACTCGCCGGATTTTGCTTTGGTTTGGTTTGATTCGGGGTAATTTCTCGAGGATTCCGGCTTGGGAGCGTGCAAGGCAACCGAACGTTGTCCGATCCGTCAAGCTCGCTGCCCCCCAAGCCGGATAGGGAGTGCCGCAACGGTAACCCCTCCCCGTTTCTTTTTTTTCTTTTTCAGTGTGCTCTTGTTTTGAGGGGCTCACTGGCCGGAGCTCGTGGCATTCCGGCTCGCGCGAGTTCCGGCCAGTGACACCTCGGGCTCGGTCCTACTTGTCTACACGTTGTCTTGTGTGAATCTCGGACGCATTTGAGTCCCGGTCAAGCCTGAAATCCTTTGTTTTTATCGCGCACATCAACTGTTTGACGTTTTGCCCGAACCACCTCCTTATTTGTCTTTGTTCTGGCTGCGATTTTAAGGACGCCGGTCGGTCCTAGCGTACCGCTAGTCGTCGTCACAGTCCGGGCATGGCCATGGGGGAAGCGAACAACCAGTCCCGGGTCGGGATCTGGGTTGATACGCGTTCGACAAAGCCCCGACCACGGAGGTCGAGGTGTGTCGCCTGATGGTCGAGCAAGGGCTCGGCCGCCGGGCCGAAAACCTCCAGCCACAGAGGCTAGGCAAAGAGAAACCGGCGCCGACGCCGGCCGGAAAGTCTCGGCCGCGAAGGCCGAGCACGCATTCCACGGTGGAACGCCGGCCGGCGTTCAGGCAAGCCCTCCTCGGGCGCGGTGCGGCGATGAGTCAGGTCGGCTGCTGGCAACCGGGTCAGGCGAATGGATCACAGCCGGGTAAGGTTCTAGCGAGTCGGGTCGGCATCTCATGGCCGGGTCTGGCGCACGGGTTGAAACCGCGTAGGGTTTCATTTTAGGGTTTTGTTTAAATGGGCCTTTCGCGGGTGGGCTGAAACTGGGGTTTGTTTTTTTGTCTTTTTATTTTTAGTGGGCTTTGGGCCTTATTTGTTTTGTTTTAAAAAAATTTTCTGGGCTGGGGCCTATTTGTTTTATTTACCAGACCAGGCTTAATAAATGAACCCGGTCCAGTCGTGGACTCGGGCCGGCGTGCTCGGGTCAGTCTCGATTCGGGTCGGATGTGGAGATCCGACCCGGACCTATTTTATATTATTTTAATATTTTTAATTAAAAAAAGGGGTATTTAAAAAAAATTAATTAAAAAAAGATAAAAATATTACAAAAAATATATTTTATCCGGGTCGGATGTGGAGATCTGACCCGGCCTGTTTTTTAATCATTATTTTAATATTAAAAAATTTTAAAAAAAATTTCGAAAAATTTTCAAAAAATTTTCAATTTTTTAGAAAAAAAAATTGAAAAAATTTTCAAAAAAAATTTCAAAAAATTCAAAAAAATACCGAAAAAAATTTCACAAAAAAATCCTTTAAAAAAATCATAAGTTTTATTTGGGTTTTGAAATCGGATTTTCTTGCTCTATTGTGTGATTAATGTCATATTTGATTGCACGTCACCTGGTTCACACACTTTGAATTGCGCGTTTAATTTAACCTCGCATGTGGTTGATTATGTGTGTTAGGTTAATGTAGTGATTGTTGCTTCCCCTAGATTGGTTAGGAATGAATTTTTGAGACTCCCAATTAAGATGAACACGTTAGGTGGTAAATTGAGCAAGATTAGGTACCAAAAGGGCATTAATTAGTCAATTAGTGTAATCAAGTTCCCGCACCCATTGAATCTTTAGTTCGTAAAGGTAAAGCATTTCTTCCATGCTTTACTTAGATGTCTAATCGACCTATCGGAAACTGATTAGTGGCGACTCCTAGATGAAATAGATTTGCATGTTAATAACTTAAACTTAAGTCGCGAATTGGTATGGGCTTGGGAGAGCTCGAGCTATGTTTAACTTAGTAATCCATTATCCAAACCCCTTAGGCGGCGGGGCCGTTTCGGGGAGGTCGCGACAATTGCCAAAAGGGGTCAAATTGCACTATTTAGGCCTAAATTGACCATTCTCTCTCCTCCATTTTCTCTCCCCCACCGTGAGTAGCCCCCCTTGCCGTGAGCCCTCCCTCTCCACCAATCTCTCCCTCTCTCCCTTTGCCGTCGCCGCCGCGCCATTCCCGCCGTCCGTATGCACTACCGGACCACCGCCGTGCCGCGCCGTCCTCGTTGCCACGCCCCCACCAGCCCACACCGTTCCTCTCCCTCTCGGTTTCTCTCTCCCTTCTCTTGGCCATGAGCCCTGCCGGTCACGCCCAAGCCGCGCCGTCGCCGCCCAAGCCAATCGCCGCCACTCGGGAGCCATACATCGTTGCTGCCGTTCCTGATTAAGTGCCGCCGTTTTCTGTTCTAACCGCGATAGTCTAAAATGCGGGTAAGTCGGGCTCTAAACCCAACTTAGGACTTTGAGTATCGACGGGCGATTTTGGGTGAAACCGGGCGTAGGGCAAGTGCAAAATTGCATGATTTAGGAGTGGGATTATGTGGCGAGCCTTAGGATTGAACTCGGAAAATTTTTTTTGGAAATTTATGAATAACAGTGGGCTGTGGACTACTGTTCATGGGGCTATGATGGGCCGATCAGGTTGTAAGTTGGATTTTTAGAACTGAAAATTTATGGCGAGAAAGTCTCATGAAGAACCCAAATCGATTTGAGACCATTTGGTTAGAGAAAAATAGCAATTTCCGTGTTTTTCGTGCGTTGGAATTATGACGAAGTGTGGTGTTAGAAATTGAGTGTGTGATTGTGTAATTGATTGACTTAATTATGCATGTTGGGTGCACGCATGGGTCGGATTATTTTAATTATTATTATTTGCTATGTCAAATGCTAATTGTGCATGGATTTGGTGTAATTAATGCGTGCACGGGCCACGTGCGAAGGGTCAATTGTATGTGACAAATGCTTGTTGAGCATGTGCATGAGTAAGAAAGTGAATATGAGATGGCATGGGTGAACGTGGGATTCGTGCCGTCCTGAGGCGTGTACTTCAACGTGGAAGATGTCGGGTATTACCAGAGGACTGCTAACCTGAGGCACGTACTTCAACATGAGTTGCGCAGTAAGTGGTAGGTGTTGAGCCTAAGGCGTGTACTTCAACGCGGGCAAGAAACATAGCCTGAGGCATGTACGTTAACGCGGACCCTGAAGTGTTGTGAAAAGCGGTCGCAGTGTACCTGAGGCGTGTACTTCAACGCAGGTCACTGGCGAGGAATGTGGAAAAAGAAATGAAGAGAATGAAACGAATGTTTGTGACGAGAGTTGTTCTTGCTAGTGATTGCGCGTATGTGATTGTGTTATTTGTATAATTGTCTGGAGGTACGTGATAGCCTAAGTAGGGTTTAGGGGTGAACTTATTAAGAAGTGTTCTCACGATTGTTTCAACCAACAATTTCAGAACCCCGACAGGACCCATGAATCCTCCGCCACCGCCACCAGTGCGTTTTAGGGTACCAGTGCACACTGAATATGATGTGGCAGAATTCCTTATGCTAGATAACATGACTTGGATTAGGCAGACTACTACTATTTTTGTAGAGATAGAACTACCCTTTGTGGGAGACCCATGTATATAGTGCATGGTTCTTCTGGGATGTTGACGGGGATGAGTTCTGACCCATTAGGGGTTTTGATGTTCTGTTTAACTTAGTTGGTGATTGGGACCCGTCTGCGATACCCCCTATTGATGGTGAGTTGACCAGCGTGGAGACTAGTCTAGCCCAGTCAGGAATGCATCTGACGTCAGCCACGCAAGTATCGTCAGGGGCTGAACATGAACCCGAACCCGAAGCATCGCAAGCTAAGGACGACCCAATGGATATAGACTTAGAACCGATTCTCGAGGAAGAACCAGAGGGAGTAGAGCATGAACCAAAACCTGAGAACGAACCTGACGAGTTTGAGGAGCCTGAGGAGGAACCGGATTACATACTCCCATATGAGTAGTGTATGGATCCTAATTATGTGCCGGAATACAACTTCTTTGGTGGATTGTGGGAGGAGGACCAGAACGAAGTTCCAGCTGAGTCGGGTGACATCAATCACCCAATCGAGAGAGAGGCGGGGTCGAGTTCTTCGGAGGAGCAGACCGATCAGGATAGTTCGGGTTCAAAAGATGAGGAGTCAGTCTCAGAATGGACGCCGAGCAAGGGGCGTAGGGAATAGTATAGGGGTTCAGAGTAGGTTTTTGCAGGGTACCATTTTTGAGGTCAGAATGCCAGGTCATCGATCTTTTTGTATATCGAGGGATTTAAGTGCGGTGTGCAAAAGTTTGTGGTGGTTGTAAATTGTAAGTAGTTTATAAGTTTGTTAATGATTATGAATGTTCTTCCTGATCTTCCCCAGTTTCCAATTGTCTAGGTGATTTGTAGTTTCCATTGATGATTTAAATCTCTGACGGTAGCTTGAGGTCGGCGATAATCGTGGGATATCGCACTGATCGACCAGGGTTGGGATGTCACGTGCCCGATGGGGCTCGGGGTGTGACAGATGGTATTTTAGTCAGTTTTTTGTGCACATCTTTTCAAGGATTACACTTCTTCATATCAATTTAGTAATTTAGAATTTTACTCTTGAATTACTCAAAAACATTCTACCGAAAATTACAAGAAAAAGAGTAAAATCAATTGCCAACTAAGCAAACCTCAATTTAAGGCTCTATTGGTTTCGTGGAAAACATTTACCTTATTTTCTGGGTTTTGGTTAGTTAGGAAAATGAGTCAATGGAAAATGTTTTCATAATTAACGGAAAACCTATGCGTAATTCAAGAAAATGATTTCCTTTGTAAAGAACCAGAAAACACTTTCCCAATATATGATTAGGTATTAGCGTTTGGACTCGAAACTCTATGCTTTGGCACGGAAACTCCAACGCTAGTGTGATATCCTGAAATTCGACCATTTAGAGATATATGAAATGATTACTTTATTGATGCACTATTAGTTAAATCTCGTTTTGAATTGATCACTTATGAGAGGACTAATCAATAAGGAAAGGCGGTTAAGGAATTAAGTATGCACGACCAGAGAACTCAACCGTGGATAGACAATTCGACCGTAAGGATTGACGAGGGATAATTTTGAGCCATTATAGACCGATCAAGGAACGGTTATAGAATGATTCACCAATAGTATACAATCAGATCACAGGTGATTCTTCTTGACCATTGTATAGATTGCGAGCGACCCTAAACTAATTCTTAACAATCGCGTACTTTGGAACTAATGATTAACTTCTCACAATTGTATGACAATTGAAGTCCCCCATGACTCGAAAGAGCTTAAACGTGGTTTGATATCAAATCAATCGCGGGTCGAATACGTGTAACTTCTATAAGCTGCTCGTTAGTTTGAGATATATTAAAGTCGCAATTGAACAATTTTGACCATGAATTAGAATTTGAATTTGGATATCGAACTTTCAAGGATTTCAAGACTAACCTATTGGATGTCACCTCGTTAATCTTCTGATTTATTAGTTTGCTCGGAATTCTCGAAAAAGAAATTTTGGGCCGAGAATTGGAGCCCACGAGGAAGTGGGCCGAGCTAAGGCCCATTGGGCCTCATGCCCAATGTGTGCTTCAGACATTGGGCCCAAACATATTCAAGTGGACCCAATGAGGCCCACTAAGCTCACTTTACCATTTTAAAGCCCAATTTGAGCATGTAAAATTTTCAAGCCCATTTCTATTCAATTGGGCCCATTCCAAGGCCCATATCTTGACTTTGGCCCAACGACAAAATGGGAAATTTGTGCAAAATGTGAAATGACCAAAATACCCTTCTTGCATTATTGAACAAAGAGACAAAGGAAGGTTAGGCATTGATGAGTGAAGACTTTAGGAGAGTTGCATTGATGAATGAAGACTTTGGAGAAAAGGATAATATCTCCCAAACTCTCTCTCTTGTCTCTTATTTTCTCTCTCTCTCTCTCTCTCTCTCTCTCTCTCTCTTTTCCCTCTTATTTTCTAGCCCCTCTCTCCTTCCTCTTTCCCTCCTTCAGTTGAGCTCAGCATCACCGCTTCCTAGTTGCTATTTGGCGCCATGGAGCCACCCGCCATCACCAGCTGCATGCTGTGACCACCAGTCGCTGTGCGTCGTCTGTCCGAGCCGCTCCCTTCATTGGTTTGCCTTCACCGCAAGCCAAACTAGCCCACAGAAGCTGCTGAGCGGCTGTCCATGCCATCGCCGCCACCTTGTGTCATTTCTAGACCGAGCCGCACGTAGACCTCGTCGTTGCCATCATGCTCATGTCGTCGGAATCATTAATGGGCGAGTTAATGCTCTAATCCCTCAATTAGTACGTTAAACTTGATTATGATTAGTTTATATTAAATAAATTAGGTGATTAGTGATTAATGATGATTAATTAGGGAAGCATGCATTTTTAGGCATGAAAGTTTTAGTATTTTGATGTGTGAGCACAACCATGTTTGCATTGGTTAAATGAGGAGAAATGAAATTGGCTTGAGTGGTTTAGGTGCTTATGTGATCATATAATGAAAACTCGGTACACCCGAATGAGTGTGGGCGTGCCTTAAATGGTAGTGATGAAACCCCTGCTTAATTACGAGCGTGCCTTAAATGGCCGTGATGAGACCCCTAATGGATTTCGGGTGTATCCTAAGTGGTCGTGAACAATACCTGGTTAAACCAGAAGACCCTCATGCGAGGACGATGGTACCTTGAGCGGTCGCGATAAATGTCAGACATGTTAGAAGACCGCCAAACCGTAGGGCCTGAATGGTCTTAATAATTGGAACATGCATGGGTGCATCGTGCATAGGAAAGTTGTTATGTGTTATATGCTTATTCCACTATTATGGCACGTAATGACTTATAACATGCAGGGTATGTGCCAAGACAAGGTAAGGATGCCTGCGATTGTGTGATGACATGTTTGTGTATGTTGTGCTAAGTTACTTGACACTGTGTATAACTAAGGCAAAGCAAGAGGTTGCATTGCTATTGGTCTGCCATCATTATATCACTATATCTTTTAGGTGCATCCGAGACGAGTTGACTTCCTAAAAGAGGCTTAAATCGTTAACTTGTTGAGATTTATATATCATTTGTTGTTGTTAACTGTTTTCCAGGACCTTAGCATGGTAAACCACCGGGTGCGGTTTGGGGTGCCGCAAGATATGGATAGTGTGACATTCTGAAATTTGACCCATTTTCAAGATTTATGAAATGATTATATTATTGATGCACTTTAGTTTTTTTTTTTTGGTAAGGTAAGTAATGGTATTAACTTTTCAACAAAATGTACACAAGGAATCCGAACACCAAAACCTTGTACCTGAAGAGACGTAGAAGGGTGTCCCAACTAGTGCAAGGGGTGAACGGACTAGCAAAAAATAGCAACACAAGGGTTGCAAACCAAGGCTAAAACAGTAGCCACCAACAAGCGGAACCCAAAGATAAAACAACCCAAAGGGATTACAAAAAGATGGAAGTGGAGATGCCCCAATTAGACTGGAGCCTACGGTTTCGAGGGGAGTCTCGAACAGTCTTGTAGGATAACCCTCTGTCCCTAACGAGCATAAGAAGGTGCGCATGGATTGCCGGGACAAATAGAAGTTTATTCCTGAAGAGAATGTGATTACGCTCCGTCCATATGATATGGCACAAAGCCCCAAAGGAGAAGCGAGCAATACGGTGGCGAAAACCGTTACCACTGATGGTTCTGATAGCCCATTGTAGGTTCTCTTGCCACGATCTATTGCGCCAAGATAAATTGCAATTTCTTGCCCAGAATAAGGCAAGGGAGCCTGTGATGGCGCATCCAAAGAACAGGTGATTGATGCACTTTAGTTAAATATCACTTGAAATTAATTACTCTTGAGGAGACTAACCAGCAGGGAATGACTAGCTAGAAATTAAGTACGTGGACCTAAGAACTTGGCCGTATATCGACACTTCGACCAAAAGGATTGACGAGGAGATATTTTGAACCATTATAGATCGATCCAAGGATGGTTAAGGAAAGATTCACAAATTTTGTATAATTGGATCGCGGGTGAATCCGCTTGACTATTGTACGAGTTTCGAATGATTCTAAACCTAATTCAAACGATCGTGTCAATTGAAATTAGTGATTGACCCTCACAATTACATGACAACCGAGGTCGCCATGGCTCGAGTAAACTTAGATGTGACCTAATATCGAATCGGCTACGAGTCGATACGTGTAACTTCTAAAAGCCACATGTTAGTTTGAAACACACTAAAATTGCATTTAATTGAATTTGACCATTACTTGGAATCTAGACTTGGGAATCGAATTTCTCGAAAGCCACGACTAATTCATTGGACGACGTCACATTTAGCAAGGCCGACCTTAGGGCCACTTGGATTTGCAGGAAAAGTGAAATTTGGATCGGAAGTGGAAAATGACCATTTTGCCCCTGGGATTATTTGAGTTCATTTGAAAAGTGGAAGGGCATTTTGGTAAAGTTGCTGCCCCCATGCTGGCCAAAAATATTGTGCCATAATGCCCCTCTTTCCTCTTGCTCATTTCCTCCTTTGCCTTTGGATATTTGTTGACTTTCTTGTAGAAGTTTTAATGTGAGCCATTGGATCTTTGATAAGATTGACTAGTTAATCCTAGCCCTTGGTTGAGTCATAGTGGGAGTAGTTGACCCACTCGAGTTACTCAACTCACCATCTCTCTCTCTCTCTCTCTCTCTCTCTCTCTCTCCTTCATTCCCTCCCCCATTCGGCAGACCATCTCCCCTCTCTTCTCTTCACTTTCAGCGACCACTCCTCCCTTCCAGCCCGACTAGCAACTTCGCCCGCCTCCTTTAGCCACCGTCCGTCTGCTTGGTCACTAGAGCCGCCTTCGATCATTGTTGCTGCTCATGCCTTACACCACTGCCATTCTCTCTCATTCTCACTATCATCTCCCTCATTCTCGGCTAGCTTCACCCCTCACCATCACCACCACCACATGCCCGTCCCAGCTATGGTCCACCAGTGACCAACACCGCCGCCGAGCCACCCATATGTCTGTCGGAGTTGCTACTGCTAGGCGTGACTTGTGCTGCCTTTCTTGCTTGGTCTTGCTTGCTTAGGCTTTGAGTACGTGGCTTCCTAACCCTTGACTAGGCTAAGTGGTTACTAATGGACATGTTAGGGGTTGATTCATGGCTATGGATAGTTGGTTTAGTGGCTAGACGAGCTTGAATTGCTGAATGGTTCATGTTGGTTGATTCTCGGATTCATTACTGCTATGCATCTGTGTTTTACTATTTTTGTGGATATCTTTTTTGGGCCAAATCTGAGATAGTGTTCTTCATGAAAGTTGACCCTAATATATTGAAGTATGTCATATATTAAATCTGGAATTTTTGGAGACCTTTTTGGGGTATTCGGAAGTCCATTTTCGGACCATCACCATTCTGCCGGATTTACTATTTACTCGACTGGCTTGTCTTTCTAAATTTTTATCAAATTTTCCAGACCTCTATTCAACAAACTTCCCTCATGAAAATTGTTAAGGACACTTGTGTCTATGACATATAAAAATTTCAAGGTTTCCAATGAGATTTTGGTGTTGATTAAAAGGGATTTTTAAGGCCGAGCGGTCTATCCCAATGGGCAAATTTTCGATCTGACTTTGAGTGACAAAAGGAGCTATTTACAGTTGGAATTGGATTTTCGTGTCCTCATGAAAAATGTTTATCAGGATGTTTCCAATGACATATCCAAAATTTATAATTTTTGGGGTTGAATTACTATTTATTTCGAAAAGGTTTCGGTTACTGCGCAATTGCCAAATTTTAACCCGATTCTATGCAAAATTAGTTTCTCTCTCTCGGGAGCTTTTTGATGTTGTTGCGCGTGAGGGCGTGGCTGGTTGTGAGCTGATCATGAATTGAATGGCAATTGGCTAATCAAAAGATGAGAAATTAGTTTGAGTGTTGAATTCCCGTATGCTCACATAATACCCTGAGGGGTTTTTCATGGGGTTGTAACTCATTTGATGCGTTTTACGTGAGACGATACCCGATTTAGTGGATTCCCAATGGATGACTGGATGCCAATCGCGGTGGAGGTCGAATTGATGCTTCTCATCAAATGCCTTCTTGATGCGTGCGACGCGGGACGATGCCGTCGCTGACATAGCGGGATAATGCTTGGTTATGCCGGAAACCCTATAGCCTTATGCATTTTACATGGGTTCGGGTAGTCCGAGGAGCTGCTGATAATCTGGACCTTGTGATTGGGATATATGCATTGTGGTATGCTATGTGAGATTATTATTGGACATGTCCGGATTATTGAGTGTGTTATGCATGTGCTTGCCCCGATTCGGGTTGTTATGTGTGATGAATGGTTACCATGTTGTGGTTGTACACTAACATGCAGCGCTTGTGCATGTGCCAAGGTGAGGTAAGGTCGCCTGTTATTGTTGTGGCACGTTGAGTGATAATCTTGCATGCTCTGAACTGTCTTGCAATACGCATTAGCTTAAGCGAGGCTTAGGTATTGACTTATTAAGATTTATTCTCATTATTGAATTACAAACATTCAAAATCCTGAGCCTTTGTCGCGACCTACCTCTCGAGGGTCAAACTCGATAAAGTGGGTTTAGAGATAAGTGTTCATGAAACGATCCATATGGCACATCAAAAAAGATAGCTTTACCAAAGTATCGATCTTTTGGTCATCCATATGGTCCATTGATCATGAATGTGGATTTTCCCTAAATCCATACTGTCGCGACCGAACTCCCGAGCCTTTTTTGAATAACATGCAAAGAGCAGGGGGGCTCGCCTGGTATGTGCTAAATCTAGGTTCAGGACTTAACTCGGGCTCTCCCAAGCCCATACCATATTGCGACTTAGGGTTTAAGTTTTTTAATATGTAGGTGATTTACATGCAAGAGTCGCCACTAATCAGTTTGGGGAAGGTCGATTAGAAACCCAAATAGGGTGATGGGAGAATCACCCTATTCCTACGAACCAGAGATTAACTGAATTCGGGGACTTGGTTACACTAGTTGGATAACTAATACCCTTTCGGTACCATTCTACCCTGTTCATTTTTTGAGAACATTTGTCAGGCAATTTGGATTGCTTTTAGGACCTTTCTCCTAACATGTGAGGTGATCAAGCGAGTGCATAATCAGAAATGATCAGCAGTCAGGAACACAAGTCATGCAGCCTAGGGTTCTAATCCTAACTAAGCCAGATGACATTCAAAATACGGCAGTCCATGCAATTGTATTAAAACATGCATACTAACTACGCTACGGTAATTAAAAAAACATGCAACATGCTATCGTGCGATTTCGGGCCTATTTAGTCTAAATAAAACCGCAACATGCATAATTATAAAGGATTAGAACACTTAGACAAATCATGCAAAATTTTTTTTTTTTGGAATTTTTTTTTCGGAAAAAAAAATCGAAATAAAAAAAACGAAATAAGAAAATAAAGAAGAAAAAAAAAATTTTGAAATTTTTTTTTTGAAATTTTTTTTTGAAATTTTTTTTCGGGAAAAAAAATTTAATAATAAAACGAAAATATTAATATTTTCTGAAAATATCTTTCATTTTATTTTATTATTATATATATTTAAAATTTTATTAGTTTTTTTAAAATTTTTTTAATAGTTTTTCTTTTTAAAAAAAGAAAAGAAAAAGGAAAAGAAAAAAAAATTTTAACTTTTTAATTATTATTTTTTTAAAAATTTTTAAATATTTTTTTTATAAAATAAAAGAAAATAAAATAAATAAGAAAAACCGGTCGGGTCGGATCAGACCCGGGTCAACGGGCCCGACCCGTGCGTTGACCCGGGTTGGACCGGCAGTTTCGGGTCGGGTCTGACCCGAATTCAACAGACCCGCGGGAGACGCCGGCGGGGCCAAAATTGGCCGTCCGCCGGCCGACCCAGGGCAGCGCCACCCCCCAGAACGCTCTCTGGGGCCACCCCTGGGCTGTGCCACTCACCTGAGTCACCGTCGGACCACCGCTCGCCGGTCGGCGACGGGACAACAGCCAGCTTGGTGCGCGGGAAAACGAGGAATTCGGACCTCCTCCGACGGCCTGACCGACTCCGACGGCTGACCTCATCTACGACGGCGACACACGGACGGCGGGGGACGACGGTATGGGCCAGGACTCGCGCGAAATGACCGGCGCGGGTCCCGGCCAAACCAGGTAGAAAAACAGGGGAGAACAGAGCGTCGGGACCCGGGCTGGATGGCCTCCGGCGGCTACGTGGAAGGCGGCGACGCTTCAGACTCTACTCCGGCCGGCGACCAAAGCTCTCTGTCTCTGTCTCTGTCTCTCTCTCTCACTTCTCTCTCTCTGTCTCACTCTCTCTCTCTCTCTGTTTCTCTGTGTAAATGGCTGACCGGCGGTGTTTCCAGGGATTGCCGGTCGGCTTGCTCGAGACGGTGAGACCTGCTGGGCCGGCAAGGCGCTTCCAGGCTCCTCTTTCCTCTCCTCTTTCGTTCTCTTTCTCTCCCTGTGCTCTCTCGGTCACTCTCTGTTTCTCTCTCAAAATTGTCGATCGGGGACCTCTCTCTCTCTCTCTCTCGGTTTATAGATGGTGACGACGACGACCCTGTGGCTCCCCACGTCGGCTGACGACGGCCTGCACCGGCTTAGGCTCTGCGAACCGTGGCCATAGGCCGGTGCAGAGGGGGGCGTCACTCGCTGCAGCTGAAGATGGACAGAGAGAACAGGGGGAGGAGAGGGAGGAAGAGATAAGGGAAAACCTGAAACGGGAAGAGACGGGACTGGCATTAATGGCTAGTCCCGTGGCGTGTTCATCTTGCCTTCGTCTGAATGGATGACGACGAGCAGCGCCGTCGTGCGTCGGCGTGACGACGCGCACAGGGGCGAACAGGGACAGGAACAGCAACAGCGAAGGGGGAAGGAAGGAGGAGAAGAAGAGAAGCTGGGCCGGGCTGGGCCAGGCCCAGTCGCGCGCGAGAGAGAAGAAATAACAGAAGAAGAAGGCTGGGCCGGCTAGGGAAAAAAAAGAAAAAGAAAGAGGAAGGATGCTGGGCCGCGGGGGGAAAGCTGGAACGGGCCGCGCGAGAGGAAGAAGAGAGAAACGGGCCAGGTCGACTCGGCCCCGACCTGGCCCGAATTGATTTTTTTCTTTTTTTTTCTTTTTTCTCTATTTTTTATTTTTATTTTTTATTTTTTATTATTATTATTTAATTATTCATTTATTTTTACAAAACTCTAATATGCCCTATTAATGCAAATATGCCTAATTTCTACATGCAATGCACCTAAATAGAAATTTTTTGTCTTAGGAATTAAATGAATTTAACTCCTAAATTTTGTGCGATTTATTTTGGGCAAATATAAAAATAGCTGTCAACACATACCTTGTGTGACAGCGGATATATTTTATCTTTTTTAGGAATCGCCGCTAGCCTAGGTCGAGGGTCGGCTAGAATACCCAATCGTAACGCGAGAGTTTCATTTCGATTTCTACGAAAATAAGAGATCATGAGTTCAGGGACTAGCTTACGTTAATATTTCTATGAACACCCTTTCGATATGCTAAACTTATCATGGTTGTTATCTAAGTTGTCATGCATTTATTTTTTACCATTTTCATGTTAAAGTCTTAGTCCACTAAGTAATCATACTTCTTGTTTTTTTATTTTCATTTAAGATTCTAAACTAATCCTATCTTAGTCTAGAAAAAGAAAGAAACAATCAATTGTATTGAAACACATTTCGTAAAGTAAACACTCAAAGTATTGAAAAGACGAGCTAATTCTAAGTGCGAGAAAGTAAAACTCGCAACTCGTCGGGTGTTTACTATAACACAAATTGAAAACCTGAGACATGATCGGGGACAAATGAATTGAATACAAATTGAAACCGGATCGGTCTATCGCCACCGTCAAGTGAATACAAATTGAGATCGGATAAGATATTGGTCTATCGCCTTGGTCTTTTATAATTCTCGAGTGTCGGCGTTTAGATTCACAACATACATTCACAACAAACAATACACAAAGAAACAACCAAAGAAAAGCAGTGGTGCAAACAATTCACTAATCAAACACTGGCTTCGGGGTCGGCCTTTGCTTTACATGCATTTCGATTCACCCACCCTCGTAATCATTTAACATTATTTAATTAATGATTAACGATAACGGGCTACAATTTGCATTCACAAAATGGCAACTCCTATCGATTAACCCCTAAAGTCGGGTTCTAAGTGACCATAATGGGCTATCTACTGAATATACATTGGGCCTAACATACATTTAGTAAACACATGCATAGCTATGAAATAAGCATGCATTCAGGCCCATGGGCCTTATTTCTCAACCAATCAAGAATGGGAAGTGGGCTTCATAAGGAGATCACTTATTCAGTTATTTCTAATTCGGATTACTTCTGTTCAGATGTGATTAATCCACCTAATGATGTACAGATGAAGTGATTTAGGTGTCATTAGAAATTTTATGTCATGAGGATCAAAAGTCAAGAAGACCATTTTTTCTGATTCCCCTCCGATTTTCATGAAAATGACAAGTTTACATTCAGTGACAGTTTGGACCGGCGTTCTGTTAGGGATTTCAAGAGTTTTTGCTAAAAAGTCTTCCAAATTTTTATAAAATTCATTTTTCACCAAGGACTCATTTGCAAATCAAATTTTAACCCGAAAAGTCCTTATATGAAATTTTTAACAAATTGACCCTATGAAAAATTGCTATTAGGCCCTCCAAATTTTCGGTCAACATAATGAGACCCTAAGGAACAACTTTGTAGTTTTGAGTTTTTGCAAAGGAGGACTCTAACTTTATCAAATTTGGAGAAACATACTTTGGATTTCAGAGAAATGAAAATCAGATCTGAACACAGATACTAATTGAATCGTGAAAATTCCTTTTGAAGATCCAAATGAACTTCGATCTTGATAAAGTTAGTATCACTGGAAAGCTCTTGATCTCAATGTGAACTTTCATGAAGAACATTTTTTTTTCATATTTTGAACACACGAATTTATAAAAATCAAAGAATACACAAAGGTCAGTTAGAAACTCATCTATCATCATATCTGTACCTAAATAACGTTGTAAATTGTCCTGTCCTAAAATGCTTGGAATTTTATGAAAATTTTATGATGAATAGATTAGGATGTGTTCTATGACTTTCATGAAGAAAGTTTCTTCAAAAAACAATCGTAGAAAATTATAAAAATCGTAGAACAGCATCACGTCAATCAGGAAATCATCAAAACAGAATAAAACATCACATTCCAGATTCTGATCCTAGCTTAGGAAGTGATTTTCACCTAGCAAATGAAGTCCGATTAAGGCATGCGACATATCAAATCAAAGCTTGAGATGAGTTTTACGATTCTCTAGTTCATCACTTTGCAAGATTTCGACGTTTACGAGCTGAAATCACCATCACGAGCAGATTGATCATCAGGATCCGAGAATGACAGATTTGAACTCACCTTGTATAATGATGCTTCAAACATAATCGAGTGATCCAGTCTCCATATTCAGATCAAGAGTAGCACGGAGAAGTCTCGGAAAGCTTGACAAACCTATGAGAATTGAGAGCATAAGCTATAGTGAGAATCGACTCGATTTCACGCTAATGAACTAATAACGAAAAATCAAGTAGAAAGAAGCGATCCGGTAGCTATTTAGCAGGAAGCTGACCACCATAGCCATGTGAAGACACCAAGGAAGGCTGCTGGAGGTTTGGGATTGCCGGAGGGACCACCGGCTAGCTGATTTAGCTGCTTGAGCCGGCTAATTCAATCACCGGCGACTATGCCGGTGATGTTGCCATGGAGGAGATCATGTCGGACAGAGCAGTTCTAGCCAACAGCAAGGACAGCTGGTCTTGCAACCAGCCTTGTGCCGCCGTGGAGGACGGCGATGAGGTGGCGGCTCGCTGGAAAACGGCTGGTAGGAGGTGGAAAGGCTAGCGGCCGAGAGAGAGATCAAGAGAGAGAGATAAGCATGAGCTATAGAGAGAGAGAGAGAGAGAGAGAGAGAGAGAGAGAGAGAGAGAGAGAGAGAGAGAGAGAGAGAAAGAGGAGAGAGAATTCAGATCTGAAAATATGAGACCTCTTTAAAAATTTGGAGGGAAAAAAAGCCTATATACTCCCCTTAACCTTGAATCCTAGCCCTTAAATTGATTTAATGGCCTAGAATGCGTCCTTAGGGATTAAGAATATTCCTTAAGGACTAAGGATATGTGACATGGTAGTATGGATGGCCATGATCAATTCTGAATAAATGGCCATGATTAAATTGCTCACCCCTTAGCTTAATCCTTAAGGAAGGGCATTTTAGCAATTTCACTTAGGGGCATTTTCGTAGTTTTCAATTAAGGGCATTTTTGTCATTTTTGGGCTCAAAGGGATGTGGTTGGCCTTGGTTGGTCGGAATAGACTGGCGATCACCGGATTTTTTATCGAAAAATAGCCAATCCGATCAGACCGGTTCAATTCGAATCAAACCGGTTTGTCCAGAGTTGGGCCGGGTTGAACCGGCTTAATCCTTGGTTCCTTTAGTTCCAATTTTGTACAATTTGATCTCTATAATGATTAATTGACCCCATTAATATTGAATTCGATTAAATTGGATTGAACCGATTTGAAATTCATGCACAAATTAATCCAATTTAACTTGGTTAGCTCAGTTGTTCTTTAATTTGAGTTAATTGCATGACCAATCTAGACTAACGAATTTAATTGAAGTCTAATTAGCCAAATTGAGTTTCAATTCATCAAATTGAATATTAGTCTAAAGTAGGTCAAGTTGAATTGCACTAATTGGATCAATAACTTTTAGACTTCTCAATCGTTGGATCACTAAATTGATCAAATTGGCTCAAATTCATGCGAATTTTCCAAATTTGATTTCAAATTTAGATTTCATATAAGAAATTAGGCTCATTCGTGTCTCAATTGCGTAAATCATGAAGAATTAATCAAAATCACTGATTATGGCCTAAATTGGGGATTTTGCATTTGGCTTGGAATTACAAAATTGGTTCTAAAAAAAAACATTTACCCTTACCAAAAAAAAAACAAAACAAAATTGGTTCCAAAATTGAAAGTAATATAGCCTCTAGATCAAATGTCATGAAGGAAACTAACCTAAAAAATGACTAGAAATGAAGTAATTTCATTTTTGGCCAATTTGAACCAAATTCTGCAAATTGGGAAAAAGTTTATTCTAAATCGATTTTTGTAAAATTTTAAATGCCAAAGTCAAATTGAATGTAAAATAAGATGATTTTTAGATTTTTGTATATTTCAATTTTTTGGTCAAAGGTTTGACCAAAAGTCAAACCCTAGTTGACTTTTCACTACTAGCTTGATTTTATGATCAAATCTTTGAATTTTTTTGAAATTTCCACCTTTAAAGTGAAATTAAATTTGAAAGGAATCTTTTTATGTGAAAAGCCCCAATTTGACCTGGGGTTGACTTTTGGTTAAAGGGTTGATCAAAAAGTTAACTCGAAAGTCAACCATTTGACTTTTCGGGTTTTTGCATGAAATGAATAGAAAATTGTTTATAGAAGCTAGGCCAACAAATAGAATTAAAAAATGACACTTTTTGTTCAAGAAACGAGTTCCGTCGTGATCGGAAATCATAATCTCGAATTTTTTACTTTTAATGACGCATCAGTTAAAAATTAGATGTTAACATCTTTATGATGTTATGGAAGATCCAAGGATGCTACTAGGGTTCCATGGGGATGATTAGTAGGTTTAGCGATCCTGTCTTTTGGAGTACCCCTTATAGTAGAGAAGCTAGGCTAATTGACCACCGGTCCTTTTTGAATGTACGTGGTTTGTAGTAATGGCCTCTAGTAAGTTTTGTATGATGTGAATTTTGTAAGTAATGCTTTGTCTATAAAAGTGTTTTGTTGATGTGATTCTGTTGTCTCCTTACTACCCGTTTAATTATTTGTTGTATGGAGAGTTCGATTTACTTCCACATGTGCTGCTCTTTTGTTTGTTCGTGTGGGTTGGCGACAAATCCTGGGATATTGCATTCTTAACGATCGTGGCGGGATGATGCGTGCCGTGGGGATCGGGGCGTGATATTCCTATTGAATTGGTATCAAAGCGAGGTTAGCTTGATCCAAGTTGATCAAAGATTAGAGTGATAAGGAGTGTTGACCTTTAGGATAGTTAGTTAGGGAGACTTTCGCTAAATGCATGTATAAGTTGTGCTATGAATGTTCAATGGGTATCTATTTGTGATCATTGGATGATTCTATGCTATAACATTTGAAATGAAAGTGTGGCAAGAGTTAAGGTAAGTGCACGAACCATGTTGATTGTGACCTTATGCTGCTTGTGAATGATTGCCTGCTTTGTGAATTGTTATTGTGATTCATTGCCTAGGACTATAGACTTGAATAGTTGGCCTGGGTCTCTAATTCTTGGATAGAATTAGAGTAAGTAAGTGAGTAGTGAGAACCTTATAAGAATGAGCAACCGAGAAAGATGGATAAGAGGTCGATTGGGTCCGCGAGCTAGAGTTGCAAAGGATCCTAGAGTGGATGGAATATTGAGGGCACTTGAGGAGGTTGGAATTTTAATGGGTAGACAAACCCAAGAGCGAGCTACTACTGCTGCTGCTGTAGAGGCCGTTGTTGCCGCCACCAACGGAATGAAAATAATGGGAACCTTCGAAACAATGGGAATAATGGAAATTGCCAAATGCATGAGTTGGTGGAACATTTTTTAAAGCTAAAGCCTCCTAAGTTTGATGGGAAAGGTGATCCAGAGGCTACTTCCCTCTGGGTCAAAGAATTGGAAAAAGCGTTTGCACTACTGAGGTGCATAAAAGAAGAAAAAGTGACCCTAGCGGTGTATCAACTTCTGGGGAATGCAAATGACTGGTGGAAGGCCACCCGGGGTAGAGTTTTCCCTATTGACACAGCCTAGAACTAGACTACTTTTACTAAGACCTTTAATGGAAAGTATTTCTCAGAAAGTGCAGGGGAGCAAAAGATGGCTGAATTCTTGAGACTTTATCAAGGTCAGATGACTGTGGATCAATATGAGGTAGAGTTTGTAAGGTTGTCTAAATTTGTACCGAAGATGGTAGATGACCCATTGGATAAAGTCTGGAGATTCCGAGATGGGCTGAAGCCGGACCTCCGTAGTCAACTGATATTGTTGAATATGAGGGATTATAATGAGTTGTACGAATGGGCTCAAGCGATGGAATGAGATATAATGGAAAGAGCTGCTGCTTTTGGTTCGCAGTATGCCCCAGCTAGGGACAACTGCCATTTTGGAAAGAAACCTATGGCGGGAAATAGGCACTTTGTCCCTCATGTCAGAAGGAATATCAAGAAGCTGGCTCACTACTCAAATGTTGTATGTTGGAGTTGTGGGGGTAGACATGGAAATGGACCTTGCCCGAGTAGGGGTAGAGTGTGCTTTGGATGCGGTGGACGAGGGCACCAAGTGAGGAACTACCCTAACCGATAAGCTGGATCGTCTGTGTAGTCGCAACTGCCCTGGAATGGAAATTAGATTGGAGCTGGTTAGCTGGCGAAGCAAAATAGGTTGTCGGCCAAAGGAAGAGTGCATATTATGGTGAGAAGGGAAGCTGAGGATGCGCCTGGCATGGTCATAGGTACGGTCTCTTTCGGTGATCATATTGCATATGCTTTGTTTGATCCGGGGGCGTCGCACTTGTTTGTATCTGAGTAATTCGTTAGATTGTATGGAATTAAACAGAAACCGCTAGAAGTTATGTTGTGTGTTACTATTCTGTTAAATGATAAGGTGCTAATTTCGTTAGAATGCCCAGGCTCTAAGATTGTTATTGCTGGTAGAGAGAATTTGATTGATCTGGCTGCCTTGGCTATGTTTGATTTTGATGTTATTATTGGTATGAATTGGTAAGTTAGATAGAGTGCTGTGATGGATTGTGGTAGCATGGTAATTCAATTTAATCCGATCGATCATCCTAGTTATGAATTTGTGGAAAACCGAGGAGAAGCTTCGATCCTCTGGATTTCATTGCTTGAGGTGTCTAAGTTGTTAGATGAAGGATGCCAAGGTTATTTAGCGATTGTGGTTGACTCTTCGATTGAGGAGCCGAGGCTAGAGGACATAACCATGGTGTGCAATTTCCCCGATGTCTTTCCTTAGGAATTGCTAGGATTGCTACTTGAAAGATAAGTGGAATTCGTGATTGAGTTAGCGCTTGGAACGGAGCCAATATCTAGAGTGTCCTACAGAATGGCATTGTTAGAATTGAAAAAATTGAAGGTTGAGATGCAAAAACTAATGGATAAGGGATTTATTTGTCTGAGTGCATCATCGTGGGGAGCACCAATGTTGTTTGTGAGGAAAAAGGATGGGTCATTGCACTTATGCATTGACTATCGGCAGTTGAATTAAGTGACCGTTAAGAAAAAGTATCCACTGCCAAGGATAGATTACCCATTCGATCATTTATAAGGGGCATCGGTGTTCTCTAAGATCGACTTAAGGACTGGTTACCATCAATTGAGAATCAAGAAGGAGGATATACCAAAAGCGGCGTTTCGAATGAGATATAGACATTATTAGTTTACAGTGATACCGTTCGGATCAACTAACGCCCATGCTGCCTTTATGGATTTGATGAATCGGGTATTCAAGGAATTTCTAGATCAATTCATTATCATATTCATTGACGACATCTTGGTATATTTGAAGAGTCTTGAGGAACATGAGCAACATTTAAGAATGGTTCTATGGACCTTAAGAGAACACACACTCTATGCTAAGTTTAGTAAGTACGAGTTCTGACTGAATCGAGTGGCATTTCTCGGACATGTGATCTCCGAAGATGGGATTTCAGTGGATCAGACTAAGATCGAAGCAAACACAAACTGGCCGAGGCCTATGACAGTGATAGAGGTTCAAGGCTTACTAGGACTTATGGGCTATTATAGAAGATTCGTGAAAAGGTATTCCGCAATATCCACTACTTTGACGCATCTACTAAAGAATGAAACGAGGTTTGAATAGAAGGATAAGTGCAAAAGGAGTTTTCAAGAGCTGAAGTATAAGTTGACTACCGCACCTGTGTTAACAATACCATCGGGTCCTGGAAGATATGAGATCTATGGTGATGCATCGCTAAAGGAATTATGATGTGTTCTAATGCAACGTGGAATAGTGATTGCATACGCATCACGACAATTAAGGCCTCACGAGATGAACTACTCAATGCATGATTTGGAACTTGCAATTATCATCTTTGCGTTGAAGATTTGGAGGCATTATCTTTGTAGAGAAAGGTTTCAAATCTACACAGACCATCAGAGTTTAAATTAATTATTTTCCCAAAAGGAGTTGAATATGAGATAACGCCGTTGGATGGAACTTCTTAATGATTACGACTGCGACATCTTGTATCAACATGGGAAGGCTAACAAAGTAGTGAATGCCCTTAGTCAGAAGTCGAGCATCGTGCACATGATAGTGGACTCTACTCGAAGGAAAACGGGTTTTGGAATTCAAGTTTGAGGTATGACACCTCTCGAGTCTATTGGCTACTTTGGGGATCGAGCCGAAAATTCAGGCAAGGATTAAGGCATTGTAATCTACGGACCTTGACATTCAAAAGATTTTGAGCATGGATGCAACTAAGAGGAAAACCAACTTTCAAGTCTCCGAGGACGGAATTTTAAAGTTTCGTGGATGATTGTGCATGCCAGATAATGCAGAGTTCAAGGAGGAAATCTTAACAAAAGCTCATCGCAACAACTATAGTATTCATCCAGGTAGTACGAAGATGCATCAGAATTTGCGTCAGCATTACCGGTGGAACGGAATGAAAGTAGACATAGCCAAACACGTAGCAAAGTGCCTAACATGTCAACAAGTAAAGGCGCAACATTGCAAGCCTAGTGCATTGTTCGACCATTGGACATCCCAAAATGGAAATAGGAGTATATCACCATGGACTTCTTCATGGTTTATCGAGGAGTCAGAGAGGCCACAACTTAATTTGGGTTATCGTTGACAGATTTACTAAGTCGGCACATTTTTTGGCAGTGTGAAAGGACTTTGCAATGGATAGGCACGCCGAGCTGCATATGAGACAAATAGTCCATCTTCATGAAGTGCTAGTGACGATTACGTTGGATAGAGACCCTAAGTTTATAGTCACATTTTGGAAAAATCTTCGGACGGCTATGGGAACGAAGCTATAATATAGCACAGCTTATTATCCACGAACGGATGGTTAGCCTGAGAGGAGGATTCAGACACTGGAGGACATGTTACGAGCCTATGCAATAGATTTTAAAGGAAGATGGGAAGAACAGTTGCATTTGGTCGAGTTCGCCTATAATAACAGTTATCAGTAGAGTATCAGAATGTTACCATTTGATGCATTGTATGGCAGAGCTTGCAGAACTCCAGTTTGTTGGGATGAAATTGGAGAACGAAGTATAATGGGTCTAGAGTTTGTACAATAATCAGTTGAGGCAATTAAGATCATCCGAGACAGGCTTAAGACTGCTTAGAGTCATCAGAAGAGTTATGCGGATAAGAGACATAGACCTTTAGAGTTTCAAGTGGGAGATCATGTCTTTCTTAAGGTGTCGCCAATGCAAGGAACATCCCAATTTGACAAGAAAGGAAAGTTAAGCTCAAGGTATGTAGGTCCGTTTGAGATATTGGAAAAGATTGGGACTTTAGCTTATCGACTTGCCTTGCCACCGAATTTATCTCAAATTCACAACGTCTTCCACGTGTGCATGTTGAGGAAGTATGAATCGAATCCGACCCACCTGCTAAATTATGAAGAAATAGATGTAAACGATAGGGTGTCGTACGTGAAGAGACTTTTTCGAATAGAGGACAAAAAAGAACAGGTTTTGCATAATAATACAATCCCGTTGGTTACATTATGGTACCGAAGGAGCTACATGGGAAAGTGAAGAGATCATGAGGCGTCAGCACTTCCATTTATTTGAGTAGTGTAGTTAACTGTAAATTTCAAGGACGAGATTTTTGTAAGGTGGCAAGATTGTGATATTCTGAAATTCGACCCATTTTCGAGATTTATGAAATGATTATACCATTGATGCTTTTTAGTTAAATTTCACTCGGAATTGATCACTCTTGAGAAGACTAACTAGTAGGGAATGATTAGCTAAGAATTAAGTATGTAAACCTAAGAACTTGGCCGTAAATTGACACTTCAACCATAAGGATTGACGAGGAAATATTTTGGGTCATTATAGATCGATCCAAGGATAGTTATGAAACAATTTGCAAATATTATATAATTGAATCACGGATGAATCCGCTTGACCATTGTATGAGTTTCGAACGATCCTAAACCTAATCTGAACGATCGTGTCAATTTAAACTAGTGATTGACTCTCGCAATTACATAACACCAAGGTCACCATGGCTCGAGTAAACTTAGATGTGGCATGATATCGAATCGGCCACAAGTCGATACACGTAACTTCTAAAAACCGCCCATTAGTTTGAGACACACTATAGTTGCATTTAATCGAATTTGATCATTACTTGGAATCTAGACTTGGGAATCAAATTTTTCGAAAGCCACAACTAATTCATTGGACGACGTCACATTTGGCGTGCCCAACCTTAGGGCTACTTGGATATGTCAGAAAGTGTAATTTGGATCGGGAGTGAAAAATGATCATTTTGCTAATGGGATTATTTGAGTTCATTTGAAAAGTGAAGAGCATCTTGGTAAAGTTGCTGCCTCCGTGCTGGCTGAAAATATTGGACTATAATGCTCCTTTCTCCCCTTGCTCATTTCTTCTTTTGCCCTTAGATATTTGTTGACTTTCCTTTAGAAGCTTTAATGTGAGCCATTGGATCTTTGATGAGATTGACTAGTTAATCCTAGCCTTTGGTTGAGTCATAGTGGGGGTAGTTGACCCACTCAAGTTACTCAACTCACCATTTCACACACACACACACTCTCTCTCTTTCCTTCATTCCTTCCCCCATTTGGCAGACCAATTCCCCCATCCTCTCTTCACTTTCAGCAACCACTCCTCCCTTCCGGTCTAACTAGCAGCTTCGCTCACCTCCTTCAGTCTTTGTCTGACCACCTGGTCGCTAGAACTGCCGTTGACCACTGTTGCTACTCTCGCTTCACACCACCGCCATTCTTTCTCATTCTCACCCTCATCTCCCTCATTCTCGGCTAGCTTCACCCTTCACAGTCACCACCACCTCATGCCCGTCCCAGCTATGGTCTGCCAGTGACCAACGCCGTCACCGAGGCAACTGTATGTCTACCGCAGCTGTTGCTGCTAGGCGTGACTTGTGCTGCCCTTCTTACTTGGTCTTGCTTGCTTAGGCTTTGAGTAAGTGGCTTCCTAACTCTTGACTAGGCTAAGGGGTTACTAATGGACATGTTAGATGTTGATTCATGACTATGGATAGTTGGTTTAGTGGTTAGATGAGCTTAAATTACTGAATGGTTCATATTAGTTGATTCTTGGATTCGTTACTGCTATGTGTATGTGTTTTGCTATATTTGTGGAGATCATTTTGGGCAAAATTTGAGGTGGTGTTCTTCATAAAAGTTGACCTTAACATATTGAAATATGTTATATATTAAATTTGAAATTTTTGGCAACCATTTTGGGTTATTCGTAAGTCCATTTTCGGACCATCACCACTCTACCGGATTTACTGTTCACTCGACTGGTGTATCTTTTTGAATTTTTATCAAATTTTCCAGACCTCTATTCAACAAACTTCCCCCATGAAAATTGTTATGGACACTTGTATCTATGACATAAAAAATTTCAAGGTTTTCCAATGAGATTTTGTTACTGATTAAAAGGGATTTCTAAGGCCAAGCGATCTGCCCTAGTGGGCAAATTTTCGATCTGACTTTGAGTGATAAAAAGAGCTGTTTATTGGTTACCAAAAAAAAATTAAAAAGAGCTGTTTATAGCTGGAATTGGATTTCGTGTCCTCATGAAAAATGTTTATCAAGATGTTTCCAATGACATATCCAAAATTTATAATTTTTGAGGTTGAATTACTATTTATTTTGAAAGGGTTTCGGTTACTGTGCAATTGCTAAATTTTAGCACAATTCTATGCAAAATTGGTTTCTCTCTCGAGAGAGCTTTTTGATTTTGTTGTTGCATGTGAGGGCATGGCTAGTTATGAGCTGACCATGAATTAAATGGCAACTGGCTAATCGAAAGATGAGAAATTGATTTGAGTGTTGAATACCCGTATGCTCACATAATACCCTGAAGCGTTTTATGTAGGGTTGTAACTCGTCTTGATGGGTTTTATGCCAGATCATGTCCCATTTATCGAATGCCCTGCAGGTGATTGGATGCCAATCATGGTGGAGGCCAGATTGATGCTCCTTATAGAATGCTGTCTTGATGAGTACGACGCGGGACGATGCCACACCGACATAGCGGGATGATACCAGGTTACGCTAGAAGTCTTATTGCCTGTTGCGTTTTATGCGGGTTCGAGAAGCCCGAGGGGCCGTTAATAATATGGACCTTGTGATTGGGATATATGCATTGTAGTATGATTTGTGAGAATATTATTAGGCATGTCCATATTATTAAGTGTGTTGTGCACGTGCTTGCCCCAATTCGGGTTGTTATGTGCGATGAATGGTTGCCATGTTGTGGCTGTACACTGACGTGCAGGGCTTGTGCGTACGTCAAGGCGAGGTAAGGTCGCTTGTGATTGTTGTGGCACGTTGAGTGATAATCTTGCATGCTTTGAACTATCCTGCGATATGCGTTAGCCTAAGTGAGGCTTAGGTAGTGATTTATTGAGATTTGTTCTCATTGTTGAATTGAAAACATTTTATAACCCCGAGCCTTATGATGATATGGAAGATCCGAAAATGCTGCTAGGGTAACATGAGGATGATTAGTAGATTTAGTGATCCCATCTTTTGGAGTAGCTCTTATGGTAGAGAAGCTAGGCTAACCAACCACCGGTCCTTTTTGAATGTATGTGGTTTATAGTGATAGCCTCTAGTAAGGCTTGTATGATGTGAATTTTATAAGTAATGCTTTGTCTATAAAAGTGTTTTATTAATGTGATTCCTCTTACTAATTGTATGTTGTATGGCGAGTTCGATTTGCTTCCGCATGTGCTGCTCTTTTATTTGTTTATGTGGGTCGGCGACAAATCTTGGGATGTCGCATTCTTAATGATCGTAGCGGGTTGATACATGCCCGTGGGGATCGGGGCGTGATAAATAGTATTATTACTACCTATCATTTTCTCGGCAAACCACATCTTTTTGAACGCCACTTATCTACTGTGTGGGTGGATGAGAGCCTAGCTTTGTGGGTCCCTCATCAGTTTCAGGCATGGTTCATCCATGAGGGCGAAGGCCTATATGGTCCTCTGAGGGGCTTTAATGGTCCTCCACATGGGGGGCCTTGGGCAGGAGGTCTAGGACCCTATGGACATTGACCCACCTGATGGGTCAGTGGAAAATCTTGAGACCAAACTTGATCCTGTGTACCCGTTGGATTATGAACTATCGGAGCATGATCCTAACTCGCCCTATTTTGACTCGTTGAATCACTATGTTGATAGTCCTTAAAAGACATGCCTGGAATCGGTTCTTTTTGGGATGGCCCACTTTTGGATGGAGTAGATTGACCCGCAGCCTAGTATCTTTTTGGTAGGCTTGTAAGGAAGGTGCCCTTGAAGGGATTGTAAACGTGTTCCCTTGGGGTTAATCTAGTAGTTAAATAAAATGGCGTTTTGGCATGACTGTTATTGATTGTTATTACTATCATTGCTGTTTACTATTATGACTGGATGATTGTTGTCGCTTTTGCTTGTGTAATTGAAAGATAAAATTAAAGGTTAGCGACGAGTCCTAGGACGTCATATGCAAATGATCTAAGTGAGTAGGGGTTGTCATGTGGTTGAGGGTTGGGGTGTGACAACTAATACCCAAGTCCTCAACATTCAGGATCAGGTCTCTAGCGCTCGGGCCTAGGTTCATTGGGGTCGAGCCTAGGATCCCAATGCCTAGGCCTGATGCCCCGGTGCCTACACTCGAGTCCATGGAGGATGGGCCCAAAGCCTAATGCTTGTGCACGATGTCTTGGCACCTGAGCTTAGGTTCATAAATGTCGTGCTTGGATCCCCGATGCTTGAGCTTTGCTCTTTAGCACTCATGCCTTGATTCATAAAAGCCGAGTGTGAGTCATTGGCGTTTGGGTTCGAATCTGTAGTTAATGAAACATTCATTCTCACAAATTATTTAAAAAAATCAAAAATTTAAAATTTTTAAAATTTTTTTCTTCTTCCTCGACCGGTGACCGGCCAACGAACAACCACAAGCGAGGAATGAGCTCAGTAGATTCCGACAAGGTTGAGCTTGCCAAAGGCCTTGTGAGTTGCGGCGAGCTCGACCTTGTTGACCTTTGGCGAGGCTTAGCTTGTCGATTTAGCGAGGTCATGCTTGAGCCTTGTTGAGCTGGATCCACCTCGCTCGAGGCTGGCGAGACTCGGCACGCTGGAGATTGGCGAGCTCAAGGTTCATTGGCTTTGGGCGAGCTCATCCTTTGCCTGTGGTCCGTCATTGGTTATCGTCATGGCTAGTCACTGGCCAAGCAAAACAAAAATAAAATAAAATAAATAAAAAATCCAAAATTCAAAATTTTTTAGTAATCTTTCAAGAAAATCAAATTAGATTTTTTTATATCAAATGGAAGAAAATATTTTATAGTTCATTTTCAAGTTTCAGCGAAATCCCGAAAGATATTGTCAAAACGGCTTACCGTAAAATATGTTATATTTTTCGCAAAACAAAGGAAGCGTGAATTAAAATTTTTGAAAAGAAAAGAAAATTAGCATGTCCAAGCTGGGAAATACTCTAATTAGTGGAGGACAAAACCGGAAAATTCCCCTGCAACTAGGGTTTCGCCGCACTCTGCGGATATAATCCCCCGTCGTCCCTCTTTCACCCACCCCCCTACACACAAGCCGCAAAGCCACCGGCCGTCTCCGATCTCCCTCCTCTGATCTCTCCCTCCGCCTTCTTGTTCGCTTCTTTCTCGAAGAAGAAACGATGGGCGTCTTCACCTTCGTCTGCAGGAGCTCCGGCGGCGAGTGGACGGCGAAGCAGGTCTCCGGCGACCTCGAGGCCTCCGCCGCCTCCCCCTTCGAGCTCCAGCGGAAGCTCGTCCAGTCCGCCGTCGCCTCCGACTCCTCCGGCGGCGTCCAGTCCTCTTTCTCGCTCGTAACCCCTTCCTCCGCCGTCTTCCAGGTCTCTGTCGGATTGTATGCGCGTTTGCCTTCGATTGGTTCATATCTCGTGTCGAAACTGCTGTGTTTTTGTAGCCGATCTGTACTTGAAGTGACGGTGCAAGTGTTGAGATGGTATTCGGTAGAGATTTGCGATTTTTCTTTTTTTTTTTTGGGGGGGGGGGTTTATATATGTTTTGATGCTCTTTTAGTGAGTGAAGTCTTGGGTTGTTTCGCTTGTTGTTGTTTCTCGGATTGTTCGTGAAGGTTTTGCAAATCTTTACTGTTTCTTGTTGCCTGTCGTTAGATGCTCGTAGATGCTGTTCTGTTAGTAATCATCAAAGTGATTACTTATGTGTGTATATGCATACTGAACTGTTGTTAAGGAACTTCTTGAGCTTATGTACATTTGGGTCAATAGATAATTGTTTGAAGTATGGTTTGAAATGAGGAGATTGCAAGGATTTGCTTAGTCGAAATTACTCCGAGGAGTGAATAGTCTTTTGAGAGAATGGTAATAGACTAAGGTAGTAGTTCTTGATATTGTGATGTGGAGACAGTTCATTGGGGTGTTTAGTTGGGCATTTGCTCTTCCTTTCTTGATATTGGAACAATGTGATATGTATTTGAGATATTAGATGCAACATGAAAGTTATTTTTGAAGAACAGGGGTTATTGAGTTTTATTTGTTTTACATGTATGCTGGGGCTATGGGATGTCTCTGCGTAACATATATGCAATAATTGGTTCATGAACGGTGTTGAACGTTGTATGTTGGGGGTGCTTTGTCATCATGGGCGACATGTTTGTATTTCTATCTTTCCTTTTCTGAGGACTTCTTATGTAGTCTATTGGGGCTATGGCATGTCTTTGTGAAGCATATATGCAATAATTGGTTTATGAACGGTATTGAACATTGTATGTTGGGGGTGCTTTGTCGTCATGGGCAACATGATTGTGTTTCTATCCTTCCTTTGCTGGGGATTTCTTATGTACTAGAACTTTTTTAAGTATATGTTGGTTAGAAGAGCACAACAATCATATAGACTTGTGCTAGCTCATCTTGTGCTGAATGCATCATTTTCTGTACTGATTCGAACTTGTTCTTGCCTCAGGTGATCATTGGAGGCGGTGGTGGCAGTGGTTTCATCGGAGGAGGTGCAGCTGCTGCAGCCCCTGCAGGTGGTGCAGCACCAGCTGCTGAAGCATCTCCAGCAGAGGAGAAGAAGGAAGAGAAAGAAGAGAGTGACGATGACATGGGATTCTCTCTATTTGATTAGGAAAGTTTATTTGTGCTTCCATCTTTACATTAGCGAATGCTTCTTTTTCATGTCTTGCTGGAAACCCCCGTGTCAACCATATCCTAAATAGCACAAGGAATTTTGTTTGGAACTCCAAATTATTATATTTTTGTCCTCTTTGGTTAGAACGTTGAATCGCTGTGAACATTTGGCAATGTGAGTCATATTTAATAGTATTTATTCAGAATTATCTTCCGTAGCATGTTTCCACGTCTGAGGCTTTTCAATTTAGTTCTCTCAAACCGAGTCCATCTGATGTTGCATTGTATTTGTTCGGCTTCTTATCCACTTAAGTTGTTTTGATCAGACTCATGTCCATCTCCATGATGTGTCTAAGCTTGTTTTCGGTTCAATTGCCATATTGTCTTAAATCGTTCCAAGATGAGGTTGAGAACCAACTTAGCTTTCTAGTTCTTTCGGAAAAGGTCAAAATAAGTGCATGTGAAGTCACGCATTCATGTCTCTTCCTTTCCCCGTTATGTCCATCGATGGTCTATTTGAGATTGTGACATTGATTGCTTCACGAAAGAGATCGATGCCTTCCAAATCTTATTCAAGGTTTTGACTATGTCCATGCATACACATCTATAAATGATATTTGCAAGCTACGACATTCCTGAAAATAATTATCCAGCTGGACCTAAGCCGACATTTCGAAAGAAAGGTTTTTCTTCTGACCATACGAATGAAAAAAGAAAAATTGTTCTTTACCAAAAAAAAAAGAAAAATTATTTGTAGAATTTAGTATGGTGGTTATAAAATGGGAAATGTCATCACCTGTAATTTAACTAATTTGAATTCAATACCCAAAGGAAATTGACATATTGTAGTGCAACTTCTCCTTTCAGGATAATGATAGAAATATAAGCTGTTCTATTTTCTTTTTGGCCACCTGAGGGCCGGATGTATAAAAAATCGCCCTGATGATTTCTTTAAACAATCTCTTACGCAATCAAAAGACTATTTCAAATCAGAATATTCACTAGGGGTGGGCATTCTTCACATGATACGCCTTTCAGAGTACAAATTCCTTTGATATGGGAAGCAATATTTAATCTTAGATAACATCCTTCCAAGATTCGCATTCTACATGGCTTAATGTTATTGCACACTGATTTTCCATTTCTGGACATTTAGTTGAGGCATGAATCCGGTTATCTTGATCATGTAGAGAGAGAGAGAGAGAGAGAGAGAGAGAGAGAGAGAGAGAGAGAGAGAGAGAGAGAGAGAGAGAGAGAGAGAGAGAGAGAGAGAAGTAACAATCTTTTATTAAAAATCAGCCGGGAGAGTTAACAATCTTTATTCAAAAATAAGACATACATGTGGTACGTGGTTTGGTTATGTGTCTAGAGCAACCGCTTATTGAAATAAGATTAATCTTGTAACTCTCATAATTCGATTATTTTGTGTAACTTATGATAGATTCGTTTAGTTATTGTCGTACCAAAACTGCGCCTAGAGGTAGTCGACAACCTTCTTGTCCACTTGGAAGGCCTTGGTGAGAACGTCAGCAGAAAATGGGTGGCTTCGCTCCGAAGACAGCATTAGCAATGGTAATGACTCCTGGGTTTTGGCTGCTAAGACCAGAAAAGGCCAGTGAATACGTGTTTTCGATATTCAACTGGAAGTGAATGAGACCAATAGGGAACACAATTACGTCCCCCTTGTACAGGACTTTGGTAAAGAGTGTGTTGTTTAATTGGTTGGACGTGACAAAGCCAACAAGTAGCGTACCCTCCACCACGACTAGAACCTCGGTGCCACGAGGGTGAGTGTGGGGAGGATTTAGGCCGCCGGGAGCGAAGTCAATGCGAGCCATGGATATCCCAAGAGTGTTGAGTCCTGGAAATTGGTCAACAAAAGCCTGTGTGACTTTTGATCTGAGCGGGTTCGATGTGTTTCCAGGAGTTCTGAACCCCATAAAGAGGAAATCATTAGCTGTGGTTTGTTTCGGGTCCTTGCAGAACTTTCCATTCACAAATAGTGCATAAGAAAAATAATCGGTGTTTCAGTTTTGGCATCACAAGTGTCACTCCTTGATCCCCATCGGGTGCGCGACACCCTTACCTGGTCAATTAGTGCGACGTCCCAGGAATGTCGCTGACTTCAAAGTCTCCATCAGAGGTTTACAATTACAGAGTGTCACGCCCCGTACCCCACTGGAACGCAACATCCCGTTACGGTCGATTATGGTGCAACGCTCCCAGGAAGCGTCACCGACCCACACCCGTACAGAGATCAAGCACAAGCGGAAGTATAAAATAAACAAACCCAGACAACTACCATATGAGCCAAGGATAGCCAAACAACAATCACACAGAAAATATGTACATACTTATATTACTATTTAAAAACTCTTTTTACAGTGTTCACTCCAATCAAAAAGGAAACACCAACAACTGGAAATAACCAAACAGTCACTTCTCCGTTCTGCTCCGTCTCCACCGGGGTGTATGCTCGACGACCACTAGATAAAATGCGGTATTCCAAAAAGAGATGGTGACCTCGGCATCCTACTGCTGGGGGTCTGAAAATGTTTTGGTTTACACAACAGTGAGACGAATCTCAGTGAATTTAACCCCTAAACCTAGGCTAGGCTAACATGCAATCTCCTGACCGGAAAATAAATATTTAAATCACAAATCAACAATAACAAATCATTCTTTAGACCCTGCAGGTTAGACAGATCAATATATAATAATCATAATACATACGTGGCATTCATAATCACATATATGTCAATCACATGCTTATGCACCGATTCTCACATTCTCGCATGCCAGTTTGTGTATGTTCATGTATGCAAATGTCATGGACTTGACACGTGCAATTCTCGGCCCACTGGCCCATACTGGCACACTGCCCAATTTATTATTATTACGACTCGAGTCATCAATTTTTCACGCCCCGGTGCATCTAGCCTTCTTCAAAGTGCATGAGGCGCAGCAACCGATCTGGCCTAGTGTCTCTAGCCTGCTTCAAAGTGCATGAGGCGCAACACTGCTCTCCTTACGAACCAGAGCCTACTTCAAAGTGCATGAGGATGGTCACCTTCGGGACATACCGGGCATCGTCCTGCTTCAAAATGCATGAGGACGGTATCGACCCAAAGGTCACGACCCGTAGGTCCTTAGGTGATCACACAATTCATTATTATCTAAACCCCGCGTATAACGCCTCAGGGTAATTTAGGTGATCACACACTCATGGCAAGCACTCATTCTCGCACAATTTCATCACATACCACACTCTAGGCATACATAATGCGTGTCCATGTTATGCAATGCAATGCACTATGAGCACCAATGAAATTCAATCACAATCAAGCACAAATTACGCACAACCAATTAACCCGGACATACCCGGTAATTTTCTACTGGGCTTTTAAATTGATCAATTAATTCAATTGCTCATCCCAACAATTCCTCACTGATTTACCATAATTTCCCGACACTAATTTCTACCCATTAATTCTCAACCCAGTCTAAAATACACACTGATATTATCTACGCCAGTCCAAAATGTACTGATAATACCTAAACCAGTCCAGAAAAACGCACTATTAGTCCTAATCCAGATTTAGGAATTTTACTCACCTAATTACTGGACCACGGCGACGGGGAACAGCGGCCGATCATTGTTGAATAGTGAAACCGGCGGCGAAATTCCCGGGCGCGCGCACTGTTCACTCGGTACTATTCACCGCGCACTATTCACCGCGGTACTGTTCACGGCACTATTCACTACGCACTATTCACTGGCTGAACGAACTGCAGGGGGCAGTGGTCGGCGAGACGATGACGACGGCGGCGACGGGATGTACGGAAGGCGGCGTGAACAGTAATTTCGTACGGACATGACCAGTAAAATACATACGGACACTATACAGACAAGGCTGGACGGCGACGTACAGATGTACTGGTCGTTTGGGCTTCGACGGAACGGCAATCGGAGCTCCGACGAAGCTCCGGCGAGGCTCCGAAGCGGCGGCGGTGTAAACCCGAGAGAGAAAAAAGAAGGAAAAAGAGAGGGAAAGGGAGAGAGAGAGGGCTGGACAGAGGTGAGGCTGGGGTTGGGGGACTGTGGTGGTTGACGACGGGGCACGGCGATTGGTGGCGGTGCTCCGGTGGCTGGCGACAAGCTCCGGCGAGGCAAACCGGCAAAGAGAAAGAGAGAAAAATTGAGAGAGAGAGGGGCTGATCTGCTGGTTCTGGGATATCTAGCGTTAATGAGGGCTGAGGAGAGAGGAAGAAGATGGTCAGCTGGTCAAAAAAGACAGCCCATAGTGCCACGTGTCGCCGATCCGTCGGTTTTGACCAAAATACCCATAATCCGACGGTTCTAAATCAATCTTATCCAAAAAGTGAGGGGTAAAATGGTCCTTGGCCCTCAATAATGCAGCTGATAACCCTGGTAATTATCCTAAAATTATCCCAAAAAAATTCGGAATTAATACCGGCCCAGGGGCAAAATCGTCATTTTTCCGGTCCCGGGGTGAAATTTCAATTTTCGCACATACGCGTTCCATATGTGTGTGGCCAACATAATATGGCGTCGGATTCATGAAATTCACTTTTTAAGCTCTCAAAATCGACTGCGAAGTTCCGAGAATAAAATAATATTATTTTTCTAATTTTTGTCGAAATTCCGATTTTTGACTGGAACCACTCTAAATGTGTCTGGATGCCCCAAAATGACTTTGGCCGCGAAAAATAACCTCAAATGGCCTCCGAATCTAGTCCCGGTGCCCACAGGGGTAAAACCGTAATTTTCCCCAATTTTCGTCGAAATTCCAATTTCTAGCTAGATTAGTCCTAAATGTGCGTGGCCACACCAAAACGACGTTGGTCTTGAAAAATAATTGTAAAACAACAATAGTCTTCCTTCGCACTTATGTCTCTCTCCATTTCGGAACAATTGCTTTTCTAGACACGTCCCATAAAGCCATATCTATTCATGACCGCCGGTAACATGCTAAAGTAGCAACATTGATCTTTTATTTTGAGAACATAGTCAGAAGTAATATAGGGCACGAAGTAAGGTAAATTATAAATTACCTTAAGGACTCACACGATGAATAAATAGGGATAATTGTACTCATCTCACTTATTGGTCAAATAAAGCACAAGTAGCATGAATTACATGCTATAGTAGATTTCTCTTTCTATAAGAGCGTATGTCATTTATTAATCATATCCACTATACGAATCTTAGCCTAAACATAGTCACATGCTACTCACGTACTCATGTTTAGCCCGAGTGCTATATCAGCTCGCTTTCCACAGCACCCAATTTAGTACTCGCATCCGGCTACCTTCAGGCATACATGATTATGGGACTATCATGTTCGGTCTTATCACATACGAATAATAGACCTCATCTTGATTCCGATCAAGGCGACATTAAATTGTTTTATGTACTAAACTGCTCTTCCAGCATTTATAATACATATCGTCTCATCTTAACCCTCTTACTATAGCATTTGAGGTGATTGCTCGTGTGAGTGAGCCAATCATTGCCTGGGGACATACCTTTCAACAATATATGTGTGTTTGTGCTAATCTCATAACATTGTACTAATTGATAAAACATCAATTCATTAACTAACAAGTACAATACATATACACACATAATCCAGTAATCCTCAACAATATTACATATCATAATCACATTCTACGTAATCCTAGAGACATCCTGTGGGTCAAGAATATGTCTCTTGGAATAGCCTTTGTAAATGGATCAGCAACCATCCTGTTGGTTGAAATATATTGTAGGACTACTTCCTTCTGCGCTTTTATATCTCTGATGAAGTTATTCTTTATGTCAATGTACTTCGTCCTACCATGGTACTTTGGATCTTTTACATAGGCAACGGCTGCTTGACTATCGCAATATACTGTCACTGGTCTTGGAACATCAGTGACTATGGCTAAATTTTCCAAGAAACGTTTTAGCCATACTGCTTCTTGCACTGCAGCAGAACATGCAATAAATTCTGCCTTCATTATAGATAAAGTTATGCATGTCTATTTCTTGCTATTCCAAGAAATTGCCTCATCATTAAGCAAGAACACATATCCAGACGTCTATTTACGCTCATCTAGGTCTCCTCCTCAATCAGCATCAGAGTATCCTTATAAGCGTAGATCACTCCCTTGATAGCAAAGTCGATAGTCCATAGTGCCTTTCAAGTATCTCAGGATCCTCTTAACTGCTTTCCAGTGTGCTGGACCAGGATTTGATTGATATCGACTTACTAACCCTACATCATGACATATGTCGGGTCGAGTACACATCATAGCATACATCAAACTTCCGATAGCACTTGCGTAAGGAACAGTTACCATTTCTTTCTTTTCTTCTAGAGTCTTAGGACACATCTTAGTACTTAGGCCTTCGCCTTGCATGACAGGGGTATCAATGGGATTACAGTGTTGCATATTGAAGCGTTCAAGAATCTTCATTATATAAGACTCTTGTGACATAGCAAGGAGTTTCTTTGATCGATCTCTTTCAATCTTAACTCCCAGTATATATGCAGCTTTTCCCATATCCTTCATTTCAAAATTAGAAGACAACCATTCTTTTATGGTTATAACCAAACCCTTGTCATTTCCAGCCAACAGAATATCATCCACATAAAGAGATAAAATCATAAATTTATCCTCGGACCGTTTGATATACACACAGTGATCCTCTTCGATCATCGTGAACCCAAAAGAAATTATGGCTCGATGAAAACGAAAATACCACTGTCTAGACGATTGCTTAAGGCCATAAATTGAGCGATGAAGTTTGCAAACTTTACGCTCTTGACTTTCAGCAATGAAACCTATCGGTTGTTTCATATAGATTTCTTCATCTAGTTCTCCATTGAGAAATGCTGTCTTTACATCCATTTGATGTAATTCTAGGTCCAAATATGCAACAATGGCTAGAATAAAGCGTATGGAGGCAAACCTTACAACTGGTGAAAAAGTTTCCTCATAGTCTATACCCTCTTGTTGAGTATAGCCTTTTGTCACAAGGCGAGCCTTATACTTTTCAATGGATCCATCCGCCCTTTGCTTAATCTTGAAAATCCATTTGTTTCCAATAGCCTCACGATTGGGTGGCAGATCAACCAAGTCCTAGACATGGTTTGTCCTCATAGACTCAATTTCGTCTTCCAAAGCTTTTTCCCATTCTTCCTTGTCCGAAGATGAGAGAGTCTCTTGAATTGTTTTAGGCTCTGCATCGTCTTGTGGAGCAATCATAAATGCTTCCCCTTCAATCTCAAATCGACGACGGGGAATACTTTTACGATTACTTTTACGCAACTGAACTTCTTGAGAATTCAGTTCGCCAGGCGACACTACACTCCCAGTAGGTCTTGTATGTTGAGGTAAATCTGTATTTCCCTCAATAACATTAGTGGGTGTGTTATCGGGATCTTCCATTTCATGTAATTGGAAGTTCTTATCGATCTCACCTCTACTGGGAAAATCGTTCTCTAAGAACGTGACATCTCGTGATTCCATTTCAGTCACACTTCCATCAGCTTGTTCACCTATGAACACGTACCCTTTGGAGTGTTCGGAGTATCTAATAAAGATACACTTCTTCCCTCTAGGACCTAATTTGCCATATTTATGGGAAGAATCGTGAACATATGCTGCACATCCCCAAGGTCGTAGATTACTTAAGTCTGGTTTCCTACCAGTCCACAATTCATAAGGGGTATAAGCGACTGACTTAGAGGGCACACGATTAAGTATATAGACAGCAGTCAATAACGCATCTCCCCAATATGAGACAGGGAGATTTGCCTGCGCCATCATAGACCTAACCATTTCCAAAAGGGTTCTATTCCTTCTTTCTGCAACCCCATTTTGTTGCGGAGTACCAGGAATAGTCAATTGTCTTACAATTCCCTTTTCATCACAAAGAGCCTTGAATTGCTTAGATAGATACTCATGTCCGCGATCGGTTTTCAATGCCTTTATTGTTTTGTTCAACTGATTCTCTACCAAAGCTATAAACCGCATAAAGCAATCCAATGCTTCGGACTTATGGGAGATCAGAAAAACATAACCAAAACGCGTGAAGTCATCTATAAAAGTGATGAAATATGAGGCTCCATGCCTCGCCCTCACATTTAAAGGACCACAAATGTCAGAATGTATAAGTTGCAATGGAAGTTCAGATCTGGTTCCTTTACCAAATGGTTTTCTAGTTATTTTTCCTGCTAGACAATGTTCACATATGGACAGTTCAATATTAGCGAGTGACCCCAAAAGGCCTTCTCTTGCTAATCGTTTCATTCTTTGTAGCCCAATGTGACCTAGTCTAGCATGCCAAGTACTTGCATCAATATCTACATTACTAGAAGATGCAATTAAAGAAAAATAACCATCAACATTAACTTTGTACATATCATAGTCAATGTCTAACACCAAAAAACCATTCAATACATAACCAGAACCATAATAAACTGTTCCAAACAAAATGTCAACACAATCACCATGAAAATTAAAAACATAACCTAAGCTAAGAAAAACAACTACGGAGACCAAGTTTCGCCAAATATCTGGAGCATAGAGGACATCATGTAGGAATAGGTTTCGACCACCATGAAAGGTTAATTTACATGTGCTGATACCCTTCACTTCAACTCTAGAGTTATTTCCAACATATATCCATCTTCTTCCAGGCTGTATCCGACGATACTCCACAAATGCTCCTCGATCTCTAGCTACGTGGTCTGTTGCTCCTGAGTCTACAATCCACATTGGATGAGATTCAGCAAGCATTACAGTGCTAGAAATGTAAGCATTACTCAAAGTAATGGAATAATGTGGTACCTTTTTCGGCTCAGTGCATTCACGAGCGAAGTGGCCCAATTTGCCACAATTGTAGCACATCATCTTGGCCTTGTCCTTCTTCTCGCCACGCTTCTTACGTCGGAAGGTCTTAGCTCTCTTGGGTGCTTGATCAGTCTCTTTCCCTTTGTTGTTGAATTTATGGTTCCTCTTGCGCTTAAAGTGCGAAGCTTTGCCCAAACCTGATTCAGCAACATAAGCATGGGTAGAGGATTTTGCAGCCTCTAGGCGCTCATCTTCTAATTCCAAATGACGCGCAATATCGTAAAAAGTGATGATATTCTCATTGTGCGTCATATTGATTTTCATATGTTCCCAGTTGTTAGGAAGAGACCTTATAACAGCTTGAACTTGCTGTTCGTCAGTTAAGGTATGACCTGCCGACTTCAGCTCACGTATCATGTTTGACATCTCCCGAAGATGCTGCCTCATCGATAGATTTGAGCGCTTCCGGTATGTGTCAAATTTGATGGTGAGCCTCCTCAACTTAGTGGCAGACGTACCTCCAAACTTATCTTTCAAGGCAACCCACATTGCTTGAGCTTTGTCATAACTTTCAAACTCACACATGAAATTATCTTGCATACAGCTCAGCAACGTGATGCGAGCAATGCTATTTTTCTTTTTCCAAGCTTGAAAAGCTTCTTGATCTCTTTTGTGTTGAGCAGAAGTTCTATGCTCAGGTTCATCTATAGTGTGATTGAGAGTTTCCAAAATCTCTTGCTCCTCAAGGATATATTGAACTTTTCGGTGCTAAATGTCATAATTGTCACCGTTCAGCTTCTTACCCTTATTGAGGTCAACCACAATAGTCTTGGATGCCGAAGCCATAATCACTATTTTCTACACATTGACATAATAAACGCAGAATCAATACTAGCACATTTTCCACATAGACACACATTTTAATTTGCAGCAAAGACAAAATAAATTAATGATAATTCAACAAAAGACACCAAAACAAAAGTTCCCGATGTTCCCAATCAGCTTCGGCGTACGATTGTTCTATTATCATTAACTTGTTTAATTTGTGCAAATTTTAAGTTCTAGGTGAGAATTTCTTCTAATTCTACCAACCTACGAACTCCCACTAGACTAGATAATTCACAAAAATATCTAATACAATGATCACATCCTTTCTAGTAATCATTTAGCATGGCATGATGTAAATCAACAAATAGAACATTCATCCAACAGATATAATCAACAACGGAATTCATAACATCAGGATCTCTAGCCATTGTTTTAATATGCTCAAAATTTAGGAAATTGCAAGCACGTGAAATCATATAGACATGCCATCAATGAATCATGCTCTACATAATCTATATGTGGTCATTTACATATAAGCCAGCTTCTGTATTTCCAAAACCATAGGGAAAAACAAGTAAAATGCAATAATACCCCAAAAATACACGTATTTAGGGTTCCGTATGCATTTTCATACATTTAAAAGCTTCAAAAATACAAAATAAATATACCACAATGTAGAGAATTTCAATACGAACACAACGGTACCAACCACGGCCCAATCGGACCATCCACGCGCCCACACGCGCCTATTGAGTGTGCAGCGCGTGTGGCTCACGCGCTTGCCCAACTCGGGCTTCTGGAGCTGGTCCAATTGGTCCAACCGGTTCGACCGTTGACCGGTCGGACCAGTTCGATCGTTGACCGGTCTGACCGGTTGACCGTTGACCGGTCACGGGTCGGGTCAAATATCGGGTCGGGTCTCGGGTCGGGTCAACATCTGGATTGGGTCGCCTATCAGGTCGGGTCTCCGGTCGCCGGTTGCCCACGTCGGTCGCCGGCCGGCTAGATGACATCATCATGACGTCAGCATATCGGTTACTGACAGATTTGCTGACGTCATTGATGATGTCAGCACGCGTCGCTTGGCCGATGCGCGTGTGCCGTCCACGCGCTGGCAGGGCCAGCGCCTTGGGCGTGTGGCTCCCACGCGCCGCGGCTTCTGGCCGCGCGTGTGGGCGCGTCTGGTGGCTTCTGGAGGCGCTCGACCCATCGTTGTGCTCGTCTCGGCGAGTTCTTCAATGATATCCATTCAAAAATTAGTTTCTCCACATAGAATTTTTCAAAAATCATCCGAACAGAACGGTCGCCCGTAACGATTAAACCAGTTCTTCGTTTCAATTCATGTTCGTCAATTCATCTTGCTATTTCCGAGCAATGAATATGTAGACAGTATGAAGTTCATCATCATTATCTCCATATCAAACAACAAGCATAAAAAATCAACGGGAAAACAAGGCAGAGATCATAACCAAGGCTCTGATACCAATGTTGGAAGCGTGTATTGGGAGAATCGACTAACCTGTTCGATGCACTCCAAAACAAAATTTCCAGAATCGTACGTTGAATCACTAGCAAACGATGAACGAATTTACTTAACGTTGGTCCGAATACAATCACAAGGAAAGTATTCATGTTCCACAGCGTTAATGCCGATTGACTTCTAAAAGTAGAAACGGAATCCTAATGCCTTGATCGAGAGAGAGAGTTCTTAATTTCTCTTTTTTGTGTCTTGTTCATCTACCGAAGAGGTTGTCTTAACTTCCATTAAGAGACTCTCTTCACACCTCTTCAAAAGGTGTCTTTCAGACAAACCTTTTATTAGAGCAAATGGTGTCCCTTGGACACACACATCATGGGCGGACCGACGAGATATAACAGTACGAGTTCGAGTGTGGGTTCAATTCACGCTCCATGGCTTGAGAAATGCCATGTGATGGTCATTTTTGAGGAAACAAAATTCAGCTGAGTTTGAGAGCAGGTTTAGATTGGCCTTCAACCAGGCATTTCAATTCTCTACTGTCAATGAAAGGCCACTGTAGCAAACACATTTCGTTTCTTTAGTACTCCTAATGAAGTACTTGAATCATAAGAGCTTCCACCAAATTGCTGCTGAAACAGTTTTCACAGATGCATAGAAGTCGAACTATGAAAGAAGTCAGCAACAAGCATTGATTTTGATGACAATGTTGACTGTGGATTGGGACTAATGTGCTCTATAAGTTGACAGCAACATTTTATTGATCATTTGGAGGCTGATCCGGTTGCAATTATTTTCACTTAATTAATGGACGTATTATCGGAACCTGAACGACAAAGAAGCATGTAATTACTAATTTTCCGTGGTCAAACGAATGCAATTGCAGCCATTAGACGTGATCTAAGAATTGCGACAATTTCAAGAATGACAAGCTTTACTATATCGATACATTGAGAGAAACATAGTGTCCAAATCAAGCATTTCGATGTTAGTCCATCATGATTACAGAAGCTTATTAATATCGCACGAACGATTTGAGGGGTTTGTGGAGAAAACCAAGAGAATGGGTTTGAATCCTTCCACTGCAGACTGCGTCGTGGCTACGGAGGCCAATATAAATCTGAAGCTTATAGCAAGTGGGGTAGGTCTAGGGAATCAATATTCAATTTGGTTCGGAACCTACCCATCACAATCAGTTTTCCATTTTCTAACCAAAAACCTAAATGTGGACCTTGGAACCAACCCTAGAACCGAATTTGTCGGTCCTATCCGTTCTAGGGTCTATTGGGAAATCGGCCAATCCTTTGTTTTTTTTATTCCTTGAGAGGACAAACTTTTCTGGTTAGTTTAAAAAAGGACAAAATGGCGAGAAGTAAAACATTATCTTATTTAAAATCAAGACAAATAGCAGTTACAGCAAAATAGTGGAGCAACAAAAATGACGAGATTTCTTACCTTACCAAAAATAAAAAACAAAAACGACGAAAAGTAATATATCGGTACAAAACAAAGAGAAATACAAAACAATAGAGAAGTGTCCAGCTCACCCTAGCTAACCCCTTAGCCAAGCAGAATGGAAGTTAAAGGAACGAGGGATATTCCCATCCACCAAGAACAACAATCCAAAAACGATGAATACGGAAAATAAAATGACCAATAAAATGTTCAAAACACGTAATATAAAATATGAATTATAGAAAATTAAACATTACCGTCACTAAATTGAAACTGATTAGAATTAAAAAAAGGAAAAAAAAAAAGAATTACTGAACCAGATATCACGATAGAGCAATGAGAATAATATTATCTTCTTTTTCTAACAAACCACAAGTCAACTATACACTACCGTCATTGATTATATTTTACGAATTGATGTAATGTTAATCAGATAAAATAATGAGTAAATACATTATTAAAATTAGCAAATTTAATATACTTTATCTTTAATTTACACGAGTTGTCACGCATGAGCTACGAGCATGCGCAGTTATTTTTCATTCCCTATGGATCGTCGGAATGAATTAAATAAGAAGATTAATAACTTTAATAAGATGGAGAAATAGAATAATATCATCTTCTTTTTCTACCACTAGATAGATTCTTTTCTAGAAAGCAAATACTGAATCAGCATTTTGCTATTCTTCCAAATAGTAAAGATTAACATTTATTCAAAATCTAAATTAAAAAAAAAACTGAGAGAGCCAGAAGTCAGTTATTGCACCGTAGGGTCGATTAAGATATTTCACTAAATGCAAGATTTAACAAAAAATGGGATTTATAAAAAAAACCTTTTTGTCCTTTTTTCTGTGATCAATTTTACGTATTTATCTTTAAATCTAAATTCCATTACAAGAATTAATACGTAGGTTGGGGCTAAATATGAAATGTAAAAATGAGACTAAATCTACTTTTGACTTAATATATTAGATGCAATTAACTGTTAAAAATGTGAAGTCATATTTTAAATTATAGAATTGAAGCTAATATGATATACATGAAATAGTTATTCTTTAGTCGACCCGAAGGACTGAAGGCGGGCCTAGAGAACAAATGTGTAACTAGAGTAACGGATGCCTATTTCTCTAAAATTACTACAAAAGGAGCACATGCACAGCGAAAACAATGAAATTAATAAAATATGAAATAACATGTTAAGATTTTAATCTATTTTCCATATATAATTTATGTTGTCGACAAAAGAAAACAAAGATTTATGACATCTTTGATAAATATTTCAAATTCAAATACTTGCATCTATCTTGGTTATTTTATTTTATAATTTTGTTCATCTATAATTGTGGGAAAAATTTCAAATAAGAGCATAAAGTGGATTAGTTTTCTCAAAAAAGGGCCCGAAATAAACGTTGTCTCAAATAAGGGTCTAAAATGTCCATTTAGTCTTAAATAAGGGACTTACCTTGCCGATTGATCAAATATTTGCCAGCAAGTGAGTAAATGCTCATTCCGATGAAACAACTAGAGGAAGAATAGTCCAAAGACATTTCGTTTTTCTTTTATTTATGTTTTCATTTTTTTTTATCTTCTTCATCCTTCACCCATGTTTCTTTTCCAGATTTGGCCATCTTCCATTGCCGTTGGCCCGCATTTAGGCGACTTCTTGGCAGGCTCTTTAGATCTGGCCGTCAATGGCCACCGGCACCAAACGAGCTGTTGTTGCACGTGGCCATGGCTTGAGCTGATCTTAGTTTATCATGAACTTCTCCATGAGCAGGTAGTCCTTCATTTGCTCTCGCTTCAGCAGCCAGAGAATGCACTTTGTCAACAGCATAATGGTCGAGCCTCACAGCAGTCTCTGGCCCCTTCTGCTTATGCTGCTTTCAGCCTAACGTCCAAGGCTAGTGCCGCCGGCTCAAACTCTAAAATTCGGTTTTAAAAAAAAAGAGAAAAGCCAAAAACGTTGAAAAGTAAAAAAGCAGCAACAGTTGATGCTCAGCTCCTTTCTTTTTAACCGAGATTGATTAATGGACTTGACTATTGATGGTTTATTTGATATGGTGGTTTAAATGAGTATTTCTTATTTGTATAAAGTCTTGTTGAAATGAAACAACTCTTATGTGACTTGATATGTGTTTTATATCTTGAGTTGGCTTATGAAGTTGTGATATTGTTTTGTATATATTCATAGTGGCTGCTCAATCTACTTAGAAGAAATACGCACTACTTACTGAGCTTTGGTTGTGTCAGGTCCCGAATCACTCACGGTCGATGCTTATTGACCGACCATGACTGGAACGAGCCCGTGAAGCATAGACAGTTGTTAGAATGTCCCGTTGATTTTAAATTGAAATGCAAGCAGAAGCAGAATAAACGAGATAAATTCAATCAATTAAAGCAAACGGTGCACGTTGTATCTACATGATGGACTCGTGCTTATTTTACATGCCCTATCTCGGGGCAAGCAAGCCTCACACTAGATTTTTCACATGCCTATTTCAAAGGCACCTCCGATTACAAGCCATATAAATAACAAAATTTGGCTTGGGTCCCTAGCTTTTTTATGGCTACTAGCTTCTCACTCTTGCTCGCTCCTCGCTCCTCGCTTCTTGCTCGCTCCTCCCCGCCCTTGTCCGCAGGGCCGTCCTCACGCCTCGCCCATGGCCGATCCTGGAGCCGACCCGCCTGTGCCATCAAAGAGGCCACTAAGCCCATGAAGGGGTCCGATTCAGTCCCTGTTGGCTAGGCGATACCAAGCCACGTATGGGTGCGGGATAAGGTCTTATCGGCCTTCGTCAACCATAACGTAGGTCGTAATCTTGTAGTGGGCATAGTTCTCATGGGCATCAATCACCATCAGGAGCTCGGCTCTCATCTCGATGGGATTGTCAAACCGGGTCGAGGGTAACGCCATTCTACGGACCTGAAAAAGAGGAAACAACGGGAAGTGAGTCGAGGAGACTCAGCAATTGAAGACTCTAATAACAAGCGAGGACATATTGATTGCCGTTACACGAATTATTTCTTACCGTACCGGCCTTAGTAGCCAATCAAACAATAACGTGCATATCAAGCATAACACAAGAACTTCAAGCATGGCTAGTTCACGGTTTACCTTATTTGTCGTGCCTCGGTTTCTATTTCGGTATTAAGTAACATGCAAAACCATGAAACAAGGCAAACTCATTATAGAAAACGCAACATTGAAACACCAAGAACCAAGAAACGGTGGAACGCTCATGATACAACGCATCTCAATGTCATTTCCCGGTATTAGGGAATTGACTTACTATTAAATGAAACAAGAACTAGAGAGTGGAGAATGGATGGTAGAGACGGCGGCCTTGGGGTCTCGGGCGACTTAAGGTGGCTGACTCTTTCTCTCTCTCTCTCTCGGCTTGTTCTCTCTTCCTCTTGGCTCTCTCTCTTTTTTCTTTCTCTCTTGGGCGTGAGCGGCTGGCTATGCATGTGAAAAGTGTGGCAATTCTCTCATAATGTCCTCTATTTATAGGGCAATGGCTTGGCGTTTATTGATGTAAGCCTGTCGCGACCTGCCCCTCGAGAGCCGAACTCGGATGAGGCGGGTTTAGAGATAAGTGTTCATGAGATGGTTTATATGGCATCTTATAAAAAATGATTTTACTGAAGTGTAAATCTTTTGTTTAGCCATATGACCCATTGATCATGAACGTGGATTTTCCCTAAATCCATATCTCGCGTGACAGCGGATTGATTTTATTTTTTAGGAGTCGCCACTAGCCTAGGTCGGGGGTCGGCTAGAATACCCAACCGAAACGCGGGAATTTCGTTTCGGTTTCTACGAAAACCAGAGATCAAAGGTTCGGGGACTAGCTTACGTTAATATTTCTATTAACGCCCTTTCGGTACCGCTAAACTTAACATGGTTATTATCTAGGTTGTCATGCATTTGTTCTTTACCATTTTCATGCCAAAATCTTAGTCCACTAGGTGATCATGCATCTTGTTTTTTGTGTTTTCATTTAAGATTCTAAACTAATCCTATCTTAGTCTAGAAAAAGAAAGAAACAATCAATTGTAATGAAAGACTTTTCGCAAAGTAAACACTCGAAGTATTGAAAAGACGAGCTAATTCTAAGTGTTAGGAAGTAAAAAGTAAAAACCCGCAACTCGTCGGGTGTTTATTACAACACGAATTGAAAAAAAAAAAATCGAGACATGATCGGGGATGAATGAATTAAGTACAAATTGAAACCGGATTGGACATCGGTTTGACACCATTATCAAATGAGTACAAATCAAGACCGGATTGGACATCGGTCAATCACCTTGGTCTTTTCGATTTTGGATTATCCTCCCTTGGACTGCCTCTCGGGTGTCGATGTTTACATCCATAACATTCATTCATAACAAACGACATATGGAAAAACAATGGTGCAAGCAACTCACTAATTAAGCACGGGCCTCGGGATCGGCCTTTATTTTTCATGCGTTTCGACTCATCACCCACTTAATCACCTAACATTGTTTGATTAATGGTTAATGATAATGGGCTACCATTTGCATTCACAAAACGGCAACTCATATCAATTAACCCCTAAAGTCGGGTTCTAATGATCATGAATGGGCTACCCGCCGAACATGCATCGGGCCTAACATTCATCTAACAAACACATGCATAATAATAAATGAGCATGCATTCAAGCCTATGGGCCTTGTTTCGAAGTCAATCAAACAATGAGAAGTGGGCTTTATAAAAAAAAACCACTTATTCAATTAATGTCTAATTCGGATTGAATCTGTTCAAGTAAGATTAACTATCCTAATGACGTCCAAATGAAGTGATTCAGGTGTCATTAGAAAGCTTATGACATGAGGATCAAAAGTCAAGAAGACCATTTTTCCTAAATCCTAGCCAATTTTCTTGAAAATATCGAATTAATCTCAGTGACAGGCTGGATTCGGTTCAGTTATGAATTTCAAAATAATGGCAGGAAAAATAACAAACCTTATCAAAACAGAGCGAAACGTTTTGTGCGGTTAGGATTCCCCATGTGCAACAACTTTCATGTTTTGATTTTTTGCTAAAAGCCCTCCAAATTTTTATAAAATTCGATTTTCACGAAGGACTCGATTGCAAATGAAATTTTAACCCGTGAAGACTTTTCAAGCAAAATGACCCTCCAAAAATTGAAATTAGGTTCTCAAAATTTCCAGTTGACATAATGAGACCCCAATGAGCAACTTTGTAGTTTTGATTTTTTGCAAAAAAGGACTCTAACTTTATCAAATTCGGAGAAACATCTTTTGAACTCCAAAGGAATGAAAATCAGATCTGGACACAGATTCTAATAAAATTGTGATAATTCCTTTTGAAAATTCAAATGATCTTAGATTTTGATGAAATTAGTATCAATAGAAAGATCTCGATCTCAGGAAGAACTTTTGTGAAGAAAAGTGTTTCATATCTCGAACGCACGAATTTATGAAAATCGAAGAACACACGAAGGTCGACTGAAACTAGCATGATACCAGATTTACATGCATATGACGTTGCAAATCGTACTAGGCTAACATGCTCAAAATTTTGTGAAAATTTTATGGTGAATAGATCAGGATGTTTTTTACAACTCTCATGAAGGAAGTTTTTCCAGAAAATGATTGTAAAAAATCATAAAATTCATCAAACAGCACAACGTCAGTCAGGGAATCATCAGAACAGACTTGAACAACATATTCCTGATTCTGATCTTAACTTCTAAAAGTGTTTTGACATAGAAAATCAGGTCCGATTGAGGCATATGATATATCAAATCGAAGCTTAAGACGAGCTTTACGACTCTCTAGTTTATCACTTCACCGGATTTCGACTTTAACAGGCTCAAATCAGCATCTCAAGCATGCAGGGTTTACTGGTTACGAATTTATAGAATATGCTCAAGTGATCTTACCTTGTCTCACAATGCTTCAATGCTTAAGCGAGCGATCCGGCCTCCGTATTCTGATCTGAAATGGCACAGAGAAGCTTTGGAAAGCTCGGCCAACCTACGACAATAGATTGCACGAAATAATGTGAGAACTAACTCGTTTTCTCACGAAATAGACTAATCAGCGAAATATTGAGCTAAGGATGAAATCCGGTGGCCGTTTGATGAAAGGCCGGCCACCACAGCGACGTGAGAACGCCAAGGAAGGATGTCGGAAGGTCTGGATCGCCGGAGGAAGTCGCCGGAGGGCCGGTTCAGCCGGTTGAACCGGCTGAACACATCACCGGCGGTATTGCCGGTGATGTTGCCGAGAGAGAAAAGCCGCCGGAGGGAGGTGCTCCGGCCACCAGCGAAGGCGGCTGGGCTTACGACCGGCCTTGGACCACCGTGGGGGACACCGGTGGGGCGGTAGCTCGCCGGAAAGTGGCCGGCAAGGAGCCGGAATTGGCCACGCCGGGAGAGAACTCGAGAGAGAGTGAGAGATGATCGTGAGAGGGAGAGGGAGAGAGAGAGAGGAGAGAGAGAGAGGAGAGAGAAACTAGATCTGAAAATGAACCCCCCTTGATTTTTGGAGGGAAAAACACTATATACCTCTCCCAACTTTGAATTTTAGCCCTTTAGATCAATCCAATGGCTCAAAATGCATCCTTAATGATTAAGAATATTCCTTAATAGCTAAGGATTGGTGACATGGCATCATGGATGGACATGATCAATTCTAAATGAATGGCCATGATTGATTTGCTAATCCCCTAATTAATTTGCTTAATCCTTGAAGAAGGGCATTTTTGTCATTCTCAACTAAGGGCATTTTTGTCATTTTTGCACTCAAGAGGATGTGACTGACCTTGGTTGATCCGACCGGATTATCGATCATCAAAATTTTCGACCGGAAAATGACTAGTCTGATCGGATTAGTTCAATTTGAATTAAACCAATTTGAGTCAATTAGCTTTGAATTTGGATAAACGCATGACCGAGCTAGACTAACAAGTTTAATTGAAGTCTAATTAACCAAATTGAGTCCCAATTCATCAAATTGAATATTAGTCTAGAGTGGGTCAAGTTGAATTGCACTAATTAGACCAATCACTCTTAGACTTCCTAATCATTGGATCACTAAATTGATCAAATTGACCCAAATTCATGTGATTCTTCCAAAATTGATTTTGAATTTGGATTTCATATAAGAAATTAGGCTCATTCGTGTCTCAATTGCGCACATCATAAAGAATCGATCAAAATCACTGATTAGGGCTAAAATTGGGGGTTTTTGTGTTTGGCTTGGAATCACAAAATTGATTCAAGAATTGAATATAAAATGACCTCTAGATCAAATGTCGTGAAGAAAACTAATCTAAAAAATGACTAGAAATGAAGTAATTTCATTTTTGGCTGATTTGAATCAAATTCCGCAATTTGGGAAAAAGTTGATTCTAGATCGATTTTTGCAAAATTTCTAATGCCAAAGGTAAATTGAATGTAAAATAAGATGACTTTTGGATTTTTGAATTTTTTCAAATTTTTTGGTCAAAGGTTTGACCAAAAGTCAAACCCTAGTTGACTTTTCACTAGGAGTTTGATTTTATGATCAAATCTTTGAATTTTTCTAAAATTTCCACTTCTAAAGTGAAATTGGACTTGAAAGGAATCTTTTTATGCAAAAAGCCCCAATTTGACCTGGGGTTGACTTTTGGTCAAAGGGTTGACCAAAAAGTCAACGCCAAAGTCAACCATTTGACTTTTCGGGTTTTTGTATGAAATGAATAGAAAATTGCTTACAAAAGATAAGCCAACAGACGGAATTAAAAAAACGACACTTTTTGCTCAAGAAACAGGCTCCGTCGCGATCGGAAATCATAATCTTGAATTTTCTATTTTTAATGACGCATCGGCTAAAATTAGGTGTCAACAAAGCGCATATGTCATTGGGGCATGAGATAAGCCATGACCTCATTAGTTCATTAAGAGCATAGGCCATAATTCATGACTATGAGCAATAACTCTCTCTCTCTCTCTCCTTCGGTTCTCTCCTTGGCCGAAGCTCTCTCACTTTGGGTCAAATAATTGGTGCCTTGGTGACTCAAGGGCTTCATAAATGGTCTCATAAATGCTGGTCAGAAAATTAAATGCAAAGGGGACACCTATGTCAAGCATTAAATGAAGGTAATAATGAAGATGATAAGCTTGGACTTGGTCTAAGACTTCTAGGCTCTTCCTTGATGCCAACGTGAGCTCATAATCAGAACTTCTAAGGACTGGTTTCTGTCCCAAATCACTTGAATCAAGAGGTTCTCGCAAAAACATGCAAATAGCGCCTAAAATGAACCCCGCATCATACTTAAATTAATCACTTTTCGAGGTTTCTCTATAAAATAAAATACTTAATAAACTCAAATGAACCAAGGTTGGATGTATAAAACCATCTATAAATGACCAAATAAGGTTAAGGAAGTGTTTAGACCAAACCTGGGCAAAATCGTGCTTTTCGGGTGGCATGGCGCGTGGCCTGATTGGTCGGGCCTGACCGGGCAATTTGCCTGGGCGTGGTCGAGCGCCTGGCCGGCTTGCACGGGCGCCGTGCCTGGTTGCACGAGCAACGTACTGAGCTGCACGAGCGGTGCGCCGGGCACACAACCGAACGTAGCACTCCCAAGATTGGTTCACAGTTCAAGTGTAACTATTAGTTCATGCATAGGCACAACACATTATTCACGGGCAATTTTCATGGGCACGGGACTAGGTTAGGGCCGAATCTCATGGGTACAGGGGTTCGGGGACGGTGCTAGGCACATGGCCTAGCACGTGGCCCGTCTACGGCCGAGCACATGGGCACGGTGGTTGGTCATAACCTGGTACTAAGCTTGACCGCCTGGCCAACGCAGCAGGCACGATGGCCGGCCCGTAGCCAAACCATTAGGCCTGTGGCCCAGTACATGGCTCGTTCATAGCTTACTCATCATAACTTGACAATAAATTTTACAACCGATCCTCAACCGAGTACTAGCGGTCTAAGGTCAACCCTTGATTATTCCTATGCCCAAATCCGAGGATGTCACAGGTTGCTCGCCCCTCTTTCTCAATCTTTTCAAGTTCATTAATTAGTAGCCAGTAGAGCAAAAGCGATGTCATGATGACTTTTGGAAGTTAGATTTCTCGTTATGGTTTGAGGTTGTGTCCTTCAGGTAGAAGGATGACTATGTCATCATCCCCTATCTTAGTAGGTTTTGGGGCATGACATCTTGTGATATCAGAGTTTAGGTTATGATTTTTGGGGTATAGAGTGTCTGGGACGTTGTGAGTTACTGTGTTAGTTTATAGCGCATCAGTCTTTTGTTAGGTACTTGAATGTATGTTTCATTTTGGATCTCCATTACGAGATAAGAAAGGCAAGCGAGTTGTTACCTTTGCTACTGGAAATGTATCTTAAGGTTCTCGAGGAGTGGTTTTGACAATCATTATGATCTAAGTTTGACGCCCTGGAAGTCGAGCAAGCTAGACAAGGAGTATGTTGCCAAATATATCAAATTTGAGGTTGAGGAGTGTGCCGTGATGCTTAAGGGTGTGGAAGACCTTGCGGATGCTGTAAAAGTCACTAGGGGCTTGAAGGGCCATAATGTGGTGATTGAGTAAAGTTTTGGTACCAAAGGTGGCAAGGGATGGTGTTACTATGTCAACAAGTGCTGAGTTCAAGGACGAAAGTAAAAATACTGATGCTAGTCTTGTAAAGCAAGTGAAGGAGAGCTAGAATTGAAGGCGGCCGGTGAACTTGGATTGGCTCTTGAAGTTGGGAATAGAGGAAGCCCTAAAAAGGTTGCTTCGTTGGAGTTTGATCATATGAAAGTTGTAGAGTGTGAGGGTAGAGCTGAGGTCGCTAAGAAAGTTGGGGAAGTCACTTTGTGAAGAAGGGAAGGAGCGCCCTGAAGAAAGTCCAGTTGAGGAGAAGAGGGAACACATAGATGAGACCTTTCAAGATCACTGAAAAATTTCAAATGGCGAGATGAGTGGGAGTAAAGATGAGGAAGGGAAACTGAATCTAATAGTGCAATTGTTAAGGATCGAGAGATTTTGAAAGGGGAAAAGAAAATTGGGGAGGTCACTTGGAGTCTGCAGAGGAAGTTGTTCATTATAGGGTTCTTAGGAAGCACTTACATGATGAGGAACCTCCAAAACAAGACGAGGGTATTAATTTTGAACTCAAAGAAGAAGTTGCAGAATCATAGGAGTAAGAACTAGGAGAAGGTAGGTTTCATCTACAAACCATTCATGCCGAGTTTGTGTTGCCTGAAGATAAAATCGACTTGGCTGGAGAAAAGGCTTATATGGACATAGCTTCAAGGACAAAGGCAAAAGTGTTGCTTTTATGCCAATTGAAGTCGCTGAAGCTACATAAGAGCTTATATGGTTGAAAGAGAATTTAGAGATGTTGTGAGTAATAGGGACATGGACATGGAAGGGCCAAGCACTGGAGGTTTCAAGTTGTTCTTGAGCTCTTTTGTTAGAAAGGCAAAAAAATAAGATAATCCGGGTGAAGCCTAAGAAGCTCTGGTGTATCAAGGATCTCTTAGCAATGGAAATGGCTCTCTTTGTTGGTCTCAAGCGGTACAGGGCAATTCAAATGGTGAGCTCGTCCAAGGACCGAATCTTAGCATATCGGAGGGAAGCATTAAAATGCTTAATGGACTGGATAGACAATTGGGTTTTAACAAACAGTTGTTGGGAGGGCAGACAAAGCATCATAATGATGTCAAGTCCCTTTCACAGAGTGTTGGATCTCATGATTAGGGGACAAGTCATGGCTTCGATAAGAAATGAGCAACGAGAGAGAAACATGGTGGTAGCTCATATAGGAGTAGTAGCCAAAAGTAGTTCTGTCGAATGTTGATGGGTGGAAGTTGAACTGAATTTGTTGAGTCGCTCATTGGGAAGATAGTTTTAGAACCATTGTATGAACTTACGAGGAAATTCCGTGAGATAAGAGAGGAATCTTTGGCATGTTTTGAAGAGAGTATCTAGGATTTAATGGTTAATAAAAAGATAAGCATGGATAACTATTGGCTTTTGAGAAGCGTTGCAGAACAGACTAGAAATAACTATTGAGATGCTATCGCAATGCCATCAAGCTCAACTAGAAATCTTGGAATTTGGTCTGCTAGGCTATCTTCGACTTTCATCTACTCTTCCATTGTCCAATTTGACTGAGATTTTGTAAACTTAAGATGCAGAAATGTTTCTTGTCGGAATTGTCTTACCTGTCAATGGGTGTGACCGCAAGGTTCATGTAAAGAAGGGCTTTTGCAGTGATTGTATGTGCTTAATTTGCTCTAAGTTTAACATGAACACTTGTAGTTGGGTTGATTGTGATGTTTGTCTTCATTGGTGTCATGTAGAGTGTGTCATAAGGGAATCTTATATTAGGAATGAACATATGCCGCAAAAAGAAGCGATAACTTAGAAAACTTTTCCACGATTCGACTGGAATTCAATTCAATTTCATAATGATCTGAATACAAAGCTGGACGTCCTTTTATATTGATAGGACTCCTAAAGATATTCGAATTAACGAAGATAATATCAAAGCAAATCAAATCAAATCTTATCTAACAAAATCTAATCTAATCTAATCTAATAAAATCAAATCTAATCTTATTTAATAAAATCAAACGAAATATTGATAATTGAAAATTGCCTAAAGTAAAAAACTGCCTAATCAGAAAAATTGCCTAGATTTAAAAAAAAATTGCATAATAAAAAAAACTGCCTAGATTTTCTGCGATTATGGCGATCACATTCTTCAAGACAATCACAGGCTAACTGTTCTACATCATTCCCTCCCTCTTCGGGAAAACTCGCCCTCGAGTTATGATTAGGATAGAGGGGTGTATCGGGAGCATGATACTCAAATAAGTCTGCCACATTAAATGTAGGGGAAATGTTGAGATCACCAGGAAGGTCAACTACATAGGCATTGTCGTTGATCTTCTTTAGGATGCAGCAAGGACCAATCTTCTTGTGCTTTAGTTTATTATAGGTACCTACAGGAAAACACTCCTTTCTCAGGAAAACCATTACCTCATCGCCTACCTCAAAAATTTTTGAACGTCGCCGTTTGTCAGCATCCTCTTTATACTTTGAATTAGAAGCAACCAATTTATTAGCAACAGCAACTTGGACTTCATTAATTCTGATCGCCAAATTCTTTGCTACAACACTATAGCCAGGAATCTTGGGCAAGGGAACCAAATCCAGAGTATGCTGTGATGTACACCCATAAACGACCTGAAAGGAAGATGTACCGGTAGAGCGGTTAACCGAGTTGTTAAAGGCAAACTCAGCAGGAGCAAGATGTCGGTCCCACTGCTTAGGCATATCACTGCAAAGACAGAGAATGATATCCGCCATAGTACGGTTCACAACTTCCGTCTGACCATCCGTTTAGGGATGAAAAGAACTACTATACTATAAATCAATCTCAAACAAATGCCATAAAGTAAGCCAAAAATGGCTCAAAAATTTAGAGTCACGATCGGAAGTGATTGTCTTCGGCCCACCATGGAGACGGATTACTTCACGAAAGAATAAACTTGCCACATGCAAAGCATCCGAAGTTTTCTTACAAGGGGTGAAGTGTGCCATCTTTGAAAACCGATCAACCACCACGAAAACAGAATCTAAACTCCGTTGAGTGTGAGGAAGTCCCAACACGAAGTCCATTGATATGTCTGCCCAAGGACCCAAAGGAATAGGCAATGGGGTATAAAGATCAATGTTCCGAGAGTGGCCCTTAGCGGTCTGACAAATGTAGCATTTATTGACAAATCGCCTCACGTCTCGCTTCAATTGAGGCCAATAGTACCGCTCCTCCACCAAGATTACAATTTTATCTTGACCCAAATGTCCGCCGAGAGTACCACCATGAAGCTCTCGAATGAGTTGTTCACGCAAGGAACCACGAGGAATGCATAATCTATTGCCAATGAACAAGAATTTATCTTAAATTATCATATCCCCATGGCAACCTGTTTCAGAACACTTCTCCCATATCTCATCAAAACCATCATCCTCAGGATAAAGAGAACATAGGTGATCAAAACCGACAACATCAGTGCGCATGGTCACGAGTGTCACAGCATGTCGACTCAGCGCATCTGCCACTTTATTTAAATGGCTTGCTTTGTGACGAAGCACAAAATTAAATTGCTCCATAAAAGAATCGTGCATGCATTCGATTTAAGTGCTTCTGACTCTTGATATATTTAAGGGCCTGATGATCGGTGTTAAGAACAAATTCCTACTGATAAAGATAGGACTGCTAGTGCTTTATAGCGCGCACTACAGCATAATACTCTTGCTCAGACATAGACCACCACCAACGAACTTCATTAAGTTTCTCACTAAAAAAAGCAATAGGCTTACCTTCTTGGGAAAGAAGAGCGCCGATTCCAATACCCGAAGCATCGCAGTCTAGCTCGAACACTTTCTCAAAATCAGTGAGCATCAATACTGGTTCCGTTGAGAGCTTTTCTTTGATAAGCTTGAAGTTGGCCGAAGTTTCATCACCCCAATGGAATTTGCTCTTCTTTAAATAGTCAGTGATTAGGGCCATAATAGTACTGAAATCTCGAATGAAACGCCTATAGAATGTTGCAAGACCATGGAAACTTCGAGCCTTGCCAACATTCTTTGGAACTGGCCAATTGCGAATCATGGATCTACATCAACGTGAAGTCCATCCACGCCAATAACAAAACCCAAAAACAAGAGGCGTTCTGTCATGAAGTTGCACTTTTTCAGTTTAATGAACAATTTATTTTGTTGCAAGGTTAGTAGGACATCCCTCAAGTGCTCCATGTGTTGACGCCCATCCGAACTATATATGAGTATATCATAAAAAAAACTACCACAAACTTGCCAATAAAAGGTTTGAGAACCTGAGTCATCAAACGCATGAAAGTACTAGGCGCGTTAGTGAGTCCAAACGGCATGACAAACCATTCGTACAAACCCACACTTGTCTTGAAGGCTATTTTCCATTCGTCACCAGGACAGATGCGAACTTGGTGGTATCCGCTTCGAAGGTTGATCTTTGTAAAATCTGTAATCCAACAAGTCTATCTAGCATATTATCAAGTCATAGAATCGGAAACCTATACTTGACAGTAATCTGGTTAATGGCACGACTGTCTACACACATACGCATGGTGCCGTCTTTCTTTGGCTTGAGAAGCGTAGGAACTGCACATGGACTTTTGCTTTCACGTAAAAAGCCCTTTTGAAGGAGCTCTCCCACCTGCTCCTATAGAATCTGATTATCCTTTGGATTCATCCGATAATGCGACAAATTAGGAAGACTAGCACCTGGAAGAAAATCAATTTCATGCTGGATATCCCTCAAATGAGGTAATTCATCAGGTAAATCTTCAGGCATAAAATCACTGAATACCTTTAATAAGGGCTTAAGAATGTTGGGAACACGAATCACAACTTGCTGGTCGCCCTTGTCCACAATCATATACATCCCTTCACGCTTTCGGATATTCATCATAACTCCTGCATTTTGCTTCTTCATAATCTGAGGGGAATTACTCTTTGGTCTCAAAGTAATTTTAGTCATTTTCTACACAAAAAGAATACGTATTCTCCCTAGCTCGGTGTGTAGCATCAACATCATATTGCCATGGCCGACCCAGTAAAACATGACATGCATCCATCTCCACAACATCACAGACAATAGTATCTTGATATGATTTCCCGATCGAAATAGGTAAATGGCATAATTGGTTTACCTTATGTTCTGCTCCCTTGCGTATCCACCCGATCATGTAGGGCACGTGATGCGGCTTCGTCTTTAGTTGCAAGTGATCCACCAAGGCCTTTGACACTATGTTCTTGCAACTTTCGCTGTCAATAATGATATCGCATACTTTGTCGTTGACAGTACAACGAGCGCGAAAAAGCTGATTCCGCTGGGTATCTTTTGTCCGCGGAGCAAGCAATAGACGACGCACAACACAATTAACTTGCTCGTCCACTTTATCTTCCATTCCCACTTCTTCTTCATTTTCCCAATCTTCCTCATACACATCTTTGTCATGTTCAACGATATTGGCCATTCTACGATAAGGACAATCGCTAGAACGATGGCCCAACTCGTTACACTTGTAACACCTGATCGGTTGGAGCTTGGCATATGGATTTTAGGTATTCTAATTGAGAGTGCGATTGCTTGCTGCGACTACTTCTTTAGGCATCCTAGTAGTACCCCCTGGAACTCGGCTCGGATTAGAGGTTTGTTGACTAGAAGAACTTGCAATATCAGGCTACCTTCTTTTCCCAAATGACCCACAACCTGAATAATTGCTACCACAAGTGCTAGGGCTAGTCCTCTCCAATTGCACCTCAATTTTTCGAGCCATATCCTGGGCGTCTTCGACAGAGAATAGTCGATACAAAGAAACTCAATCTTGAATATTAAGTCGCAAACCATTAATGTACCTAGCAGTTTGTTACGCCTGGGACTCATCCAGGTTATTGCGAGTAGAGAGTCGAAGGAACTCTTCCGTATAAGCTTGGACCGATCTATTCGATTGTTAGCAATTTTGGAATTGTTGAAATAAGAGTTGCTCATAATCCGTTGGGAGGAACCTCTTCTTTAACTTCTGTTTCATCTTACCCCATGATCGAATAGGAGCCTTGCCTTGTTGACATCGTGCCAATTGAGTCTGTTCCCACCAAGTCGAAGCGCCACCCTTCAACTTGTACGCCACAAGTTTCACTTGGCGATCCTCGTCAATATCCATAGCGTCGAAGAATTTTTCGACCTCTTAAAGCCAATAAAGGAAATCTTCAATATCCAAATTCCCATTGAAAGTTGGGAGATCTACCTTTAGTTGATACTGCTCAGGATCTCGTCAATATCCTCCTTGACATCGATTCCCACGAACATGCTCCTCTTGGAATCCCCTGTATCGACAACCACCACAAATCTGCATCTCCTGGAAATCATTGTCTTCGTCTTCCGTATCCTTGACATAGTCTTAACGCCTTTGTCGGGGAATTCCTCCATGCCCCATAACATCTTCGGGATCACGAGCAATAGGACTTCACTTGGCTAGAAGAGTGCCAGACACATGGTTTGTGGACAAACGCTGGATGGCATCAAGGATCTCTTGAAACCTCCAATTGGTTTGATCCACGAACTGATTGAACTCAGCCCGTGTAATAGGCTTGTTCTCACGGCCCTCAGCAGCAAGGAGATTGACATTCACGTTATTCACCATTGTCACAGGAGAATCCTGCTCTGATACTAAATGATGCAGAAAGAAGTGATAACTTAGAAAACTTTTCCAAGATTCGACTGGAATTCAATTCAATTTCATAATGATATGAATACAATGTTGGACGTCCTTTTATAATGATAGGACTCCTAAAGATATCCGAATTAATGAAAATAACATCAAAGCAAATCAAATCAAATCTTGTCTAATAAAATCAAATCAAATCTAATCTAATAAAATCAAATCTAATGTTATCTAATAAAATCAAATGAAATATTGATAATTGGAAATTGCCTAAAGTAAAAAACTGCCTAATCAGAAAAATTGCCTAGATTTTTAAAAAAAAACTGCATAATCAGAAAAATTGCTTAGATTTCCAGCGATTACGACGATCACATTCTTCAAGATAATCACAGGCTAACTGTTCTATATCAACATAGTGCAATTGGCACCCAAGGAATGATAGAGATGCAATTCCATTGTGTTGCTTACAATAATCCGTTTGAGTTGTTTGGACTTTTCAAAGAGGTTACTCAAAATTTTGCAAGGGGACGGAACGTTGAGAATTTTTACAGAGAGCTCGAATATGTTAAGAGAATTTTCCATACGAGCATGGACTTAAGACGGAAACGATTATATGAATTTGCCGATGGGGTGAGATTAGCAAGTAAAGCTAACCTTTATGAAGTATACAATTACATGATGACCATCCTGAATGAATCTAATTCAGCTAAATATGATAAAACTCTGGATTTTGGCATTGAGTGAGGGAAAGGAGTCAATAATGTGGCTAGAACTAGCCAGGATGTGTCATGGGTCATATCTGGGGTAGCGGTAAAGGTCCTTTTCAAGGTGAACATGTAAGCATTACAATTCCAAGCCCCAACTTTGGCCGGAGTGATAAGTATGCTTTAGGGTTGAAGTTGAAAAGAAGCAATAAGAAAGAACGAAAGTATACTGAGATGACAGCTATGCTATCCATTCATTTAGCTGCAACAAGATCAATTATCAACGAGGAATGATTGGTCCACATCTTGCTAGTCTAGAGTAGCTCATGAGGAAGTTGGGTCATGCCTTGCAATGAATAATAGAAGTAATGGGAACCTTAGTGTAGCTTCTAAACATCAAGGAATATTTCCCCAAATGCACAGTTAGTTTGTACTTCGAGATATTTTAGGGTCTAGCATTGATTGGTTGTTACCCTAAAGAAATCTAGTTCTATGGCCAGCAGTTCATGCTAATGAGCTAGTACGATAATCGTATCTGAGTAATTATTTGTATGCCGGTCACGTGGAGTATGGTTTAGACGGAAATTCTATCAATTGACAATTGATGATACGACGGTATTCATTTACTGATAGAAAGAGAAATGACCTATACTGAGTCATCGAGAACTAATTCGTTCTTCGAGCCATGCTCAAAAGACTTCCCTCTCATGAAAGGAAATCTAGTATAGAGCTTTGCATGTACTGCACATCACAAGTCCTGAAGGTTTTGCAAGTATGATTAAACTGGTTTCTATTTTCTGATGCTTATGTGAATGAATTACGAGCTACTCTTTTTTTTTTTGTGAACGAATATTTCTGGGGGTGATGATAAACCTCAAATAGAAAAGAAAGCAAAATTGATTTTTTATCAGAGGTGTAGCCGAAGCGTGGTGGACCTTTGGGATGTGCTGGTAAGCTTAAAGAACAATAGGCGTTTATTGAGAACACATATGAAGATCCAATGGAAAAATCGCACGGGGCCACTTGTGAGTTGAGGAGGAGAAAGGATGCAAATATTCATATTTGTTTAATGGTAGAGGTAAATTCAATTTCGAGAACGAAATTTCTTTTAAGGAGGGGAGAATGTAATATTTGGTTTAAAAAAAAAGAAGAGAAAAGCCAAAAACGTTGAAAAGTAAAAAAGCAGCAATAGTGGACACTCAGCTTCTTTCTTTTTAACCGAGAGCTCGCGCAGAGCATGGGAGAGAAGGGAGGAAAGAAAAAGAGAGAAAGGGAAAGAAAGAAAAGGAGGAAGAAGAAAGAGGAAGGGCTCACATCACGAGAGACGCACCAATTCCAAACAACTACGTATCATAATGCTCGGTAAGCATTCGCCTCTCTTGTTCATCCATTCTAAGTATTTTTTGGAATTAGGGCATAATTTCAAAGTTTGGTGAAATTCAAGCTGTGAAGTCCGATTTTTAAGTCACTGAACTGCGTATATTTATAGAATTGGTAGTTTAGGGTGTTGTGAAGCCATGGGTTTTACGGAACTCGATTTGGACTTACTGTTTGCCCGAATGACTATTTGAAGTTGAGCTCACGTGGTGAATAGTGTGTGACCGACGGCTTTTAGGTCAGTTTTCGTGGGTTTTCGGCTTGATTTTGAGACGGTAAAGTTATAGGTCTTCTAGTGCTTCGAAAGATCTTTCTTTTAATTGTAAGCTCACTTGGAACGGGTTTCGGCAGAGAGAGTTAAGGCAGGATCAAGTTTTGCACTTAAGCTCCTCATTACGGACAGCTTTGAATAATTGCTTTGGACAAGGAATGTGTGGGCATGTGGGAGTCATTTTGCAGTGAAACTTAGTCGAGTCGTTTGTTAAAATAGTTTTTTACTTGGTTTTGACATCGATTCTTGCTCAATTGATAGGATTACGAGATCATTGACGCATTTAGCCATGTTCTTTGATTTTTGGGCATTAATAGGTAAGTGGTGCTATCTCTTTTATGTATTTGTAAACTCATGTTTTGAAAGTGATATGGATTTGAGTATTGTACACGTTATTAAGCATGTTTGTTGCATAAAAGTTTGGATTGGGCAATTGCTACCTCTTAATATTTGAGAATGGTTTTATGAAAGGTATTGTGAAATGATATATATGTATCGCTTTGCGAACTGGTTTATGGAATGAGTTCTAGATGATTTGTGATAACTCTATTTTAGATAGAGCATTTTTACTAATTTAAGCTTGATATTTGCTAAATTTTGATGAATTTTGGGTGAATTTATTTGCTACTCATGTAATTTTATTGAATTTTGTAGGAAATATAATTTTCGGAGGCTAAGGGACCATGCGCACTATTTGCAGAACACGCCAGGACATATGCGTAATTTTCCTATGTGTCTGTGCCAGAATTGGAAATCAGTCCTTGCGTCTCAGTATCTTCCATAATATTTTGTCTTGAAGAAAAAGCCAATCAAGACTAGAAATTTGGAGGAATTGACCATAATTGAGGCTAGATTCAAAGAAAATCAAGAATAGGAATCTTAAGAAGGAAAATTCTTAATTTGGCAAGGAAACTTATTCAAGACCTAATGGGGGCTAACCTAGGGCAGATTTTTGGAGGTAAAATAAACCCCTCTTGTGCTGCATATTTTAGTATCTAGAGGAGCATTGGAGCCGCCACCTTTGAAGGAGATTTTAGGTTTTCTCAGTTAGCTTTTATTCTTCTATTTTATCAGTGTAATTGGTGCATGTCAAGGAGAGAAGGAGGAGACAAACCTTAGCCTCTTTGTGACTCAACTTGGTGAATTCGTTTTAATTTAGCATTGTGTTTGTGACATTCTGAGATTTCACCCACTTGAAATTTATGAAATGGATGATTTTATGAATATACTTGTAGTTAGATCTCGCCCAGAACTCATCATTCCTGAGATACTAACAGTTAGGAAAAGGCTAATTGGAGATTTAAATTTGCGAGACCAAAGGAACTTGATTATGAATTGACTTTCGACCATAGCATTGTCGAGGTGACATTTTGAGCCAATGTCGGCCGATCCGAGGATAGTTAGGGATCAATTCGCTGCTATCTTATTAGTGAATCGTGGGTGATTCTGCTTGACCATGAGATGAACTGACGAATGACCCTAAACCTATACCAAACAATCGCGCCCATCAGAACTAGCAATCGATTCTCGCGATTAAATGACAATCAAGGTCGTCACGACCCGAGTGAACTTGAACGTAGCTTGATTCAGTATCGGCCACGGGTCAAAAGTGCGAATTTCCCCCAAAAGCCACCCGTTAGTATGAGATATGCTCAAGTCACGTTATTTAAAATTTAGTCATTAATAAAGACCAAGTTAGGCATTGAAAATTTAGAAAGTCACCACAGAATATTCGGACGACATTGTTATTAGCATGATAAGCCTTAGAATTGTCTGAATCCTTCAGAAAAATCAAATTTCAACGAGAAATGGAAAATAACCATTTTACCCTGGAGAACTTTGTTAAGGGCAAGTGTAAATGAGGCAGGGCATTTTGGTAATTGTTTCTTCACTTTAGAAATGATAATTTTTGGACAATTTTGTCCTTGAACTTTTTGTGAAATCTTCAATTTATCTTTGGATATTTTGGAAAAGATTCGATCTCGGCTGTTGATCTCAAGATAAGATCGAATCGTGTTCGTCGATTGGAAAAGTAGAGAGAGGGGCAAGATGGTCATTTTGGCCAAAAGGGACACCAATTATTGGTATATTAAGCCATTTTCTCTCTCTCTTCATTTCTTCTCCACTCTCTCACGGTTCACTCTCTCTCTCCCCTCCCTCACCCGCCGATCGCCTCCTCTCCCCTTGACCGAACCGCCGCCGTCCCTGACCACTGTCCGCCCATCACCGCCCGTCCGGTTGTCGAGCCGTGCCCTCATCACCCTCTCGCCGCCGTCCCTCTCTCCCTCTCGGCCGATCTCTCTCTCTCTCTCTTCTGTGGCCGTGAGCAGCCGACTGAGCAAGCCAACATTGCCGTTGCCGATTGCCACTGATCAGCCGGACCACCGCTACCATGCGTGACCGCCAGCTCATCATGCTCTCTCTCTTACTTGGACGCTCTTAAGATTCCAAGTAAGTTACAATATAAACCCTATTTAGGATATCAGGTATAAACAGACTAGTTTAGACACGGCTTAGTTAATTTTAGGGGCTGATTTGCATGAGAGGCCTTAGGGATGAAATTATGGTATTTTGATGGAAAATTAGAGGCCAAATAAGGGCTGTGATTGGCTAGTTGGAATGCTGGAAAATTCTATTTGGCGCGTGGAATGAATAGTTTGATTCGGCAAGTAATTGCGTGAAATTGTTGTGAAGAGCGATAATTGTTGTGCTATGATTTTTGTGGTGAAAAGTGGCGTGCTATATGATGGTTGTACGTATGTATGAGGGCTGAATTGTGATGGTTGAATTGGGTGCGTTTGAGCGCATGTATTTAATGCTCGAGTGTGTGAAAGTGTGAGATTTGAGACGTGCAATGTGCTTATGATTACTAAAAATCCCTGAGGCGTGTTTACATGGAGTATAGATAAAATATGGCATGTTGGCATGTGTGCGGAATCACTAAATCCCTGAGGTGTGTTTACATGGGGAATTGAATTGGCTTGAGGCGTGTTTACGCGGGTCGTGATACGACTGTGAAGCCTGAGACATATTTACGCGGGTTGAGGAAAGAGAATGAGAATGAGATGCACGATGTGGCAAGTGGAAAGTGTGATCAGGCCTGAGGTGTGTTTACGCGAGTCGCGATAGAAATGTGTGATGTGGCAAGTGGAAAGTGTGATCGGGTCTAAGGCGTGTTTACGCGGGTCGCGATAGAAATGTGTGATGTGGCAAGTGGAAAGTGTGATCGGGCCTGAGGCGTGTTTACGCGGGTCGCGATAGAAATATGTGACGTGGCAAGTGGAAAGTGTGATCGGGCCTAAGGCATGTTTACGTGGGTCGCGATAGAAATGTGTGATGTGGCAAGTGAAAAGTGACATCTGGCCTGAGGCGTATTTACACGGGTCGCGATAGGAATATGGGGCATGAGGCATGTTTACACTGGCCGAGGAATGAGATGAAATATGAAAATAGTGTGGTAGTGCATGAATGAGTATGAAATGTGGGGTTGGGAATTGTTGTGTGTATGATATGTGCTTTTGGGCATGAGAATGGCTTGGAATGTGCATGTGATTTAAAATTCGTGTATTTGAGACTAATGTGCAAGTTGTGCCCAGGTAAGTACATTTGTGTATGTGATATGTAGGTATTGCATGATTATGTGTTTGGACCTGTCCGGAGATAAATGGTAGCTTAAGTGGGGTTGAGGCTGTTAACTTATTGAGATTCGTCTCACGGTTGTTTATCCAAATAATTTCAGTACCTCGGCCTGAGCCATGAACCTTCCACCGCTACTGCATTTGGGGATTCCGATGCACACCAACCGTGATGTCATAGAGTATTTGATAGACGAAAATATGACCTGGGTTAAACATACTACCGTAGTCTGGGTAGACGTAGGACTACCTCTTTGGCAAGCCCACACTTACACCGCCTGGATTGGATGAGTTTGGCCCCATCCGTGGCTTTGACGTCCCATTTGACGAAGTCGAGGATTAGGATCCGTCAGCCATACCCCCTCCTGACGGTGAGATGACTAGTTTGGAGACTAGCCTAGCGCAGCCTAGTCATCAGCCCGTACCAACAGTACCCGAACCTTCACTAGCCGAGCCAGATCCAGAGCCGAAAGAATCCTAAGCAGGTTATGATCCTATGGAAGTGGATCTAGGTGTCATACCAAAGGAGGAACCCAAAAAAGAAGAAGAACCCAAGGACGAGCTAGAAGACGAGCTAGAGAATGAGTCAGAAGAGGAGCCTGATGAGGAGAAGCAGGTAGAGGTTCCACTAGAGTCGGGTGATGTGGATAACCTGATTGAGATTGGGGCTGATTCGGAGTCCTCAGAGGATCATATGGCTCAGAGGGATTTAGACTCGAGTTCTGACGAGTCGGATTCGGAGTCGACACCATCTCGAGAACGTAGAGGCTAGTTTAGAGGTTAGGTAAACCTTTTTGATGTGTCCCATTTTTTGAGATAGGTACATCCAGGCTACTGATTCTTTTTGATATCGTTGGTGTATAGTTTAGAAGTTCGGCATGCATATACATATGTAGATTATATATGATGGATATTGTATAAGTTTGAATCGTTAATGGATGTCTATTCTCCCTTTTACCCCAGTTAGTTAGTTTGTCTAGGTGTTTGTGGCTTTCGCTGATGCCTTATAACTTTCATGTGTTGGGTTGGGTCGGCGATGTTCTTGGGACGTTGCATTATTCAACCGAAGAGGGGTGTTGCAAGCTCGATGGGGTTCGGGACGTGACATCCCGATTTGATTTGGTATCAGAGCAAGGATAGCTTGATCTAAATTGGTCGAAGTCTAGAGTGATAAGGAGCGGAGACCCTGGGGTAGTCATCTAAGGAGACTTTAATGAGTCATAGGGTGGAATGAGCTCCACGTGTCTCCAGATTGTTTGTTGTGATTACTGAGCGAATTGAGTATTCTAATGGTTGAAGTGCAGGTGCGTTTGGACCTAAGGTAAGTACACGAAACTTATTGAATGTGATCTCGTGTTGTGGTGGTTGATTGCCTGCTAAGTGAATTATTACTATAATTCACTGCCTAGGTCTAGACTGGTATAGTTGGCCTAGGTCTTTATTTCCTATATGGATTTACAGCAGGTGGATGAGTAATAGGAATTGTGAAAATGAGCAGCCAAGGAAAAGGTGCAGGAAGAGGAGTAAGAGGTTGAGGTTGTGTTCGAGCTAGAGCTGTAGAGGACCTCAGAGTTGATGCTAGAGTTGCTACAGACCCCAGAGTTGATGGAATTTTAAGGGTACTCGAGAAAGTTGAGACCTTGATAGGTAGGCAGACCTAGGAGAAAGCTGCCATTATTGCCCAAGTTGTTGAGGCCGCTGTGGCTGCCGCCAATAATAATAATGGAAATTAAGGGCAAGGGTAAGTAAATATGAATAGGCAGATGCACCAACTAGTCAAGCAATTACTGAAATTAAAGTCCCCTAAGTTTGATCGTAGAGGCGATCTCGAGCTTACATCACTTTGGGTAGAGAAGTTGGAAAAAGCCTTTGAGTTATTAAGGTGCACCGAAGAAGAGAAAGTGACCTTGGCGGTGTACCAACTCCAGAGAAATGCAAGTGACTAGTGGAAAGCCACCAGAGGAAGGGTATTCTCAGCTGGTACCGCCCAGACTTGGGCGATGTTTGTGGAAGCCTTTAATGGCAAATATTTTTTTGAGAGTGCCCGGGAACAGAAATTATTTGAGTTTATGAAGCTTTGTCAAGGGCAAAGGACAGTGGATCGGTATGAGGCTGAGTTCACTCGATTATCTAAGTTTGCCTCGAGGATGGTAGAGGACCTGCTGGATAGGGCTCGGAGGTTTCGAGACGGTTTGAAACTGGATCTTTGCAGCCAAATGATTTCGTTGAATTTGAGAAATTATAATGAGATTTATGATCGGGCCATCAAGCGAGGAATTGCCCCAATTACAGACAAGCTAGGTCATTTGTGCTACCACAACCACTCCGAATTGGAAATCAAGTTGGAACTCCTTTACCAACAAACCAGAACAGACCACCGGCTCAAGGACGAGTGTATACGATGTCTAGAAGGGAAGCTGAGAATGCGCTAGGCATGGTCACAGGTACAGTCTCTCTCTGTGATCATGCTACATACGCTTTATTCGATCTAGGGGCGTCACATTCGTTTGTGCCTGAGCAGTTTGTTAAATTGGCTGGTATAGAACTGCAGTTGCTTAATGTTGTATTGTGTATTACAACTCCCTTGAATGATAAAGTTCTAGTCTCGTTGTGGTGCCCGAATTGTAAGATTGTGATTGGTGATAGGGAGAAAAGGATAGATCTAGTGGTTTTAGTTATGTTTGACTTTGATGTGATAGTGGGTTTGGATTGGTTAACTAAGCAAAGGGCCGTAATGGATTGTAGTAGCAGGGTGATCCAATTTAATCCAGTTAGACATCCTAGATTCGAATTTGTAGGAAATCGAGGGGAAATCTCAATTCCATGGATTTTGTCGCTAGAAATGACTAAGTTATTAAACGAAGGTTGTCAGGGATTTCTAGCGGCTATGGTTGATTCGACGGCTAAGAAACCGAAGCTAGAGGACATAGCCGTGGTGTATAATTATCCTGATGTTTTTCCTCAAGAATTGTCGAGATTGCCACCGGAAAAAGAAATAGTGTTTGTAATAGAGTTGGCTCTTGGGACTGAGCCAATCTCGAAGGTACCTTATAGAATGTCGTTATCGAAGTTAAAGGAGTTAAAGGTGCAAATGTAAGAGTTATTGGACAAAGGTTTCATTCATCCGAGTGCGTCTCCATGGAGAACACCAGTCTTATAAGGATGGGTCGTTAAGGCTATGTATTGATTATCAGTAGTTAAATCAAGTAACGATTAATAGTAAATATCTCCTGTCAAGGATTGATGATTTGTTTGATCAGTTACAAGGAGTTTTGGTGTTTTCTAAGATTGATTTGAGGACGGGATATCATCAGTTGAGGATTAGGAAGGAGGACATACCGAAAACGGCATTCAGGACGAGATATGGGCACTATGAATTTACAATAATGCCATTCGGATTGACAAATGCCCCTGCTACTTTTATGGACTTAATGAATCGGGTGTTTAAGGAGTTCTTAGATTAATTTGTGATAGTTTTCATAGATGATATATTGGTGTACTCGAAGAACTCGGAAGAGCACGAGTTTCATTTGAGTAAAGTTTTACAGACCTTAAGGGAGCACGTATTAAACGTTAAGTTTAGCAAGTGCGAGTTCTGGCTCAATCGAGTAGCCTTTCTTGGACATATGATATCGGGAGATGGAATTTCAGTAGATTTGGTAAAGATTGAAGCCGTGATAAAGTGGGCGAGACTGATGACGGTAATCGAGATTCGAAGTTTTTTGGGTTTGGCAGGATACTATAGACATTTTGTGGAAGGATTTTCGGCTATAGCAATGCCGTTGACACGTCTGTTAAAGAAAGAAATGAAGTTTGAGTGGACTGACAAGTGTGAAAAAGAGTTTACAGGAATTAAAGCATAGATTGACGACGGCACCGGTATTGACTATTCCGTCAAGATTTGAAGGTTTCGAAATTTATAGTGACGTGTTGTTGAAAGGATTAGGATGTGTGCTAATGCAACATAGGTGAGTAGTAGCCTATGCATCAAGGCAGTTGAGGCCGCATGAACTGAATTATCCGACGCATGATTTGGAATTAGTCGTGATTATATTCGACCTTAAGATTTGGCGACATTATTTATGCGGAGAGAAATTCCAGATATATATGGACCATCAGAATCTGAAATATTTGTTTTCTCAAAAGGAGTTAAATATGAGGCAGCGTCGTTAGATGGAGTTGTTGAAAGATTACGATTGCAATATTTTATATCACCCCAAAAAGGCCAACTAGGTAGCCGATGTATTGAATCGGAAGTCAAGCACCGCACACTTGATGGAAAAAGTGCAAGACTCGGAATTTAGATTTGAAGTAAGTCAAGTCTCGAGTTTGTTAGCCACACTAAGGATTGAACCAGAGATCCAGACTAAAATTAGGACTTTACAGTCTACGGATCAAGAAATTCAAAGGATTCTGGAAATGGATGCTACTAAGAGAAAACCGGACTTCTAAGTATCCGAGGATGGGATCTTGAAGTTCCATGAACGATTGTGTGTACTCGAGGATGTAGAACTTAAAGAGGAGATTTTGTCGGAAGTGCATTGTACTAGTTATAGTATCAATCCCGGTAGTACGAAAATGTATCAGAATTTGAGACAGTATTACTGGTGGAATGATATGAAGATGGACGTAGCCAAGCATATGGCCAAGTATCTAACTTGCCAATAAGTGAAAGCGCAACATGATAAGCCTGGAGGGTTATTACGACCTTTGAAAATCCCAGAGTGGAAATGGGAACATATTACTATGGATTTTGTGATGGGATTACCAATGAGCCAAAGAGGCCATGAATCTATTTGGGTGATTATCGATAGGTTGACAAAGTTAACAGACTTCTTGGCCATGCAAAAGGAATTCGCATTAGATCGATATGCTAAGTTGTACGTGCAACAAATAGTTCGTTTGCATAGGTTACCAGTAATGATTATCTTAGATCGTGATCCTAAGTTTAACGCCAATTTTTGGAAAAGTCTGCAGACGGTATTAGGATCAAAGCTGCAGTTTAGTTTAGCTTACCATCCATAAACGGATGGCCAGTCTGAAAGGACGATTCAAACTTTAGAGAATATGCTTCGGGCGTGTGTTGGATTTTCAAGGAAAATGAGAGAAATAATTGCCTTTGACAGAATTCGCGTATAATAATAGTTTTTAGCAGAGTATTGGGATGGCGCTATTTGAAGCGTTGTATGGTAGGGCCTGTAGAACGCTCGTATCTTGGGACGAAGTTGGAGAAAGAAGTATAACCGGGCCAAAATTAGTTCAACAGTCGGTTGAGGCAGTTAATATCATATGCGAAAGGCTGAAGATAGCTCAAAGCCATCAAAAGAGTTATGTAGACAAAAGGCGAAGACCTTTGGAGTTTCTAGTGGGGGATCACATATTTCTTAAGGTATTGCCCATGAGAGGGCTGTCCCGATTCGGTAAGAAAGGGAAATTGAGTTCGAGGTACGTGGGACCCTTTGAGGTTTTAGAAAGAATTGAAAACTTAGTTTATCGCCTTGCACTCCCGCCAAAATTGTCGCAAGTGTATAATGTGTTCCACGTATTGAAGTTGAGAAAATATGAACTGGACCTAACTCACGTGTTGAATTATGAAGAGATAAAAGTTAACGACAAAGTGTCGTATGTCGAGAGATCAATAAGGATCGAAGATCAGAAAGAACGAGTTCTAAAGAACAAGATGATCCCAATGGTCAAGGTTGTTTAGGAACATCACGGGATAAAAGGTGCGACTTGGGAAAGTTAGGAGCTAATACAATGTCAATACCCCTATTTGTTTGAGTAGTTAGGTTGGATTGTAAATTTCGAGGACAAAATTTTTATAAGGGGGGAAGAGTTGTGACATTTTGAAATTTCACCCAATTGGGATTTATGAAATGGATGATTTTATGAACGTACTTGTAGTTAGATCTCGCCCAGAACTGATCATTCCTAGGTTACTAACCGTTAAGGAAAGGCAAATTGGGGATTTAAATTCCTGAGACCAAATAAACTCAATCGCGAATTGACTTTCGATCATAAAATTGTCGAGGTGACATTTTGAGCCAACGTAGGTCGATTCGAGGATAGTTAGGGATCAATTCGTCGCTGTCTTATTAGTGGGTCACAGGTAATTTCGCTTGACTACAAGATGAATTAATAAATGACCCTAAACCTATACCAAGCGATCGCGCCTGTCAGAACTAGTGATCGATCCTCGCGATTAAGTGACAACCGATATCGTCACGACTCGAGTGAACTTGAATGTGGCTTGATTCACTATCGGCCACCAGTCAAAAGTGCAAATTTTCCCCAAAAGCCACCTGTTAATCTAAGATATGCTCAAGTCACGTTATTTAAAATTTAGTCATTAATTAGAGACCAAGTTGGGCATTGAAAATTTAGAAAGTCATGACAGAATATTTGGACGACGATGCTATTAGCATGATCAACCTTAGAATTGTCCGAATCCTTCAGAAAAATCGAATTTTAGCGAGAAATGAAAAATGATCGTTTTACCCTTGAGACTTTGTTAAGGGCAAGTGTAAATGGAGAAGGGCATTTTGGTAATTTTTCCCTCACTTTAGAAATGCCAATTTTTGGACAATTTTGCCTTTGGACTTTTTTTTAAATCCCCAATTTACTCTTGGATATTTTGGAAAATATTCAATCTTGGCCGTTGATCTCGAGATAAGATCAAATCGTGGCCATCGATTGGAAAAGTAGAGAGAGGGGCAAGATGATCATTTTGGCCAAAAGGGACACCAATTATTGGTATATTAAGCCATTTTCTCTATCTCTCTCTCCTCATTTCTTCTCCTCTCTCTCACGACTCACTCTCTCTCTCCCTTCCCCCACCCGTCGATCGCCCCCTTTCCTCTTGGCCGCACCACCGCCATCCTTGGCCACCATCAACCCATCGTTGCTCGTTCTGTTGCTGAGCTGTGCCCTCGCCACCCTCTTGCCGCCGTCCCTCTCTCCCTCTCGGCCGATCTCTCTCTCTCTCTCTCTCTCTCTCTCTCTCTCTCTCTCTTTTCCGTGGCCGTGAGCAGCTGGCCGAGCAAGCTGTCGCTGCCGTCGTCGATCGCCACTGATAAGCCGGACCGCCGCTACCACGCGTGACCGCCAGCTCATCACCCTCTCTCTCTTACTTGGACGTGCTTAGGATTCCAAGTAAGTTACAATATAAACCCTATTTAGGATATCGGGTACTAACGGACTAGTTTAGACACGGCTTAGTTGGTTTTAGGGGCTAATTTGGATGAGAGGCCTTAGGGATGAAATTATGGTATTTTGGTGGAAAACTAGAGGCCAAATAAGGGCTGTGATTGGCTGGTTGGAATGCTGGAAAATTCTGTTTGGCGCGTGGAATGAATAGTTTGATTCGGCAAGTAATTGCGTGAAATTGTCGTGAAGAGCAGTGATTGTTGTGCTATGGTTTTTGTGGTGAAAAGTGGCGTGCTATGATGGTTGTACGTATGTATGTGGGCTGAATTGTGATGGTTGAATTGAGTGCATTTGAGCGCATGTATTTAATGCTCGAGTGTGTGAAAGTGTGAGATTTGAGACGTGCAATGTGCTTGTGATCACTAAAAAGCCCTGAGGCGTGTTTACGTGGGGTATAGATAAAATACGGCGTGTTGGCATGTGCGCGTGATCACTAAATCTCTGAGGTGTATTTACGTGGGGAATTGAACTGGCCTGAGGCGTGTTTACGCGGGTCGTGATACGACTGTGAAGCCTGAGGTGTGTTTACGCGGACTATAAAAAGAGAATGAGAATGAGATGCATAATGTGGCAAGTGGAAAGTGTGATCGGGCCTGAGGTGTGTTTATGCGAATGGCTATAGAAATGTGTGATGTGGCAAGTGGAAAGTGTGATCGGGCCTGAGGCATGTTTACGCGGGTCGCGATAGAAATATGTGATGTGGCAAGTGGAAAGTGTGATCAGGCCTGAGGCATGTTTATGCGGGTCGCGATAGAAATGTGTTATGTGGCAAGTGGAAAGTGAGATCGGGCTTAAGGCGTGTTTATGTGGGTCGCGATAGAAATGTGGGGCCTGAGGCGTGTTTACGCTGGCCGTGAACAGAGATGAAAAATGAAAATGGTTTGATAGTACATGAATGAGTATGAAATGTGGGGTTCGGAGTTGTTGTGTGTGCGATATGTGCTTTTGGGCATGGGAATAGCTTGGAATGTGCATGTGGTTTAAAATTCGTGTATTTGAGATTAATGTGTAGGTTGTGCCCAGGTAAGTACATTTGTGTATGTGATATGTAGGCATTGAATGATTGTGTGTTTGGATTAGTCTAGAGATACGTGGTAGCTTAAATGGGGTTGAGGCTATCAACTTATTGAGATTCATCTTACGGTTGTTTAACCAAACAATTTCGGAACCCCGGCTTGAGCCATGAACCTTCCACCGCTGCCAGTGCAGTGTTTTGGGATTCCAATGCATACCGACCATGATGTTGTAGAGTATCCGATGGACGAAAATATGACCTGGGTCAAACATGCTACCATAGTCTGGGTAGACGTAGGACTACCTCTTTGGCAAGCCCACACCTACACCGCTTGGATTGGATGAGTTTGGCCCCGTCCGTGGGTTTGACGTCCCATTTGACGGAGTCGGGGATTGGGATCCATCAGTCATACCCCCTTCTGATGGTAAGATGACCAGTTTGGAGACTAGCCTAGCGTAGTCCGGTCATTAGCCCGCACCAGCACTACCTGTAACGTCCCGAATTTCAACTCATTTTCGGAATCAATAATATTGATATTATTGCTCATTTAATTTTAGTAAGGCTCGCCCAAAATTGAGCTATCTCGGGATACTAACCGGTACAGAATGGCTAACTAGAAAAACGGTGCGTGGACTAGGAACCCGATCGCGAATCGGGCACCGATTTCGAGAAACGATGAGGAGATATTTTGGGCTAACGTAGGCCGATCTTAGGAGGGTGACGGATTTGGTTTGGCTAATGATATATGATCGGATTGCGGGTGATTCTGCATGATCGAGAATACACATGACGAACGAATCCTGAACTTAAACCAAACGATCGCGACCTCCAGAACTAGTGATAATTCCTCACGTTCTCCGGTAATCGAGGCCGTCACGACTCTAGTAACCCTAGATCGATATGCGTAACCTCTAAACAGCCGTCCGTTAGAGAAAGACCCTAAAATTTTACATTGAGTAATTTTGATCACGGAATTGGATCCGGATTTGGGTGTCGATTTTCGGGGTCGTGAGCGACTATTTTGCGAGGACGACATCAATTTAGTGTGGCGACATACATTTGGGGTTAGTACAATCGAAAAATGGAAATTCGGCCCGAAATTAGAAAATGACCATTTTGCCCTAAGCTAATTTTTGGGCATTCCGAATTTTGATGATTTTGGGAGATTAATTTAAGGATTAATTAGAAGTATATCAGCCCAATAATTTAGCCATGGAAATGACCACAGTGCCCCTCCATGATCATTCCTTCCCCCATAAGTCAAGTTTTTCGCTCTCCTCTCTCTCTCCCTTCCACCGCCGGCCACCTTCCTCTCTCTCCCTCTAGCCATGAACGTCGACCGGCCTTGGATCGCCGGATTGCCGGAGCATCTCCGTGCCGCCGTCCAGCCAAGCATCGTTGTTCACCACCACTGTCTCATCTCTCTCTCTCTCGTCTCTCTCTCCCTATTCGGCCCAAGGACATGCCGAACCAGCCCCAAGCCGTGGACCGCCGGCATGAAGGAATCACCGGAGTGTCGTCGTGCCACCGTCCGTCTCGCCGCCACCATCCAACCAACCAGACCTCTCCCTTCCTCCCTCTCGGCCGTGTGTAAGGATCACACACCGCCACTTGCTAGACCACCAACCGCCAAGACTACCGCCGTCCGAGCGCCACCGTGGAAGCACCGGGACGCAGCCGCTGATTTTGCCGCTCGTCAGTGATCAGCCACTCGTTCCCCGTCATCTAGTCGAGTTTAGAACTTGGGTTTTAAGTGAGTATTAATTCCTAAACCTTGACTAGGACTAATTTGCCTCTCTAGATAGGATTAGTTGGTTTTAAGGGTTAATTAGGCTGTAATTAGGCCTTAATTATGAGCTGATGATTAGTGGATGAATTTGTGACATATTTGGGAGTTAAATGAGTTAATTAGGATGTGGATTAAGGCTCTAAGATGAGCTGATTTGTGGATGCCCTTAGAGATTCGAATTTGACTTAGTTTGGCTCAATTGAGCCTCAATTGGATCCTTGCCATAATTGCTTGAATTGAGTGATTTAATGGTTGATTGATGGTCGATGAGTACCTATGAGCTCAATTAGAAGATGCCATGCCGCGCGATTGTGTGATCGATTAATGCAACGTGCGATTGGCCATTATTTGGTGTGAATTATAATGCCCTGAAGTGCGAATTGTGTGTTGGGCTATATGAAATTATATGATGTGCCTGTGTTGGAATTGAATGCTCATTGCACATTGCATCACTACCCAAGTGTGGGATTGCATGGCCACGCATTTCGTATGCTGAGAATAAGCATGAGATGAAATTATGCAAGTTTGTGTGCCTGGCATGAACATGTGACCACCTAAGATGCCCTGATGCGTGTTACACGGGGCTCAGATAAAAACTAGCTGTGTGTATGTGTGGTCACTAATGACCTTTGGGTCAATGCCATCCTGATGCGTTTACATGGGATGATGCCCGGTTTGTTCAGAAGACGGCCAGCCTAATGCATTTACGTGGGTTTTGGTCTGTAAGGAGATCGGTGTTGTGCCTAATGCATTTTGACGCGGGCTAGAGACACTGGGCCTAATGCGTGTTACGTGAGCCGCGGAGTGTTGTGAGCCTACGAGCCGAAATAATTATTAGCCTTTGGGTCAATTTATAAATTGCAAAATGAGACGTGTGCCAGAGTGCATTATTTGAGCCAAATCATGAGCATAGTGAATGTGTACCAGAGTATTTGGCTAATGTGCGTGACGATGACTCATGGGTGAGATAAGCACTGATGAGCATGAGCATGCGTATGGTGTATGTGTGACCAGGGTATCACGTATGTATTGCGAATATTGTTATATAATGCTTAACTTGCAGGGTCGAATGTGTGCTCGATTTGGGCCGAGGGCCTAGGTCAATTGGTTGAAGTTATTATATTATTTGTTTATTGCTTGTCGGGAGGTACATGTTAGCCAAGTTTAGGTTTAGGGGTATTACTCGCTGAGACTTGTCTCATTGTTGTATAAACTCAAACTTTTCAGACCGCCGGACCCGAGGATGCCGGATAGACCAGTTCGTTTTGGGATTCCGCGCTAGTTAGGACGGACGTCGATCGTGTTCCCTTTGTAGACTGGGGGTGCACATGTTAGGTATCGTACTGTAATACTGGTTAGTGTGGGAGAGTTGTATCCCTAGCAACACGAATACATAGCCTGGTATTTTAGGGATGAGTACGAGGTGGAGCTTGAACCCCTTCGTACTTTTGATGTCCTGGTTAATGGACAGGGTGAACTAGACCCGCAGTGTCCTGATGGAAAAGTAGTTAGTCCTGAAGCCTCGTCTGATGGAAGTTCGAGTGCTGGAGTGGAACTTGTTGTTTGGGAGGCAAATAATCTGGAGCCGATGGAAGCAGAAGAAGAACCAGAACCCATGGAGCAGGACATGGAGCTAGAGGATGTGGACAAGCCAATGGATGCGGATGAGGAGGCCGCGGAGGCTGAGTTCGAGTTAGACTCGCTAGATTCCAAGGAGGAGATGCCTGATAGTTCTTCCTCCTCTGAGTGCTCTAATTTTGACCCTGACTGGGTTCCCTAGATTAGCCTCAACTCTAGATAGGTCGGGCTGTAACTTTTTGACCAGAGCCCCATCTTAGTCTAGTATTCCTGACCCTGGCCACTGACCCTTTTTTACCTTAGTGGTCGTTGATCGTTTTTGGGTTGTCGTCTGTATCCCCTATAAATGAATGTTGTATATATTCTTAATAGTAATGAAATGTATATGTTTTAATTTGATGGATTTTTGTTCGGTGCTATCCTTGGTTATTTGGTTTTTGTACATGTGTATATATATATTTATATACGTTGCTTCCGCTTGTGTATTGATCTTTGAGTGTTTGGGCATTGGGTCGGCGACATGTCTTGGGACGTCGCACCAAATTTGACCTTTACGTGGGGTGCTCGCCCTTCGTGGGGTATGGGGCATGATAGTACCCGAACCTTCAGTAGCCAAGCCAGATCCAGAGCAAAAGAATCCCAAGCGGGGTATGATCCTACCAGAGGAGGAACTCGAAGAAGAAGAAGAGCCCAAGGACGAGCCAGAAAATGAGCCAGAAGACGAGCCTGATGAGGAGGAGCGGGTAGAGGTTCCACTAGAGTCGGGTGATGTGGATAACCCAATTGAGATCAGGGCCGATTCGGAGTCCTCGGAGGATCAAATGGCTTAGAGGGATTTAGACTCGAGTTCTGAGGAGTCGGATTCGAAGTGGACGCCATCTCGAGGGGGTAGGGGCTAGTTTAGGGGTTAGGTAAACCTTTTTGATGTGTCCCATTTTTGGAGATAGGGTACACCCAGGCTACTGATCCTTTTTGATATCGGTCATGTATAGTTTCGAAGTTCGGTGTGCATGTACATATGTGGATTGTATATGATGGATATTGTATAAGTTTGAATCGGTAATTGATGTCTATTCTCCCTTTTACCCCAGTTAGTTTTTGTTTGGGTGTTTGTGGCTTTCGCTAATGCCTTATAACTCTGATGTGTTGGGTTGGGTCAACGATGTTCCTGGGACGTCGCATTATTCGACCGAAGAGGGGTGTTGTGAACTCGATGGGGTTCGGGACGTGATAGTGTTCTCTTTAATTTTTGTTGTTAGTTTAGCTTTAACTATGTTCTAAATTTCTTTTGTTAGAGCTACAATGGATCTTAACCATGATTGATTGATTATGAAGACTTGCTCATGCAATATAATTGTTCTGATTGTGTCATTCTCTATCATGATCTTAATGCTTTTAGAAATTTGGCCAACTTTTTAATGATTTTCGATGTATGCATGATGCCGGGTAGAGATTGCATGCATGTGCACTAGTAATATTGAACCATAAATTAAATCTAGGTCAAGGTACACTAAGTTGTTTGTGTGGTTACGGTAGCAGATCTAGGTCAGGACTGCTTAGATTAAATCCGGGAATTTCCACAAGAACTTAATGCTTTTAGGTAGTTTAAATTCACCTAAGGGTAGTATGGGTTAACATACCTAATTAAGGATTATTAGACCGAGGTCGGCTTGTAATCTAACTTAGGGAAATTTCACCAACATAATTGGGAATTAATTTGTTGCATGACAAGTTACAAAAATTCATTATGAGTGGTTAAGTGAAGTTGGATGCTCTAACGCTTTGTGATCTTGGTTAAAATCTTGATGATTTGCCCTGTTAATTTTCGGTTTGATTTGGATTAGGTCTACTTTGCAATTTTAATTAGCTTCTAAATACTTTAAGTTTCAGCTCTTTTTGATTCAGTGCTTTAATTGGTTTAGTTCACGTCTTACTTGCCTTTTCGACTTGGTTAGCTAGTTTCTTAGATTGATCACCTTCGGTAAGTAATTGGATAATTAGAGACAATCCTCGTGGATAATTAGAGACAATCCTCATGGAAACGATACTCACTCGCGACATCCCTCTTCAATTGAATAATGCGATGTCCCAGGAAAAACATCGCCGACCCAACCCAACTATCAGAGTTCGCACACGGTGGAAATGGTTATAAAAACGCCCGTACTATAAAGATGACAATGGGATAGAGTATCAAGATAGTACATAAACTAACAACATTAACTTTTATACATTGCCATTATACCAAGCATATAAACATCATTACATATAAACTTAGCAGGATGAGCATCCAAAAACCACCGACATAACAAAAAGGGACAGATGGTTAGGTTAACTTAGCTTTATTATAGGTCGACCTATCTTCCAAAAAGTGACTGGTCAGACCTACTCTATACAACCTCTAAAACACCCTAGTGAAACCTAAGGGTCACCTGCTTTCATTTTTTCTACTAACTCCTCTAGATCGTACTCTGGATGATCACGTGGACCGCGATACGGAGGAATTGCCTGTAACGGTTGTACAGCCTGCGGCACCTCTAGGGGTACCATGGGCGGCTCCTCGGGATCGATGATCTCACCATCAGGAGGGATGATCGCCATAGGATCCCACTCACTGACGTTGTAAAAGGGGATGTCGAAGCTTCTCAACGGACTTGTCTTCTCTAAAACGTCTCGAAAGATCCACGCTATATACCAATAAGGCTTCCAATATAATCCGCCCTCGTCAACCCAAACAGTGCTCGAATACCTGACAAAAGCTCGGCCGCCTCCTAAAGGGTACTCCACCCCTTGATTGTCCACATGTCTAGGGAACTCAAAACAAGGAGGCGGGTCTCCTAGGTTCATGGCTGGGAGTCTGAAATAGTGGTTATACAACCATGAGACGAATCTCAATAAGTGCACAACCCTAAACCCCACATAGGCTCTCACGTATCGCCAGACGTAACACACATGACATAACAACCAATCATATAAACAATCACATGCGATCCTACCTACGATCCATCATACACATCCCTGCATGTTAGATAATAATACAGCCAGCTCATTCATGTCCATATTCATCAAGCACTATCTCACGCGAGGCAAACCACACTCGCACACTAACTCACGCCATGTGTCAACTTTCACAAATCTCCCACGTCAAGCCAAGTCCAACTCATTCCCAACTTTCCATCACTACTGCACTCATGTAAAACGCATCAGGCTAACGGTCTTTTGATCTCGTCAGGCATCGTCACCCCGTCGGACCGGGCATTGTCACCTCGTCAGGGATGGCATCGTCCCGCGTAACATGCCTCAAGACTAAACCTACCCCGCGTAAACGAGCACCCCTTGGGATATCACTTTTCCAACCATTCCAATCATTTCGTACCATCGTACCACGTGTACCACGCGGCCACACATAACACACGGCAACAAAATCTCACGCCATATATACATTTCACAAATGTACATTCTCATCACGCGAGTACACCACACGATCACACATACTTGACATGCGACATCATTATACAGTCACACCACCACACCTCACGGTCACACAAACATGGCACACGACCACACCACATTCAGTCCAAAACAATTCCAGAACCAGCCAACAATCATTTGCCATACAATCGCTCATACGAGCCCATTCAATACATAGAATTACCAATCAAACTTATAATTCAGTCCAGGTCATTCCGCATCACAACAGCCCTCTCCGAGCCTTCTAAACTACACATATTCCGTCACCAAATTAGTCCCTACCAACCTAATATCCAGCCCCCTTCACATGCCTCAAATAGCCCTTAAATTACTCAAACCAAGTCCTAAACACGTCCAACAATACCCGAGGTCCTAAGGAAGGTTTGGGGAAGTCACTTTCTTTAAAAAGGAGTGACAACAAGTTGGACAGGAAGCCGGAATAGCCGTACCAGCAGCAGAAGCTGAGCAGCGTCGCCGGCGGCCAGGCGGGCAAACGGCGGCAACACCGTGGACAGGTGGCTGGCAGGCGGCGATGGGTTGGTTGGGGGCAACGGTGAGGACGTATAAGGCAGGAGAGGATGGTTGGGGGTGGCTCGATGGCGGCTGGGCTAAATAGGAGAGGCGAAACAAAGAGAGAGGGGAACAGCGGACGGTGGTGGTGCGGCCGGGAAGGAGAAGCATCGGCAGCGAACAGCAGGAGGGGTGGCGACTAGACGGCTGGCGAGCTAGTGGCCGACCAAGCTGAGCTCACTCACAAGAAAGGAAGGAGAGAGAGAGAGCTTCTAATCGGTGGGGGTGAGGAGAGAGAGAGAATTATGGGAGAGAGAAAGAGAGAAATTATATATATATATATATATATATATATATATATATGGTGCCCAATAATTGGTCCCTAAAACTTCACTAGAAATTATCAATCTACCCTTCTAACTATCCCACCAATCCAATGGCCAAGGTTCGATTTTATCGAAATCCAACGAGCCACGTTCAATTTTATCCAATAATTCAAGGGTAAAAGCATAATTGCTCATGGGAGGAGAGGGGCATTCTTATCCTTAAATTTTCAGCCATATAGAATACTCCTTAGTCCCCAAATTTAATCCAGTCTTCAAAATTCATTTGCGGTCCCAGAGGCAAAACGGTCATTTTTCCGGTCTCGAACCGAAATTCATTTTTTTGCAAAAATGGGTGGCCCCAAGGTTGGCCGCACCAAAAACGTCATCGGCTGCTAAAAATTTTCACTTTTGAAATTCTCGATTCCTGGGTTCGGATTCTAAGAAATGAATAAAATCATACAATTGCGACTTTAGCTTACCTCTTACTAACGGGTGGCTTATTGGGATTACGCGCTTTCGATCTGTGATCGATACTAAGTCGAGTCACGTTTAAGTTTACTCGAACCAAGGTGACCTCGATTGTCATGTAATTGCGAGGGTCTATCGCTAGTTTCCTTCGGACACGATCAATTGAATGGATCGGTCTCTTTTGGCCCAAAACATTCCCTTGTCAGCTCTTATGGTCGAAGGTCGAACCAAGGTCGAGTTCTTCGGTCGTGCAAACTCAATCCCGTGGTAGCCTTACCCCTAAGGTTAGCATCCCGAGAATGCGTAGTTCCAAGTGAGATCTCACTATAAGTGCATTGGCTAAAATATTCATTTCATAAATTCTGGGAAAAGGATCGAAAATTTAGAATGTTACAATTCTTCCCCCTAATAAAAATTTCGTCCTCGAAATTTACAACTATACCCAGCTATCCAAACAAATGGGGTGTTAATGTTTCATTACTTCTTCATTTTCCCAAGTGGCACCTTTTGTCCCGTAGTGCTCCCAAACAACTTTGACTAACGGGATTGTCTTATTCCTCAATATCCACTCCTTCCTATCCTCAAATCGTATTGGTCTCTCTACGTACGACATCCTGTCGTCCATATTTATTACTTCATGATTCAGGACATGGGTCGGATCTAGTTCGTACTTCCTTAACATTGACACGTGGAAGACATTATGAACTTATGACAAATTCGGTGGCAAGGCGAAACGATAGGCCAACATTCCAATCTTCTCTAAAATCTTAAACAAGCCTATAAACCTTGAACTCAGTTTTCCTTTCTTTCCAAATTGAGACAGTCCCCTCATCGATGAGACCTTAAGGAAAACGTGGTCACCAACCTGAAACTCCAACGGTCTACATCTTTAATCCGCATAACTCTTATGATGGCTCTGTGCCGTCTTTAGCCTTTCTTAAATGATCTTTATAGTTTCCACTGACTGTTGAATTAACTCTAGACCCATTACACTTCTTTCTCCCACTTCATCCCAACACAACGGTATTCTACACGCTCTGCCATAAAGCGCTTCAAACGGTGCCATCCCAATGCTCTATTAAAAGTTGTTATTATAGGCAAACTCAACCAAATGTAGTTGTTCTTCCCACTTGCCTTGAAAATTTAATACACACGCTCTCAGCATATCCTCTAAAGTCTGAATGGTCCTTTAAGATTGACCATCCGTCTGCGGATGATAGGCCGTACTAAATTGCAACTTTGTTCCCATGGCTGCTTGCAGACTCTTCCAAAAAGTAGCAGTAAACCGGGGATCACGATCCGAAATAATCGATATCGGTACTCCATGAAGACAGACTATCTGCCGGACATACAATTCCGCATACCTTTCCAGTTCGAAGTCCTTTCACACTACCAATAAATGTGCCGACTTAGTCAGCCTATCCACTATCACCCAAATAGAGTCATACCCACTCTGGCTTCTAGGCAATCCCGTTACAAAATCCAAAATCCATCGTAATATGCTCCTATTTCCATTCTGGGATTTCTAACGGCTGTAGCATCCCACCAGGTTTATAATGTTATGCCTTTACTTGATGGCACGTCAAACACTTGGCCACATGTTTGGCCACATCCACCTTCATTTCATTCCACCAATAATGTTGTCGAAGGTTCTAGTATATTTTTGTGCTGCCCGGATGAATATTATAATTGCTCATATGAGCTTCCGATAAAACTTCTTCCTTAAGTTCCAAATCGTTGGGCACCCATAAACATCTTCAAAACTTCAAAGTTCCATCCTCGGACATTTGGAAGTGCAGTTTCCTCTTAATACTACCTATTTCCAGAATTTTCTGAATTTTAGGGTCCATACACTATGATGCCTTAATTTTGGTTTGCACTTCTGGTTCAATCCTTAATGTTGCCACCAAATTGGAGAGATGTCCTACCTCAAACTTAAACTCTGAGTCTCGTGCTCCTTCCAATAGGATCCATTCTTTGACTATTAACTGCGCGATGCTCGACTTCCAACTTAGGGCATCCGCTACCTGGTTGGCTTTTTTCGAGATGATACAAAATGTCGCAGTCATAGTCCTTCAGCAACTCCATCCAACGACGTTGTCTCATGCTTAGTTCTTTCTGAGAAAAAACTACCTGAGACTCTGGTGGTCCGTATGAATTTGGAAATTTTCTCCACATAAATAGTGCCTCCAAATTTTAAGTGCGAAAATGATTGCTGCCAGTTCCAAGTCATGAGTTGGATAGTTCATCTCATGAGGCCTTAACTAACACGATGCATAAGCAACTACCCTTCCATGTTGCATTAGCACGCAACCTAATCCCTTAAGCGAAGCATCGCCATATATCTCATATCCTCCCGGTTCCGAAGGGATTGTTAATACTGGCACAGTTGTCAATCTATGTTTCAATTCTTGAAAACTCTCTTTGCACTTTTCCATCCATTCAAACTTTATCTCCTTCCTAAGTAATTTTGTCAATAGAGTGGCTGTTGCTGAGAATCCTTCCACAAATCGGCGATAGTAACCTGCTAGACCTAAGAAGCTTTGAACCTCAATAACTGTCGTTGATCTTGGCCAATCCATCACTGCTTCAACCTGTTGGATCTATAGAGATTCCTTCTCCGGAAATCATGTATCCAAGGAACGCCACTCGATTAAGCCAAAACTCGTAACCGGTGGTGGCGCAGCTGAGAAGGAGAAACACCGGCGGCAAATGGCAGAAGGGACAGTGACCAGATGACTGGCGAGCTGGTGGCCGGCCAAGCTGAGCTCACTCACGAAAAAGGAGGGAGAGATAGAGCTTTCGATCGATGAGGTTGAGGAGAGAGAGAGAATTACGAGAGAGAGAGATAGAGAGAGAAATTAAAAATATATATATATATGATGCCCAATAATTGATCCCTAAAACCCCACCAAAAATTACCAATCTACTCTTGTAACTACCCCACCAATCCAATGGCCAAGGTTCGATATTATCCAAATCCAATGGCCTACATTCAATCTTATCCAATAATTCAAGGGCAAAAGCATAATTGCTCATGGGAGGAGAGGGGCATTCTTGTCCTTAAATTTTTGGCTATACAGAATAATCCTTAGTCCCCCAATTTAATCTAGTCTTCAAATTCGTTCATGATTCCAGGGGCAAAACGGTCATTTTTCCAGTCCCAAACCGAAATTCATTTTTTTACAAAAATGGGTGGCCCCAAGGTTGGCCACACCAAAAATGTCATCGGCCGCTAAAAATTGTCACTTTCGAAATTCTCGATTCTCGAGCCCAAATTCTAAGAAATGATTAAAATTGTACAATCGCGACTTTAGCTTACTTCTTACTAACGAGTAGTTCATTGGGATTACGTGCTTTCGAACCATGACCGACACTAAGTCGAGTCACATTTAAGTTTGCTTGATTTAAGGTGATCTCGATTGTCATGTAATTATGAGGGTCTGTCGCTAGTTCCCTTCGGACACGATCGATCGAATGGATAGGTCTCTGTTGGCCCAAAACATTCGCTCGTCAACCCTTATAGTCGAAGGTCGAACCAAGATCGAGTTCTTCGGTCGTGCGAACTCAATCCCGTGATAGCCTTACCCTTAAGGTTAACATCCCGAGAATGCATAGTTCCGGATGAGATCTCACTATAAGTGCATTGACTAAAATATTCATTTCTTAAATCCTGAGAAAAGGATAAAAATTCAGAATATTACAGTATTACTTGGCCTGAAGCCAAAAAGGAGACCTTGAAGAGTTTGATCCTGAGATTTAAAGAACCTTTTTTAGGAGAAGAAGAGAGCAAGCACAAGTAATTCCCGTTGCAATGGCCGAAGCTTGAGAAGTCACAACTCCAAGGAGGACTTTGAAAGATTATGCTACACCAACAATTCAAGGAGCCCAATCAAGTATAAGGAGGCCGGAGGTGCAAGCCAACAATTTTGAGATCAAGCCATCCTTAATTCAAATGCTTCAAAATGCAGGACAATTCAGTGGATCACCTAATGATGATCCATATCTACACTTAGAAGCATTACTTGAAATTTGTGACACTGTTAAATTCAATGGCGTTACTGATGATGCCATTAAGTTAAGATTGTTCCCATTTTCTCTTTGTGATAAAGTTAAAACTTGGTTGACTTCTTTTCCTACAGGCTCTATCACCACATGGGAGGACTTGGCTAAAAAATTCCTACGTAAGTATTTTCCTCCTGAAAAATTTGCCAAAATGCGTAACAATATTACTATATTTATGCAAATGGATGGTGAGCCCTTTTATGAAGCATGAGAGAGGTTTAAGGAGCTGCTAAGGAGATACCCACACCATGGACTGCCAGTTTGGATGCAAGTGCACACATTCTATAATGGAGCGCATCCTACCATACGGGCTAGTCTAGATGAGGCAGCTAGAGGCACTTTGCAAAACAAGTCACCTGAAGAAGCTGTTAATCTACTTGAGGAGATGGCAAGCAATAGCTACTAATGGGCAATTGAGAGATACCAAGCTCGCAGGCCAAGTGGAGTTCATGAAGTTGACACTAATACGGCTTTGAATGCAAAACTTGATACATTGAGCACAATGATTGCTTCTTGAAAAACTCAAGGAGTATCTTGTGAATTTTGTGATGGAAATCATATTAGCAATGATTGTCAAGTAAGTAACCCTTATGCTAGTTCTTCTTAACATGCTAACTTTGTTTCAAATTTTAACAGGGGTCCTCAAAACAATCCTTATTCCGACACTTACAATTTGGGATGGAGAAAGCACCCTAATCTATCTTGGGGAGGTCAAAATCAACAAGGATCGAAAGCACCACCACCACCCATGGAGAAGCTGAATTCCAACTTGGAGGATTTGGCTGTCAAACTAGCCCAAACTGTGGAAAGGTAAGCCCAAGCTGTGGAGAAACAAGCTTAAACCACTCAAGATTTCATGAGAAGCACCGATGTAAGACTCCATAATCAAGAAGCATCAATTAGAAACATAGAGAAACAAGTGGGGCAACTAGCTCAAAGAATTAATGAGAGACAAAATGGTGCATTGCCAAGCAATATCGAGAGGAACCCCACAAAGAATGCAAAGGTAATTACATTGAGGAGTGGAAAAAAGGTTGAAAAGCAAAATGAAGATGAGGATGCAGTAGAAGAGAAAAAGGCCGAACCTAAGCAAGGAGTAAAAACCAAGACCGAATACAATGATGAGCCACTAAAGAGCAAGCCATCTCTAATGCCATATGTTCCACCTATTCCTTTTCCGGAGAGGCTAGCTAAACACAAGCAAAATAAGCAATTTTCAAAATTTTTAGATTATCTTAAACAATTGCACATTAACATTCTTTTGTAGATGCTCTAACTCAAATGCCAAGTTATGCCAAGTTCTTGAAGGAGATCCTAGCTAACAAGAGGACGTTGGAGGAGTATGAGACCATGAAGTTGAATGAGGAATGTTCGACCATCCTTCAAAATAAGCTACCACCAAAATTAGAAGGTTCAGGGAGTTTTACTATTCCATGCAATATTGGTGGTGCTTACTTTAATGAAGCTTTATGTGATCTTGGTGCCAGTATAAACCTAATGTCTTATTCAGTGTTTGTGAAACTAGGTGTGGGGGAAGTAAAGGCGACCACCGTGTCTTTACAATTGGCGAATAGATCTATCAAATATCCAAGAGGTGTGGTGGAGGATATTTTAGTGAATGTGGATAAATTTATCTTCCTGGCAGATTTCGTTGTGTTAGAGATAAAGGAGGATTATGAATGTAACAGCCCGAATTTTGATGTAATTCCGGGATCAATAAAACTGACATTACTTCACATTTCATTTTAGTAAGTCTCGCCCAAAGCTGATCATTCTCGAGATACTAACCAATAGGGTATGGCTAACTAGGAAATGATACGTGGACCAGGGACCCGATTGCGAATCGGACACCAATCACGAGAAATGATGAGAGAATATTTTGGGCCGACATGGGCCGATCTTTGAAAAAGCGATGGATTGGGTTTGGCTAAGGCCAATAATGTGCTATTGGTTCGCAGGTGATTCTGCAAGATCGAAAGTACACATGGCCAACCGGTCCTGAACTTAAACCGAACGATCGCGACCTTTGGGACAAATGATAATTTCTCATTCTCTCAATGATCGGGACCGTCATGACTCAGATAACCCTAGGTCGATACGCGTATGTTCTAAACAGTCGCCCGTTAGTGAGAGATCCTGAAATTGGAAATCGAGCGAGTTTTGCTCACGAAATTAGGTCTGGATTTCGATGTTTATTTTCAATGGCTTAAGAGACTATTTTTAGAAATCTGACGTCATATTATGCTGGCCACGCATATTTTGAGCTAGCACGGTTGAAAATTAAAATTTTGGTCCGGGGTTGAAAAATTACGATTTTGCCCCTCGAGACACCGACTCGGATTTTAAGGCCGTATGAGCTTATTTTTCGAGGCCGATGTCATTTTAGGGTGGCCATGTACATTTACAGTTGTTTTGGTCAAAAATTGGAATTTTGGCTTGGAAGTAAAAAATAATATTATTTTAATCCTCAGGATTTTGCAGTCGATTTTTGAAGGCTTAAGAAGCTATTTTCGCGATTCCGATGCCATATTATGTTGGCCACACACATTTGGGGTTGATATTGCAAAAAATTAGAATTGCGACCCAAGACCGGAAAATGACCATTTTGCCCTTGGGTTATTTTTAGGTTCTGAATTTTGGGAATTTATTTAGGATAATTATTGATGGTTTTCAGCTGAATTATTGGGGCTAATGACCTTTTTGCCCATCCATTATTAGATTAGGATGAATTAGGACCGTTAGATTAGGGGCATTTTGGTCAAAACCGTTAGATCGGCGACACGTGGCGCCCTCTAACCTCCTATATTTGACTGGTCTAACCAACCTCTCTCTCTCATCCCCCTCATTCGGCCAACCCACAGAACAGCCCCTCCTCCTCCGTTTTTCCTCTCCCTTGGCCGTTCTCACCGGAGCTCACCGGAGCCACGCTGGCCGCCATCCGCTGGTGCCGCCGCCACTGCTGCCCATCCTACCACCACTCACCAGCATCACCACCCTCACTATTCGTTCTCTCTCCCTTGTCCCCGTTCTTTCTCTCTCCCTTGTTTTCCATCTGGCCAAAGGAACGCCGGTGCGTTCGCCGCCGCGCCGGAGCCCGATCAGCCAAGCTGCTGCCGCCGTAACCCTCCTGCTGTCCCGTACATTGATGTATGTCGCCGCACGTTGTCGTCCGTACAGTGTCCGTACGTCGTCCGCCAGGAACGCCGTCGCCGGTTCCGCCGTTCCTCATCACCATGAAGTTAGATTAAGTGAGTATACCTCCTAAACCTGGATTAGGACTGATAGTGCATTTTTTCTGGACTGGCTTAGGTATTATCGGTGCATTTTGGACTGGCTTAGGTAGTATCGGTGCATATTTCGGATTGGGTTGAGGATCGATTGGTGGAAATAAAATCCAAGAAATTTAGTAGGATTATTGTAGATAATTATTGGGCTCGAATTGATGGAATAGTGGCTGTTCATGTTTTGAGGAATGTACCGGATTTTATCGGATAGCAAGAATTGCTAGCGAAATGGCTGGGATTATCAGAGTGATTGGCTATTGATTGATTGATAATTAATTATGTTTAATTGTGAAATGCCATGTTGCGTGCACGTGTAGCTGAATAGTGCAGTATGTGATTGGCCAATTGTAGATTGAGTTGAATGCTGAATTGAGATTTGTATACTGGGCCACATGGTATTAAATGGGCCAATTGAGCATGCGATTGTGGCATTGAATTGATTGGGTGCTTGAATTATTATTTGATGCTCATAGTATATGGTGTGGCATTAAATGGACACGCATTGTGTATGCCGAATATGAGGCATGAATTGAAATTTGTGCGAGAATGCGTGCCTTCCATGAGCATGTGATCACCTAATATACTCTGATACGTTTTACGCGGGGTTCGGATAATAACTGGCAATGTGTGTATGTGTGATCATAATTCACCCTGATGCGTGTTACGCGGGGTGTGCCGTTCTCATGCACTTTGAAACAGGACGATGCCCGATTCATCTAGAAGACGACCATCCTGATGCGTTTTATGCGGGCTCTGGTTCGTGGGGAGATCAGTGTTGTGCCTCATGTACTTTGAAGCATGCTAGAGACACTGGGCCAGATCGATGTTGCGCCTCATGCACTTTAAAACAAGCTAGACGCACTGGGCCAAGAATTGTATTGACTCGAGTCGTAATAAATAATTGAGACAGTGTGCTGGGTGAATCGAAATGAGAGCATGGCATGACATTGACATTACATGCATAGAATGCATGATCGGGCATGCGAGATGAATACTGTTAGCATGAGCATGCATGTGGCGTACGTGTGACCATTGTATTTGTGCATGTGTCTTGAGGAATTTAATGAACTGCCTAACCTGCAGGGTAATTCTTATGCTCTATTTGAGCCGAAGGCTAAGTCATTGTTTGCGTATTATGTTGTTTTGCCTGTCACGAGAATGTATGTTAGCCTAACCTAGGTTTAGGGGTTGTACTTGCTGAGATTCGTCTCACGGTTGTAATAACCATATTTTCAGACCTCCAGCCATAAGGATGCCGAATCCACCACTTTTTGAAATGTCTACACAGATACAGCAGTACACCAGTTTCTACCCCACAAGAAATAGAGAGTTATATGTGAAATACAGATCAGTGATTTTTGTGGATATAGGTGAATATTTCTACCAAACCCAGGAATATGTGGCTTGGTATTTGCGAGATGTGAACAAGAACGTAGGTCGACCTCTTCGGACTTTCGACGCCCCTCTAGACAGAACCGGTTTGATGATACCAATAGTTACGGATGGTGAGGTGATAAATTCACAGGATGTTTATGATGTTGATGGCGTTGATGAGCCTATGGATGGAGAGCCATAGGAGCCACAGGTGATAATTGAAGATCTAGACCAAGATGTCAAGGAAGAAAAAGAACTGGAGGACATAGATCTATCTTGAACCATGATGTCGACAGCTTGTTTGAATTCCTTCGCTCTCGCTCGAATGATCGGGCCTAGCGGATAGAACAACGGGTCCTTAGCACCTCTTCCTCGATAGGGTTTGATGTCCATATCATTCCCTCCCCCGTGCAAAGGATTTGCCCTCAAATCAGTGTCTGCATCAAAAAGAGTCAAATCAGAAACATTGAAAGTAGCACTAATACCATACTCACTTGTAAGGTCAAGCTTGTAAGCATTATAGTTAACTTTTTCTAATACCATAAATGATCTATCCCCTCGCGGTAGCAATTTAGAGTGTCGTTGTTTGGGAAAATGCTCTGTGCGCATATGAACCCAAACCCAATCGCCGGGCTCAAACACTACTTTCTTGCGCCCTTTGTTGGCTTGCTTTGCATACTACTTTGTCCTAAGCTCAATATTCAGCCGCGTCTTCTCATGTAAAGTCTTCACAAATTCAGTTTTCTTAGCACCATCTAAATCCACACGCTCAACATTAGGTAAATGGGTCAAATCTAACGGAGTTAAGGGATTAAAACCATAGACAACCTCAAACGGTGTGAATTTAGTAGCAGAATACACACTCCTATTATAAGCAAACTCAACATGCAGTAAACAATCTTCCCAAGACTTAATGTTCTTTTTAATGATAGCATGCAACAATATCCCTAAAGTCCTATTAACTACTTCAATTTGACCATCAGTTTGTAGATGACAAGTAGCAGAGAATAAAAATTGTGTACCTGACTTCTTCCATAATGTCTTCCAAAAGTAGCTTAGAAATTTAGTATCTCGATCAGAAACAATGGACCTAGGCATACCATGCAAATGCACAACCTCACGAAAGAACAATTCAGCAACATTCGATGTATCATCATATTTATGACAAGGTATAAAATGAGCCATCTTTGAAAATCGATCAACCACCACAAAAATAGAATCCTTGCTATGCTTAGATCTAGGCAATCCTAACACAAAATCCACAGAGCTATCAACCCAAGGATGCGTCGGGATAGGCAAAGGTGTATACAAACCATGTGGTTTAATCGTAGACTTAGCCTGCTTACATGCAATACATCTCTCGGAAACTCATGTGACATCTCGTTTCATGTGTGGCAAAAAAAAATGTTCATGCAGGACTTCATAAGTCTTATTGATTCCAAAATGCCCCATTAAACCACCACTATGTGCTTCTCGCACTAACAACTAGTGCAAAGAGCATCTAGGCAGACACAACTTATTTTCATGAAAAAGATATCCATCATGCTTGTAAAACTTTTCAAACGCAACATGCTCACAAGCTTCAAATACTCTTCCAAAATCATCATCGTCAGCGTATAAACCTTTGATATGCTCGAAACTTAGACACTATGCTCCTAGAGTAGTTAGAATTGCATACCTTCAAGAAAGTGCATCAGCTACCACATTTTCCTTGCCTTTTTTGTACTTGATTACATATGGAAAAGTCTCAATAAACTCCATCCATTTGGCATGTCTTTTGTTAAACTTTTGTTGTCCTCTCAAGTACTTTAAGGTCTCGTGGTTAGTGTAGATCACAAACTCCTTTGGCCACAAGTAATGCTGCCAATTCTCCAAAATTCACACCAAAGCATACGTCTCCTTATCGTAAGTTGGATAATTCAATGTCGCTCCACTTAACTTCTCGCTGAAATACGCTATGGAACGTCCTCCTTACATCAACACGGCTCCAATTCCTATATCAGAAGCATCACATTCTATCTCAAAAGTAGTACTGCAATTTGGTAAAGATAATAAATGAGCATTAGTCAACTTATTCTTTAACAGATTGATTGCTCTCTACTACTCTTCTCCCCACGTGAAACCCATGTGCTTCTTGATAATTTCGGTTAAAGGTGCGGCGATAGTGTTGAAGTCTTTTACAAATCTACGATAGAAATTGGCTAAACCATGAAAGCTGGGCACTTCTCCTACTGTCTTAGGTGTTGGGCATTCACGGATTGCTTTCACCTTTTCTTCATCAACCTGTATTCCATCAGCACCAACAACAAAGCCTAAAAATACTAATTTGTTAGTTACAAAATAGCACTTCTTTAGGTTAGCATATAATTATTCAGCCCTTAAAACCTGCAAAACAACTCGCACATGCTCAATATGATCATCAAGGTTTCGACTATATATCAGGATATCATCAAAATAGACAACTACAAATCGACCAATAAAAGAACGCAAAACATGATTCATAAGTCGCATGAAAGTACTAGGTGTGTTAGTTAAACCGAATGGCATGACTAACCACTCATATAACCCGTACTTAGTCTTAAATGCAGTTTTCCATTCATCCCATTCTTTCATTCTAATTTGATAATAACCACTTTTTAGATCAATTTTAGTAAATATGCAAGCTCCATGCAATTCATCTAACATGTCATCTAACCTAGGAATAAGATGTCGATACTTTACCGTTATGTTATTGATTGCTCGATAATCAACACACATCCGTCATGACCCATCCTTCTTTGGCACCAACAAAACAGGAACAGCACACGGGCTAAGAGACTTTCTTACATATCCTTGCTTTAGTAATTCGCTAACTTGCTGCTAAAGTTCCTTTGTCTCTTCAAGATTGCTTCGATATGCGGGTCGATGAGGCAATGGTGCACCAGGAATCAAATCGATTTGATGCTTTATGCCTCGAATCTATAGTAAATTGGGTCAAGTTCGTTAGTAGTAAACAGTGCCTCTTTGTACAAAAGTATAAGTATCGGTCGGTCCAGAAACAAAGCTCTCCTCACTTCGCTCGATTTTGCATAAAAATTCTTTTCTCTTTTCTTTTCTCTCTCCTTTTTTCTCTTCTTTTCTCTCGGTTTTTACCACTCTACTTTTATCTTTCTCTCTTTTTACTTGTGTCTTAGAGTTTCCATGTAGGCCCTCAGTTTTATCACTTTTTCTCTTTCTCTCAACCTCACGTTGTAGTTTCAATTGATCTTCATACACCTCAGTAGGTGTCATTGGCACCAATGTGTATGTCTTCTGAATCATCACTAATGAATATCGGTTAGTGTACCCATCATGATGTACCTTTCGATCATACTACCATGGGCTACCAAGCAAAAGATGCCCTGCTTGCATAGGTATAACATCACACATCACCTCATCCTTATATCGCCATATCTCAAATGGAACTCGGACTTATTTCAATACTTTTACTTCACCACTATCATTCAACCACTGCGATCTATATGGTCTTGGATGCTTTGTAGTCTTCAATCTCAACTTATCCATCATGGTACAACTTTCTACATTTGTACAACTACCTCCATCAACAATCAAGCTACAAATCTTACCATTCACCAAGCATCTTGTATGGAACAAGTTATCGCGTTGCTAGTGATGCTCCTCCTCTTTGACTTGAATACTAAGAGAACGCCTAACCACCATCAATTCATCCTTTACTGGTATCTCAACATCACTACAATCCTCCAATGGTGGCATGTCATCATCCTCTTCCTCCCTCTCACTTTCTGATTCAACATCATTATGTCCAGTCATGACCATCACCCTCTTATTAGGGCACTAATTTGCCATATGACCCCTGCCTAAACACTTAAAGCATTTAATATTACAAGTCTTAGTGTTAGGGTTTTCAGTTTTATCTGAAGTTGGATTTGAAACAACTTTGCCATCCTTCTTTTTCTCCTTCAAAGTTTCAGTCTTGATATTGTTTCCCTTCTAATTCGGCTTCTCGTCTCTCTTCCAATTAGACTTCCAATTCGAGCTTGAACCTCCACCATTCTTGTAATTTCGATCCGATTTCAATTGCCGCTCAACTTTGATGGCTTTGTCCACTAATTCCTCCAATTCAACGTAGTGTTGCAGCTCTACTACCCTTGCTATATCTCGGCTCAAACCACACAAAAATCATAACATTGTGGCCTCACGGTCTTCCACCACATTAGCATGGATCATAGCAATTTCCATCTCTTTATGATATTCTTCCACATTCCTATTAACTTGTGGAAGATTTTACAGCTTATGGAACAAGTCTCTGTGGTAATGACTAGGTATAAAGCGCCTCCTCATCACTGCTTTCATCGCATCCCACGTTTCTATTGGTTTTTCACCATTACGTCTCCTGCTAGTCACAAGTTGATCCCACCAAATTATAGCATAATCAGTGAATTCAACAGCTGCAATTTTTACCTTTTTGAGCTCCGAATATCGCTGGCAATCAAATACCATCTCCATCCGTTTCTCCCATTCTAGATACGCATTAGGATCATTCTTTCCTTGGAAAGATGGAATCTTCATCTTGATTTTGCTAAGTTCATCGTCTTCTCGATGTCTAAATCCTCGGCGTCCGTTTCTCCTCTTAAACCTGCCATCTCAATTATCTTCTGTATCGGACACATATGCATCATTAAATTGCGGTTGCCATCTAGGTTGTGTCCTAGGCTCCTCTCGCTGATTTTGTGGGCTCCTTCGTGGTGGCTCTCGGTCATCTTCAAGTCTCGTCTCACATCTTGTAACTCGGTTGCTAAGTGCTTCAATTTGTAAACTCAATTGCTGGATGCTTGCTAGAATCGTGTCATCCCTTGGATGAGTGCGATCCTCCCTTTGATTCACACTTCCCTGGCCTCAGCTTGATATTTTTTTTTAAACCTGCAAGAAAATGTTAGAGATAAAAAAAAATCTCACTGGTCACGCCCTCACGTTTTCCGCTCAAAGTGTTTATCACTCCTCTCGTGTTCAACTCAATTTCGGCTTTTTCTTCCCTCAATTAAACTTACATGTTCTTGCCTTTTATCTCTCGTTTCCTTCTAGAATGCGCTTTTTTCAGACTTGAATTTAGTCTCACAAGCTCCTCATAACAATCGATAAACTACCAAACAAGATCAAATTCAGCAATATACTGATCAACTCAGCAATTCAGCAAATTTTTGCGAGATTCGGATTCAAATTCAATTTCTGCTACTGAAATATTTTTTTTATTCGGTCCAAATATCAATGATAAAAAAAAAGAAACGAGTCGTCCTCTTGAATTTTTTTTTCCTTTGCTTCTTTTTTTTCTTTGCTTTTGTTTTGCTCTTTTTTTACCTCTTTTTTTTCTTTGCTTTTTTTGCTTTTTTTCTCTTTTCTTTTTGCTTTTTTTTTACGAACTCAAGTACAATATATAAAGAAAAAAATAACTAGGACCGAAAATCCTAAATCAAAATTGAAATCACAGCAAGAACAAATTTAGAACCCTAATTATATAAACCCTAGATTATTGAACAAAAAGCAATAAAAGTAGGATAAGTAGACCTTGTAGAACCAGCTCTGATACCAAATGATATGAATATGTGCGGAAGATGATCGTTCTACGAAGATCTGTGAGTTATGAATTGCTGACCTCGACCTCCAATCGAACCTGTGATTGGTAATCTCAGTATGAACGCGACCTGTTGACGAACCTGTGTCAACCAATCCACGTTATAACGCCACGAATAAGAGAATTCGCGATCTTACTCAATAAATTGAATTTGATCGCCACAAGGGAGCCTTGATAAGATATAATCCTCAAGAGAACTCAAGAAGAAAACTTTTCTGTATAAAATTCTGCCTCCTCTTAGAAATCTATAAGTAACCTTATATAGGGTGCTAACCCTAATTCTAATCCTACTAGGATTAAAATTACAAAAATAACCTTAATTATTAAAAATTCGTCCAAAAATAGAAAAAGGCCTAAAAGTTCATCTAAACGACTCCAAATCACTAAAAAACGTCATCAATCACTACTAAAGTAGAGAGTACTAATAAACGGCCCATTTCCAAGTGTCCATCTAAATTTGAGCCAATTCGGAGTTCGTCAATTCTAAATTCCTTCGGAATCCGCTGGATCAAAAGTAATCATGTTGCGCCAAGGAGTTTCAGAATCTTCAAGTTTTGAATACAGATTATCTTCATTCCAAATATCTTGAACCATGATGCCAACAGCTTGTTTGAATTCGTTCGCTCTCGCTTGAGTGATCGAGCCTAGCTAATAGAACAATGGGTCCTTAGCGCCTTCTCCTCGATAGGGTTCAATGTCCACATCAAAGCCAAAATTGAAGTTATCTCCAAATTAACACCCCCTACTTCTGTGAAATTACTTCGAGGATTTTTAGGACATGTATGGTTTTATAGGCGATTCATAAGGGACTTCTCCAAGATTGCAAGACCACTCACAAAATTGCTTGAAAAAGATGCTGTGTTTGATTTTAACTCTGAGTGTTTGCAGGCATTTGAGACCTTGAAGGAGAAGCTAATTTCATCTCCTATAATGACATCACCGAATTGGAGTTTGCCTTTCGAGTTGATGTGCGATGTTAGCGATTATGCCATTGGAGCCATGCTTAGTCAAAAGAAGGATGGGATTTTTTGAGGCATACATTATGCTAGCTGAACCCTTAATGGAGCTCAATTGAATTATGCCACCACTAAAAAGGAGCTTTTAGCAGTTGTTTTTGCTTTTGACAAATTCCGTTCTTATTTGATCGACTCTAAAGTGATTGTCTATACTGATCATGCAACTTTAAAGTACTTGTTGGCAAAGAAGGATGCAAAACCAAGATTGATTCGTTGGATCTTGTTGCTTCAAGAGTTTGATTTAGAGATCAAGGACAATAAAGGGACTGAGAACCTTGTGGTGAATCACCTATCTAGGTTGCCGAATGCCCCTAGTGATGAGGTACCGATCTTGGATGATTTCCCTGGTGACATTCAAAATTTTGACCCACTTGGTATTTATGAAATGCATGATTTCAATAATGCACTTGTAGCAAATCTCGCTCAAACTTGATCACTCTCGGGATGTTAACCAATAGGAAAAAGATAATTAGGGAATTTAATTCGCGTAGCCATAGAACTTGATCATGGACTGACTTTCGATCATAAGGATTGTCAAGGTGATATTTTGGGATAATATAGATTGATCTAAAGTTGGTCATGGATCAATTTGTGAATGCCATATAACTGGATCGCGGGTGATTCCGCCTCGTCAAGATATGAAATTGCGAATGATCCCAAACCTATTCCAAACGATCGCGATCTTTAGAACTAGTGATTGATCCTCGCAATTATATGACAATTGAGGTTGACATGACTCAAGTTTAAATGTGGTTCAATTTAGTATCGACCACGGGTCGAATACACGAATTTTCCCGGAAGCCGCCCGTTAGTTTAAGATAAGCTCAAGTTGTGTTTATTTGAGTTTGGCTATTAAATAGAGATCGAGTTTGGGCATCGAAAATTTCGATAGTCATGATACAATATTTGGACGACGTTAGAAGTACCGTGGTTAGTTTTGAATTTGCTCGAATTCGTCAAAAAATTGGAATTTTGGAAGAAAATGGAAAATGACCGTTTTGTCCTTGAGATTTTTGAAGGCCAAGTATAACTGAGAGGGGCATTTTGGTCATTTCACACCAACTTTAGAGATAAAAATTTTTGGACGGTTTTTCCCATGCACTTTTTGTGAAATTCCAACTTTGCCCTTGGATATTTTTTATGGGATTCGATCTAGGCCGTTGATTTTTAGATAAGATCAATTCGTGGCCGTCGGATTAAAAGTAGAGGGAGGGGTAGGATGGTAATTTTACCTAGGGGGTAAACTAGGTTTTCTTTTATTTTATTTTCTTTCTTTTCTCTCTCTCTTCCTTCATTTTTCACGATCACTCTCTCCCTCTCCGACCGTGAGTTCCTTAGCCCCCTCTCCTTCATGTGAGTTGGCCAAACGGCCAGCCAATCGCCATCCGTTCGTCGTTGTTTCATCGAACCGTCACTCGCCCTTTCGTCATGTCGCACTACTACCACAACCACCATCTCTCTCTCTCGTTTCCCACCATGAAACACCATCACTAGCCAACCCTTTTCAGCCAAGAACAGTCGAGAAACCAGCAGCCCATCGCCGCCGCTTGTGGACGCCGGTAAGTCGCCGGTACCCCTTTTCGTGGGACGCCGCCGCTGCTGCTATTTGCTCTCTGTCCAGCCACCTTTGAGGGCTTGATTTTGCGTGGAATCACAAGTAAGTGATACCCTAACCTTCGCCTAGGATAACGGATAATTTCGGGTTAGTTCAAGCCCATTTTAGCAAGTTTTAGGGGTTGTTCGTAGAGAAATGGTTGGACTGCTTTGGCTGAGCTGTTTGGATGAAATTGTGATGATTTTTTAGGTGGATTGGAGGTTAGAATTGATTGATTTTGTGATTGAAATAATTACGAGTGATTATTGTGACTTATTGCGTGAAAAACGGGCCTAAATGTGCCGTTATAGTGATTTTTCTGTGGTGGCCGAATCACTATTCATTCTATGGCTGAATTGATGTATATTGGTGTTTGAGACATAGTGCGTGTTGGTTTGGGGTTGTCAGTAGGAGTACGACGCCCGTGAGTGGTGAAATTTGGCTTAAAATGCAAAAATTCACATTAAATTGTGCACGTGCGAATTGAATTGATAAAATTGTGAGTTGACATGGCTTACTGGTAGCCTGTATATGTTAGATGATGTGTGCGAATTGGTTGTATGAAATTGGCATGAGATTGGATGATTTATGTGTTGCACGACCATTAAACACCCTGAGGCATGTACGTTTACGTGGGGTCCAGATAATAAATGGAAAATATGTGCACGTGTAATAACATAATCCCTGATGCATTTTACACGGGGAATTGAACCCGTCCTGAGGTGTGTTACACGGGACGATACCCGGTTTTGTCGGAAGACCGCCAACCTGATGCGTTTTACGCGGATTGTGCCATAAAAGGGATATCGGTATTGCGCCTAAGGCGTGTTACACGGGCTAGAGACACTGAGCCTGAGGCATTTTGACGCGTGCTATAGAAGTGTTGTTCAACTTGATGCGTGTTACGCAGATTGTGTTATAAAAAGGAAGATTGGTGTTGCGCCTGAGGCGTGTTCGTTTACGTGGGCTAGAGACACTGAGCCGAGGCATGTTTGTTTACACAGGCTATAGAAGTGTTGTTGGACCTAAGGCATGTTTACGCGAGTCAGAGATCGATGGCTAGTTTTTGGACCTAAGGCGTGTTTACGCGAGTCAGAGATCGATGGCTAGTTTTTGGACCTAAGGCGTGTTTACACGGGTTAGAAATGAATTGGATGTGTGTGCTTGAGTGAAATGATGAAAGTATGATGTTGTGTCTATTATGCGAATATTGGTGTGGTTTTGGTTTGAATGGCATCTTTGAGTGTGGCATGTTATCGGTTGTTAATGGTAACACTTGATTTAGCATGTGAAGTTTCGTGTGTATAGAAGTTGAGATGTTGGTGCCCGCAATTGTTCTGGTTTACTGATTGTATGATTGGCATGCTTGAATGTGACCAGAGATATGTGTTAGCCTAGGTTGGGTTTAGGGTGTTACTTGCTAAGATGTGATCTCATGGTTTTACTTAAAACCATTTCAGACCCCAAAACTGGATAATGGATAATCAGCTGCCTCACCATTTTGGAATACCAATGCTTTTTGACCACTCAACAGTAGAGTTTCCTATAGATGAACAGTATACTTGGATTAAGCACACTAGTGAGATTCAGGTAGACGTAGGTGTCCTAGAATGGCAGACTCACACTTATATAGCTTGGACTTTTCGGGATGGGGCAGAGGAATTCGGGCCTGTTAGAGGTTTTGATGCTCCCTACGATGCATTTAGGGACTGGGATCCTTTTAACGTTCCTCCTCTTGATGGTAAGTTGACTAGTACCGACCCTAGCCTTGCGCAGTCGACCCCTTCGATTACCCCCGCTAAGTCCGCACTTATGGTGGTTGAACCACAACCTGAGACCAAGGTACCTTACCAAGAACCGATTCCAATGGATCTAGGCTTAGACGATGAATCTGTAGAGATGGAGCCAATGGAGAATCCAAAGGTGGAGCCTGAGGAAGAGCCCGAGGAGGAAACCGAAGAAGAAGAGCATGAAGCAGAACAGGAGAAAGAGCCTGAAGAAGTGGAGCTTGAGAATAAGGAACCGGTTGAGGTTCCATGGGAATCGGGAGATATAGATGACCCCATTGTGATTAAAGCTAATTTTAAGCCTGCTGAGTCTTCGGAGTCTTCGGGGAATCAGACTAACTTCGATGAATCTGACTCTGAGTGGACCCCCCCTCTAGAGCGACTAGGTGTTAGTTAGGAGTTTTAGGGGTTGGACCTGTTTTTGGTGAGAAGCCTTTTTGACAAAGGGTTAGTCTACCGGGCCACTAGTCCCTTTTTGTTATTGGCGGTAGTTAGTTTCGTAAGTTTGTTGGTGTGCTAGCTTGTAATGGATAGTGTATATATTGCGGGTGTAATATAGTGTTTAATGGTTTGGTGATTTGTCTCTCTCTATTACCCTATGATTATATCATCAGGGATTTGTGTAATCGTTTCCGCTGCATTTGATTCTAATGTTTTGGGTTGGGTCGGCGATGTTTCTTGGGATGTCGCACTTTTTCGATAGAGCTTGGGGTGTCACACGCTTGTCGGGGTTCAGGGCATGACATTCCTAGTAAAGCACTCTTTTCCTTGAAAATCGAAACTCCATAGTGTGCAGATATTGTGAACTATTTGGTAAGTGACATCCTCCCTCGCCCCCGACTTGAATTATCAACAAAGGAAGAAGTTTCTCTTTGATGTTAAACATCACTTTTTGGAGGATCCTTATTTGTTTAAGGTATGTGCTGATCGAGTTATTAGACGTTGTGTTACTAATGAACATTCTCATTCATTGTCATGATGGAGAGGCGAGTGGTCACTATGGTGCCACCAAGACTGCTGCTAAGGTTTTACACTGTGAATTTTATTGGCCTACTCTTTTTAAAGATGCATATGCTTATGTTTTTCATTGTGATAGGTGTCAAAGGACTGAGAACATATTTAGAAGGCATGAGATGTCCTTAAACAATATTATGGTGTGTGAATTGTTTGATGTTTGGGGCATTGACTTTATGGGTCCGTTTCCACCTTCTTTCAGCAACACTTACATATTGATTGCTTATGAGCTAAGTAGCACGGACACGCGACACGTCATTTCTCAAAAATAGAGAATTTCGACACGTTAGGACACGTTGTATATTAAATATATATGGTAAATTATTATTTTAAAATTTGATTCAAATAAGTAGATAAATAAAAATAAAAAGCCTAGAGTGAACTTACCCTAAAAAATTATACACATAAATTTTCAAAAAGTAATTATATATAAATAAATATATTAGTTAAGAAACTAAAAGTAAATAATTAAATTTGAAGAAAAGAAAAGTACAAGATAAAAAATTAAAAAAAGCAGCCAGCCCACAGCCCACTTTCCTCTTCTTTGCCTAGCTTTTCTCGTCTGACTCTATCTCTCTATCCCTCAGCTCTTTTTCAATATTTCGTGCTCTCTCTCTCGAGTCTGTCCCTCCCTCTCTCTTCTCCGATCAGATCTCCGACAGTTCTTGCTGCAAAAACTCTGATTCGCTCAGCTCCCTCATCCATGACGCTCGACTCGGGAGGATTGGGGGGTCGTTGGTGAGTTCTCAAAACCCTTCCCGATCTCGTTGTTCGACCTAGATTTCCAGATCCTCCCTCTCCCGGGCAAATTCTCTCCCCCATCCTGACCGATTCTCAGATCCCCACCTCCCCGTTCCCCACTTCTCTAAGAGGATTCGTGATGGGGTTCGCAGCATCCGAGCCTCGATTTGGCGAGCAAGAGAGATCTGACGAGAGGGGGCTTTTCTTTCTTCTGTCTCCCTTGTGCTCCGGACTCGCGTGTCGCGGACGTGTCCGAAACGTTGGCCGCATGTCAGATCTCTGACACGGGTTGACTGCGTGTCCGAGCGTGTCGACGACGTGTCGGAGCGTGTCACGAAACATTCTTACCATACCGGCCTCGGTGGCCGATCAAACAACGACGGGCATAGAAAGCACAAAACAAGGAGCCCAAGCATGGCTAAGTCACGGTTTACCTCACGTATCGTGCTTCGATTTCTATTTTGAATTAGACAACATGCAAGGAAAACAAGAAACAAAGCAAACTCGTTATCGGGAACACAACATCGGAACATCGAAAACCGAACACGGGGGAAAGCTCATGATACGACGTATTTCAACGTCATTTCCCGGTAGTAAAATCCCACTTACTCTTTTGATAAAACAAGAACTAAAGAGAAGAGAATAGTGGAAGGGTGACGGTTCTCGGTTTTGGGACAACTCTCGAGAATGGCTTCTCTCTCGGGTTTTCTTTTTCTTTCTCTCTTGATTTTTCGGCACTCTCTCCCTCTCTCTATCTCTCTAATTTCGGTTGATGCACGTGGGAAAGTAAGCCAAATCTCACTTGATGTCTTCTATTTATAGAGAAATAAAGTGGGCTTAGGTGATGCGTGCGCCTGTGTCAACGAGGGCATGAGGTATGCGCACGTGTCATCAACACGATGAGGTAAGCGCATACCTCATCCCTTCATTAATGATCCAAGGCCAAAAGTCCAAATAATGATGAAAATAGCCATAATGACTCTCTTTTCTCTCTCCTCTCTAGCTGGCCGTGACTCTCTCCTCTTCCCTTGGCTGGCCGTGACTCTCTCCTCCTCTCCTTGGTCAATAATTGAAGAGGCAAAGTCATGATGGTTCCATAAATGGCCATCATGACTTGTGGAAAAAGAAGACCTATGCCATTAATGAAGGAAATGATGATGATGATAAGGTTTGACTAGGTCAAACCTTCTAGGACTCTCTCAAATGGGCTGAATTAAATCCCAATTAGTTCGGACCAAACGAGTCTCGCGAAAATGCGCCCGTAACTTCAAAAACGAACCCTGCACCACGATTATTCCCAAACCTTTCCCGAGGTTTTCTCATAAAAATATATTCCAATAATACCCTTAATAAATGGCATTTAATGTAAAAAGACCCTAAAAAATGTCCAAGTGTGGCTTTACAAAAATCCAAGCCAAAACACTCCAATTTGGCCTTCTCGGGTAACTGGGCACATGACCGGGCTACTGGGCAATTTCACCAGCTTGACCAAGCCAGTGGCTGGGCTGCACGGGCCGCGTGGCTGGGCTGCACGGGCCACGCGCCTGGGCTGCACGGGCCGCATGGGCACCGTGCCGGGTCATCCGGGCGAGCGATCGGTTCATGGCCCAATACGCACATCGGCCCGGGATTGGCACAACGCACGACGCATGGGCACATTTCTTGGACACGGGACAAGATCGGGATCGGATCTTACGGATACAACTTGTGGCACGAGGGTCGGGCACAATGACCGGCACACGAAGGGGCACATAGCCGGTCCGTGGCCTGGCTGACGAGCACAACGGCCGGTCATGACCGGGCACATGGCCTTGGCCGCCGCGACCGGCAATTTTGCCCGGGTCGCGACTAAGCTATTAGGCACATGGCCTGGTACATGTCTCATCCATGGCCTTCCTAACTTGGCACAATGATCCGTGGTCGATTCGTGACCGGGCCACGTTCGAGTATCAACGATCCATGGTCGACCCTCGATTGTCACGTAGCCTCGTGGAAATCCGGTACCCGGGAATTAACTTGTGGTCACCCAGGACTAATGCATGGCCGTGCGGTATCACCCTTGACCGACATATGTCTACCCCGGACTGATCTGCAGTTATCCCAGACCGTTCCACCAACGGCCCTTATGGTCGAAGGATCACCCTATGGTCGTATTACCTTAATCATTTGTGTAGTCAGGGTCATTGCATTGTCGATCCCTAGGCCAACTCATGGACAATCTTTCGATCGAACCACGACCAACCCTCAGTACACTCGTCCCGATCATGCTGTCCATTCCAATACCGACCCTCAACTCAACATACCCGGTGATCCACTTATTACCAGCCCTCGGCTTCCTAGGCTCGAAATCGGGGATGTCACAATTCTCCCCCTCTAATAAAAATTTTGTCCTCGAAATTTAAACACGTACCTAGTTCCTCAAATAAGTACGAATACTGCCGCTTCATGATTTCCTCACCTTCCCAAGTAGCTTCCTTTACATTCTGGTGCCGCCATAGGACCTTTACTACGGGAATAGTCTTATTCCTCAACACTTGCTCTTTACGATCCACGATCCGTACCGGCTCCTCAACATAGGACACTCTGCTGTCCAATTCGACCTCGTCGAAATTCAGCACATGTACCAGATCGGGTTCATACTTTCTCAACATAAATACATGGAACACGTCATGCACTTGAGCAAGTTTTGGTGGCAGTGCCAACCAATAAGCCAAATTCCTTATTCTCTCTAGAATTTCAAAAGGTCCGACGTACCTGGGGCTTAACTTACCTTTCTTCCCAAAACGCAACACACCCCTCATGGGTGAAACTTTGAGAAATACGTGGTCGCCTACCTAAAACTCTAGGGGTTTCCTACGCTTGTCAGCATAACTTTTCTGTCTGTTTTGGGTAGTTCTCAGTTTGCTTTTAACTACTTGCACGACCTCATTGGTGAGTTGTACTAGCTCTAGACCTGTGACCTTCTTTTCCCCAACCTCATCCCAACAGACTGGAGTTCTGCAAGCTCGACTGTATAATGCCTTGAATGGTGCCATCCCGATACTTTGCTGGTAACTGTTATTGTACGCAAATTCAATGAGATGTAAATGCTCATCCCAACTTCCCTTGAAATCCACGACGCATGCTCGCAACATATCCTCAAGGGTCTGGATCGTTCTTTCTGTTTGGCCATCTGTTTGCGGATGATAAGCTGTACTGTATTGCAACTTTGTTCCCCGATCTGATGTGATTGTTACCGGGACTCCGTGTAATCGCACAATATGTCGAACATATAACTCGGCATGGTCTTCCAATGAAAGATCCTTTCTCACGGGAAGAAAATGAGCCAATTTTGTCAGTCGATCAACGATCACCCATATCGAATCATTCCCTCGCTGACTTCTTGGTAATCCCATTACGAAGTCCATCTTGATGTGCTCCCATTTCCATTCAGGAATTTCCAATGATTGTAATAATCCGCCAGGCTTGCAGTGTTGAGCCTTGATTTGTTGACACGTCAAGCATTTAGCCACATATTTGGCTATGTCTGGCTTCATGCCGTTCCACCAGAAATATTGTCGTAAATTCTGGCACATTTTAGTACTGCCTGGATGGATACTGTAATGGCTCTTGTGGGCTTCTATCAAGATTTCTTCCTTGAGTTGCTCATCCTTCGGCACGCATAGACGTCCGCTAAACTTCAAGATTCCGTCGTCCGTATCGTGGAAATCGGATTTCTTCCTTTTTGTTAATTCCCTTCGGATCTTCTGGATATTCGGGTCTGTTTGTTGTAGCATCTTGATTTGTTTGTTGTAGCGCCTTGATTTTCACGATGATGTCCGGCTCAATTCTAAGAGCAGCTAATAAATTCTGATGATGCCCAACTTCTAACTTAAAGTCCAAATCCCGAGCTTCCTCAAGTAAGGTCCATTCCTTGACCATTAAATGGGCGATGGCCGATTTTCGACTAAGAGCGTCGGCCACTTTATTTGCTTTGCTAGGATGGTACAATATCTCGCAGTCGTAGTCTTTGAGAAGTTCCATCCAACGTCGTTGCCTCATATTCAGCTCCTTTGGGAAAATAAATATTTCAAACTTTGATGATCCGTATAAATAACGAATTGCTGCCCATATAGGTAGTGTCGCCAAATTTTCAAGGCAAACACGATTGCAGCAAGTTCCAGATCATAAGTTGGATAGTTCAATTCATACGGCCTCAATTGTCTTGAGGCATAAGCTACCACCTTATCGTCCCGCATCAATACACAGCCTAGTCCCTTGTGGGAAGCGTCGTTGTATATTTCAAATCCTCCTGGTCCTTTAGGTATAGTCAAAATAGGAGCAGTCGTCAGCCTTTGCTTCAATTCTTGGAAGCTTCGCTCGCATTTGTCGTTCCATTCGAACTTCGTTTCTTTCTTTAGCAATCGCGTTAGGGGAATAGCGATGCTGAGAATCGCTCTACGAACTTTCTGTAGTATCCCGCTAAACCCAAGAAACTTCAAACTTCGGTGACAGTCGTTGGTCTTGGCCAATTAACTACTACTTCAATTTTGGATGGATCCACTGATATGCCGTCTCCCGAAATCACGTGGCCGAGAAATACCACGCGAGATAACTAGAACTCACATTTACTGAACTTTGCATAAAGTGAATGTTCCCTGAGCGTCTGAAGTATCAGTCTCAAATGTTGCTCATGTTCAACCGAATTTTTCGAATATATCAAGATATCGTCAATAAAGACTATGACGAAACTATCTAGGTATGGCTTGAATACCCGATTCATCAGATCCATGAAAGCTGCTGGAGCATTCGTCAAACCGAATGGCATCTAGTGAATTCATAATGGCCATATCGGGTTCGGTATGCCGTCTTTGGAATATCCTCCCTCCTGATTCTTAGCTGATAATATCCCGACCTTAGGTCGATCTTGAAAAACACGGATGCTCCTTGAAGTTGATCAAATAAATAATCGATTCTTGGCAGTGGATACTTATTCATGATAGTAACCCTATTTAGCTGTTGATAGTCGATGCATAGTCGTAACGAACCGTCTTTCTTTTTCACGAACAATATTGGCGTACCCCAGGGCGATGCACTTGGACGGATAAATCCCTTATCCAGTATTTCTTGCATTTGCACCTTTAATTCTTTCAACTCGGTTAATGACATCCTGTATGGAGCTTTTGAAATAGGTTCTATTCCAGGGGCTACTTCGATAGCAAACTCAATCTCATGTTCCGGAGGTAAACCTGGCAATTCTTCTGGAAAAACATCCGGAAATTCTTGTACGACCAGGATATCTTCCAACTTTAATTCGTCTTCCTTTACTGTATTTTCTACTATTGCCAAAAATCCTTGACAACCTTTCTGCAATAATCCGGTTGCTTCTATAGTAGAAATCAGAGGAGTAGAAGGTCCTCCTCTATTTCCCACGAATGTATAGCAGGGATGATTAGTGGGATAAAACTGAATTACCTTACTATAACAATCAATTTTAGCCCGCTGTTAACTAAGCCAATCCATACCAATGATAACATCAAAGTCATACATGGCCAATACCACTAGATTTATAACATCTACAAGTCCGCCTATAATCATTTTACACCCTTGACATGCTAAGGTAGCTTGTACTTCATTTTTCACTGGAGTAGAAATACTAAGTGCATCTTCTAACGGTTTCACCTCGAGTTTGGCCAAACGCACAAATTGACTAGATACGAATGAATGTGTAGCTCCAGTATCAATTAACGCATATGCAGCACGGTTATTGAGGAAAACCGTACCTGTGATTACTGCGTCGGAGTTCTCAGCATCCTTTTGAGTAAGCGCATATATTCGTCCTTGAGCCGGAGGACGATCACCGTTGTTAGCACGAGGTTGAACTCCAGTTGCTGCTGTCGCCTGTCTTTGCTGTAAAGGCATATTCTGTCGCCTTTGTGGACAATCCCTAACCATATGACCCTGTTGGCCACACCCGAAGCATGCTCCTGTACGAATAGGGCATGGGGCATCGCCATGCTGTCGTCCACAAACAATACAAGCATTACCGGGAACATTAGATGGCTGCTGGAAATTCCGCTTCTTGTTGGAAACAAATGGACGTTTTCCCTTCATCATTGGCCTCTTGCCCGAACGTTGATCCATTCGGGGCGTAGAATAATAGGGTCGCGTCGAAGGGACCCTCTCTAGCAAATCCTTCTCGATCAGTTGAGCTCGTTCATATAATTCATTATAATCTTTCAAGTTCAGTGGTACTAACTGACTCCGGATGTCAGGTTTGAGACCATCACGGAATCGTTTTGCCTTGTCAATAGGGTTTTCAATAAGTCTGGGGGCGTACCTTGATAACTGGGCAAACCTTGCTTCATACTGATCCACCGTCATATTTCCCTGCTGGAGTTGCAGAAATTCTTTCATTTTGCGATCACGAGCACACTTGGAAAAATACTTCCCATTGAATGCCTCAACGAAAGCATTCCAGTTCACTACAACATTTTCTAGGAATACAGTTTCTTTAGTCGCCTTCCACCAATAGCTGGCGTTCCCTTGCAATTGATAGGCAGCTAAGGCGACTTTATCTTCCTCAAAACATCGCAGAAGTTCAAACGCTTTTTGTAACTCATCGATCCAAGATTCCGCCTCTTCGGGATCTCCTGTTCCAGCAAATTTCGGGGGTCACAGCTTCAAGAACTGCTCGACCAATCCATGCATTGTTCGGTCACCATTCCCATTTCCATTTACCGCCTCTGCATTCTCGGCGATAAGCGGTCGTTGCTGTGCTTGTTGTACTTGCTGCCCCAGCAATTCTCCTACGGTTGCAAAAGCCTGCAGAATTCCATCTATTCGGGAATCTTGCTTAGACTTTCTTTTCGAGGTCGAGGTCGGGTCCGGAGCACTCATACTGCCTTTGGTAAACGACTAAGGCTTTTCTACAACGCAAAAATATGTCAGCAATCAAAACTCAGCAATCAAAGCATGCTAACCAATCAATCAGGCGTACAGACACATAATCACATGCATGGGGTGTTTCCTAGCTAACTACCCCACTTCAGCGCACCTTATCACTCCAGGCCTTTATTACCATTTGGACTTTCAGAACCGGTTTCCACTTTTCGATGCACAGTTCGAAGATTCTCGTTCTTTAGTCGTCCTAGAAACCTGCTAGGAGTCATTCAAGGATCAGGCCCTTCACCCCAGCGCCACTTCCTTTTAGAAGCCGCTCAATGATCAGGTGTTATTTTGTACCCCCGCGCCACTTACTTCCCGAGGCTGCAAAATGATCAGGCTACCCGCCCCGGCGCCACCTCGGTCAGAAGCCGCACAATGATCAGGTATTCGTGACCCCGGCACCACCTCCTAAGAGGCCGATCAATGATCAGGTCATATGGCCTTAACGTTACTCCTCGCCCTCATCGGATCGTCCAATTGCAAGTCATCGCGAACTGCACCTACTGGAGGGAAAACCTGCTCTGATACCAAAACAACACCGCTGTCACGTCCCGAGCCACTCACGAACGGTACTTGTGATCGACCATGATCGGAACGGGTCCGTGAAGCATGAATAATCATTAAAACGTCCCGTTGATTTTTTAAAAAAATAACAAACATGCGGAAGAGATTCAACGAGACAAAACCAAACAATAAAGGCAAACGGTGCACGTTGTATTTACAAGATAGATTCGTGCTTATTTACAAGCCCTCACTCGGGCTACCAGTCACATTAGACGATATTTTTCACATGTCTATTTCAAAGGCACTTCCGAAAACGAACAAGCCATCTTTACAAACAAAATTTTAGCTTGGGTTCTTAGCTCCTCTACAGTTAGTCTTTACTCGTCCTCGTCCTCGCTCGCTCCTCCCCGTCCTCATCCGCACGTTCGCCGTCACGCCCCTCCCATGGCCGGTCACGGAGTCGAACCACCCATGCCGATGAATGGACCGTTAAATCCACGAAGGAGGCCGACCCAGTCCCCATCGGCCAGGCGTTACCAGGCCACGTATGGGTGCGGGACAAGGTCTACCCGACCCTCGTCCACCATCACGTAGGTGGTGATCCTGCAGTAAGCACGATTTTCACGGGCATCGATCACTGTGAGAAGTTCGGCTCTCATCTCGACCGGGTTGCCAAACTGGGCCGGGGTAACGCCATTCCTACGGACCTGAAAAAGAGGAAAACAACAGGGAGTGAGTCAAGGAAACTCAGTAACTAAAACGTTACTAACAGGCGAGAACATATCAATCGTCGTTTTCACGAAACATTTTTACCGTACCGGCCTCGGTGGTTTATCAAACAACGACGGGCATAGAAAGCACAAAACAAGGAGCCCAAGCATGGCTAAGTCACGGTTTACCTCACGTATCGTGTTTTGGTTTCTATTTTGAATTAGACAACATGCAAGGAAAACAAGAAACAAAGCAAACTCGTTATCGCGAAGACAACATCGGAACATCGAAAACCAAACACGGGGGAAAGCTCATGATACGACGTATTTCAACGTCATTTCCCGGTAGTAAAATCCCACTTACTCTTTTGATAAAACAAGAACTAAATAGGAGAACAGTGGAAGGATAACGGTTCTCGGTTTTGGGACAACTCTCGAGAATGGCTTCTCTCTCTCTCGGGTTTTCTTTTTCTTTCTCTCTTGATTTTTCAGCACTCTCTCCCTCTCTCTATCTCTCTAATTTCGGTTGATGCACGTGGGAAAAGTGAGCCAAATCTCACTTGATGTCTTCTATTTATAGAGAAATAAAGTGGGCTTAGGTGATGCGTGCCCCTGTGTCAACGAGGGTATGAGGTATGCGCACGTGTCATCAACACGATGAGGTAAGTGCATACCTCATCCTTTCATTAATGATCCAACGCCAAAAGTCCAAATAATGATGAAAATAGCCATAATGACTCTCTTTTCTCTCTCCTCTCTAGCTGGCCGTGACTCTCTCCTCTTCCCTTGGCTGGTCGTGGCTCTCTCCTCCTCTCCTTGGTCAATAATTGAAGAGGCAAAGTCATGATGGTTCCATAAATGGCCATTATGACTTGTGGAAAAAGAAGACCTATGCCATTAATGAAGGAAATGATGATGATGATGATGTCTTCTAGGACTCTCTCAAATGGGCTGAATTAAATCCCAATTAGTTCGGACCAAACGAGTCTCGCGAAAATGCGCCCGTAACTTCAAAAACGAACCCCGCACCACGATTATTCCCAAACCTTTCCCGAGGTTTTCTCATAAAAATATATTCCAATAATACCCTTAATAAATGGAATTTAATGTAAAAAGGCCCTAAAAAATGTCCAAGTGTGGCCCTACAAAAATCCAAGCCAAAACACTCCAATTTGGCCTTCTCGGGTAACTGGGCACATGACCGAGCTACTGGGCAATTTCGCCGGCCTGACCAAGCCAGTGGCCGGGCTGCACGGGCCGCGCGCTTGGGCTTCACGGGCCGCGCGCCTGGGCTGCACGGGCCGCATGGGCACCGTGCCGGGTCATCCGGGCGAGCAATCGGTTCATGGCCCAATACGTACATCAACCCGGGATTGGCACAACGCACGATGCATGGGCACATTTCTTGGACACGGGAGAAGATCGAGACCGGATCTTATGGGCACAACTTGTGGCACGAGGGTCGGGCACAATGACCGGCACACGAACGGGCACATAGCCGGTCCGTGGCCTGGCTGACGGGCACAATGGCCGGTCATGAGCGGGCACATGGCCTTGGCCGTCGCGACCGGCAATTTTGCCTGGGCCGCGACTAAGCCATTAGGCACATGGCCTGGTACATGTCTCATCCGAGGCCTTCCCAACTTGGCACAATGATCCGTGGCCGATTCGTGACCGGGCCACGTTCGAGTATCAATAATCCATGATCGACCCTCAGTTGTCATGTAGCCTCGTGGAAATCCGGTACCCGGGAATTAACTTGTGGTCACCCAGGACTAATGCATGGCCGTGCGGTATCACCCGCGACCGACACATGTCTACCCCGGACTGATTCGCAGTTATCCCGGACCGTTCCACCAACGGCCCTTATGGTCGAAGGATCGCCCCATGGTCGTATTACCCTAATCATTTGCATAGTCAGGGTCATTGTATTGTCGATCCCTAGGCCAACTCATGGACAATCTTTCAATCGAACCACGACCAACCCTCAGTACACTCGTCCCGATCATGCTGTCTATTCCAATACCGACTCTCAACTCAACATACCCGCTAATCCACTTATTACCAGCCCTCGGCTTCCTAGGCCCGAAATCGGGGATGTCACAAAAACTATCCAAAAATTTAGAACAAAACCCCATGACCTGACACACCAGCTATAAAAAATGCTACCCTTCCGAAAACCTATCATCCAACCCGTAACAACCTCTAACTACCCTTGCTTGGCGTCCACTCAGAACCTGACTCCACATCGTCTGAATCTGAACTCTCTTCCACACTTCTACAAATATGGTCGTTGTATGTCTTATCCAAGTCATCCTGTCACCTATCAGAAACTCAACTACATTGTACTTCGTATGCACTGGTACTCCAAAACGTACTAATGGCGGTGGTGGAGGACTCATCGCTCAGGTCGAGGTTCTGAAAATTGTTGGTTTACACAACCATGAGATTATATCTCAGCAAGTACACCCCTAAACCTAGCCTAAGCTATCACGTACCTCCAGACAATCACACAGATACACGTGCATTCGTACACATCAAGCCATCATATCGTAGGCACATCAAATAATATTGCCAGGCTCAATCATGAGCACAACAGCATTCAAACTCAATCATGCCAAATGTAAACACGTGCATGTACCACTCTCAACCCACTGTTCCTTCCATCCTCATTCCTCTTTCACATTCATCGCCAGTGACCCACATTGAAGTACATGCCTCAGGCACACTGTGATCTTCACCAAATCCGAACCGCGTACCTGTTCACGCCTCAGGCCCCAATCGCGACCTAAGCATCACACGCCCCAGGCCTGATCCCAACTCAGTCCGCGCCAAATGCGACAGGCCTACATGATTGGAACCCGAGCTTATGATGCCTCGGTCCAATCCTGATCTCAACCGAACTGATCGTGCCTCGGACCGATTCTCATACTTGCTTTCTCAAGCCTCAGTCTGTGCCAAATGCAACAAACCTACGTGATCGCTGCCCTAGTTTACGATACCCAGCCCGATCCCGTTCTCGTACTATCACACCTTCGCATACTTTCCCACAATCACTTGTCACACCACAACTTCTCCTTACTCATGCACATACTCGATATGTATTTATCACACGCAACTGGCCATCACATGCGATCCGTGCATGCATCGAGTCACACACAGACAGAGCTCACTCAACAATTCACATGGCCAATATCAACAATTAATTCGATCTAGCTCACGCGTGCATCAAACAGGCATATGCCCACTATATAAACATACAAATAAACACTCAATTAAATCAACCCATCCAGAATAATTCAAACATGCCTAAAACACGTAAACTGTCAATTTTCTCCAACCAAATGGCGTCGGATTAATTCCGATCCTTCACGACACTTTCTCGCCATTAAAAAATGGTTCTAAAAATCCAATTTTCATCCCGAACAAATCATCACAGCCCCCCGTGAACAGTAATTCGCAGCTTGTGAACAATAACCTACAGCTTATAATTCACCTCAAATTGTCCTCCAAAAATTTCAAATTAATCCTCAAGGCCAGCTAAACATTTCCAATCATAAACCCCAATATTTCGCACCCGCATAATGTCAATTTCACCCCGAATCAAATTATCCGGTGATACCTAATATCCTAAATCGGGATTAGAGTATGACTTACAAAGTTCTAGGCTAAAACGGCTAGAACGGAGAGCAGCGGCACATAAACGGACATGGCGGGGACGGCGGCAAAGCTCGGCAACGGCGATCGGGTTGCGGCGGCGGTCCGGCTCTTGATTTGGGCTCACAGCCACTTGGGGAAAGAGAGAAAAGAGAGAGAAACGGTGGTTGGTCGTGGTGGTTTGGGGCTGGTATGGCGGCTAAACGGCGACTTGGTGGCAGCCCGGCGTGCGGCGGCAAGCGGCGGCGCCGACGTGGCTTCACGGTGGAAGAGGAAGAAGTTCACAGCAAAGAAAAAAAAGGGGGGAGAGGCTGATCGTGAAGGTGAAGAAGAATGGAGAGAGAGAAGACAGCACTCTTGACTCAAATAGTGCTCACTTGACCAAGGTGGAAATGACCATAATACCCTTTCCTCTTATTTTTAATCCGACGGTCCCGATTCGATCTTATTTTGATCTGACGGCCGAGATCGATTCTTGCACAAAAATATCCCAGGGTATACTTGTAATTTCCAAAATATTCGAGGGTAAAATTGTCCAATCAAAATTTTAGGACAAAATTACCAAAATGCACTTTACCCTTAAAACATACCATTTAAAAAATCTTAGGAGTATTTTGGTCACTTTCTCCGTTTCTTATCCAAATCAAATTTTTTCGAAGGATTTAAGCACACCAAAAATTGACATGTGTCACGTGCAACGTTGTCCTAACATTCCGGCTTGACTTCCTAATTTTCCGGTATTCAATTTGGGCAAAATTTACATAATTAAATTCTATTAAACGCAACTCGAGTGTTTCTCGAGCTAACGGGCGGCTTCCTAGGGAAATTTGCAGAATCGACTCATGACTGATACTGAATCGAGTCACGTGCAAGTCCGTTCGGTGCATGACGACCTCGGTTGTCATTAAAATCGCGAAGATCAATCACTTGATCTGAGGGGTACAATCGTTTGGTATAATTTCGGAATCATTCGTCAAGTCGTTTCGTGGTCCAACGAAATCACCCGCGATCCACTACTAGGATAGTGGTGAACTGACTCTTAACTATCCTTGGATTGGCCAACAGTGGCTCAAAATATCACTTTCGCGATTTAATTGTCGAAATCCATTCACGATCGAATTTCCTTTAGTCGCACAAATTTAATTCCTCTATTAGCCTTTCCCTAATGGTTAGCATTCCCAGGAATGATCAATTCTGGGCGAGAATTTATTGTGAGCACATCTCATAAAACTCAATTATTCAATAAATTCCAATTTGTGGAATTTCGGAATGTTACAATTTTCCCCCCTCATGAAATTTCATCCTCGAAATTTACAATCTCATTACTACTCAAAATTTACAATTATTACTGCTACTCAAATAACTGGGGGTACTAACGTTGCATCATTTCCTCGCTTTCCCACGTTGTGACTTCAGTCCCGTGGTACTCCCAGATAACCTTTACCATCGGGATTGTCTTATTCCTCAGAACCCATTTTTTCTAATCTTCAATCCTGATCAGTCTTTCGACATACGATACTTTATTATCCACTTCTATCTCTTCGTAGTTCAACACATGCATTGGGTCCAGTTTGTACTTCCTCAACATCGATACGTGGAACACATTATGTACCTGCGACATATTTGGCAGTAACGCGAGGCGGTACGCCAAATCTCCAATTCTTTCTAATAACTCGAAGGGTCCCACGTACCTCGGACTCAATTTCCCCTTCTTACCAAATCGGGACAATCCTCGCATGGGCGACACCTTTAGAAATATGTGATCTCCTACTTAGAATTTCAGAGGTCTTCGCCTTTTGTCTGCATAACTCTTTTGATGACTCTGCGCTGTCTTTAGCCTTTTGCGAATGATCTTAACTGCTTTGATCGATTGTTCTACTAACTCTGGTCCTATTATAGCCTTTTCTCTCACTTCGTCCCAACACACAGGCGTTCTACAGGCACGGCCATATAGCGCTTCAAACGGCGCCATTCTAATGCTCTTCTGGAAACTATTATTGTAAGCAAACTCTACTAAAGGCAATTGTTCTTCCCATTTACCTTGAAAATCTAGCACACATGCCCTGAGCATATCCTCTAGTGTATGAATCGTCTTCTTAGATTGGCCATCTGTTTGAGGATGGTAAGCTGTACTGAACTGCAACTTTGATCCTAACGTCGTCTGCAGACTTTTTCAAAAATTGACGGTAAAACTAGGATCACATCTGAAATTATAGACACTGGCACCCCATGCAGGCGAACTATCTGCTGCACATACAACTCTGCATACCGTTCTAACACGAAATCCTTTCACACTGCCAAAAAGTGTTCCGACTTAGTTAATCTATCGACAATCACCCAAATAGTGTCATGGCCTCTTTGACTTCTCGGTAATCCCAACACAAAATCCATAGTTATATGCTCTCATTTCCACTCTGGGATTTCCATAGGTCACAACAATCCTCCAGGCTTATAATGTTGCTCTTTTACCTGTTGACACGTCAGGCACTTAGCCACGTGCTTAGCAATATTTGATTTCATACCATTCCACCAATAATATTGCCTCAAATTCCTGTACATTTTAGTACTACCTAGGTGGATACTGTACTGACTACGATGCGCTTCAGATAAAATTTTTTCCTTAACTCCCGCTTCGTCTGGTACACATAACCGTCCTCGAAATTTCACTACATTGTCCTCGGATATTTGAAAATCCGGCTTTCTCTTAGTAACGTCTGTCCCAACAATCTTCTGTATCTCTGGGTCTATAGCTGCAAAGCTTTAACTCTAGCCTGAATTTCTGGCTCAATCCTTAATGTAACTAACAAGCTCGAGACTCGACTTACTTCCAACTTGAACTCCGAGTCTCGCACATTCTCCAATAGGATCCACTCCTTGACCATTAAATACGCGATGCTTGATTTTCGGCTCAACGCATCTGCAACTCGGTTTGCCTTTCCAGGGTGATATAGAATATCACAATCATAATCTTTCAATAATTCCATCTAGCATCGTTGCCTCATATTCAACTCTTTCTGCGAAAATAAATACTTGAGGCTTTGATGGTCAGTATAGATATGAAATCTTTTTCCGCATAAATAATGTCGCCAAATCTTCATGGCGAACACTATTGCGGCTAACTCTAAGTCATGCGTCGGATAATTCAGTTCGTGTGGCCTCAACTGCCTGGATGCATAGGCTACCACTTACCCATGTTGCATCAACACACATCCTAATCCCTTCAACAATGCATCACTGTATATCTCATACCCTCCAAGTCCTAATGGAATCGTCAACACTGGTGCCGTTGTCAACCTCCGCTTCAACTCCTGAAAACTTCTTTCACACTGATCTGTCCATTCAAATTTCGTCTCCTTTTTCAATAAATTTGTCAACGGTATTGCTATCGATAAAAATCTTTCCACAAAATGACGGTAATATCTAGCCAAACCTAGAAAACTTTGAACTTCCGTCACTGTTGTCGGTCTAGGCCATTTTGTTACAGCCTCAATCTTCGACGGATCCACAGAAATCCCTTTTCCGGATATTACATGACCGAGAAATGCCACTCGACTAAGCCAAAATTTGTACTTGCTAAACTTAGCGTACAGTGCATTCTTCCTCAAAGTTTGCAACACTTTATGCAGATGAAATTCGTGTTCCTCCCAGCTTTTCGAGTACACCAGTATATCGTCGACAAAGACAATCACAAACTGATCTAAAAATTCCTTAAACACCCTATTCATTAAATCTATAAAGGCAGCAGGGGCGTTTGTTAATCCGAATGGCATCACCGTAAATTTATAATGCCTGTATCTCGTCCTAAATGCCATCTTCGATATATCCTCCTTCCTAATTCTCAACTAATGATACCCCGTTCTCAAATCAATTTTAGAGAATACCGAAGCCCATTGTAACTGATCAAACAAATCATCAATCCTTGGCAAAGGATACTTATTTTTAATTATCACCTGATTCAGCTGCCTGTAATCTATACACAACCTCAACAATCCATCTTTCTTCCTTACAAATAAAATCGGTGCTCCCCACGGAGATGCAATAGGTCGAATAATTATCCAACAACTCTTGCATCTGCACCTTTAATTCCTTTAACTCCGATAGCAACATTTTATAAGGTGCTTTCGAGATTGGCTCAGTTCCAAGTGCCAACTCAATCACAAATTCTACTTCTCTTTCCGGTGGTAATCCCGACAATTCTTGAGGAAACACATCAAGATATTCACACACTGCTATATTCTCAAGTTTCGACTCTTTAGCCGTCGAATCCATTACTACAGCTAGAAATCCTTGACATCCTTCATTCAACAATTTCATCACTTCTACTAACAATATCAACAGAATCGAGGGTCCTCCTCGACTTTCCACAAATTTAAATTTCGGATGTTCAACAGGATTAAATTGGATCACCCTGCTATTACAATCCATTACAGCCCTCTGATTAGACAACCAATCCATCCCTACTATCACATCAAAATCATACATGTCTAGAACCGCTAAATCAATTAATTCCTCCCTATTCCCAATCACAATCGTACAGTTTAGACAACCCAGCGAAATCAATATCTTATCATTCAAGGGAGTCGTCACACACATCATAACATCAAGTAATTGCGGTTCTATTCCAACTAACTCCACAAACTGTTTCGATATAAAGGAATGTGACGCTCCAGGATCAAATAAAGCATATGCAACATGGTTGCACAGAGAAATCGTACCTATGACAACCCCTGGTGCATTCTCAGCCTCTCATCTAGCCATAGCATACACTCGTCCTTGTGCTTGAGGCCTATTCGGGTTCGCTATCTGGTTCGCTCTAGTCTGATTCCCATTTCGAGGTGGCGGCAAAGTAGGCGGCCTATTCTGCCTGGGATTGGGGCAATTATTTATATGATGCCCAATTCCTCCACATCCAAAGCAAGCTCCACCCCTGGTTGGACAAGGCCCGTTTCCATGTCAACCTCCATAAATCCTACACGGACCATTACCAATCCGAATTGGCTTTCCAATATTTCTTTTTGCTGGTGGAGTGAAACGCCTATTATTCACCATCGGCCTCTTCCTAGGATTACAATTATTCCACCCCCGGACAAATCTTGATCCAGATGCAGCTGTCCTATCTACCTGATCTCGCTCTAGGACCTGTGCCCTATCGAATATCTGCTCATACGTCCCTAGATTTACCAGTAACAACTAGCTGCGGATGTTAATCCTCAATCCGTCCAGAAATCTTCGTGCCTTATCCTCCGGATGTTCCACCATTCTTGGCGCGAACTTAGACAATCTCGCAAATTTTGCCTCATACTGATCTACCGTCATTTGACCTTGGCGAAGTCTCATAAATTTCGCGAGTTTTCTTTCTCTAGCACTAATTGAAAAGTACTTCTCATAGAAATTTTCAGTAAAAACAGCCCAAGTCTTGGCTGTACCTTCACGAAAAACCCTATCCCTAGTGACTTTCCACCAATCATTCGTATTATCCTACAGCTGATACATAGCTAAGGTCACCTTCTCATGATCATTACACTCCAGTACCTAAAAAGCCTTCTCCAGTTCCTTTACCCATCGAGGTGCAGTCTCAGGATCTCCTTTCCCAGAAAACTTAGAGGGTTTCAACTTAATAAATTGCTCTACCAGTTGGTGCATAGGTCTATTTGCAACCACTTGCCCTTGACCTTGGTTCTCATTATTATCAGCAACAGCAATAGCCTCGACGGCTTGGGCAACCAGAGCAGCTCGCTCCTGAGTTTGCCATTCTATCATATCACCAATCCATTCCAACGTTCTCATTATAGCTTCTATTCTTGGGTCCACAACAGGTCTAACTTTTATTTCGGGGTTTGTTGCTACTTTAGCATCCACACCTAAATTTCCCATCGCTCCAACACCCATTCTAAGATCCTCAACGGCTCTAGCTTGAGCACGTCCTCTACCCCGGGATCCTCTACCAACGCCCCTCCTTGGGACTCTTCTTATTCCTCTTCCTTCGCTGCTCATCGTCATGATTCTACCACTCTACTACCTGCTGTAATTCCACCTAGGAATTAGCGGTATAAACCAACTAGCTCAATCCAATTCTAAGCAGTGAATTAACACAAAGGCTCACTCAACAAGGAACTCCCCACTATCAATCACGAGCTCACAATCTTCAGAGTTTGAACACTTACCTCCAGTCTAGACGCACCTGCAATTTAATTACCACACACAATTGACTTACACAAACAATCACAACAAACAATCCGGAGGCACGTGTAGCTCATTCCACCCTACAACCCACCTAGATCTCCCCAATTACTACCCCAAGGTTTCTACTCCTTGTCACTCCAATTCGACCAACTTTAGATCGACCTGACCTTGCTCTGATATCAATTCAAACGGGGATGTCACACCTCGAACCCCCGTTGAGCCCGTGACATCCCGCCTCTGGTCGAACTGTTGCGACGTCTCAGGTTATCGCTGACCTCAACTAAACATCAGAGATTTAATCGCGCAAACGGAAACCATAAAACACCCGAACAAACTTAAACTGGGGAGAATTGAGAGAATATACATTTTCATTTCTTGTTCAACTTGTTCCACCATATATACAATAACACAAACCTCTGACTACCGATGCACACTTTACTAAAACTACCAAAATCAAAAAGGAGTCGATGACCTGACGTTCAACCTAAAAAATGGTTCTCATACAAGGCAAGCTTTCCCACTTCTGCAAATACGGTCGTCGTGTGTCTTATCCAGGTCATCCTATCACCCATCGGAAACTCAGCTACCTTATTCTCTGTATGCACTGGTACTCCAAAACGTACTAGTGGTGGTGGAGGGTTCATCACTCAGGTCGAGGTTTTGAAAATTGTTGGTTGGAAATGAAGGTGAAGAAGAATAGAGAGAGAGAAGACAACACTCTTGACTCAAATAGTGCTCACTTGACCAAGGTGGAAATGACCATAATACCTTTTCCTCTTATTTTTAATCCGACGGTCCCGATTCGATCTTATTTTGATCCGACGACCGAGATCGATTCTTGCACAAAAATATCCCAGGATATACTTATAATTTTCAAAATATCCAAGGATAAAATTGACCAATTAAAATTTTAGGGTAAAATTACCAAAATGCCATTTACCCTTAAAACATACCTTTAATAAATCCTAGGGGTATTTTGGTTACTTTCTCCGTTTCTTGTCCAAATTGAATTTTTCCAAAGGATTTAAGCGCACCAAAAATTGACACATGTCACGTGCAACGTTGTCCTAACATTTCGATGTGACTTCATAATTTTCCGGTGTCCAATTTGGGCAAAAATTCCATAATTAAATTCTATTAAACGCAACTCGAGCATTTCTCGAGCTAACGGGAAGCTTCCTGGGGAAATTCGCAGAATCGACTCATGACTGACACTGAATCGAGTCACGTGCAAGTTCGTTCGGTGCATGACGACATCGGTTGTCATTAAAATCGCGAAGATCAATCACTTGATCCGATGGGTACGATCGTTCGGTATAATTTCGAAATCATTCATCAAGTCGTTTCGTGGTCCAACGGAATCACTCACGATCCACTACTAGGACAGTGGCGAACTGACCCCTAACTATCCTTGGATCGGCCAACAGTGGCTCAAAATATCACTTTCGCGATTTAATGGTCGAAATCCATTCGCGATCGAATTTCCTTTAGTCGCGTGAATTTAATTCTCCTATTAGCCTTTCCCTAATGGTTAGCATTCCTAGGAATGATCAGTTCCGAACGAGAATTTACTACGAGCACATCTTATAAAACTCAATTATTCAATAAATTCCAATTTGTGAAATTTCGGAATGTCACAAAGCATTTCAATGTTAGTCCATTATCATCATAGCAGCTAGTTAATATCACGCAAAAAATTTTAGGGGGTTGTGGAGAATACCAAGAGAATGGGTTTGAATCCTTCCACTGCAAACTTTGTGGTGGCTATAGCAGGTGGGGTAGGTCTAGGGAATCAATATTCAAGTTGGTTCGGAACCTACCCTATCTTGATCGATTTCTAGTTTTTGGAACGTACTTGTAGATCCTAAAACCGATTCTGGAATTGAATTTGTTTGTTCAATCCGATTCTGTAGTCTACTAGGGAACTAGTCAACATATTTTTATTTCAATTTTTTATATTCCTCCAAAGCACAAACTTTTCTTCTTAGTTTACCAAACGACAAGAAGTAAAACATTTTCTTATAGAAATTAGAGCAGCAATAGAAATTCCCCTCTCCCAAGAACGGCAATCCATAGAAGATGAACACGTAAGATAAATGAACAATAAAAAGTTCAAAACGGGTAACATAAAATGTTAATTATAGAAATTAAACACTACTGTCATTAAATTGAAATCAATTAGAATCTAGAAAAGGAAATTAACCACAAGTCAAATAAACAGTAACCTGGATCAACGTGAATCGCTAACAAACCACAAGTCAACTAAACACTACCGTCATTGATTATAGATTTTGAATTGATATATTGACAATCAAGTAAAATAATAAGAAACTACATTATTAAATAAAGAAAATTTAATATACTTTTGCTTTATTTTGTCCATTATCATGCATGAGCTACGAACGTGCGCAGTTATATTTCATTCTCTGTGCAATGTCGAAGTGACTTAATGAGAATTATTAATAACTTTAATTGGATGGAGAAATAGATTAATATTATCTTCTTTTCTAGCACTATATGGATTCTTTTCGAGAAAGCAAGTAACGAATCAGCAAGGATTTGCGGGGTCGAAATCGATCAGAATAGTGAATGGTCTTGGCCAGAATGGTAATGTACTAAGATCTTTCGTGATATAGTTCGTTGATGCAAAGACAGTTCATTGTGGCGGGGTTGGACATTTTACTCTTCCTTTCTTGATTTCGAAACAAGGTGAAAGTAATTTTTGAAGAACACAGGTTATTGAGTTTTACAATGTTTTACATGTTTATGGGCGACACCTTTGTGTTTCTATCTTTCCTTTCCTGGGGACTTCTTATGAAGTATAACTTTTTAAGTATATGTTGGTTAGAAGTGTTGAGCGTCAGAAGCGCGGCAACAATATTGATTTGATAGAAGAAATTTTTGAAGGTGAAACAATCGCAATTTGCGTCTTTCTATTGCATGTCTCAATTAAAAGAGAAATAGACTATATATAGGCCATAGTTTGATTCGAAATAGGAAACCTCTTTCTAGGAAACCTATTCTAATTAGGAAACCTACTTGACTTAGGAAGCTTTCCTAAAATATAACTAGAAACAATATCTTGTAATATCTATGAAAAATCAAAATATGGAAATACGAACAGACTCAAAAAAAGGAAATAAGTACTAACAAATTTGGTTTAATTTCTAACACTCCCCCTTAAAGCAAATTCTCTTCCATCGATCATTCTAAGCAGGCTCTTGAACTTTTGAAAAGCATCGATCTTGAGAGGTTTAGTAAAAATATCTGCTACTTGATCTCCGGTCTTCACATGCAATACTTCAACTTCATTCTCTTTAACCTGTTCTCGGATGAAATGATATCAAACATTGATATGTTTACTTCGTTCATGAAAAACTGGATTTTTCGCCAAAGCAATAGCAGAAACATTATCAACAAAAATCTCCGTTGCTTTCTTTTGCTCCATAAGAATATCTTTGAGTAGTCTTCTCAACCATATTGCATGACAAACGCATGAAGATGCAGCTACATATTCAGCTTCACATGTTGACAAAGTAACACTTGATTGCTTCTTTGATGACCACGTGAAAGCAGTGTTGTACAAGAAAAATACAAATCCCGTGGTGTTTTTTCGATCGTCGATATCTCCACCATAATCACTATCCGAATAAGCTCTAAGCTTGAAAGATTCATAGCAATAATAGTGTAAACCATGAGAAATAGTACCTTTGATATACCGAAGTATTCTCTTTACAGCTTTAAGATGAGATGATTTCGGCTTCTCCATGTATCGACTCACAATTCCAACACTATACATAATATCCGGTCTCATGCATGTCAAGTATCTCAAACTTCCAATCAAGCTTCCATAATATGTCGAATCAACATCGGCACCATCATCAAACTTCAAAAGCTTGGTTCCACACTCCATTGGCGTATTGACCGACATACAGTTCTTCATGTTGAATTTTTCAAGGATATTTTCTGCATATCCTTTTTCAGAAATAAAAATCCCATTGGCACTTTGCTTTACTTTGATACCAAGAAAATAATTCATGAGACCATTATCGGTCATCTCAAATTCTTTCACCATCGATGCCTTAAAAGCATCAATCATCACCGTATTATTTCTTATAAAAACAAGATCATTAACATATAAACAAGCGAGTAAAATATCACCTTTTTCTTGCTTCAAATAGAATGTATGCTCGTATGGACATTGAGAGAATCCATTCGCCTTGAAATATGCATCAATTCTAGAATTCCATGCTCTCGGTGCTTGTTTAAGCCCATATAGAGCTTTCTTCAACCTTAGCACTTTGTCTTCATAACCTTTCACAACAAACCCCTCGGGTTGTTCAACATAAATTTCTTCTTCAAGGATGCCATTCAACAAATGCTGATTTGACATCCATTTGATAAATCTGCCAATTATTTTGAGCAGCAATGGAAATAATCAATCTAATCGTTTCCATCCGAATGAGAGGGGCAAAAACTTCATCATAGTCGATTCCGGCTTTTTGCTTGTACCCCTTCACTACTAATCTAGCTTTGTACCTTGTTACTTCACCTTTCTCATTCTTCTTGACCTTGTACACCCATTTAACATCAATTGATTTCTTGTCCTTCGGAAGATTAGCAAGCTCCCATGTTTGATTTTTCTCAATGGCTTCAATTTCTTCATTCATGGCTTTCCTCTACTTTTCTTCTTTGGCCGCATCATCATAAGTAAATGGTTCATAATCTGCAAAAAGACATATAAGATGAAGCTCTTCGGTAGCTTCGTAAATTTCAGACAATCTTCTTGATCTTAGCACTAGCGGTTCATCGATACTATTTGAAGAGGATGGTGTTGATGAACTTGAATAAGATGTTGGAGAAGAAAGTGAAGGTTGATTTTTCAACTCCGTTTGATCGGAATCACCACGAACATTCGCTTCTTCTTTTGGATTTTCTTCCCACATTCCATCTTCATTGAACTTGACATCTCTACTTACATACACTTTCAAAGTGTTAGGGTCAAATAATCGATAGGCTTTGGATGATGAGTCATACCCGATAAAGATGAGCTTTTTGCTCTTGTCTTCAAGTTTTGATCTTTTTTGATCCGGGACATGAGCATAGGCAATGCTCCCGAAAATTCTCAAGTGCGAAACACTTGGTGTTCTCCCAGTCCATGCCTCTTGAGGAGTTACGCCTTCAAGTTCATATGTTGGACATCTATTTTGAAGATAGATGGCACACGAAACAGCTTCTGTCCAAAGTTCCTTGGACAAATTTTTGCTCTTCAACATGCTTCGAACCATATCAAGAATGGTTCTATTTTTCCATTCAGCCACACCGTTTTGTTAAAGAGAATATGGGGCTGTCAAAAAACGCCGAATACCATGATTTTCACAAAATTTGTTGAATATGGCTGAGGTGAATTCTCCACCACGATCAGTCCTCAAAGCCTTGATAAAATAACCGCTTTTCTTTTCAGCCAGGTTCTTGAATTGTTGAAAATAGCAAACACTTCTATCTTTTCTTTCAAAAAATACACCCAAATTTACCGAGTAAAATCATCAATAAAAGTAGCAAAATATCGATGATTACCATATGAGTGAGGATTGATCGGGCCACACAAATCAGAATGAATCAACTCAAGAGGCTTCTTTGCTCGATAAGTCGCCTCCTTCGGAAAGCTAGTTCTGGAATGCTTGCCGATAACACACCCCTCACATAATTGATCGAGATGATCAATATGTGGTAAGCCATAAACCATCTTCTTGCGAGAAAGCAAATTGAGTTCGCCAAAATTGAGATGGCCAAACCTCAAATGCCACAACCATGAAGGATCATCTACGCATGCCTTTAGACATCGAGACATCTCACTCTTTATATTTAGAATAAACATCCTGTTCTTCGACATCTTCACATTTTCAATCAGTTTATTATTTCGATCTCTCAACATAAGATTAAGATTTCTCATATGAACAATATAACATTTCTCTAGATGTTGTCCCAAACTCAAGATATTGCTTGACATTTTTGGAACATAATAAACATTAGTAATAAACTAACGTGCACCATTCTTTAAACGAATCAAAATTGTACCTTTTCCTTCGACAAGAATTTTAGAGTTATCACCGAATGAGACACTCCCTTTAATTATCTCATCTAACTCGGCAAACATCTCCTTTCTCCCACACATGTGATTACTTGCGCCGGTATCCAAATACCACGTGTTGCTTTGACCTTCTTCATCTTCTTTAAATGCCAATAAGAGAACTTGATCAGCATTATTCACCAAGTTCGCCTTTTCGTCCGGTCTGCTACTTTCTTTGTTCCAGCAGTTAGAAGTATAATGGCCAAGTTTATTGCAATGATAACATCAGATTTTAGATTTATCATACCATTGGCTTGTCGAGTTCTTTCCTCTTCCACGAACACCTCTTTGGTACTGGTATCCTCCATCACTTCGAGCAGAATCTCCTCTGCTTCGTCCGCGACCTCTTCCTCGAAAGTGACCTCGGCCACGACCTCGATCACGATCTTGATTTGTCCCGCGATTTTATACGGGATCTCTTCTTTGCTCCTTCTCATCTCGAATGGTCAATTGCGTTTGGAGAACTTCCTCCATCGGCTCAATCTTTTTCTTTCTCAATCTTTCTTCATGGGCTTGTAATGAACCCATAAGTTCATCGACTGTCATGTCATCCAAGTCTTTGGATTCTTTGATTGCAACCGCAATATGATCATACTTCTTGTCTAAGGACCGAAGTATTTTCTCGACAACGCGAACATCGGAAACGTCTTCTCCGTTTCTTTTCATCTGATTAACAATTGCTAAAATTCTCATGAAATAATCAGCAATCGATTCAGATTCTTTCATATGAATTACCTCGAATTCGCCTCTTAAGGTTTGAAGGCGAATCTTCTTAACTTTCTGAACTCCTTGATGTGTGTTTTGAAGAATCTCCCATGCCTCTTTAGCGGTAGTGGCGTTCGAAACTTTTTCGAACATGGAATCATCTAACGCTTGATAGATGATCGACAGGGCATATTGATCTTTCGTTCGAACCTTCTCCAAAGCATTCCTATGGTTCTGATTCAACGTGGCTTCATCCTCTGGCTCATCATAGCCAGTGCTAACAAGTTCCCATACACCGTAGGCACCGAGTAAAGCTTTCATTCTAACAGCCCAGTTACCATAATTTTCTTTGGTAAGACAAGGATATTGAAGAGGAAGTTGATTGTTCGTTGATGCCATGATCACGAACCGTAAGCTCTTATACCAATTTGTTGAGTGTCAGAAGTGCGGCAACAATATTGATTTGATGGAAGAAATTTTTGAAGGTGAAACAATCGCAATTTGCGTCTTTCTATTGCATGTCTCAATTACAAGAGAAATAGACTATATATAGGCCATACTTTGATTCGAAATAGGAAACCTCTTTCTAGGAAACCTATTCTAATTAGGAAACCTACTTGACTTAGGAAGCTTTCCTAAAATATAATTAGAAACAATATCTTGCAATATCTATGAAAAATCAAAATATGAAAATACGAACAGACTCAAAAAAAGGAAACAAGTACTAACAAATTTGGTTTAATTTCTAACAAGAAGACCCACTTTCATACACACATGTGGTAGCTCATCTTGTGCTGAATGCATCATTTTCTATACTGATTCCAACTTGTTCTTGCCTCAGGTGATCATTGGAGGTAGCAGTGGCAGCAGCGGTTTCATCGAAGGAGTGTGGCTACTGCGGCCCCTGCAGGTGGTGTAGCACTGGCTGCCGGAGCACCTCCAGCAGAGGAGAAGAAGGAAGAGAAGAAAGAGAGTGACAACGACATGGGATTCTCTCTATTTGATTAGGGCAGTTGATTTGTGCTTCCATCTTTACATTAGTGAATGCTTCTTTTCCAAGTTTTGCTGAAAACCCCATGTGGACCATATCCTACATAGCATGAGAATTTTGCTTGGATCCCCAAATTTCTATTATTTTTGTCCTCTTTGGTTGGAACGATGGATCGCTTCGAACATTTGACAATGTGAGTCATGTTTAATAGTATTTGCTCAGAATTACCTTCCGTAGCATGTTTCTACGTCCGAAGCTTTTCAATTTAGTCCTCTCAAAGCGAGTCCATCTGATCTTCCATTGTATGTGTTCATCTTCTTCTCCACCTTAGTTGTTTCGTTCTTTTGCAATCTATTTTATTCCCGTTTTGTGAGTACGGGCATGAGTAGCCAATACCTTGTTGCTTGTATTGCACTTGTTTATTCGTCTAGTACGTGAGCTAAGGTTAGGTCATCACGCATTGTACGTGTTATATAGGTTTTCAACTTTATAACCGATTCTTTTTACTCAAACAGTTACCTTTGGTTGTATGGCCTAAAAAAAAGTAAATTCAGCTAAAGTAGATCGATTATATTTGGGAAGGCTTTAAATTGGTGCTAAGATATGATACGGTATTAACCAACCATCAATAATAAATGCGAAATCCTTCCGATCCTCTCTTTCATCCTTCTTCATAAGGTCCGGATACTCTGCTGTGGCATCCAACTTCACAGAGCTTCCTTAATGATTATCCGAACCGTGTCGAGAGATCCATAGATCGAGAGAGAGAAGGTAACAATCTTTTATTGGATACCAGTCGACAGAGAGGTAACAATGTTTTATTTGAAATCAATAATACATGTGGTATGTAGTTTAGTTATGTGTCTAAAACAACCACTTATGGAAATAAGATTAATCTCGTAACTCTCATAATTCAATTATTTTCTGTAACTTATGATAGATTAATTTAGTTGTTGTCGTACCAAAACTGCGCCTGGAGGTAGTCAACAACCTTCTTGTCCACTTGGAAGGCCTTGGTAAGAACATCAGCAGAAATGGGTGGCTTCGCTCCGAAGACAGCATTAGCAATGGTAATGACTCCTGGGTTCTGGCTGCTAAGACCGGAAAAGGCCAGCGCATACGTGTTTCCAATATTCAACTGGAAGTGAATGAGACCAATAGGGAACACAAACACGTCCCCCTTGTATAGGACTTTGGTGAAGAGTGTGTTGTTTAATTGGTTGGACGTGACAAAACCAACAAGTAGCGTACCCTCCACCACGACTAGAACCTCGGTGCCACGAGGGTGAGTGTGGGGAGGATTTAGGCCACCGGGAGCGAAGTCAATGCGAGCCATGGATATTCCAAGAGTGTTGAGTCCTGGAAATTGGTCGACAAAAGCCAGTGTGACTTTTGATCCGAGCGGATTCGATGTGTTTCCAGGAGTTCTGAACCCCATAAAGAGGAAATCATCAGCTGTGGTTTCTTTTGGGTCCTTGCAGAACTTTCCATTCACAAATACTGCAAAAGAAAAAAAATTGGTGTTTCAGTTTCAACATTATAAGCCAGATATGAAAGACATGACTAATGCAAGAATTGAGAAACCAACCTCCAGATTCCATATCATTGGTTGCCACGCATATGTCCTGAAGAGGACTCGGGTCGTAAGCTAAAGCAGCGACAGTCGCTAAAGCCAAGATGAGAAAGCTAATGGGAAGAAACTTCATTGTGGTTGTGAACAGGAGTTGGGGCCTTGATCGCAAGTTCTAATCCTTGCACAGACTAGTATTGCTTGGGGGAGGAGTGAGGACTTGCATGGCAACATGCTCTCTTTATAGATGAAAATGTTTGACCCAGTAATTAGTTCATCAGCAGGTTTTCATGCAGATTACTACCAAGTCTTCTGAGGTTTTATCTATTTTCCCCTTCTCACCCTATAACAACTACGACGACTTGGCGATTTGTTTCATTTCCTCTCCTCCAGCTTAAAGAACGCATATCACCTGATATTGAAATGGTCTTTGATGAATTTTTGAATCCTCGTACCGTTTCTTCTTTGTTTCTTTTACAACTCTTTTACCACTCAAAGAAGATCGAAAATATCTAGAAGTGCGCTCTTTTGTCGCACAAAAGTTGATGAGCTTAGTATTTCAGATATGTTAAGCTCATCGATGATGATTTTATCATTTAATACGATTTTTCTTATTTGTCATAAAATACTTTTAGTAGATTCTCTTTTTCCCGAGCAAGATTCGTGGGTGTAGGAAATAAGATCCTGTTCTTCTTCCAAGCTGCCACTTGTCAGCAGCCCAATGAAAAAGAAGGTTTTAGTTCCACTTTCTTTATAAGACATGACTTACTTAATGATTAAAGGTTCGATTATATGGAGATATAATTTATTGTGGAAGTTACCTTGCATATTACCAAGTCTTCAAAGTAGAATCTATTTCCCGCTTCTCAAGTCAGCACGAACCGTTCCACAACAACTGTGAGGACTCGGTGATTCGTTTGGTTTCCTCTCCCTCCAGCTTGAAGAAGGCACGTCGTCTGATATGGAAGTGGTCTGCGATAACTTTTACATCCTTGTACCGTTTTTTCTTCACTTTTCTTGTGAAAAAAGGTAAACTCTCCAGCATCATCAATGCAGCCTGATCAAGTAAAGACCATTTCTTCTGCGGCAATGGGATATCTCGAAAAGAACGAATTGGTTATCTAGATTGCAAAAGGAGAACAATATCCATATCCATCTTCATCCCGAAAATACTCCTGTCATCGATGTCCCCCATCTTTGTTACCCAATACCAAAGTTCTTAACATTTACTTGGTTGCATTACACTCTTTCATTGCACCAAAATGGATAAAATAATCATTCTTGCATAAACGATAAGCTTGTTACCGCGGTTTGACCATTTAATGTCATTGGCGCCTTTTTTTTTTTTTCTGTTTTCCCGAGCATGGTTCGCAGATTGTAGGTAATAAGAGACTATTCTTGTCCCAAGCTACCACTTCTCTTCATCCTAATGAAAAGAAAGTCATAGATCGACTTTGTTTATGAGCATTTAATCTGTTGGCCATCAACGAGACCTGGCGATGCACTACAAAAAAATCAATTTTTTCCGACAAAATTTCAAACGAAAAATTCTGGAAAATTCGTTGGAAAGGGAATTTCCAACGAATTTTCTAACGAAAAAAAATTCGTTGGTAATAGGTTGTTGGAAATTTTTCCAACGAAAAATTTAAATTTTCGTTGGAAATTTGCGACGAATTTTTTTTCGTTGGAAAATTCGCTGGAAAAATCGTGGCTAAATTCGTTGGAAACGAATTTTTTTTTCCGACGAATATTTTTTCGTTGGAAACTATAATTTTTTTTCGTCGAAAAATTGTGTAAATTTTTTTTCCATAAAAAAATTTTTTTTGGTCGATTTTTTTTTGTCGAAATTTTTTTTTTGGTCGACAATTTTTTTTTGTCGAAAAATTGCCCTCGCCGCCGGCAAGGGCCAGCCTCGTCGCCGGCGAGGGCAGTCTCGTCGCCGGTGAGGGCCAGCCTCATCGCCGGCGAGGGGCGACCTCGACCCACGCCGGCAACGAGGCTGGCCCTCGGGGGTGGCCCATGGTGGCCTTAGGGGCGTCGGGGGCGTCGGAGGACGTCGGGGGCATCGGAGGGCGTCGAGGGGCGTCGGGGCGGGCGAGGGCAGTCTCGTCGCCGGCGAGGGGCGAGCTCGCCCTCGCCGGCAACAAGGAGCTCGGCCCTCGCCATGGCCGGCAAGGGCCAGCCTCGTCGCCAGCAAGGCGCGAGCTCGCCCAGATCTGGGCAAGCTCGCCCCTCGCCGGCGAGGCTTAAGGTCGCCCAGATCTGGGCGAGCTCGCCCCACGCCGGCAACGAGGCTGGCCCTCGGGGGCGGCTCATGGTGGCCTTGGGGGCGTCAGAGGGCGTCGGAGGGTGTCGGGGGGCGTCGGGGGCGCCTTTGGGGAGGGAGCCGACGTCGGGGCATGGCAATCTTGCTGTCCATGGCGCCGGAGCCGGAGCCACAGCCGGAGGAGGAGGGGGGGCAGCGGGGAAGAAGGTGAAGGGGGAGACGAAGAGAGCGAGTGGAGAAGATAAACAAGGACACACACAGAGAGAGAGAGAGAGAGAGAGAGAGAGAGAGAGAGAGAGAAATGTGGAAATTGAAAGTGGGAATAATGAGCGCGAAAATTTAAATTAGGCAGAAGTTAGATTTTCGTTGCAAAATTTGTGGGAAATTTCCCACGAATTTTGCAACGAAAATTGTACATACTAAAATAATTGTCCGGAAAATTAAATTTGTTGGAAAATTCGTTGGAAATTTCCAACGAATTTTCCAACGAAAAATGTACACAATAAAATAATTAGCCGAAAAATTGAAATTCGTTGGAAATTTCGTTGGAAATTTCCAATAAATTTTCCCACGAATAAAAAAATGTTGAATAATACCAGGTTTTTTTTAATTCGTTGGAAATTTCCAATGAATTTTCCAACGAAAATTGTACACACTAAAAATAATTGCCCGAAAATTCAAATTCGTTGGAAATTTCCAACGAAAATTATACACAAGAAAATAGTTGCCCAAAAATTTCAATTCGTTGGAAAATTCGTTGGAAATTTCCAACGAATTTTCCAATGAAAATTGTACACACTAAAAATAATTGCCCGAAAATTGAAATTCGTTGGAAAATTAGTTGGAAATTTCCAACAAATTTTTTTTCGTTGGAAATTTCCAACGAATTTTCCCACGAATATAAAAAATGCCGAACAATACCGGGTTTTTTTTTTAATTCGTCGCATTTCGTTGGAAATTTCCAACGAATTTTGCCACTAATTTTTTTCGTTGGAAATTTCCAACGAATTTTGCGACGAATTTTTTTTGTTGGAAATTTCCAACGAATTTTGCAACGAAAAATTTTTCGTTGGAAATTTCCAACGAATTTTATTTTTTGTTGGAAAATTTGTCGCAAATTTACGACGAAAATTTTTCGTTGGAAAATTTTCATGGCAAAAATGCATTTTTTTTGTAGTGATGGCTGGCGGAGGGAAAAAGGAAAAAAGAAAAAAAGAAAAAGAAAAAAAGAAAAAAAGAAAAAGAAAAAGAAGAGAAGAGGAGGAGGTTGTCTCAAAAATATGTTATATTATTGCATGTTAGTTGGATGTTGGGCGTATTATACTACTTAATATATTCTCCACTTGCCATTATTTTGTTATCATGTTCCACTTGTCTGGAAGTTACCTGGTGCCTTCCTTCATCTGTTAAAAAATACCATTCAGACTAAGCACCACATACGGGACTAAGTTTGAGGAAATATTTGGTGAAAGTCCTAGAAGGCGAGGAGGTCGTCTCGGAAATATATTATATGATTGCGTGCTCTATAGATGTTGGACGTGTTGGACAACTTAATATATGTTCCACTGCCATTACTTTGTTATTGTGTTCCACTTGCCTGGAAGTCAACGGCCTTCCTTCATAACAATTCTTTTTTATGTTTTCATTTTTTTTCTCTTCTACCTCCTTGAAGTCTTCCATGGCTGTTGGCCCACATTCAGGCGTCTTCTTGGCAAGCTCTTCAGACCTGGCCGTCCATGGCCATCAGCACCAAACGAGCCATCGTTGCACGTGGCCATGGCTTGAGCTGATCTTCGTTTATCACGAAATCCTCCATGAGCCGGTAGTCGTTAATCCGCTATCACTTCAACAGCCAGAGGTTGCACTTGGTCAACAGCGTAACGGTCGGGCCTCACAGCGGCCTCCAGTCCCTTCCACTTCTGCTGCTTTCGGCCTCACGTTTGAGGGCAGTGCCGCCAGCTCAAACTTCTTCTTCTTGTCGGAGCCGTGCTGCCTGGGGTCGCCGGACTAGCAATTCATGGTTTTCTTTTCAAAGCTATCCCATGGTTCTTTGGGGGGCTAAATCAAGTTATTGAGAAAGAGATTGAAGAGCTTTGGGATCAAATTGAATATATGCTTTTAAGCGTAAAGAGAGAGACAACGGCTTGTTTGGTGCCGGTGACCATGGACAGCTATTTGAAGAGTGGGCCAAGGCGACGCTTGAATGCCCATGGTCATGTAAGATGGCCAGATTTGGAGGTGAGCTTGAGACCTGCAACTTTCCTCCGAGAATTAAGAAGATGAACAATAAAATGATGGGAAAAAAAGAAAAAGAAATGACTAAGGACAAAAATGACCCTTCTCGTGCTACGGGAATAAGCATGTACTTGCCGACTGGGGAGCTTAATCTCTTGTTTGTGACCAAATGGCCACTTCGGACCCATATTTGAAATTAAATGGTTAGACCAAACTCAATTACGCGACGATTTCCTTAGACTCATGTCCATCTTCATGATATGTCTCAGTTTGTTTTCAATTCAATTGTCATATGGAGTCTTAGATCATTCCAAGCTAAGGTTGAGAAGCAACTTAGCTTTCTCGTTCTTTTGGAAATTTTCAAAATAAGTGCATAGGAAGTAACGCATTCATGTCTCTATATTTCCCCTTTATGTCCATGGATGAGCTATTTGAGATTGTAATATTGATTGCTTCAAGAAAGAGATCAATGCCATCCATATCTTATTCAAGGTTTTGACTTTGTCCACGCATACACATTTATAAATGATATTGTAGGCCACGACAATCCTGGAAATAATTGTCCAGCCGAAATTATGAGGTTTGAACCTGACATTTTGATTGTAGATGGAAAATGAGTGCAGGAAAGATTTTTCTTCAGGCCACACTAAAGAAAAAGTAAAGTTATCCGCAGAATTTAGTATGTCGGTAAAAAAATGAGAAATGTCGTCAGTAGTAATTTATCAAATTTGAATTTGATACTCCAAGGAAATTGACATATTGTGGTGAACTTCTCCTTTCAAGATAATGATGGAAACAAAGCGGTTCTTTTTTCTTTTTGGCCACCTAAGGGACGGATGTATTGACAATCGCCCTGATGATTTCTTTAAATTGTCTCTCTACTCAATCACAAGATTGTCTTAAATCAAACTATTTAATAGGGTTGGACATTCTTTGCATGATACCCTTTTTGGAGTATAAATTCCGTTGATGTGGGAAGCAATATTTAATATTAGATAATATCCTTCCCAGTGCCGAATTGTACATAGTTTAATGTTATTGCACACTGATTTTCCATTTATAGACATTCAGTTGAGGAAGTATCCCGATCGTGTCATATGAGAGAGAGAGAGAGAGAGAGAGGTAACAATCTTTTATTGGATACCAGTCCAGAGAGAGGGAACAATGTTTTATTCAAAATCAATAATACATGTGGTATGTAGTTTAGTTATGTGTCTAACGCAACCACTTATGGAAATAAGATTAATATCGTAACTCTCATAATTCAATTATTTTTTGCAACTTATGATAGATTAATTTAGTTGTTGTCATACCAAAACTGCGCCTGGAGGTAGTCAACAACCTTCTTGTCCACTTGGAAGGCCTTGGTAAGAACATCAGCAGAAATGGGTGGCTTCGCTCCGAAGACAGCATTAGCAATGGTAATGACTCCTGGGTTCTGGCTGCTAAGACCGGAAAAGGCCAGCGCATACGTGTTTCCGATATTCAACTGGAAGTGAATGAGACCAATAGGGAACACAAACACGTCCCCCTTGTATAGGACTTTGGTGAAGAGTGTGTTGTTTAATTGGTTGGACGTGACAAAACCAACAAGTAGCGTACCCTCCACCACGACTAGAACCTCGGTGCCACGAGGGTGAGTGTGGGGAGGATTTAGGCCACCGGGAGCGAAGTCAATGCGAGCCATGGATATTCCAAGAGTGTTGAGTCCTGGAAATTGGTCGACAAAAGCCAATGTGACTTTTGATCCGAGTGGATTCGATGTGTTTCCAGGAGTTCTGAACCCCATAAAGAGGAAATCATCAGCTGTGGTTTCTTTTGGGTCCTTGCAGAACTTTCCATTCACAAATACTGCAAAAGAAAAAAAATTGGTGTTTCAGTTTCGACATTATAAGCCAGATATGAAAGACATGACTAATGCAAGAATTGAGAAACCAACCTCCAGATTCCATATCATTGGTTGCCACGCATATGTCCTGAAGAGGACTCGGGTCGTAAGCTAAAGCAGCGACAGTTGCTAAAGCCAAGATGAGAAAGCTAATGGGAAGAAACTTCATTGTGGTTGTGAACAGGAGTTGGGGCCTTGATCGCAAGTTCTAATCCTTGCACAGACTAGTATTGCTTGAGGGAGGAGTGAGGACTTGCATGGCAACATGCTCTCTCTTTATAGATGAAAATGTTTGACCCGGTATTTAGTTTGTCAGCAGGTTTTCACGTAGATTACCAAGTCTTCAGAGGTTTTATCTATTTTCCCCTTCTCCGCCTATAACAACTACGAGGACTTGGCGATTTGTTTCATTTCCTCTCCTCCAGCTTAAAGAATGCAAATCACCTAATATTGAAATGGTCTTTGATTTATTTTTGAATCCTCGTACCGTTTCTTCTTTGTTCCTTTTACAACTCTTTTACCGCTCAAAGAAGATTGCCAAGTAAAGAGCATATCTAGTGCAGGGTTTAATATCTTACAGAAACTGAAAATATCGAGAAATGCACTTTGTTGTCGCACAAAAGTTGATGAGCTTAGTATTTTAGATTTGATAAGTTTATCGCTGATGATTCGCTCATTTAATACGATTTTTCTTATTTGTCATATGATACTTTTATTAGATTTTCTTTTTGCCGAGCAAGATTCGTGGGTGTTAGGAAATAAGATCCTGTTCTTCTCCCAAGCTGCCACTTGTCAACAGCCTAATGATTAAAGACGCAATTATATGGAGATATAGTTTAATCAGGAAGTTACCCTGCATATTACCAAGTCTTCAAAGTTGAATCTATTTCCCGCTTCTCAAGTCCAAGGATGAACTGTTCCACAACAACTGTGAGGACTTGTGATTCGTTTGATTTCCTCTCCCTCCAGCTTGAAGAAGGCACGTTGTCTGATATGGAAGTGGCCTTCAATAACTTTTACATCCTTGTACTGTTTTTCCTTCACTTTTCTTGTGAAAAGAGGTAGACTCTCCAGCATCATCAATGCAACAAGATCAAGTAAAGACAATTTCTTCTGCGACAATCGGATATCTCGAAAAGATTGAACTGGTCATCTAGATTGCAAAAGGAAAACAATATCCATATCCATCTTCATCCGGAAAATACTCTTGTCATCGATGTCCCCGATCTTTGTTACCCAATACCAAACTTCTCAACATTTACTTGGTTGCATTCACTCTTTCGTTGCACCAAAATGGTTAGAATAAGCATTCCTGCATAAATGATAAGCTCATTACCGCGGTTTGACCATTTAATGTCATTGGTGACTTTTTTTTTTCTGTTTCCCGAGCATGGTTCGCGGATTGTAGGTAATAAGAGACTGTTCTTATCCCAAGCTACCACTTCTCTGCATCCTAATGAAAAGAAAGTCATAAATCAACTTTGTTTATGAGCATTTAATGAAACTCCAGTGACTTCCAGAGCTTATAACACTACAAAAAAAGTTGATTTTAGCCACGGATTTTGCCACGAAAAATTTGACAAAATTCATCGCTAAACGAATTTGCGACGAAATTAGCGATGGAAAAAAATTCGTCGCTAATAGGTCGTCGCAAAATTTTGCGACGGAAAATTTCAATTTTCGTCGCTAATTTGCGACGAAAAAAAATTCGTCGCAAAATTTGTCGCTAATTATTCGTGGCAAAATTCGTGACTAATTTATCACGAAAAAAAATTCGTCGCTAATTATTCGTGGCTAATTTGTCACGAAAAAAAATTCGTCGCAAAATTTATCGATAATTATTCGTGACAAAATTCGTGGCTAATTTGTCACGAAAAAAAATTCGTGGCTAATTATTCGTGGCAAAATTCATGGCTAATTTGTCACGAAAAAAAATTCATCGCTAATTATTCGTGGCAAAATGCGTGGCTAATTTGTCACGAAACAAAATTCGTCGCTAATTATTCATAGCAAAATTCGTGACTAATTTTCCACGAATTGTATTCGTGGCAAAATTCGTGACTAATTTGCCATGAATTGTATTTCGTGACAAAATTCGTCACTAATTTGCCACGAACTTTATTCGTGGCAAAATTCGTCGCTACATATTCGGGCAAAATTCGTCGCTATTTTTTTCAAAATTGTTTTTGTTGGTTGCGAAATTGCGACGAAATATTTTCGTGGCAAAAATCGTTGCTAATTATTCATGACAAAATTTATCGCTAATTTGCGACGAACACATTTCGTGGCAAAATTCGTGGCTAATTTGCCACAAAACTTTTTTTTTGTCAATTTTTTGCGACGAACTTATATGTGACAAAATTTGTGGGTAATTTAAATTACCCATCAAAATGAATGTATTTCATTTTCTTATTCGATTTTAAATGTAATTTAAAGCAAAGTTAATTTCTAGAATTTGTATTTAACATTGATTAAGCACTTAATAACATCAAAATATTATAATAATATGAAAATAAAATACATTCATCTACATTTTCCATGTACTTGAACATATAGCTCAATGTGATCAAAATACTATAATAATATGAAAATGAAATACATTCACCTACAAAAAGAACATGGAGCTATTGAAGAAAGCAAACTTATATCCACCAAAATAACCACTGATTCGAAAGTAAACTGCAGACCAATTAGTCATTCCACATTATAATCATCTTCCATTCCCCTTTACAAACTCAAAAACTCGGCAGCTTGAGTCACTCGTCGGCTCCTTGCTGTCATTAGTTTGTTGAAAGAATCGTCATCACAGCAGAACGGAGTAAAACAAAGCTGCATAACCCTACATAATCAAATAGACTTCTCTGCATCTCGTTTTTGCAGCAGGCGTCTCCATCTTCTTCCTCGGGACCGACACATTATCAAGAAGGCAGATAATTTCTTTTGTACGAGGGACAGCAGGTAGACCCAGCTCATCCTCTACCTGATTACGGAAGAGATGTACCATGAGATTCGCTGCTCTAATTTTTTGTAAGCAACTCTACTTGAGATGCAATGACAAGGAGCCAATAACAAACAAGACAAGAAACATCAAGAATCCTATAATTCAATGATGTAACCATCCCAAAGAAGCAGCTTGCTTGTCTGTAGAATATGTACCGCCAAAGGATGACAGAAAAGCAAAGAGTGGTAGTGAACATGGGATATAGATTGAGGGGGTGATATGGGAAAATCATGATCAAATTTTTTTCTCAAAAAATTCATGCAACAAGTTTTAGAAGAATTTTACGGCGAGTCTACTGGTTGCCGCCACCAGCAAGCAAGAACACACAATATTTACCTGGGCATTGGATCTGCTAGCAGATTCAGCAGCATGTCCTGCTAGATGCTGGCGCCAAAGGCAAATCAAGCTCTGCATCCAAATCCGCCCCTCATCCAATTGGAGATACGCAGGCCCTCTGGTCTCTGTTTGCATTCCCATGTCTGCTTCCAAAGCATTTAGTTCTATCAACAAAAGTCAGAAAGTGTGGTGCCTCAGCTAATATTATGTTTTGCTGCTTAGGAGTACATTTGCTTGCATAAGAGGCCAAAAAAGAAGCTGAAAGAAGACGGCTTTGAAGCAAGATTCACACAGTCTTCTACCTTATTTCTGAACTAACAGCTTCCCTAAAATATGTCAAAGCAACATGGACGGTAACCTCCTGCAGAGTCTGAGTCCAGGAATAATTCTCAAGACAGAAACAGGGTCGACATAACCTTTAAATGCATTATGCAGGCCTATTGCTTTGGCAGTCAAGGCTTTCCAATGCATCCTAGCGACATGATCATCCCCGGGATCAACATTATATTGCATTCCACATCACCCAACCTTACCATTCCTCAACATTAAAAATTTTCCCTTTTAAAAAAGCACAGCCCAGTAATTTCAATCACCAAAACTCCTCAACACAAATGACTAGCTGTAAACCCATGCCACACCTCCACACTGAAAAACCCCTAATTCCCATTTCTCTATCAGAACCAACCAGACCAACCAAAGAAATCCCAACAATTTGAACCTCAGACCGGAAAAAATAAACAAGAACAGTTCAATCCAAAATCATTCCTCAACAAAGAAGCTCGACGAAGACCCACCTTCCTCAGGGCAGTGGCGAGCTCGCCCCGCGTGAAGTTGGCGGCGGCAGCGGTCGTCAAAGGAATCCCGTTCCTGAACTGGTACAATGCCACGTTCTTCTGTATGTACTTCGTGAACTGGACCCTGCGGAAGACTGAATCGTCACATAACAATCGAGAAAAGAAAAACGAGAACTTTACCCCGAAAAATCACCGGACCGTAGGCTCATCCGAACACACGATCGGTCAAGAATAAAGAAAGATCGGGCCTCCGCCACCTCATGCGCGAGGAAATCGCTCCGCTTGGCCACGAACTCGAAGGCCTCCTCGATGAACCCCAACGGGCTACACGGATCGAACCTCGCGATGAACTCCGCCGCAGCAGAGGAGGAGGCTGAGGACGAGGACAAGGCCGAGGGCTTGGCCTCAGGTTGCTTCTCCTCTTCCTCCTCGAAGTTGGAGATGATCGCCATGGACGGTGAGCTCCGGGAGGGATCGAATCGGAGATTGCTCTTCTCTGGCTCGATTTTCTCTAAGGTTCCGGAGGCCACAGGCGAGGAGGAGTCGCGGGAGGAAGTGCGCGGGGGGGGGGCCGCTTACTTAAAACCCTAGCAAGCGCGAGAGGTCTGGGAGTGTGGGGGGTGTGGGGGAGAAGGAAGAAGGAGAAGGAGAAGAAGAATGAGAAGTGGGAAGCAGATATGATTTGATAGAGAGAAACGACAGAGAGAGAGAATGGGGAGAGATGGCGAGCAAATTGGGACTAATGGCGGGGAACTCGAAATTTGCGACCCACTTTTCAAAATTCGTGACAAATTTATCATGAATTTTGATCACGAATTTTATTTGCCACGAATTTCATAAAAATATGAACGTGGGCATTTTTTTTTGGTAAGGTAAGAATATGTATAACTTTCCAAAATACCAAGTACAACCTAAGCCCAAACCAACTCAAGACCATATTAGGACATAGTAATGTCCATACAAAGTCAAGAGGGTTCAGTAGGAACTATACATCAAGCCAAAGGACGGCTAGGTACAAGCAAAACAGTAACAGAAAGACAATGCTAGCCTAACCAACCACAGGTAGAAGGGCGACGTCCTTAACTCCGAAAATCCGCTGTAGAGTACATCAGAATAGCCTGGAATAGCACTACCCAAAGATGGCAGGAGGAAGGTCCCACCTTCTTTGTAAAATGCGGTTCCTAATTGAGTCCTCTATTCTCCCCATAGAGATTGCCTTGTCCTTGACGACTTTGATAAGATGCTTACGCATGCCAGGGATGGAGACGCTCTTGTTCCTGAAAATCGCATTATTCCTTTCGATCCAAATGATGTGACATAAGGCCCCAAAGGAAAATCTAGAGATGCGGTGAGCAAAGGAGGAACCTCCACAAACTTGCATCACCCACATAATGTGTTCATGCCAGGGACGATTGCGCCAAGGTAGATTGCATTTTTTTGCCCAAAGAGATGCCAATCTACTGATAGAGGTGCAATCAAAGAAAAGGTGGTTGATTGAGTCTGGAGTAAAACCACAAAAAGCGCACAAGGCATCGTCAATCCTGTGATATTGTAATAGGAATACCTGGGTGGGTAGCCTGTTAAGAGATATTAGCCAAAGGAGAAAATGCATGACGAGGCGCTATATGGCGGTCCCAAATAAAGACATGCCAAGGGGTTGGATGCCATTTCCTACGGATATGAATCCAAGCACTAGTAACAGAAAATGTTTTAGATGGGTGGGGAGTCCAGACAAAGTTATCCAATGAGCTATCCATACCAGTAAGAGGGGCATCCAACCAGCTCATGAACGTGGGCATGTGTATGGGCATTTTTTAAAATTCGTGGCTAAAATCCGTGGCAAATTTGCCACGAATTTTTTTTGCCATGGATTTTAGCCACAAATTTCATGAAAAATAAATTTTTGGCATTTTTATGAAATTCGTGGCTAAAATCCGTGGCAAATTTGCCACGGATTTTAGCCACGAATTTCATAAAAAATGAACGATAGGCATGTGTATGGGCATATTTTTAAATTCGTGGCTAAAATCAGTGGCAAATTTGCCACGGATTTTAGCCACGAATTTTATAAAAATATGAACGTGGGCATGTGTATGGGCATATTTTAAAATTCGTGGCTAAAATCCGTGATAAATTTGCCACGGATTTTGGCCACGAATTTTTTTTGCCACGAATTTTAGCGACGAATTTCATGAAAAATAAAATTTTGGCATTTTTATGAAATTCGTGGCTAAAATCCGTGGCAAATTTGCCACCGATTTTAGCTACGAATTTCAAAAAAAATGGGCGATAGGCATGTGTATGGGCATTTTTTAAAATTCGTGGCTAAAATCCGTGGCAAAAAAAATTCGTCGCTAAAATTCGTGGCAAATTTGCCACGGATTTTAGCCACGAATTTTAAAACATGCCCATACACATGCCCACGTTCATATTTTTATGAAATTCGTGGCTAAAATCCATGGCAAATTTGCCACGGATTTTAGCCACGAATTTTAAAAAATGCCCATACACATGCCCACGTTCATATTTTTATAAAACTCGTGGCTAAAATCCGTGGCAAATTTGCCACCGGTTTTAGCCACGAATTTAAAAATATGCCCATACACATGCCTATTGTTCATTTTTTATGAAATTCGTGGCTAAAATCCATGGAAAATAGCCACGAATTTTAAAAAATGCCCATACATATGCCCACATTCATTTTTTTATGAAATTCGTGGCTAAAATTCGTGGTAAATTTGCCACGGATTTTAGCCAAGAATTTTAAAAAATGCCCACACACATGCCCATGTTCATTTTTTTATGAAATTCGTGGCTAAAATCCGTGGCAAATTTGCCACGGATTTTAGCCACGAATTTTAAAAAATGCCCATATATATGCCCACGTTCATATTTTTATAAAATTTGTGGCTAAAATCCGTGGCAAATTTGCCACTGATTTTAGCCACGAATTTAAAAATATGCCCATACACATGCCTATTGTTCATTTTTTATGAAATTCGTGGCTAAAATCCGTGGCAAATGCCAAAAATTCATTTTTCATAAAATTTGTGGCTAAAATCCATGGCAAAAAAAATTCGTGGCTATATTTTAAAAAATGCCCATACACATGCCCACGTTGATATTTTTATGAAATTCGTGGCTAAAATCCGTGGTAAATTTGCCACGGATTTTAGCCATGAATTTTAAAAAATGCCCATACACATGCCCACATTCATTTTTTTATGAAATTCGTGGCTAAAATTCGTGGCAAATTTGCCACGGACTTTAGCCACGAATTTTAAAAAATGCCCATACACATACTTACAATCATTTTTTTTATGAAATTCGTGGCAAAAATCTGTGGCAAATTTGCCACGGATTTTAGCCACGAATTTCATGAAAATTTTTTTTTTTGCCATTTTTATGAAATTCGTGGCTAAAATCCGTGGCAATGAAATTCGTGGCTAAAATCCGTGGCATTGCCACGGATTTTAGCCAAGAATTTTATAAAAAAATGAATGATAGGCATGTGTATGGGCATTTTTATGAAATTCGTGGCTAAAATCAGTAGCAAATTTGCGACGGATTTTAGCCACAAATTTCATAAAAATATGAACGTGGAAATGAATGATAGGCATATGTATGGGCATTTTTTTAAAATTCGTGACTAAAATTCGTAGCAAATTTGCCACGGATTTTAGCCACGAATTTCATAAAAAATGAATGTACACATGTGTATGGGCATTTTTAAAATTCGTGGTGCCACGGATTTTAGCCACGGATTTTGAAAAAATGAATTGTGGGAAGTTTTATGAAATTCATGGCAAATTTGCCATAGATTTCATGAAAAAATTGCTTAGGCATGTTTGTGGCCATTTTTTTAAAATTCGTGGAAAAATCCATGGCAAATTTGTCATGGAGTTTATCATGAATTTCATAAAAATTGAGTCGTGGGCAATTTTTTATGAAATTCGTTGATAAATCCGTCGCAAATTTGCCACTAATTTCATTTCTACTAGCCCACACATGGCTAATTCATTTTTTTTTTCGCAACAATAACATTTAATTAACAATAATAGCAATAATAACAACAACAACAACAACAATACTAATAATTACAACAACAACAACAATAATAAATATGACAATAACAATAAACTCTTGTCATAATAATAATAATAATAATAATAATTACGACATAATTAGTAAAAAATCTCAAAAATCTAAATCTTCATCTTCACCTTCATCTTCATCTTGAGCATTATCGTCATCATCATCCTCATCATCATTTGTCTCAAAATCAGATTCTACAATATCTTCTAAATTTGATTCGCGAATTTCGGTTAGATCTATATCTATCATTGTTCCACATGGATCTCGTAGAGTAAGAATGTTATATTCCTCAATTTTGACCGCGTTACAAACTTCCTCTTGTTGATATGCTATATCTTTCCAGTATTCTTCGATTTTTCTTCGTGCTTTGGTTTTACATACAGATCACCAATCAGTTTTGTCACATTTCAAATTAGGATATGATGCATAATATACTTGAATTGCTTGTTGTGTCAACACAAATAGTTCATATTTCATATACCTTTTCTTGTGATTTATTTCAACCAAATTAAACTTCGTATGCACATTCATTCCTTTAACGGAGTCGAACCACATGTACTTAAATAACACAACCCGCATTAATGGTCCGAGATACTCTATCTCGATGATTTCATCCAACAAGCCATAAAAATTATCTTTTGAACTATCATAATTGGATGACCAAACACACACACCACTATTTATTGTGACTTTTCCCATTCCATATTCTTGAGTGTGAAAATTATACCCGTTTATGAAATATGTTGGCCAAGTTCGTATGCTTGACTGTGGACCCTATGATAGATAATATAGCAATCCTTGCTCTTCAACTTGATCATGATTACTATGAACCTAAGATCGCACACGCAAAGTCAATAATATATATTTAAATGATGTATAAAATATTAATAACTTCGTTTTGGTCTATAGGCAACTTACATATGTTTTGAACCATGCTGCAAATTGTTCATCGTATAAACGATCAAACTCATTTGGTGGTAGTCCATACATTGAATTTTGAAAAATCCTATTAACAATTTACATTTATATATTAGTAAATATTTGACACGCAATACATATATTTGCAAATATACACTTACTGGAAGTATGGCTCCACTTTTGAACAGTTCAGTAAAATATATGTATGGGCTGCCTGTCGTTCTTCACCTGTTAAGCAACGAAACTTACATGCCTGCTTAGTCGATCGAGATAATTGAAAATAGAGAATGATTTGCAATTGGGATCGATGGGACCTTCATCATTTCTTCCTGCTCTCTGCTTCTTGCACTGCACGTGCGGCTCAAAATAGTATGATGCAAATATTGTCACTTCTTCTACAATATATGCATTACAAATTGAAACTTCAACATATACCTTATTCTTCACTTTTTTCTTCAAATGATATAAAAACCTTGTTGCAATAGAAAGAAATTTATCAGAACATAATATATAATAAAGTATTTTGAAATTTATTTTGAAAAATTTTTTACCTCTCAAATGGATACATCCATCGAAATTGGACAGGACCTGCAACTTTGGCCTCATAAGGCAAGTGAACTAAGAGATGCTCCATTGAATTAAAAAACGATGGAGGAAATATCCTTTCTAAATTACAAAGAATAATTGGAATGTTTCTCTCCAGTTTCTCCACGCGTGATGCTTTTAATACTGTTGAGCAAATATCATGAAAGAAATTACGTCGCAAAATTAGTGACGAAAAAAAGTCCGTCGCTAACTCTGTCGCAAATTAGCAACGAATAATTTTTCGTCGCAAATTCCGTTGCAAATTAGTGACGGATTTTTTTCGTGACAAATTCCATCGTAAATTAGCGACGACATTTTTTTTCGTTGCAAATTAGCAACGGAAAAATAATTCATCGCAAATTCCGTCGCAAATTTGTCACAAAATTTTTTTTTCGTTGCAAATTCCATCGCAAATTTGCCACGAATTTTTTTTCGTGGCAAATTCCGTCGCAAATTAGCGACGACATTTTTTTCGTCGCAAATTCGCAACGGAAAAAAAATTCGTCGCTAATTTCGTAGCAAATTAGCCACGAATTTTTTTTCGTGGCAAATTCCGTTGCAAATTAGCCACGAATTTTTTTTCTTGGCAAATTCCGTTGCAAATTTGCCATGGATTTTTTTCGTGGCTAATTTGCGACGGAATTTGAGACGAATTGTTTTTTCGCTGCAAATTAGCGATGAATAATTTTTCGTTGCTAATTTGCGACGAAAAAAAAATTCGTTGCAAATTCCGTTGCAAATTAGCCACGAAAAATTATTCGTCGCTAATTTCCGTGGCTAAATCCTTGTTTTTTTGTAGTGTAAGGCATGACTTAGTTGGGGATTAAGGGTGCAATTATTTCTTTTCTGGGCTGTTCGCCATGATATAAAAATGGTACCTTGTTCTGAAACTAAGATCGAGCAGTAGTAACTGACTCTAATGGTTTTTTGTCGCAGTAAGTGCGAAGAAACCTGAACAAGACTACTGTTAAGTCAAGCATCCCATGAGTTCTGGTGGGCTTCCACTGATAAGCCCACTTATACCTATGTTCACTCTCATTTTCACTTTATTTATCAGAAAAAGGGGAAACATGTGAAGCATCAGTGTTCTCATATACCTCTAGTGGCCATTTGTATTCTGATTGAAGCTGTAATGTTGATAGCGTCAAGATAGGGCGATGCTGAACCTATCTCATTCCAGGTTTTGATCGTGTCCTAAAAACATGCATGCACGAGTTCGAGCGTGGGTTCATTTCGCACTCCATGGTTTGAGAAATACCATGTGATTGTGTCACGTCCCGAACCCCAACGAGCACACATCACCCACCTCTGGTCGATTCAAGCGACGTCCCAGGAATGTCGTTGACCTCAAAATGCCATCAGAGATTTACTACCACAGAGGATATCGATAAATAAACCCGGACAATTAAAAACTAGGGAGAACAATCAGGGAGAATGGACATATTCGTTCTCACTGCCAAACTTACACCATAATATTTACAATATCCATTATTATTACAAGCGCACCGAACTAGTAATTATTAACTTCCAAAATACAAAAAGGATCAGCATCCTAGATCAGCATTATCCAACAATGGGGGCCCTCTCAATTTATTACCTTGCTCGCAGAACTAGTCCCTACGTCCTCTTGGAGGCGTCCACACTGACTCATTATCCTCGGCATCACCACATGAATCCTCCTCAGCTGTCTGTTCACCCAGCGGCTCCGAGTCGGTCTCAAAATGATCATGGCTTAGGCGGGGGCTCTGAAATTATTTGGTTGAAACAACCGTGAGACACTTCTCAGTAAGTTCACCCCTAAATCCAACCTAGGCTATCACGTACCTCCAGACAATTCCGCTAAACACACAAACACACACACATGCCACATAATCACATAGCATGCACTTTAATACAATCACAAGCATGCATAATTTTCATTTCAAGCACTCGTTCCATTCTCATCATGTCCCATCCATATTCCTCGCCAGTGACCCACGTACACGTACACGCCTCAGGTACACTGCGATCTCTTTCCACAACACTTCCGGGCCTGCGTAAACATACACGCCTCAGGCCATGTTTTTTGCCCGCGTAAACGTACATGCCTCAAGCTCAATATCTACCACCTACTACACAACCCACGTAGAAGTTCACGCCTTAGGCTGGCAGTCTTCCGGTGATACCGAGCATCGTCCCGCGTAAACGTTCACGCCTCAAGATAGCACAACTTTCCACAATCTTTCATGCCTTACCACACGCACCATTTCTTTCTTACTCATGCACACACTCAGCACGTAATTACCACGATCAATTGACTCATTATACGCAGCCCACACGCGCATTATTTAATTCATAATTCATGCTCACTTAGCATAGGACATGGCAATATCAATAATTAATTTAATCTAACTCCCATGTACACCCAACAGGCAAATAATTACTCAATTGCACAACAACGTACTCAATTCAATCACTAATATTTATTTATAATTAAATATACATCCAACACGTAAATTCTCATTTTTCTCAAACCAAATGGCATCGGATTAATTCCGATCCTTCACGGGACTTTCTTGCCATAATTTCTAGGTTTCAAAAATTCAACTTGCGTCCCAATCAGACCATCACAGCCCCGTAAACAGTAATTCACAGCTAATGAACAGTGTTTCGCAACATATGAACAGTAAATTCGCAGCCCCTATTTTCTGAATTTTCTAATAAAAATTTTTTGGTTTCAATTCTAAGGCCTGCCAACTGATCCCACTTCTAATTCATGCCATTCCGCACCTACCCTATGGCCGGTTTCGCCTAAAATCACCCGTCGATACCCGAAATCCTAAATTAGGTTTAGGCGCGACTTACCCACGTTCTAGACTTTCTCGGCTAGAAGGAAAAGCGGCGGCACTTAATCGGGGATGATGGCGATAACGTACAACTTCCGGGTGACGGCGATCGGCTTGGACAGCGACAGTGTGGCTTGCGCGTGGCCGAGGACCTCACGGCCAAGAGAGAGAGGGAGGGAAACCGAGAGAGAGAGAGAGAGAGAGAGAGAGAGAGAGAGAGAGAGAGAGATGGCGGGAGGGGGTGATGGTGGCGTACGGCGGCGTGGACGGTGGCTTGAGGATGGTCTGGTGTGGTGGTGGTGAGCGGCGGCCAAGAAGCTCACGGCAAGAGGGAAAAGTCACGGCCAAAAAAGAAAAGGGGGAGGGGTTCACGAAGGAGGGGGATTTTCACGGGAAGAGGAGGAAAAAGAAGAGAGGGAAGAGAGAGAAAGGGGGTCAAGGGTTTAAATATCAATTTTGACCACTTTTTGACAATTTACCAAAATGCCCTTCTCTCATACAACTAACCCTTTATTAATTCTCAAGGGTAAAATGGTCCAATTCTCCGTTTCTTGCCCAAATCGAATTTTTCCGAAGGATTTGAGCGCACCAAAAATTCACACGTGTCACGTGCAATGTTGTCCTAGTGTTCCGGCTTGACTTCCTAATTTTTCGGTGTCCAATTTGGGCAAAAATTCAATAATTAAATTCTATTAAACGCAACTCAAGCGTCTCTCGAGCTAACGGGTGGCTTGCTGGGGAAATTCGCAAAATCGACTCATGACTGATATTGAATCGAGTCACGTGCAAGTCCATCCAGTGCGTGATGACCTCGATTGTCATTAAAATCGCGAAGATCAATCACTTGATCCGAGGGGTACGATCGTTCGATATAATTTCAAAATCATTCGTCAAGTCGTTTCGTGGTCCAACGGAATCACCCGCGATCCACTACTAGGACAGTGGCGAATTGACCCCTAACTATCCTTGGATCGGCCAACAGTAGCTCAAAATATCACTTACGCGATTTAATGGTCGAAATCCATTCATGATCGAATTTCCTTTAGTCGCACGAATTTAATTCCCCTATTAGCATTTCCCTAATGGTTAGCATTCCCAAGAATGATTAGTTCCGGGCGAGAAATTTACTTCGAGTACACCTCATAAAACTCAATTATTTAATAATATCCAATTGGCGAAAATTTCGGAATGTCACAGATTGTCATTCTTGAGGAGAACAAATTCAACTGACTTTGAGAGCAGGTTTAGATTGGCCTTCAACCAGGCATTTCAATTCTCAACTGTCAATGAAAGGCCACCGTAGCAAATACATTTCGTTTCTTTCGTACTCCTAATGAAGTATTTTAATCATAAGAGCTCCCACCGAATTGCTTCGGAAATAGTATTCACAGATAGGCAGAAGTCGAACTATGAAACAAGTCAGTAACAAGCATTGATTTTGATGACAATCCTGATGTGGATCGGAACTAGTGTGCTCTTTAAGTTGACAACAACATTTCAATGATCATTTTGAGGCCGATCCGGTTGCAATTATTTTCACTTAATTAATAGACGTATTATCAAAACTTGAACAACAAAGAAGCATGTAATTACTAATTTTCTGTGGTAATACGAATGCAATTGTAGCCACTAGATGTGATTTAAGGATTTCTGTCACGCCCCATACCCCACGAAGCATTAGCATCCCACCTTCGGTCGTTCGACTGCGACGTCCCCAGAAGCATCACCGACCCACGCCCATACAAAGATCAAGCACAAGAGGAAGTATTAAATAAACAAACCCAGACAACTACAATATGAGCTAAGGATAGCCATACATCAAACACCATCATAGAAAATAATTACACATATATATTACTATTACAAACTATTTGTACAATATTTACAAGTACTAACAAAAAGGCACACATGATTAATAGCCACTTGGTCAAAAAGGGATAAGTGGCTAGGGAGGTCATGCTAAAACTCAAAGGGAGGGCTATAGTCCAAAAAGTAGTGACCCTCACTACTAGCTAAGGACACAGGACGACCCTAGGGCTCCCAATCAGGATCGGATGACTCAGAAGAACTCTTTGTCAACTCCTTTAAGGCGTCTTCACTCGACTCTGACTCCTCCGAATCCATCGCCTGGGCTCGCTCATCCTCGGAGTCCGGCTCCAACTCCGGGTCAAGGTAAGGCTCGAATCCCTCCTCATCTGATCTTAGCTCTGCCACCTCTCCGTCCTCCTCTACGTCCTGCTCCATGGCGTCGGGTTCGTCATCCTCCTCCTCATCCATAGGCTCGGGGTCCTCTGCTAGTACATTGGGCTCCTCATGGACCTCCTCCTGCTGCATCATCCACTCGGGTGTAACCTCAGGGTCGATCACCTCACCATCAACTATAATTGGCTGCATCAACCCAGCACCATCGATCGGGATATCAAAAGTCCTGAGGGGCTCTTCTACATGTCCATCGGCATCCCGTTGGCACCATGCCACATACTCTTGCTACTGGTAAAAATACTCACCTATCTCCACATATACTACTGATTGATACCTCACATAAGCCTCCCCATTACCTGAGGGGCAGGTACTGGTATACTGTCGAATCTGTCCAGGGATCCTAAAAAGAGGCGGTGGTCTCTCCTTCCTCATGGCCAGGGGTTTGAAAAGTTTCAGTTTACACAACCGTGAGACGAATCTCAGTGAGTTCAACCCCTAAACCTAGGCTAGGCTAGCATGCAATCTCCTGACTGGAAACAATTATTCAAATCACAGTACCACAATAGTCAAACAATTATCTAACCCTGCAGGTTAGACAAATTAACATATAATAATCACGATACATCCGTGGCATGCATAATCATATGTATGCCATTCACATGCTTATGCACCGATTCTCACACTTTCGCATGCCAGTCCATGTATGTTCATGCATGCAAATGTCGTCGACATTTCACGTACATTTCCCAGCCCATTGGCCCACACTGGCACACTAGCAAATTGCCCAATTCATTATTATTATGACTCGAGTCAACAATATTCACGGCTCGGTGCGTCTAGCCTGCTCCAAAGTGCATGAGGCGCAATAACCGATCTGGCCCAGTGTCTCTAACTTGCTTCAAAATACATGAAGCGAAACACTGATCTCCTTACGAATCAGAGCCTGCTTCAAAGTGCATGAGGATGGTCGTCTTCCAGACGTACCGGGCATCGTCTTGCTTCAAAGTGCATGAGAACGGTATTGACCCGAAGGTTCTTGGGTGATCACACAACTCATTATTATCTGAACTCAACGTATGACGCTTCAGGGTGATTTAGGTGATCACACACTCATGGCAGACACGCATTCTCGCATAATTTCACAACATGCCATACTCTAGTCATACATAATGCGTGTCCATGTTATGCAATGCAATACACCATGAGCACCAATGAAATTCAATCACAATTAAGCACAAATTACTTATAACCAGTCAACCTGGATATACTCGGTAATTTTCTAATGGGCTCCTAAATTGATTAATTAATCCAATTTCTCTTCCCAACAAATCCTCAATGATTTACCATAGTTTTCCCGATAATAATTTCCACCGGTCAGTCCTCAACCCAGTCTGAAATACACACTGATACTATCTAAACCAGTCCAAAATACACCGATAATACCTAAACCAATCCAGAAAAATGCACTATCAGTCCTAATCCGGGTTTAGGAATTTTACTCACCTAATCCAAGGTCACGACGACAGGGAATAGCGGCCGATCACTGGTGAACAATGAAACTGGTGGTAGAATTCCCGGCAATGCGTACGGACGGCGTGAACAGTGACCCCGTACGAACACGGTGAACAATACTTTTGTACGAACACTGTACGGATAGGCTAGGAACGGTGGCCGGCGAGGTGCCGGTGACGGCTGCGACGGGCCATACGGACAGCGTGAATAGTGACTGTACGGAATGGTGAATAGTAACCGTACGGACACTGTACGGACAGGCTAAGCGGCGATGTACGAACGTGCTGGACGGCTAGGTGGCGACAGAATGGCGATCGGAGCTCCGGCGAAGCTCCGGCGAGGCTCCGACGTGGCGGCAGTGTAAACCCGAGAGAGAAAAAGAGGGAAAAAGAGAGGGAAAGAGAGAGAGAAAGGGGTCCGGCTGAGGCGAAGCTATGACTGGGGGCTGTAGTGGTCGACGACAGGGCACGGCGGCTAGTGGCGACACTCTGGCGACTGGCGGCAAGCTCCAGCAAGGCCAAACAAGAGAAAAAATGAAGGAAAAAGGAGAGGGGGAGAGTTCTACGGGGAGAGAGGGACTGGTCAGTTCAGATGAGGGTGAGAGGAGAGAGAGAGAGACTTATCTTGATAAAAAATTAGGGCCTAGGGTGCCATGTGTTAACATCTAACCTAAAGTGACTATTTTACCCCTCATCCAAGGGTTAATATTAAATCTTATCCAAAATTTAAGGACAAAATGGTCTTTGGCCCTCAATAATTGAGCTGATAATCCTCTGGTAAATATCCCAAAATTATCCCAAAAAATTTGGATCAAAAATTAGCCCAGGGGCAAAATCGTCATTTTTTCGGTCCCGGGGCGAAATTCCAATTTTCGCACATACGCGTTCCATATGTGCATGGCCAATATAATATGACGTCAGAATCGCAAAATTCACTTTTTAACCCTCGGAAATCGACTGCAAAGTTTCAAGAATAAAATAATATTATTTTCTAATTTTTGTCGAAATTCCAATTTTTGGACATAATGACTCTTGGTATGCGTGGCCACTCGAAAATGACGTCAGCCTCGAAAAGCGACGCTAGCATCCCGAGGGGCAAAATCGTAACTTTTCACCCTCAAACCGAAATTTCAATTTTTACTCGCACTAACTCCAAACATGTGTGGCCAGCGTAATATGACGTCAGATTCCCAAAAATGGTCTTTTAAGCCTTCAAAAATCAATATCGAAATCCAAGCCCAATTTTGTAAACAAAACTCGCTAAACTTTCAATTTCAGGGTTTTTCATTAACGGGCGGCTATTTAGAGGTTACGCGTATCGACCTAGGGCTATCCATATCGTAATGGTCTCAATCATTGAGAGAATAAAAAATTATCACTAGTTTCAAAGGTCACGATTATTTGGTTCAGGTTCAGGACTAGTTGGTCACGTGTACTTTCGATCTTACAGAATCACATGCGTCCCTATTATACATCGTAGGCCTTGGCCAAACCCAATCCATTACCCTTTTCCTACAATTGGCCCATGTTGGCCCCAAATATTCCCTCAGCGTCTCTCGTGATCGGTGTCCGTTTCACAATTAGGTCCCCGGTTCACGTACCGTTTTCTAGTTAGCCATACCCCATTGGTTAGTATCCCGAGAGTGATCAGCTCTGGGCAAGACTTACTAAAATAAAATGCGAATTAATATCAGTTTTATTGATCCCAGAATTACATCGAAATTCGAGCTATTACAATTTCGATAGTTTCAAGAATAACAATCTTTACTTTTATCGAGATATCTAGAGAAACAAAGTGTCCAAATCAAGCACATCGATGTTAGTCCATTATCATCACAGTAGCTTGTTAATTCCACGAGAACGATTTGAGGGGGTTGTGGAGAAAACCAAGAGAATTGGCTTGATCCTTCCACCGCAAACTTTGTGGTGGCTATGGAGGCCAATATAAATCTGAAGCTTATATCAGGTGGTGTAGGTCTAAGGAATGAATATTCAATTTGGTTCGGAACCTACCCATCAATATAAATCTGAAGCTTATAGCAGGTGGGGTAGGTCTAAGGAATAAATATTCAATATAAATCTGAAGCTTATTGCACCGTAGGGTCGATTAAGAAATTTCACTAAATGCAAGATTTAACAAAAAAAGGGATTTATAAAAAAAAACCTTTTTGTCCTTATTTCCGTGATCAATTTTTTGTATTTGTCTTTGAATCTAAATTCCATTACAAGAATTAATACGTAGGTTGGGGCTAAATATGAAATCTAAAAATGAGACCAAATCTACTTTTGACTTAATATATTAGATGCAATTAACTCTTAAAAATGGGAAGTCATATTTTAAATTGTAGAATTGAAGCTAATATGACCTACATGAAATAACTATTCTTTGGTCAACCCCAAGGACTGAAGGTGTGGCTAGAGAACAAATGTGTAACTAGAGTAACGGATCCCTATTTGTCCAAAATTACTACAAAAGGAGCACATGCACAGCGAAAACAATGAAATTAATAAAATATGAAATAACATGTTAAGATTTTAATCTATTTTCCGTATATAATTTATGTGTCGATAAAAGAAAGATGAAAGATTTATGACATATTTGAAAAATATTTCAAATTCGAATACTTGCATCTATCTTGGTTATTTTATTTTATAGTTTTGTTCATCTATTGTCACGCCCCGAACCCCCGTTGAGCCCGCGACATCCCGCCTCCGGTCAAATAATTGCGACGCCCCAGGTTATCGCTGACATCAACTAAACATAAGAGATTTAATCGCGCAAACGGAAACCATAAAACACTTAGACAAACTTAAACTAGGGAGAATTGAGAGAATATACATTTCCATTTCTTGTTCAACTTGTTCTACCATATATATAATAAAACAAACCTCTGACTACCAGTGTACACTTTACTGAAACTACCAAAATCAAAAAGGAGTCGATGACCTAACGTTCAACCTAAAAAATGGTTCTCATACAAGGCAAGCTTTCCCACTTCTACAAATACGGTCGTCGTGTATCTTATCTAGGTCATCTCGTCACCCATCGAAAACTCAGCTACCGTATGCACTGGTACTCCAAAACATACTGATGGCGGTGGTGGAGGGTTCATCACTCAGGTCGGGGTTCTGAAAATTGTTGGTTTACACAACCATGAGATTATATCTTAGCAAGTACACCCCTAAACCCAACCTAGACTATCACATACCTCCAAACAATTATAGAACACATTCACACGCGCCAAAACAAGAAACAGCAGGCATATTACACACAATCACATGCATATGCAAATTCCCACGTCGTGCATCCCTTTCATTCTCATCATCATTTTCCACATTCCCCGTCAGTGACCCGCGTAAACGTACACGCCTCAAGCACACTGCAATCATTCACCACATTCGACCCACGTATCCGTTCACGCCTTAGGCCCCAATCGCGACCTGAGCATTACACGCCCCAAGCCCGATCCCAACTCAGCCCGCACCAAATGTACAGACCTACATGATTGGAACCCGAGCTTATGATGCCTCGGTCCAATCCCGATCTCACCCGAGCTGATCGTGCCTCGGACCAATTCTCATACTTGATTTTTCAAGCCTCAGCCTGTGCTAAATGCAACAAACCTACGTGATCGCTGCCCGGATTTACGATACCCGACCTAATCCCGTTCTTGTACTATCACACATTCGCATACTTTCCCACAATCACTTGTCACACCACAACTTCTCCTTACTCATGCACATACTCGATATGTATTTACCACATGCAACTTGCCATCACACGCAATCCGTGCACGCATCGAGTCATACATAGATAGAGCTAACTCAACAATTCACATGGCCAATATCAACAATTAATTCGATCTGGCCCACGCATGCACCAAACAGACATATGCCCACTATATAAACATACAAATAAACACTCAATTAAATGAACTCCATCCAAAATAATTCAAACATGCCTAAAACACGTAAATTGCCAATTCTCTCCAACCAAATGGCGTCAGATTAATTCTAATTCTTCACGACACTTTCTCGCCATTAAATAATGGTTCTAAAAATCCAATTTGCATCTCGAACAAATCATCACAACCCTGTGAACAGTAATTTGCAGCTTGTGAACAGTAACCTGCAGCTTATAGTTCACCTCAAATTGTCCTCCAAAAATTTCAAATTAATCCTCAAGGCTCGCCAAACATTTCCAATCATAAACCCCAATATTTCACACCGGCATAATGTCAATTTCACCCCGAATTAAATTATCCGGCGATACCCAATATCCTAAATCGGGATTAGAGTATGACTTACAAAGTTCTAGGCTAAAACGGATAGAACGAGGAGCGACGGCAAATAAACGGACACAGCGGGGACGGCGGCGAAGCTCGGCAACAGCGATCGGCTTACGGTGGCGGTTCGACTCTTGATTTGGGCTCATGGCCACTTGGGGGAAAGAGAGAAAAGAGAAAGAAACGGTGGCTGGTGGTGGTGGTTTGGGGCTGGTACGGCGGCTAAGCAATGGTTTGGTGGCGGTCCGGCATGCAGCGGCGAGCGGTGGCGCCGGCGTGGCTTCACGGTGGAAGAGTAAGAAGTTCATGGCAAAGAAAAAAAAAGGGGGGGGAGGGGCTGATCGTGAAGATGAAGAAGAAGGGAGAGAGAGAAGACAACACTCTTGAATCAAATAGTGCTCACTTGACCAAGGTGAAAATGACCATAATACTCTTTCCTCTTATTTTTAATCCGACGGTCTCGATTCGTTCTTATCTTGATCCGACGGTCGAGATCGATTATTGCACAAAAATATCCAAGGGTATACTTGTAATTTCCAAAATATCCCAGGGTAAAATTGTCCAATCAAAATCTTAGGGCAAAATTACCAAAATGCCCTTTATCCTTAAAACATACACTTTAATAAATCCTAGGGGTATTTTGGTCACTTTCTCGTTTTCTTGTCCAAATTGAATTTTTCTGAAGGATTTAAGCGCACCAAAAATTGACACGTGTCACGTGTAACGTTGTCCTAACGTTCCGGCGTGACTTCCTAATTTTCCGGTGTCCAATTTGGGCAAAAATTCCATAATTAAATTCTATTAAACGCAACTCGAGCGTTTCTCGAGCTAATGGGCGGCTTGCTAAGGAAATTCGCAGAATTGACTTATGACTGATACTGAATCGAGTCACATGCAAGTCCGTTCGGTGCGTGACGACCTCGGTTGTCATTAAAATCACGAAGATCAATCATTTGATCCGAGGGGTACGATCGTTCGGTATAATTTCAGAATCATTCGTCAAGTTGTTTCGTGGTCCAACGGAATCACCCGCGATCCACTACTAGGATAGTGGTGAACTAACCCCTAACTATCCTTGGATCGGCCAACAATGGCTCAAAATATCACTTTCGCGATTTAATGGTTGAAATCCATTCATGATCGAATTTCCTTTAGTCGCGCAAATTAATTCCCCTATTAGCCTTTCCCTAATAATTAGCATTCCTAGGAATGATCAATTCCGGGCAAGAACAGCACATCTCATAAAACTCAATTATTTAATAAATTCTAATTGGTGGAATTTCGGAATGTCACATCTACAATTATGGGAAAATTTTCAAATAAGACCCAAAGTGGATAAGTTTTCTCAAAAAAGGGCCCGAGATGAACATTGTCTCAAATAAGGGTCTAAAATGTCCATTTAGTCTAAAATAAGAGACTAAATTTGCCGACTGATCAAATCTTTGCTAGCTAGCAAATAAATGCTCGTTCCGATGAAACAAGGGGAATAATCGTCCAAAGATATTTCATTTTTCTTTTATTTATGTTTTCATTTTTTTTATCTTCTTCTTCCTTCACCCATGTTTCTTTCCAGATCTAGCCATCTTCCATTGCCGTTGACCTGCATTTAGGCATCTTCTTGGCAAGCTTTTCAGATCTAGCTGTCAATGGCCACCAGCACCAAAGGAGCTATTGTTGCATGTGGCCATGGCTTGAGCTGATCTTCGTTTACCACGAACTCCTCCATGAGTAGGTAGTCCTTGTTGCGCCGCGCTTTTTTTGGGGCTTTCAGGATTTGCGCGCTAAGGAGGTATTTTCATGTAAGGGTCTCTTCTAGACCATACCTCACGCGACAGTGGGTGGTAATTTCCTATTTAATCTAAGTTTGTGATTTTGGAGTCGCTACTAATCATTATTAGTAGGTAGACTAGAAATCTAATCGAGCTACGAGAGAAATACTATGATTCTACGAACCAGAGATTCTGAGTACGGGGACTTTGTTACATTACCGATCTCGAATCGAGATCTCTAACGCCCTTTTGGTACCTAAAAACAATAAGATGTCTAACGTGTCATGCAAATTTCCGAAACTTACTCACTAATTCTATATATTCTAATCACAGGAAGAAACAATCAGATATTAAATGTACAATCAATGTCAATCAGTTCAATCAATCCTAAATAGTCTCTAAAAATAAAAATCAATCAAAAACATTCAAACCCTAATGAAGCCCTAGAACCTTATTCATTTCATAATTCACATTTTTTTAGAGTTTTAGAGTTTTTTAGGGATTATAAATTCTGAATTTGGGATTTTCTAAAAATGCCACTTGGGCACTTCCAAAAATTCAAATCTCACCTTTTATGGTTGGCCACAGTGTTTTTGGACCATTATGTGAATTTTAAAATTTTTGATTGTTTTTCCAGAAATTTCATTAACTGAGAATTGATTTTTATGATTTTCTGGAAATTTTTATAAATTTTCCAATTTTTCAATTTTTTTATTGATTTGCTAGATTTTTCACATTTTTTTATTTGTATTTTATGAATTTTCTGAGTTTTTATGAATTTTCTGAAATTTTTTGAGTTTTTATGAAATTTTTTAATTTTCTGTGAATTTTCTCTTTTTCTGGAATTTTTCAAATTTCCAAAAAAAATTTTAATTTTTCTGAATATTTTATTTTTATGAAATTTTTTCTTATTTTGTTTTGTTTTTTATTAATTTTTTTTATGTTTTTATGAATTTTATGATTTTTTTAGATTTTTTAATTATTTTTTTAAAATTTCCGCCGAAGTGGTGAACCAGACAGGCCCAGTTCAACCCGATCCGGCTTGGCCGAATGGGGCGTCGTCGGCGCCAGTGCCAATTACCTTCTCCGGTGGGCACAACATCAAAACGATGCCATTTTAAAGGAATTTCATTGGGGCATTTCCCCGAGCACCTGGTGTGCATATTTCTATATTGAATATTTTTGGAGCCGTTTGTTTGGATCAATTTCTGGCGACCTTCCGACTGGTATTTTGCTATTCCGATTGATTCATTACAAAGTCCACATTACCCATTACCAATCAAGCCTAACCGGAGTGTGGTCGGACCATCGCTAGCAGGCGAAAAACCAACTAGAAAAACCTAACCTAACACTAACCTAGAATAACATTTCCAGATTTCAAACCATTATCGTACTCGCCCTAGCCGTCTAACTCAGTTCCCATCAAGGACAAAAACATCGAACAAGGTCAAGAAAGCTAACTTAAATGGCCCTACGGCCACGGCAATGCTCCGGTGAGGGTACCCGAATTTCGGCGAGGAGATTTTAATGGTTGATCGACTCGTTTTGCACATTTTTAATGATCCAAATGCAATCAAATAGCACAAAATGGGATCAGAAACATGTTTTAAACATCAAAATGCGCAAAATCATCAACAAAATCACATGCGCATAAAACTTAATTATGGGAATTTTTGAGAAAACTGTGACTAGGATTGATTTTACCTGCTTTGTTCGATGAAAAATTGGAGTTCTCGGGCTAATCGAAACCTATGGAGCTATTCTTCGTCACTTGGACTTCAATATGGCTATTTTGGCTTCATCAGAAAACGTCGGGACACGCCGAATGAGACCAACATTTTAGACCTTGACGATCAGCTAATTTGACTGGAACAAGCAGGGGAGAGTTACGACCAATCCATGATTCGCCGGTGCTCCGCCATCCACGGTGGCATCGAACACTCATAAAGGGACTCTCGACCCTCTCTCTCGAGATCCTTCTCTTTGGTTTCGCCTGTTTCTCTCTCCTCTCGCTCTCTAGATTTTCATCGAACACCTCTCCTTTTCTTCTTCAGTTTTTTTTGTTAGTAAAAAATCTCACCCAAATTCAGTTAGAACTGATTTCCAATCGGTTAGATCGATTCACTAGTACCAGCCGGAGATTTTCCAACTAACCTAGTCAATTGTCACGTGCCAAATTGGCCGAAAAGGATTGACAAAGTCTCGGGCACGAACTGGGCTTTATTACGTTCTAGCGAGTCGGGCAAAGAAGACAAGTCATTGGGTCGGGTCGGGTTGACTCGGTCGACCCGGCAAGCTCGATTTTGATTAAAAACTTAAATTGAGTTCAATTTCGACTGATTTTTTCAAATTTAATCCCAAAATTAAACTATCCATCATATTCCGAACCCAAACATATAATTTTTCCAAATTTTTGTTATAATTGTGTCCAAGATTTTCACATTTTTGTATTTGGGTTAATAGGTTTTTATTCAATTTGATGTCCTAATGACCTAATTAGGAAAAATTGATGCCAAAATTGAATAACCCACATCTGATTAACCCTAGAAATGATGGCCTCATGGTTCGACAATTTCAAATTGGGCACGATTCCTAATTTGGGTTCAAAATTCTTAATTTTCAATTAAATTTTAGAGATTTTTTATTTTTAGGTCAAATTATGCAATTGGACTGACCATTATGTAATTCAAGGTCCCAAAATTATTTGTTGTGAAGATACTATGACTTAAAAATGACTAGAAAAAATTTAATTGCATTTTTGGTCCAATTTGGGTTTAATTTTGCCCAATTTTAGGTAAAATATATATCCGCTTGAGATTTTTTTTAATTGATGATATATTCATGAAATTGGAATTAAAATAAGACTAATGACTATTTTTATGGAATTTTCTGATTCCATTTACTATTTTTATTGATTTTCTCACTTATTTTTACTAAAAGAAATTAAGGAAAAATGCAGGAAAATGCAAAAAAAAAATTGCTTTTGGTTTAGAAATAGGTTTCTAGGCTTGTCCAAGATTTCTAGTCCTAATTTTGAGATTTTTTAAAATATGAAAAAAGTGAGCTAAAAATCAGGTATCAACAGTTCTAAATCCACTTTCACTTCAATAGCTAGAGGTTGCACTTTGTCTATCACGCTCCGAGCCCCATCGAGCATGCAACATCCCTCCAAGGTCATCAAGTATGCAACATCCCAAGACTTATTGCCGACCCAATCAAAACACTAGTGTGATTAAACGCACGCGGAAGCGAATATGAACACTCCATACAACATTCAAATGAATGGGGTCGTAAGGAAAACACTTCCCATAAAAACCAACAAGTCATTATAAGCTCACAAAGATAACTCAAGGAGGTTTACACAATTATAAGTCTCACACGAAGCCACTTCTTAACGAGGTCACAGATACAAAAGGGAGGTTGACTTAAACTTCTCTACAACAAGGCATCCAAAAGGATGATACATCCAATGCCCAACATCACTCCAGGACTTCGAACCACATGTGACGACTACTCATCATTTCAAGCCTGAAAATATTTAACAACGGGGGATGAAATAAATTTTAATAATTAATTACCTAAGCCTCGCTTAAGCTAACGCGTATCTCCGAACAATCCTAATCATGCATAACCAGCGATGGTGGCCAGTCTTACGATGACCTTGAGGATGTCGTGAGGAATGTCGATGAGGTGGTAGCACACTGGGAATCGGCCGGTGAGTGGTCGAACCAGGCAGGAGAAGTCCGCCTGCAAGCAAGAGAGAGAGAGAGAGAGAGAGAGAGAGAGAGAGAGAGAGAGAGAGAGAGAGAGAGAGAGAGAGAGAACCCCCCCTCCTCAATTTTTGGAGGGAAAATCTTTATATACCCCTCCAACTTTGAATTTTAACCCTTGGATCAATCTAATGGTTTTAAATGTTCCCTTAATGATTAACAATATTCTTTAGGGGCTAAGGATAAGTGACATGGTATTATGGATGGACATGATGTATTCTAAATGAATGGCCATGATTCATTTACTTTACCCCTAAGTGATTTTGCTAAACCTTTAAAAAAGGGCATTTTAGTAATTTCACTTGAAGGGTATTTTTGTAATTTCATTTAAGGGCATATTTGTCATTTTGGGCACAAAGGGATATGGTCGACCTTGGCTGGTCAGAATGGACCACTGGATTTTTGACCAAGAAACAGCTGGTTCGATCGGACCGATTCAATTCTGATCAAATCAAGTTGAACTGGTTGGTCCAGTTTGACTCGAGTTCGACTGTGTTGAACCGGTTCGGTTCTTGCTTTAATTTTGTTCCAATTTCATGTAATTTAACCCTTATCATGATTGATTGACCTAACTAAATTGAATTTGATTAAATTCGATTGAACCAATTTGAAATACATGCACAAATTGACCAATTTTAACTTGTTTGATCCAATTGCTCTTAAATTTGAGTTAATTTGCATGGCCAAGCTAGACTAATGGATTTAATTGATGTCTAATTGGCCAAATTGAGCTTCAATTCATTAAATTTGATGTTAGTCTAGAATGGGTCAAGTTAAATTACTCTTAGATTTCTCAATTATTGAATTGCTAAATTAGTCAAATTGGCTCAAATTTATATGAATCTTCCAAAATTGATTTTAGATTTGAGTTTCATATAAAAAATTAGGCTGATCTATGTTTTTTTTTTTATAACCCAGGGAACCCCCGCACGGCCGACAGCAAGGGAGTAAATCCTGGAGGCGACACGTGCTAGCCACTACACACGTGCCAGGCTGATCCATGTTTCAGTTATGCAAATCATGAAGAACCGATCGGAATTCCTAATTAGGGCTCAAATGAGGGGCTTTCATCCTTGGCTTGGAATTTTAAAATTGACTTGAAAATTGAATGTAATACAACCCCTAGATCAAATGTTGTGAAGGAAAGTATCCTAAAAATTGACTAAAAATGAAGTAATTTCATTGTTGACTAATTTGAACCGAATTCCGCAAATTGGGGAAAAGTTGATTCTAAACCGATTTTTGTAAAATTGATGATACCAAAGTGAAATTAAGTTAAAAATGAGTTGATTTAGGGTTTTTAAATTTTCGAATTTTTTTGGACAAAAAGTATTGACCAAAGTCAACGTTTTAGTACTTATATACTAAAATGTCAATTAATGGGTCGAACTTTGAATTTTTTGAAAATTGATAGTGCAAAAGTGAAATTGACACTATTTTGGGATTTTTAATGCAAAAAACCAAAATTTGACTTTGGGTTGACTTTTCGATCAAAGTTTAACCAAAAGTCAACTCAAAGTCAACGCCTTCACTTTTTGAAATTGAAATGCAAAAAGCTAGAAAATGAATGACTAATGTTAACTTAAATACTAAATGACTCTTTTTGATTGAGGATTGGATTCTGTCACGATCAGAAATCTTAATTTCAAGATTTTTTACCTTTATGACGCGTCGACTAAAAATCAAGTGTTAACACTGTCACGCCTCGAACCCCATCAAGCATGCAACACACTTCTCTAGTCAAATCACGCAACAGCCCAGGGTATCGCCGACCTCATTTAAAATTATCAAATATTTAAAATGTCAGCGAAAGCCACCAATACCCAGACAATTATAACTGGGGTAAACAAGGGAGAATAAACATATTCATTTCTCATTCAAACTTATATAATATTCATGTTCTATAAACCACCATATGCATATGCACACCGTACTATAAACCACCGATATTCAAATTGATCGATAGCTTGGGTATCCTATCTCTCTAAAATGGAACACCTCAAAAAGCCTATTTCCAACCCCCAAACGTTGCCCCTACGCCCTCTGCTGGGCATACACTCCGAGTCTGATTCTTCGTTATCTGAATCTGGATCCCGCTGGACTGTCTGCTCCTTCGAGGACTCCGACTCGGCATCGATCTCGATCGGGTTATTTATATCACCCGACTCCTCTGGAACTTCACTTCGCTCCTCCTCAACTCTCTCCTCATTGGACTCATCCTTTGGCATAAACTCGGGGTCAATCCATTGCTCATACGGGGGTATGTGCACCGGTTCTTATTTAGGATCATCCTCAGGCTCATCTTCTAGGGCCTCTTCAGGTTCTACCTCGGGTTCTTCCTCTGGGATCACCTCAAGATCCACGTCCATTGGATCATACCCTGCTTGCGATTCTTCAGGTTCTGATTCATCCTTGGTCCGTGAAGGCTCAGGTGTCGCAGGCGCTTGTTACAGTCTAGACTGCGCCGACTAGTCTCCAAACTAGTCATCTCACCGTCGGGAGGAGATTTGACAGACGGGTCCCAATCCCGAACTCCATCAAAGGGGACGTCAAATCCACGGACGGGACCAAACTCATCTACCTCGTCTCGAAAGAATCAAGCGGTATAGTTATGGACCTGCCAAAAGGGTAACCCTACGTCTATCCAGACTACTGTCGTATGCTTAACCCAAGTCATATGTTCATCTACAGGACACTCTATTACATTGTGGTCGGTGTGCATCGATACTCCAAAACGCTCAGGTGGCAGCGGCGGAAGATTCATTGCTCAGGTCAGGATTCTGAAAATGTTGGTTGAAACAACCATGAGATTACATTTTAATAAACACACATCCTAAACCCTACCCAGGCTATCACGTACCTCCAGACAACCACAAACATAACCACATTCAACCATCACATAGCAGGTACACAAGTATGCTTACCTGGGCCTTTCCAGTGTGCAACCTACACGTTAGTCACGTCATCACCATTGCCAATCACATGCACGTTCTAATTTCATTTCATGTATTCGTTCCGGCCTCATCACATTCTTTCCACTCAACTCGCCAATGACCCATGTAATGGTACTGTCTCAGGTTCACCGCGACTAACTCATAACAACACTTTAGGGCCCGCGTAATGGTACCGCCTCAGGTCATGTATCTTGCCCGCGTAGTGGTACTGCCTCAGGCTTAACATCCGTCACCCAGTGTATAACCCGCGTAATGGCACTGCCTCAGGTTGGCCATATTCACAACACTTCTCGGCCCGCGTAATGGTACCGCCTCAAGCCATGTATCTTGTCCGCGTAGTGGTACCGCTTCATGCTCAACACCTACCACCTACGACAGAACCCGCGTAATGGTACCCCCTCAGGTTGGCTGTCCTTCGGTAATACCGGGCATCGTCTCGCATAGTCATACCGCCTCAGGACAGATCAATTCCCCGCGTATTAATACTGCCTTAGGGATTTTCATTTTCACATGTACCACACTACACATGCTTTCTGACTCGTTCACATATTCAACACTCATACGCCAACACATTAGCCATTCACACTTGGCCCATATACGCATCAAACCACGCATTTCTCATGCTCAATCGACACTCAAACACGGCCAATTGACAATCAATTCAATTTGGCCCGAACGTACACATAACAAAGCACATTTCAATTTATCAAGTCGCTGTACAACAAACACACAAGGCCACTCATGGGCCCACAAACACAGCCATATACACGTGCACAATTTCAGTCTTTCCACATTCATTTCAAGCCATAATGAGCATCATAATTCAGCCACTATACCACACACTAACCCGACGCCAATCACCTTTAAATCAAACCATAGGCTCATCACTACAAGTCCCAATTTCCAGCAATGAACTGGGCATCAATTTAGCCCTGAAACGTCACAATTTCATCTTCAAATCAGTTCATATTAATTCCCCAAATCAGAATACCGATGTAACCCCTAAAAGACTCCAATTTACACTTAAACCGACATTAATTCATCTGGTTTAACACCTAATTAGTCCGTCGATACTCGAAGTCCTAACTAGAGTTTAGGGTGCGATTTACCGAACTCTAGACTAACTCGGCTAGATAGAAAAATGGGCGGCGGTCAATGGTGAGCGGTGGCGAGCGGCTTGGCGATGGTGACGACGAGCGGCGGCTTGGCGATGGACGGCGATGGTGGCGACGGCTTCCTTGCCACGGTTCGCAGCCACGGGAGGGTAGAGAGAGAGAGAGAGAAAAAAAAAAACCGAGAGGGTGAGGGGGACGATGGTGGCGCGGTGATCGGCGGCCAGAGCGGCGACAACGCGGTGGACGGCGGCTAAGGGGAGAGAGAGAGAGAGCGCTCGGTGAGGGAAGGGTAGAGGAGAGAGAGTGAGCCATAGGGGAGGGGAAAGGAATGTAGAGAGAGAGAGAGAAAATTGGACTTAAATCCAACAATTGAGCCCCTTTTTGGCAAATTACCATCTTGCCCTTCTCACATAAATCCAATCGACGGTCGAGATTGAATCTTTTTCAAAAATATCCAAGGGCAATTTGGGAATTTCATAAAATTCCAGGGGCAAAATTGTCTATCTTAAAAATTATGATAAAATGACCAAAATTCCCTTCCCCTTTAACACTTGCTCTTTATAAACCTCCAAGGGTAAAATAGTCACTTTTCCATTTTCTTGCCAAATTTGAATTTTTCTAAAGGATTCAGAAAAATCCAAAGCTGTACGTTTCGGCCACAACGTCGTCCTAGCGTCCCGTCGTGACTTCCTAATCTTTCGATGCCCAACTTGAGCTCTAATTAATAATTGAATTTTATTTAACACAACTCGAGCATTTCTCAAGCTAACGGGCGGTTCTGGGGAAATTCGCATATTCGATTCGTGACTAATAATAAGTCGAGTCACATGCAAGTTCATTTGATTCGTAACGACTTCGGTTGTCATGTAATCGCAAGGTTCGATCTCTAGTTTTGTCAGGCACGATTGTTCGATATAGGTTATGGATCGTTCGTCAATTCATTTCGTGGTCAAATGGAATCACCTGTGATCCACTCGTATTATAGTGACGAATCGACACATAACTACCCTAAGATCGGCCTACATTGGCTCAAAATATCACCTTGATGATTCTATGGTCAAAAATCAATTCACGATTGAATTTTTTTTAGTCGCACGAATTTAAATCCCCAATTAGCCTTTCCCTAAGGGTTAGTATGCGAGAACTAAATATAAGTACGACCATAAAACCAAGCACTTTATAAATCCCAAATGGGCAAATTTCAGGATGTCACAACTCTTTTCTCCTTACAAAAAAATTTCATCCTCGAAATTTATAATCCAACTAACGACTCGAATAAATGGGGGTATTGACATTGCATTATCTTTTCACTTTCCCAAGTTGCTCCTTTAGTCCCGTGATGCTCCTATACAACCTTGACCATCGGGATCATCTTGTTCCTTAAAACTCGCTCCTTCTGATCCGCGATCCTTATTGGTCTCTCGACATATGACACCTTGCAATCAACTTCTATCTTCTCGTAACTTAACACATGAGTTGGGTCCGGTTCATATTTTCTTAACATCGATACGTGAAACACATTATGCAATTACGATAAATTCGATGGAAGTGCAAGGCGATACGCTAAGTCTCCAATTCTTTTTAAAACCTCAAAAGGTCCCACGTATCTTGGACTCAACTTTCTTTTCTTACCAAATCTAGATAATCCTCTCATGGGTGATACCTTAAGGAATACGTGATCCCCTACTTGAAACTCCAAAGGTCTTCGCCTTTTGTTTGCATAACTTTTTTTTTTTACGGCCTTGAGCTATTTTCAGCCTTTTGCGAATCATCTTAATAGCCTCAACCGACTGTTGAACTAACTTTGGCCCAGTTATACTCCTTTCTCCTACTTCATCTCAACATACGGGCGTCCTACAAGCCCCTGCCATATAGCGCTTCAAAGGGCGTCATTCCGATACTCTGCTAAAAACTATTGCTATAAGCAAATTCTGCTAAGGGTTTTGCTCTTCTCACTTACCTTGAAAATCCAATACACATGCCCGAAGCATATCCTTTAAAGTCTGAATCGTCCTCTCAGACTGGCTATTCGTTTGTGGATGGTAAGCGATACTAAACTGCAGCTTTGATCCCAATGCCGTTTGTAGACTTTTCCAAAAATTAGCAGTAAACCTAGAATCATGATATGAGGTAATCGTCACTGGTACCTCATGTAACCGGACTATCAGCTGCACATACAACTCAGCATATCGATCTAAAGCGAAGTCTTTTCGCATAGCCAAAAAGTGTGCCGACTTTGTTAATCTGTCGACAATCACCCAAATAGTATTATGGCCTCTTTGGCTCCTTGGTAATTCCAACACAAAATCTATGATTATATACTCCTATTTCCATTCTGGGATTTTCAAAGGTCGCAATAATCTTTCGGGCTTATAATGTTGTGCCTTCACTTGTTGGCACATCAGACATTTGGCCACATATCTGGCTATGTCTACCTTTATACCATTTCACCAGTAGTACTGTCTTAAATTCCGATACATTTTGGTACTACCTGGGTGGATATTATAACTACTACGATGCACTTCTAACAAAATTTCTTCCTTAAGCTCCGCATCGTCTGGTACACATAGTTGCCCACAGAACTTCAGCACCCCGTCTTCGGATATCCAGAAGTCCGACTTTCTCTTGGTTTAATCTATTTCTATAATCCTTTGGATTTCTTGATCCATAGACTGCAAGGTCTTAATCTTAGCCTGGATATCCGGTTCAATCCTAAGTGTAGCCAACAAACTCGAGACTTGACTTACTTCGAATATAAACTCCGAGTCTCGCACTTTTTCCAACAAGGACCATTCCTTGACCATCAAGTGTGCGATGCTAGACTTCTGACTCAATGCATCAGCTACTCGGTTGGCCTTCTCGGGATGATATAGTATATCACAATCATAATCCTTCAATAACTCCATCTACCGACGCTGCCTCATATTTAATTCCTTTTGAGAAAACAGATATTTGAGGCTCTGATGGTTGGTATAAATGTGAAATTTTTCTCCGCATAAATAGTGTCGCCAAATCTTCAGGGCAAATACTATTGCAGTTAATTCCAAATCATGTGTTGGATAGTTCAACTCATGCAGCCTTAACTACCTTGACGTATAGGTCACTACCTGTCCATTTTGCATGAGTACACACCCTAATCCTTTCAATGACGCATTACTATAAATTTCGTATCCTTCGAGTCCTGATGGAATAGTCAACACCGATGCTATTGTCAATCTATGTTTCAATTCCTGAAAACTCCTTTCACATTTGTCGGTCCATTCAAATCTCGTTTCCTTTTTCAATAAATGTGTCAACGGTGTTGCTATTACCGAAAACCCTTCTACAAAGCGTTGGTAATATCTTACCAGACCCAAAAAGCTTCGAACCTCTATTACTGTCGTTAGTCTCGGCCACTTCATTACAGCCTTGATCTTCGCTAGATCTACTGAGATTCCTTCCCCAGAGATCACATGTCTGAGAAATGCTACTCGATTGAGTCAAAACTCGCACTTGCTAAACTTGGCATACAGTGCGTTCTCCTTCAAAGTCTGCAACACTTTACTCAAGTGAAACTCATGCTTCTCTCGGCTCTTCGAGTACACCAATATGTCGTCTATGAAAACGATCACAAATTGATTTAAAAACTCCTTAAACATCCGATTCATTAAGTCCATAAAGGCAGCAGGGGCGTTTGTCAATCCGAACGGCATTACTGTAAATTCATAATGTCTATATCTCATCCTAAATGCTGTTTTCGGTGTATCTTCCTTCCTAATTCTCAATTGATGATATCCCATTCATAAATCGATCTTAGAAAACACCGAAACCCCTTGCAATTGATCAAATAAATTATCAATCCTCGGTAGGGGATATTTATTTTTGATCGTCACTTGATTTAGCTGCCTATAATCAATACATAACCTCAACGATCTATATTTCTTTCTCACAAATAAAACTGGCGCTTCCCACGGGAACGCGCTTGGACTAATAAATCTCTTGTCTAATAATTCTTGCATTTGCACCTTTAATTCTTTTAACTCCGATAGCGACATTCTCTGAGGTGCTTTCGAGATTAGCTCAGTTCCAGGTACCAACTTGATTACAAATTCTACTTCTCTTTCTGGTGATAATCCCAGCAATTCCTGAGGAAACACATCGGGATAATTGCACACCACTGCTATATCCGCCAACCTCAGCTCCTCAGATGTCGAATCAACTACTGCCGCTAGAAATCCTTGACACCCTTCATTCAACAACTTAGTCATTTCTAGCGATGAAATTCATGGAATCGAAGGTCCTCCTCGATTTCCCATAAAATTGAATTCCGAATGTCCAACGGGATTAAATTGAATTACCCTGCTATTACAATCCATTACGGCCCTCTGCTTAGACAGCTAGTTCATATCTACTATCACATCAAAATCGTACATGGCTAGAACCGCTAAATCAATCCTTTTCTTCCTTATCACCAATAACAATTTTACAATTCGGACACTCCCGCGAGACTAGTATCTTATCATTCAAGGGAGTCGTACACAACATCAAGCAACTGCAGTTCTATACCAATCAACTCAACAAATTATTCAGATACAAACGAATGTGACGCCCCAGGGTCAAATAAAGCATACGCAGCATGATTGTACAGAGAAACCGTACTTGTGACAATCCCTGACGCATTTTCAATCTCTTTTCTGGCCATAGCGTACACTCGTCCTTGCGCCTGTGGCCTATTCTGATTTGCTGTCTAGCCGCTCCAGTCTAATTCCCATTCTGGGGTGGCGGCAACGCAGGCGATCTATTCTGCTTGAGGTTGGGGAAAAATCTTACGTGATGACCAAATCCATCACATCCGAAACACGCTCCGCCCCTGATCGGACAAGGTCCATTTCCATGTCTTTCTCCATACACTCGACATGGATCATTCGAATTATGGGCCGGCTTCCCTATATTCCTTCTAACTAGAGGGACAAAACGTTGATTACCCGTCATTGGTCTCTTCCCTAACTGATAGTTGTCCTTACCCTAGGTAAACCTTGACCCAGAAGCGTCGGCTCTATCCGCTAAATCCCGCTTAATCACTTAAGCCTTATCATAAATCTCATTATACCCTTTCAAATTCAATAAGATCATTTGACTGCGAAGGTCCGGTTTCAAGCCATCTCGGAACCTTTGAGCCTTATCTAACGGATCCTCAACCATCTTCGGGGCGAACTTAAACAACTGAGCAAATTCGGCCTCGTACTGATCCACCGTTCTTTGCCCCTAATGTAACCTCATAAACTCAGATAATTTTTGTCCTCGGGTACTCTCAGAAAAATATTTGCCATTAAAGGCTTCTATGAACATCGCCTAAGTCTAGGCTGTGCCAGCCGGGAATATCATTCCTCTGGTAACTTTCCACCAATCATTTGCATTTCCTTATAATTGATAGACGGCTAATGTCACTTTTTCCTCATCTGTGCATTCTAATACCTCAAAAGCTTTTTCCAACTCCTTTACCCACAACGATGCACCGTTAATATCGCCTCTACCATCAAACTTAGGAGGCTTCAATTTCAAAAACTGCTCAACTAGTTGGTGCATCTGCCTATTCACATTCACCTGCCCTTGCCCTTAATTCCCATTATTATTATTGGCAGCAGCGACCACAGCGGCCTCAGCAGCTTGAGCAATCGTGGCAACTCGCTCCTGAGTCTGTTATCGTATCAGATTACCGATCTGTTCTAAGGTCCTCATAACCGCTTCCATTCTAGGATCTTCGGCAGGTCAAGCTCGGGCTCGTGAGCTGGACGGACCCCCAGTTCCTCTACCTTGTGAACTCATCCTCATGATTTCTACCACTCAACTACCTACTATAATTCCATTCAGGAATTAGAAACCTAGGCCAACTATGCCAGTCTATCCCTAGGCAGTGAATTAACGCAATAATTCACTCAGCAGGCAATTAATCACCACAAGCACAAGGCCACAATCAATAGGGTCTGTGCACTTACCTCAGGTTCAGACGTACCTACATTTCAATCGTCACCACAATTAATTCACTCAACAACCACAACAAACAATCTGGAGGCATGTGTAGCTTATTCCACCTTATGACTCGCTAAAGTCCCCCAAAATTACTACCCCAGGGTCTCTATTCCTTATCACTCTAGACTTCAACAGTTTAGATCGAGCTGTCCTCGCTCTGATACCAAACCAAACCGTGATGTCACGCCCTGAACCCCATCAAGCACGCAACACACTTCTCTAGTTGAATCACGCGACAGCCTAAGGTATCGTCGACCTCATTTAAAATTATCAGAGATTTAAAACGTTAGCGAAAGCCACCAATACTCGAACAATTATAACTAGGGTAAACAGGGGAGAATAAACATATTCATTTCTCATTCAAACTTATATAATATTCACATTCTACAAACCACCATATGTATATACACACCGTACTATAAACTACTGATATTCAAAATGGTCGATAGCCTGGGTATCCTATCACTCAAAAATGGAACACCTCAAAAGCCTATTCCTAACCCCTAAACGTAGCCCCTACGCCCTCTGCTGGGCGTCCATTCCGAGTTTGATTCTTCGTCATCTAAATCTGGATCCCCCTGGACTATCTGCTTCTCCGAGGACTCCGGCTCGGCATCGATCTCGATTGGGTTATTTATATCACCCGACTCCTTTGGAACTTCGTTCTGCTCCTCCTTGACAGGCTCCTCATCGGATTCATCCTCTAGCACAAACTCAGGGTCAATCCATTGCTCATACGGGGGTATGTGCACTGGTTCTTCTTCAGGCTCATCCTCAGTCTCATCTTCTAGGGCCTCTTTAGGTTCTGGCTCAGGTTCTTCCTCTAGGATCGCCTCAAGATCCACGTCCATTGGATCATACCCTGCCTGCAATTCTTCAGGTTTTGATTCATCCTCGGCCCTTGAAGGCTTAGGTGTCGCAAGCACTTGCTGTAGTCCAGACTGCGCCAAACTAATCATCTCACCGTCGGGAGGAGGTATGGCAAACGGGTCCCAATCCCCAACTCCATCAAATGGGACGTCAAATCCACGGACGGGACCAAACTCATCTACCCTGTCCCGAAAGAACCAAGCGGTATAGTTATGGGCTTGCCAAAGGGGTAACCCTACATCTACCTAGACTACTATCATATGCTTAACCCAGGTCATATGTTTATCTATAGGATACTCTACTACATTGTGGTCGGTGTGCATCGGTACTCCAAAACGCTTAGGTGGTGGTGACGGAAGATTCATTGCTCCGGCCAGGGTTCAGAAAATATTGGTTGAAATAACCATGAGATTACATCTCAATAAACACACACCCTAAACCCCACCTAGGCTATTACGTACCTCTAGATAACCACAAACACAACCACATTCAACCATCACATAGCAGGCACACAAGTATGCTTACTTAGGCTTTTCTGGTGTGCAACCTGCACGTTAATCACGTCATCACCATTGCTAATCACATGTACGTTCTAATTTCATTTCATGCATTCGTTTCGGCCTCATCACATTTTTTCCTCTCAACTCGTCAGTGACCCGTGTAATGGTACCGCCTCAAGTTCACTGTGACTAACTCAAAACAATACTTCAGGGCCCGTATAATGGTACCGTCTTAAGCCATGTATCTTGCCCGTGTAGTGGTACTGCCTTAGGCTCAACATCCGTCACTCAATGCACAACCCGCGTAATGGTACTGCCTCAAGTTGGCCATATTCACAACACTTCTCGGCCCGCGTAATGGTACCGCCTCAAGCCATGTATCTTGTCCGCGTAGTGGTACCGCTTCATGCTCAACACCTACCACTTACGACAGAACCTGCGTAATGGTACCCCCTCAGGTTAGCCGTCCTTTGGTAATACCGGGCATCGTCTCGCATAGTCGTACTGCCTCAGGACAGATCAATTCCCCACGTATTAATATTGCCTTAGGGATTTTCATTTTCACACGTACCACACTACACATGCTTTTTGACTTAATCACATATTCAACACTCATACGCCAACACATTAGCCATTCACACTTGGCCCATATACGCATCAAACCACGCATTTCTCATGCTCAATTGACACTCAAACATGGCCAATTGACAATCAATTCAATTCGGACCGAGCACGCACATAACAAAGCACATTTCATTCTATCAAGTTGCGGTACAACAAACACACAAGGCCACTCACGGGCCCACAAACACTGCCATATACACGTGTACAATTTCAGTCTTTCCACACTCATTTCAAGCCATAACGAGCATCATATTTCAGCCACCATACCACACACTTAAACCGACACTAATTCATCCGGTTTAACACCTAATTAGTCCGTCGATACCCAAAGTCCTAACTAGAGTTTAGAGTGCAATTTACCAAACTCTAAACTAACTCGAGTAGAACAAAAAACGGGTGGCGATGAACGGTGAGCGGCGGCGAGCGGCTTGCGGCTCAGCAATGGCGATGGCAAGTGGCGGCTTGGCGACGGACGGCAGTGGTGGCGGCGGCTTCCTTGCCGCAGTTCGCGGCCACGGGATGGTAGAGAGAGAGAAAAAAGACTGAGAGGGTGAGGGGGACGGTGGTGGCGCGGTGATTGGTGGCTGGAGTGGCGATGACGCGGTGGACGGCGGCTAAAGGGAGAGAGAGAGAGCTGTCGGTGAGGGAAGGGGAGAGGAGAGAGAGTGAGCCGTGGGGGTGGTGAAAGGAATGAGGAGAGAGAGAAAATTGGACTTAAATCCAATAATTGAGCCCCTTTTTGGAAAATTACCATCTTGCCATTCTCTCACAAATCCAATCAACGGTCGAGATTCGACCTTATCTTGAGAACGACGGCCGAGATTGAATCTTTTCCAAAAATATCTAAGGGAAATTTGGGAATTTCATAAAATTCTAGGGGTAAAATTGTCCAACTCGAAAATTAGGGCAAAATTACTAAAATGCCCTTCCCTTTTAACACTTGCTCTTTATAAACCTCCAAGGGTGAAATGGTCACTTTTCCATTTCTTGCCAAATTTGAATTTTTCAGAAGGATTCAGGAAAATCTAAAGCTGTACGTTCCAACCACAACATTGTCCAACGTCCCATCGTGACTTCCTAATTTTCCTATGTCCAATTTGAGCTCTAATTAATAATTGAATTTTATTTAACGTAACTTGAGCGTTTCTCAAACTAACGGACGGCTTTTGGGGAAATTCGTATATTCGACCCGTGACTGATAATAAGTCAAGTCACGTGCAAGTTTATTCGGTTCGTGATGACTTCGGTTGTCATGTCATCGCGAGGTTTGATCGTTAGTTCCGTCGGCACGATTGTTCGGTATAGGTTCTGGATCATTCGTCAATTCATTTCGTGGTCAAATGGAATCACCTATGATCCACTTGTATGACAGTGACGAATCGACCCATAACTACCCTAAGATCGGCCTACATTGGCTCAAAATGTCACCTCGACGATTTTATGGTTGAAAATCAATTCACAATCGAATTTTCTTTAGTCGCACGAATTTAAATCCCCAATTAGCCTTTCCCTAAGGGTTAGTATCCCAGGAATGATCAGTTCCGGGCGAGAATTAACTACAAGTACATTCATAAAACCAAGATCTTCATAAATCCCAAATGGGCAAATTTTAGGATGTCACAAACACCACTTGAAGAGGATTACCAAGGAAAGAGCATATCTTGTGCAAGGTTTAATATCTGAAAAGGGCCAAACATATCTAGATTGTAAAAGAACACTTTCCATAGGCATCTTCATCTTGAAAATATTTATGTCGCTGATGTATTTCTCTAGACATAGTAGTAGAGGCCAATTGCAATTGGTACCGAGTACCAGAATTTTCAACATTTGCCAAAAATGCGCTCTTTCGTCGCACAAAAGTTGATGAGCTTAGTATTTCAGATATGATAAGCTCATTGCTGATGTTTTCATCATTTAATACAATTTTCCTTATTTGTCATATGACACTTTTAGTAGGTTTTTCTTTTTCTCGAGCATAGTTCATGGGAGGCAAGAAATAAGATCCTGTTCTTCTCCCAAGCTGCCACTTCTAAGCAGCCTAATGAAAAGAAGGAAAGTTCCACTTTCATTAAAGGTGCAATTATCTTGAGACATATAGTCTATTAAGGAAGTTACCCTGCATATTACCAAGTCTTCACAAGTTGAATCTATTTCCCCCATCTCAACTCCTTGGATGAACAGCTCCATAACAACTACGAGGACTTGGTAGATTTGTTTGATTTCCTCTCCTCCAGCTTGAAGAAGGCACGTTGTCTGAAATGGAAGTTGCCTTCGATAACTTTTACATCCTCGTACTGTTTCTTCTTCACTTTTCTTGTGGACAAAAGATGAACTCTCTAGCATCATCAAAGCAGCATGATCAAGTAAAGTCCATTTCTTTCGTGACAATCGGATATCTCGAAAAGATGGAATTGGCTATCTTGATTGTAGAAGGAGAGCAACATCATTATTCATCTTCATCCTGAAAATATTCTTGTTAGAGATGGGGCCCCATCTCTGTTACCCAATACCAAAGTTCTTGACGTTTACTCGGTTGCAATGCACTCCATCGTTGCACAAAAATGGATAAAATAAGCATTCCTGCATAAATGATGGGCTCATTACCACGGTTTAACCATTTGATGTCGTTGGGGCCTTTTCTTCTGATTTCCCGAGCATGGTTCGCAGATTGTAGGTAATAAGAGACTATTCTTTCTCCTAAGCTGCCACTTCTTTGCAGCCTAATAATAAAAAGAAAGTCATAGTTCAACTTCATTTATGAGCAATTAATTCTTTTATGGGCTGGTCGCTATAATATAAAAATGGTACCTTGTTCTGAAACTAAGATCGAGTGGCAATGGAATATAATGGTTTCTTAAGTTGGAAAAATGATACAGATGGTCCTTGAACTTTGACCCAATGCGCAATGTGGTCCTTGAACTTTTAACTATAGCCCAATGTACAATGTGTGGTCCCTGAATTTGGTTGATTTGCTTGATTTCCTCTCCTCCAGCTTGAAGATGGCACGTCATCTGAAATGGAAGTTGCCTTCGACAACTCTTACATCCTCGTATCGTTTCTTCTTCACTTTTCTTGTGGACAAAAGGAGAACTCTCTAGCATCATCAAAGCAGCATGATCAAGTAAAGACCATTTCTTTTGCGACAATCGGATATCTGGAAAAGATGGAATTGGCTATCTTGATTGCAGAAGGAGAGCAACATCATTATCCATCTTCATCTTGATAATATTCTCGTTATAGATGTCCCCCAATCTCTGTTACCCAATACCAAAGTTCTTAACATTTACTCGGTTGCAATGCACTCTATCGCTACACAAAAATTGATAAAATAAGCACTCCTGTGTAAATGATAGGCTCGTTGCCACGGTTTAATCATTAAATGTCACTAGGGCCTTTTTTTCCCAAGCATGGTTTGCAGATTGTAGGTAATAAGAGACTATTCCTACTCCCAAGCTGCCACTTCTCTACAGCCTAATAATAAAAAGAAAGTCATAGTTCGACTTTGTTTATGAGCAATTAATGATGTTCCTATGGCTTCCAGAGCTTATAAGTCATGACTTAGCTGAGGATTAAGTGCAATTAATTCTTTTTTGGGCTGGTTGCTATAATATAAAAACAGTACCTTGACTTGAAACTAAGATCGAGTGGTACTAGAATAAAATGGTTTCTTAAGTTGGAAAAATGATACAGATGGTCCCTAAACTTTGATCTAATGCGCAATGTGGTCCTTGAACTTTTAATTATAGCCCAATGTGCAATGTTATCCCGGAACTTTTAAATTGTTCAATATGATTTTTAAACTTTTGATACTTTTTCAATCTAATCTCTGGACTATATGAAAATGTTCAATATTGTCCCTGAACTTGAACTAGTTGAAGGAAAATATTGAATATTTTCGTATAGTTAAGGAACTAAATTGAACATGTATAAAAAATTCAGAGATCACATTGCACATTAGAGTAAAGTTCAAGGGCCACATTGCACATTGGGCCAAAATTCGGGGACCATTTGAGAAATATCATGTGATGGGTCGTTCTCGAGGAAAACAAATTCAGCTGACTTGCGAACAGGTTTAGATTGGCCTTCAGCCAGGCATTTCAATTTTCTACCGTCAATGAAAGGCCACTATAGACAACTCTTGGTTTCTTTCTTACTCCGAATGGAGTAAATGAATCATAAGAGATCCCACCGGATTGCTACGGACGCAGTTTTCATAGATAGGCAAAAGTCAAACTATGAAACAAGTCAGCAACAAGCATTGGGATTTATGTGCTATATAAGTTGACAACAACATTTCAATGATCATTTTGAGGCTGATCCGATTGCCCAAGCCATTGCAATTATTTTCACCGAACAACAGAGAAGCATGTAATTACTAATTTTTCGTGGTAATACGATTGCAATTGCTGCTACTATACGTGATATGAGAATTTCGACGATTTCAAGATTGCAATCTTTACTTTTTATCGAGATATCGAGAGAAACATAGTGTCCAAATGAAGCATTTCGATGTTAGTCCATTATCATCATAGCAGCTAGTTAACATCACGCAAACAATTTGAGGGGGTTGTGGAGAAAACCAAGAGAATGGGTTTGAATCCTTCCACTGCAAACTTTGTGGTGGCTATAGCAGGTGGGGTAGGTCTAGGGAATCAATATTCAAGTTGGTTCGGAACCTACCCTATCTCAATCGGTTTCTAGTTTTCGGAACCTACTTGTAGATCCTAAAACCGATTCTGGAATTGAATTTGTTCGTTCATTCTGATTCTGTAGTCTACTAGGGAACTAGTCAACCTATTTTTATTTCAATTTTTTTTATTCCTCCAAAGCACAAACTTTTCTTCTTAGTTTACCAAACGACAAGAAGTAAAACAATTTCTTATAGAAATTAGAGCAACAATAGAAATTCCCCTCCCCCAAGAACGGCAATCCATAGAAGATGAACACGGAAGATAAATGAACAATAAAAAGTTCAAAACGCGTAACATAAAATGTTAATTATAGAAATTAAACACTACCGTCATTAAATTGAAATTGATTAGAATCTAGAAAAGGAAATTAACCACAAGTCAAATAAACAGTGACCTGGATCAACGTGAATCGCTAACAAACCACAAGTCAACTAAACACTACCGTCATTGATTATAGATTTTGAATTGATATATTGACAATCAAATAAAATAATAAGAAACTACATTATTAAATAAAGCAAATTTAATATACTTTTGCTTTATTTTGTCCATTATCATGCATGAGCTACGAACGTGCGCAGTTATATTTCATTCTCTGTGCAATGTCGAAGTGACTTAATGAGAATTATTAATAACTTTAATTGGATGGAGAAATAGATTAATATTATCTTCTTTTCTAGCACTATATGGATTCTTTTCGAGAAAGCAAGTAACGAATCAGCAAGGATTTGCGGGGTCGAAATCGATCAGAATAGTGAATGGTCTTGGCCAGAATGGTAATGTACTAAGATGTTTCGTGATATAGTTCGTTGATGCAAAGACAGTTCATTGTGGCGTGGTTGGACATTTTACTCTTCCTTTCTTGATTTCGAAACAAGGTGAAAGTAATTTTTGAAGAACACAGGTTATTGAGTTTTACAATGTTTTACATGTTTATGGGCGACACCTTTGTTTTTCTGTCTTTCCTTTCCTGGGGACTTCTTATGAAGTATAACTTTTTAAGTATATGTTGGTTAGAAGACCCACTTTCATACACACGTGGTAGCTCATCTTGTGCTGAATGCATCATTTTCTGTACTGATTCCAACTTGTTCTTGCCTCAGGTGATCATTGGAGGCAGCAGTGGCAGCGGCGGTTTCATCGAAGGAGGTGTGGCTGCTGCGGCCCCTGCAGGTGGTGCAGCACTGGCTGCTGGAGCACCTCCAGCAGAGGAGAAGAAGGAAGAGAAGAAAGAGAGTGACAACGACATGGGATTCTCTCTATTTGATTAGGGCAGTTGACTTGTGCTTCCATCTTTACATTAGTGAATGCTTCTTTTCCAAGTTTTGCTGAAAACCCCCATGTGGACCATATCCTACATAGCATGAGAATTTTGCTTGGATCCCCAAATTTCTATTATTTTTGTCCTCTTTGGTTGGAACGTTGGATCACTTCGAACATTTGGCAATGTGAGTCATGTTTAATAGTATTTGCTCAGAATTACCTTCCGTAGCATGTTTCTATGTCCGAAGCTTTTCAATTTAGTCCTCTCAAGGCGAGTCCATCTGATCTTGCATTGTATTTGTTCATCTTCTTCTCCACCTTAGTTGTTTCGTTCTTTTGCAATCTATTTTATTCCCGTTTTGTGAGTACGGGCATGAGTAGCCAATACCCTGTTGCTTGTATTGCACTTGTTTATTCGTCTAGTACGTGAGCTAAGGTTAGGTCATCACGCATTGTACGTGTTATATAGGTTTTCAACTTTATAACCGATTCTTTTTACTCAAACAGTTACCTTTGGTTGTATGGCCTAAAAAAAGTAAATTCAGGCAAAGTAGATCGATTATATTTGGGAAGGCTTTAAATTGGTGCTAAGATATGATACGGTATTAACCAGCCATCAATAATAAATGCGAAAATCCTTCCGATCCTCTCTTTCATCCTTCTTCATAAGGTCCGGATACTCTGCTGTGGCATCCAACTTCGCAGAGCTTCCTTAATGATCATCCTAACCGTGTTGAGAGATCCGTAGATTGAGAGAGAGAGGGTAACAATCTTTTATTGGATACCAGTCGAGAGAGAGGTAACAATGTTTTATTTGAAATCAATAATACATGTGGTATGTAGTTTAGTTATGTGTCTAAAACAGCCACTTATGGAAATAAGATTAATCTCGTAACTCTCATAATTCAATTATTTTCTGTAACTTATGATAGATTAATTTAGTTGTTGTCGTACCAAAACTGCGCCTGGAGGTAGTCAACAACCTTCTTGTGCACTTGGAAGGCCTTGGTAAGAACATCAGCAGAAATGGGTGGCTTCGCTCCGAAGACAGCATTAGCAATGGTAATGACTCCTGGGTTCTGGCTGCTAAGACCGGAAAAGGCCAGCGCATACGTGTTTCCGATATTCAACTGGAAGTGAATGAGACCAATAGGGAACACAAACACGTCCCCCTTGTATAGGACTTTGGCGAAGAGTGTGTTGTTTAATTGGTTGGACGTGACAAAACCAACAAGTAGCGTACCCTCCACCACGACTAGAACCTCGGTGCCACGAGGGTGAGTTTGGGGAGGATTTAGGCCACCGGGAGCGAAGTCAATGCGAGCCATGGATATTCCAAGAGTGTTGAGTCCTGGAAATTGGTCGACAAAAGCCAGTGTGACTTTTGATCCGAGCGGATTCGATGTGTTTCCGGGAGTTCTGAACCCCATAAAGAGGAAATCATCAGCTGTGGTTTCTTTTGGGTCCTTGCAGAACTTTCCATTCACAAATACTGCATAAGGAAAAAAATTGGTGTTTCAATTTCGGTATCATAAGCTAGATATGAAATACACGACTAATGCAAGAATTGAGGAACTTGTCACGCCCCGACTCAAATCCAAAGCTTTCCACACCTCACTTCCATGAGTCGAACGATGCGATATCCCAGGAGTACGTCGCCGACTCAACGGTTTCGCATCAGAGTCAATTGTAGCAGAAACAAATAATTAAACCTAGACAAATAAATTGGAGAATAACAGAATTAACTAGCACGCCCAACCGCCAACAATTACAAACCTTACATTACCACATAAATTTACAACATCCATATGCAAGTATACCTATACAATACCCGTCCGCCATTCCTTAAGTCCATAAAATCTATATGTACACCCACTACAATTACATTAAAAATCATACACCAAAAAGGTGGACGCCCTATCTACCAAAACGGTACTACACGAACATTAACTCATCGCCTCCTCATTAGTCCTTGTGTCCTCGACACGGCGTCCATTTAGAGTGTACTCTACAAAATTATCCTCGGTGTGCATGACTGTACCAAACGTTCTGGCAGTGGCGGTGGCGACTGATTTCTTGTTCAGGCAGGTTATTTGAAATGGTTTGATTTATACAACCATGAGATACTTCTCAGTAAGTACACCCCTAAACCCAACCTAAGCTATCACGTATCTCCATACAATCACATAGACACACGTGCATTCATACACATCAAACCATTACATTGCAGGCACATCAAATAATATAGTCAAACTCAAACATGCGCATACCCGTACTCAATCACAATCACATCGTATGCAAACACGTGCATGTATCGTTCTCATCCTACTATTCCTTCCATTCTCATTTTCACTTTCACATCCAGTCGCTAGTGACCCGCGTTGAAGTACATGCCTCAGGTACACTGCGCCCTTCATTTTCCACTTTCTCTCGCTAGTGACCCGCGTTGAAGTACACGCCTCAGGCACACTATGATCATTCATTTTCCTCTTTCATTCACCAGTGACTTGCGTTAAAGTACACGCCTCAGGCACACTACGATCATTCATTTTCCTCTTTCACTCGCCAGTGACCCGCGTTGAAGTACATGCCTGAGGCACATTGCGATCATTCATTTTCTACTTTCACTCACCAGTGACCCGCGTTGAAGTACACGCCTCAGGCATACTACGATCATTCATTTTCCACTTTCACTCGCCAGTGACCCACGTTGAAGTACACGTCTCAGGCACACTGCGATTATTCACCACATTCGGTCTGCGTACTCGTTCACGCCTCAAGCCCCAATCGCAACCTGAGCATTACACGCCCCAAGCCCGATCCCAACTCAGCCCGTACCAAATGCGATAGGCCTAGATGATTGGAACCCGAGCTTATGATGCCTCAGTCCAATCTCGGTCTCACCCGAGCTAATCGTGCCTCGGACCGATTCTCATACTTGCTTTTTCAAGCTTTAGCTTGTGCCAAATGCAACAGACCTACGTGATCACTGCTCGAGCTTATGATACTCGGCCCGATCCCATTCTTGCACTTACATACCTTTACATAACTTCCACAGTCACATGCCACACCATTTTTCTTTCTTATTCATGCACATGCTCATCAAGCATTTACCACACTCAACTGGCCCATTACACGCAGCCCGTGCACGCATCAATTAACACGTAAAACATGCTCACTCAGCATTCGACATGGTCAATTTCAACAATTAATTTAATCTGGCCCACGCGTGCACATAATCAAACACATTTCAATCCATCAAATCATGGTTCAATAAACACACAAGGCGGCTCATGAGCCCACAAACACAGCCACGTTCATAGGCATAATTTCGACATTTCTAAGCCTATTAATTACCACAATCCAGCCATACTACCACACACTAAATCGACACCACTTGTCCTTAAATCGAGCCCTAAGCTTGCCAATTCCTTTCCACAACATCCGACACTCTATTTACTCTCACTCCAGCCTCGAAACATCTTCATTTCATCCTCATGTCACCTCATATAACACACATTCAAGCCTAAATTCCGGTCACGAGGCAACAATTATTCAACCCCGCCACCCCCACCAGAATAATTCAATCATGTCCAAAACATGTAAATTGCCAATTTTCTGCAACCAAATAGCGTCGGATTAATTCCGATCCTTCACGACACTTTCTCGTCATTAAATAATGATTCTAAAAATCCAACTTGCGTCCCGAACAAATCATCACAGCCCCATGAATAGTAAATCATAGCTCGTGAACAATAATTCGCAGCCCCTATTATTCTGAATTTTCCAACAAAAATTTTCTGATTTCAATTCTAAGGCCCGCCACCTAATCCCACTTCTAAATCATGCCATTCCGCACCTACCCTATGCTCGGTTTCGCCTAAAATCGCCTATTGATACCCGAAATCGTAAATTGAGTTTAGATTGTGACTTACCTGCGTTTTAGACTATCGCGGCTAGAACGGACAGCGACGGCACTTAATCGAGGACGGCGGCAACGGTGTACGGCTCCCGGGTGGCGGCGATCGACTTAGGCGGCAACGGCGCGGCTTGGGCGTGAGAGAGAGTCACGGTAGGGAGAGGGTTTCACAGCCAAAAAAAGAAAAGGGGAAGGGATTCACGGTGGAAGGGGGAGAGAAATGAGAGAGAGAGTGTGTGTGTGTTCTTGGACCAAATAGTAGAATTTGACCAATTGCGGAAATGACCAAAACGCCATTTACTCATATTTTTAATCCAACGGTTCCGATTCGATCTTATCTTGATCCGACGGTCGAGATCGATTTTTGCACAAAAATATCCAAGGGTATACTTGTAATTTTTAAAATATCCAAGGGTAAAATTGTCCAATCAAAATTTTGGGGCAAAATTACCAAAATTCCCTGTACCCTTAAAACATACCCTTTAATAAATCATAGGAGTATTTTGGTCACTTCCTCCATTTCTTGTCTAAATCGAATTTTTTCGAAGGAATTGAGCGCACTAAAAATTCACACGTGTCATGTGCAACGTTGTCCTAACGTTCTGTTGTGACTTCTTAATTTTTCGGTGTCCAGTTTGGGCAAAAATTCAATAATTAAATTCTATTAAATGCAACTCAAGCGTTTCTCGAGCTAACGGGCGGCTTGCTGGGGAAATTCGCAGAATCGACTCATGATTGATACTGAATCGAGTCACGTGCAAGTCCATTCGGTGCGTGAAGACCTCAGTTATCAATAAAATCGCGAAAATCAATCACTTGATTCGAGGGGTACGATCGTTCGGTATAATTTTAGAATCATTCGTCAAGTTGTTTCGTGGTCCAACGGAATCACCCGCGATCCACTACTAGGGCAGTGACGAACTGACCCATAACTATCCTTGGATCGGCCAACAGTGGCTCAAAATATCACTTCCGCGATTTAATGGTCGAAATCCATTCACCATCGAATTTTCTTTAGTCGGGCAAATTTAATTCCCCTATTAGCCTTTTCCTAATGGTTAGCATTCCCAAGAATGATCAGTTCCAGGCAAGAATTTACTGCGAGTACATCTCATAAAACTTAATTATTCAATAAATTTCAATTGGTGGAATTTCGGAATGTCACAATCTTCCCCTCTTATGAAATTTCATCCTCGAAATTTACAATCTCACCACTACTCAAGATTTATAGTCTTATTACTACTCAAACAGTTGGGGGTATTGACATTGCATCATCTTTTCGGTTTCCTAAATGGTGCCTTTTGTCCTTGGTGCTCCCATACACTTGGATCACTGGGACTGACTTATTATGCGGTCCATGATCCTTTCTATCCTCAAGCTTTATCGGCCCTTTTCACGTACGACACTTTATCGTCCACGTCCGTTTACCCTTAACGTGAGTCATATTTGGCTTATACTTCTTCAATGTCGTCACGTGGGATACATCGTATACTTAGGACAGATTAGTCAACAAGGCAATTTGCTAGATCATATCTCCGATCATTTCCCGAATATCGAACAATCTGACATGCCTCGGCTCAACTTTTCTTTTCTGTCAAACTAGAATAATCTTTCCATTGATGAACACTTTGGCTGTCACTTAGTTCCCAATCTCAAGCTTTAAAAGTCGTCGTCTCCGATTGTGAGACCTTTCTGACAACTCTACTTATCTGTCCGACTCAAAGTCCGTTCACAATGTCAGGAAGCTTACTGACTTAGTTAGTCTATCAACTGCTATTCTGATGGAATCGGGTTTTCTCCGGCTTCACTTTGATCCTATTATAACATCCTTGGGATCATGTCACATTTCCATTCAAAATTTTCCTCCTTGAGTTTCACCTCATTGGGTACACACAATCATTCCTAGAATCTCAAGATTTCTATTCCCAAATATATGGAAATCCGACTTTCTCTCATCGACATCCACCTTAATGACTCTTCGTATCTCACAATCCACATAATGCCATTCCTTGTCCTGGGCCTGGATTTTCAACTAATCCTCAAGGCGGTCAACAAATTCCACATCCAGTTCACCTCAAATTTAATTTCCAAGTCCCTGAGCTTTCCCAACGAGGTTCATTCCTTGATCACCCCATACGTCCCAATCGACTCACGACTTAACGTATCTATTACTCATCCAATCTTTCCATGGCGATACAGGGTGTTGCAGTCAAATTTCCGTAGGGGTAAGTACAGCGCAAGTGCCATAACTTTTGTACGGAGGACACTTAAGTGCCATAACTTTTTTTTGGCTCACTTGAGTACTATAACTTTCAAAAAAATGATCACCCAAGTGCCACTTTCGAGTTGATCGTGAGAGCCCGAAATCGCGGCTTTTCCGGTCAAACGGTGACCTTCCCGGCGAGGCGAGCACCACCACCTTGAAGAGGGGGTGTCGGTGAATTATTCCATGGCTTCCGTTTGTCTCGAAATTTCCGTTTTGGCCTCCGTTGACAAATTTCGAGCCAATTTGTGTGACTACGAAGCATTTTTACCTTCGTCAACGAAGGCCAAAACGGAAACTTCGAGACGAATGAAGGCCATGGAATTATTCACCGACACCCCCTCTTCAAGTTGGTGGTGCTCGCCTCGTTGGGAAGGTCACCGTTTGACTGGAAAAGCCGCGATTTCGAGCCCTCACGACCAGCTTGTCAAAGAGGTTGGTCGTGAGGGCCCGAAACCGCGGCTTTTCCGATCGAATGGCTTGAAATTTGTGTGACTACGAAGCATTTTTACCTTCGTCAACGGAGGCTAAAACGGAAATTTCGAGACGAACGGAGGCCATGGAATGATTCACCGACACCCCCTCTTCAAGTTGGTGGTGCTCGCCTTGCCGGGAAGGTCACCGTTCGACCGGAAAAGCCGCGGTTTCGGGCCCTCATGATCAACTCGAAAGTGGCACTTGGGTGATCATTTTTTTGAAAGTTATGGCACTCAAGTGAGCCAAAAAAAAGTTATGGCACTTAAGTGTCCTCCGTACAAAAGTTATGGCACTTGCGCTGTACTTATCCCAATTTCCGTCATGCGTCAGGTAATTCTTTTCACGTGGCCTCAACTGGCATGATGTATAATTCGCTACTCTACCGTGTTGCATCAATACACTCCCAAGTCTTTTTAATGAAGCGTCACTATAGATCTCGAATCCTCCTGGTTCTGGTTGAATATTCAATACCGGGCAATTATCAACCTATGCTTCAGCTCTTGGAACTCCATTCATACTTATCATTCCATTCAAACTTGGTTTTCTTTCTTAAACAGCCATGTCAACAGCACAGCTATCGACGAGAATTCTTCTACCAAATGTCGATGATTGTCAGTAAAATCTAGAATACTGTGAGCCTCAGTTATTGGTATCCATCTCGGCCACTTAGTCCTTGTCTTGACCTTAGTTGAATCTACAAGAATTCCATCTTTTGAAATATATGATCAGGGGACGCAACTCTATTGAGCCAAAGTTCGCACTTGCCATGCTCGGCGCGAAGTGCGCGATCTCTTGAGGTTCATAGTATCTCTGTCGATTGTAACCTACGCTCTTTGGAGTTGTCGCATACACGAAACTATCGTCAACGACCACCATGACAAACTAACCCACAAGTTCTTTAAATTCCCAGCTCCTTAAGTCCACAGAAACAGTGGGTTATTCTCTAAATCGTGAGACATCGCTATGCACTCATAGTGCCCACACCTCATTCGTTAAGTAGTCGTAATTGTATCTCCTGTTCATATCTTTAACGGAAAATTTCCAGCCCGTAACACAATCTTAGGAACATTCTCCTTTCGGAGTCCCCATTGATGACATCAAATCCGTGGTTCAATCTCGGAGAACAATGGGGTCCTTACAATTGACCAAACAGATCATTGATCCTCAATAGTAGGTACTTACTCTTTTCCGCTAACTGCTTGAACTACTAGTAGTTTACGTACCCTCTCGATGTCCTATCCTTTTTCCTTACACACACTATAGGAACTCTCCACGGAGGCACACTAGGGCGGATAAAATTTTATCCACGAGTCCTTACATTTGGACTTTCAATTCCTTAAATTTTTAATAAGAACATTCAACACTGCGCCCTCGAAATCAGCTTCACCCCGGGGCCAATTCTTTTACAATTCCACTTTCCATTCTAGTGGCAACCCGGTAATTCCTAAGGAAAGACCTTGAAAGGTCACACACCTCGTTTACTCTTTCAACTTTAATTCCGTCACGATCGGGTCAACTACATTCACCTCGTATACTTCGTAACTATCATCGGGTATCTAGTCACCTCAAACGAGGACATTCAAGGAATCGAGATTCCTCCTCGATTTTCCTGAAGACCAATCCTAAGACATTCAACTGGGTTGAACTAGATCATCCTTTAGTCGCGATCCATAATGTCTTTCTGTTTTATTAGCCAATCCATTTCAATTACCCACTCAAAATCGCACTTGACCAACACTGTCAAGTTGACACTCTTTTCTCTACTCCCGATTACTATCTCGCAGTTAAGACACTTTAACAACACCATCACCTTATCAATCGAGGAATCGTCACACCAAACGTGACTCAAGCACAACAGACTCAATCCCATCCAGTTTAACTAGTTGTTTCAACTCTTACTTTCGATGCAAGCTTTAAAACTGTTCGTTTGACGATTCGGCTTTCTAATATCCTTTCTAACTGGTGGAACAAATCGCCTGTTTCCCCGTCATCTGTCTCTTCTCGAGGCGGCGGTTATCCTTAGTTTGAGTAAATCACTATCCAGAAGTAGTTGCACTTTTCAACTGATCTCACTCTATCACTTGAGCTCATTCATACACTTCCCCATCATTCCTGATGTTCAGTGAGATCATTAGGTTTTAGAGATCCGACTTCAATCCTTCTTGGGATTTCTGAACCTTGTCCTGTGGATTCTCAACCAGTCAAATGGACTCCGTTTCATATCGTTCCACAGTCATCTGCCCTCGGCAAATCACCTAAACTCCGTCAGTTCTCTTCTCTTGGCACTCTCTGGAAAATATTTTCCCATAGGAACTGTTAACAATCATGGCTCGAATCTAGATTGTTGGCTCGAATCTAGGCTGTACTCATTGGGGATATCTTATCTTTGTCGATCTTCCACCAATATTTAACATTGTCTTGTGGCTAGTACCTCGCCAACGTTACTTTCTTAGTTTCGGTGCACCCCAAAATCTCAAAGGCTTTCTCTAATTCCTACATCCACCTCGGTGCAATCTCGGAATCACCCTTACCATTGACTTTATACGATTTCAACCTGAGAAACCATTTCAACAACTAGCGCCTTTGCCTATTGGCCACTATCTGAGTTTGGCCTAACTGACATTAATCCCACTCATAGTAGTAATCACTGCAGCCTCGATAGCCTAGGCAATAACGGCAGCCCCTTTCCCGAGCTTGCCTGCCTATACATTTCCTATTTCTTATAGGGTTTGAGTCATAACCTCTAATATTAAGTCTTGGGCCTCTTGGCCTACTGCACTTAAATACCTTTGGGTTTTCTTACCCTTTCTCCTCAATCTTACTGCCTCAATGATCACTTACCTGCTATAATTCCATTCAGGAGTTAGGGACCTAAACCAATCTAACCGGTCTAAGGTCCTAGGCAGGTATCACAACAACATCAACCACTTAGCATGTGCCCAAATACAAACAGCGCAAGACCTCAAACAAGGAGGTACACATACTCACCTCAAGTCCCGTTGCACCTGCACACCAATCAATATCACACATCAATCAATCAACAATCACAACAACAGTCTCGAGTACGTGTAGCACTAGGTATATCTATGGCTCACTAAGGTTTCTCAAATCAACCATCACTATTCTGAGTCTCCACTACTTATTACTCCAAACTCTGATCATCTTAAATCGAGCTGTCCTTGCTTTGATACCAATTTAGCCGGGTTGTCACGCCCCGACTCAAATCCAATGCTTTCCACACCTCATTTCCATGAGTCGAACGATGCGACATCCCAGGAGTATGTCACCTACTCAACGGTTTTGCATCAGAGTCAATTGTAGCGGAAACAAATAATTAAACCATGACAAATAAATTGGAGAACACCAGAATTAACTAGCACGCCCAACCACCAACAATTACAAACCTTACAGTACCACATAAATTTACAACATCCATGTGTAAGTACACCTATACAATACCCGTCCGCCATTCCTTGAGTCCATAAAATCTATATGTACACCCACTATGATTACCTTAAAAATCATACACCAAAAAGTGGATGCCCTATCTACCAAAACGGTACTACACGAACATTAACTCATCGCCTCCTCATTAGTCCTTATGTCCTCGACACGACTTCCATTTAGAGTGCACTCCATGAAATTATCCTCGGTGTGCATGACTGTACCAAATGTTCTGGCAGCGGTGGTGTCAACTGATTCCTTGTTCAGGCGGGTTATCTAAAATGGTTTGGTTTATGCAACCATGAGACACTTCTCAGTAAGTACACCCCTAAACCCAACCTAAGCTATCACGTACCTCCAGACAATCACATAGACACACGTGCATTCGTACACATCAAACAATTACATTGCAGGCGCATCAAATAATATAGTCAAACTCAAATATGCGTACACCCGTACACAATCACAATCACATCGTATGCAAACACGTGCATGTATCGTTCTCATCCCATTATTCCTTCCATTCTCATTTTCACTTTCACATCCAGTCGCTAGTGACCCGCGTTGAAGTACACGCCTCAGGCACACTGCGACCCTTCATTTTCCATTTTCACTCTCTAGTGACCCGTATTGAAGTACATGCCTCAGGCACACTGCGATCATTCATTTTCCTCTTTCACTCGCTAGTGACCCGCATTGAAGTACACGCCTCAGGCACACTGCGATCATTCATTTTCCTCTTTCACTCGCCAGTGACCTGCATTGAAGTACACGCCTCAGGCACACTACGATCATTCATTTTCCACTTTCACTCGCCAGTGATCCGCGTTGAAGTACACGCCTCAGGCACACTGTGATAATTCATTTTCCACTTTCACTCGCCAGTGACCCACGTTGAAGTACACGCCTCAGGCACACTGCGATCATTCACCACATTCGGCCCGCGTACCCGTTCACGCCTCAAGCCCCAATCGCGACCTGAGCATCACACGCCCCAGGCCCGATCCCAACTCATCCCACGCCAAATGCGACAGGCCTACATGATTGGAACCCGAGCTTATGATGCCTCGGTCCAATCCTGGTCTCACCCAAACTGATTGTGCCTCGGACCGTTTCTTATACTTACTTTTTCAAGCCTCAGCCTGTGCCAAATGCAACAGACCTATATGATCGCTGCCCGAGCTTATGATACCCGGCCCGATCCCATTCTCGCACTTACGCACCTTCACATAACTTCCACAGTCACATGCCTCACCATTTTTCTTTCTTACTCATGCACATGCTCATCAAGCATTTACCACACTCAATTGGCCCATCACACGCGGTTCGTGCACGCATCAATTAACACATAAAACATGCTCACTCAGTATTCGACATGGTCAATTTCAACAATTAATTTAATCTGGCCCACACGTGCACATAATCAAACATATTTTAATCCATCAAATCATGGTTCAATAAACACATAAGATCGCTCATAGGCCCACAAACACAACCACGTTCATAGGCATAATTTCGACATTTCCAATTCTATTAATCACCACAATCCAGCCATACTACCACAAACTAAACCGACACCACTTGTCCTTAAATCGAGCCCTAAGCTCGCCAATTCCATTCCACAACATCCGACACTCTTTTTAGTCTCATTCCAGCCTCGAAACATCTTCATTTCATCCTCATGTCACCTCATATAACACACATTCAATCCTAAATTTCGGTCACAAGGCAACAACTATTCAACCCCGACACCCCCACCACAATAATTCAATGATGGCCAAAACACGTAAATTGCCAATTTTCTCCAACCAAATGGCATTGGATTAATTCCGATCCTTCACGACATTTTCTCGCCATTAAATAATGATTCTAAAAATCCAACTTGCATCCCGAACAAATCATCACAGCCCCATGAACAGTAAATCATAGCTCGTGAACAGTAATTCGCAGCCCCTATTATTCTGAATTTTCTAATAAAAATTTTTTGGTTTCAATTCTAAGGGCCGCCACCTAATCCCACTTCTAAATCATGTCATTCCGCACCTACCCTATGCCCAGTTTTGCCTAAAATCGCCTATCGATACCTAAAATCCTAAATTGGGTTTAGATTGCGACTTACCCGTTTTCTAGACATCGCGGCTAGAACGGAGAGTGGCGGCACTTAATCGAGGACGGCGGGAATGGTGTACGGCTCCCGGGTGGTGGTGATCGACTTGGGCGGCGACGGCGCGGCTTGGGCGTGAGAGAGAGAGTCACGGTGGGGAGAGGGTTTCACGGCCAAAAAAAGAAAAGGGGAGGGGATTCACGGTGGAAGGGGGAGAGAATTGAGAGAGAGTGTGTGTGTTCTTGGACCAAATAGTAGAATTTGACCAATTGCGGAAATGAGCAAAATGCCATTTACTCATATTTTTAATCCGACGGTCCCGATTCGATCTTATCTTGATCCGACGGCCGAGATCGATTCTTGCACAAAAATATCGAACGGTATACTTGTAATTTCCAAAATATCCAAGGGTAAAATTGTCCAATTAAAATTTTGGGGCAAAATTACCAAAATGCCCTTTACCCTTAAAACATACCCTTTAATAAATCCTAGGGGTATTTTGGTCACTTCCTCCGTTTCTTGTCTAAATTGAATTTTTCCGAAGAAATTGAGCGCACCAAAAATTCATACGTGTCATGTGCAACGTCGTCCTAATGTTCCGTCGTGACTTCCTAATTTTCCGGTGTCCAATTTGGGCAAAAATTCAATAAAGAAATTCTATTAAACGCAACTCGAGCGTTTCTCGAGCTAACCGGCGGCTTGCTAGGGAAATTCACAGAATCGACTCATGACTGATATTGAATCGAGTCACGTGCAAGTTCGTTCGGTGCGTGACGACCTCGGTTATCATTAAAATTGCGAAGATCAATCACTTGATCCGAGGGGTATGATCATTCGGTATAATTTCAAAATCATTCATCAAGTCGTTTCGTGGTCTAACGGAATCACCCGCGATCCACTACTAGGGCAGTGACGAACTGACCCCTAACTATCCTTGGATCGGCTAACAGTAGTTCAAAATATCACTTCTGCGATTTAATGGTCAAAATCCATTCACAATCGAATTTTCTTAGTTGCGCGAATTTAATTCACCTATTAGCCTATCCCTAATGGTTAGCATTCCCAGGAATGATCAATTCCGGGCAATAATTTACTGCGAGTACATATAATAAAACTCAATTATTCAATAAATTCCAATTGGTGGAATTTCGGAATGTCACAGAACCAACCTCCAGATTCCATATCATTGGTTGCCCCGCATATGTCCTGAAGAGGACTTGGGTCATAAGCTAAAGCAGCGACAGTTGCTAAAGCCAAGATGAGAAAGCTAATGGGAAGAAACTTCATTGTGGTTGTGAATAGAAGTTGGGGCCTTGATCGCAAGTTCTAATCCTTGCACAGACTAGTATTGCTTGAGGGAGGAGTGAGGACTTGCATGGCAACATGCTTTCTCTTTATAGATGAAAATGTTTGACCCAGTAATTAGTTCATCAGCAGGTTTTCATGCAGATTACTACCAAGTGTTCTGAGGTTTTATCTATTTTCCCCTTCTCACCTTATAACAACTACGACGACTTGGTGATTTGTTTCATTTCCTCTCCTCCAGCTGAAAGAACGCATATCACCTGATATTGAATTGGTCTTTGATGAATTTTTGAATCCTCGTACCGTTTCTTCTTTGTTTCTTTTACAACTCTTTTACCACTCAAAGAAGATCGAAAATATCTAGAAATGCGCTCTTTTGTCGCACAAAAGTTGATGAGCTTAGTATTTCAGATATGATAAGCTCATCGATGATGATTTTATCATTTAATACAATTTTTCTTATTTGTCATAAAATACTTTTAGTAGATTTTCTTTTTCCCGAGCTAGATTCGTGGGTGTAGGAAATAAGATCCTGTTCTTCTCCCAAGTTGCCACTTGTCAGCAGCCCAATGAAAAAGAAGGTTTTAGTTCCACTTTCTTTATAAGACATGACTTATTTAATGATTAAAGGTGCGATTATATGGAGATATAATTTATTCTGGAAGTTACCTTGCATATTACCAAGTCTTCAAAGTAGAATCTATTTCCCGCTTCTCAAGTCCAAGGACGAACCATTCCACAACAACTGTGAGGACTTGGTAATTCGTTTGGTTTCCTCTCCCTCCAGCTTGAAGAAGGCACGTCGTCTGATATGGAAGTGGTCTGCGATAACTTTTACATCCTTGTACCGTTTTTTCTTCACTTTTCTTGTGAAAAAAGGTAAACTCTCTAGCATCATCAATGCAGCCTGATCAAGTAAAGACCATTTCTTGTGCCGCAATGGGATATCTCGAAAAGAACGTATTGGTTATCTAGATTGCACAAGGAGAACAATATCCATATCCATCTTCATCCCGAAAATACTCCTGTCATCGATGTCCCCCATCTTTGTTACCCAATACCAAAGTTCTTAACATTTACTTGGTTGCATTACACTCTTTCGTTGCACCAAAATGGATAAAATAATCATTCTTGCATAAACGATAAGCTCGTTACTGCGGTTTGACCATTTAATGTCATTGGCGCCTTTTTTTTTTTTCTGTTTTCCCGAGCATGGTTCGCAGATTGTAAGTAATAAGAGACTGTTCTTGTCCCAAGCTGCCACTTCTCTGCATCCTAATGAAAAGAAAGTCATAGATCGACTTTGTTTATGAGCATTTAATCCGTTGGCCATCAACGAGACCTGGCGATGGCTGGCAGAGGGAAAAAGGAAAAAAGAAAAAAAGAAAAAGAAAAAGAAGAGAAGAGGAGGAGGTCGTCTCAAAAATATATTATATTATTGCATGTTAGTTGGATGTTGGGCGTATTATACTACTTAATATATTCTCCACTTGCCATTATTTTGTTATCATGTTCCACTTGTCTGGAAGTTACCTGGTGCCTTCCTTCATCTGTTAAAAAATACCATTCAGACTAAGCACCACATACGGGACTAAGTTTGAGGAAATATTTGGTGAAAGTCTTAGAAGGCGAGGAGGTCGTCTCGGAAATATATTATATGATTGCGTGCTCTATAGATGTTGGACGTGTTGGAAAACTTAATATATGTTCCACTGCCATTACTTTGTTATTGTGTTCCACTTGCCTGGAAGTCAACGGCCTTCCTTCATAACAATTCTTTTTTATGTTTTCATTTTTTTTCTCTTCTACCTCCTTGAAGTCTTCCATGGCTGTTGGCCCACATTCAGGCGTCTTCTTGGCAAGCTCTTCAGACCTGGCCGTCCATGGCCATCAGCACCAAACGAGCCATCGTTGCACGTGGCCATGGCTTGAGCTGATCTTCGTTTATCACGAAATCCTCCATGAGCTGGTAGTCATTAATCCGCTATCACTTCAACAGCCAGAGGTTGCACTTGGTCAACAGCGTAACAGTCGGGCCTCATAGCGGCCTCCAGCCCCTTCCACTTCTGCTGCTTTCGGCCTCACGTTTGAGGGCAGTGCCGCCGGCTCAAACTTCTTCTTCTTGTCGGAGCCATGCTGCCTGGGGTCGCCAGACTAGCAATTCATGGTTTTCTTTTCAAAGCTATCCCATGGTTCTTTGGGGGACTAAATCAACTTATTGAGAAAGAGATAGAAGAGCTTTGGGATCAAATTGAATATATGCTTTTAAGCGTAAAGAGAGAGACAACGGCTCGTTTGGTGCCGGTGTCCATGCACAGCTATTTGAAGAGTGGGCCAAGGCAACGCTTGAATGCCCATGGTCATGTGAGATGGCCAAATTTGGAGGTGAGCTTGAGACCTGCAACTTTCCTCCAAGAATCAAGAAGATGAGCAATGAAACGATGGGAAAAAAAGAAGAAGAAATGACTAAGGACAAAAATGACCCTGCTTGTGCTACGGGAACAAGCATGCACTTGCCGACCGGGAAGCTTAATCTCTTGTTTGTGACCAAATGGTCACTTCGGACCCATATTTGAAATTAAATGGTTAGATCAAATTCAATTACTCGACGATTTCCTTAGACTCATGTCCATCTTCATGATATGTCTAAGTCTGTTTTCAGTTCAATTGTCATGTAGAGTCATACATCATTCCAAGCTAAGGTTGAGAAGCAACTTAGCTTTATCGTTCTTTTGGAAATTGTCAAAATAAGTGCATAGGAAGTAACGCATTCATGTCTCTATATTTCCCCTTTATGTCCATCGATGAGCTATTTGAGATTGTAATATTGATTGCTTCAAGAAAGATGTGACATCCTGAAAATTGGTCCATTTAGGATTTGTAAAATACTGAGTTTTATGAAATATACTCGTGGTAAATTCTCGCTCGGAACTGGTCATTACTGGGATGTTAATCAATAGGGAAAGGCTAATCGAGGAATTAAATTCGAGCGACTAAGAGAAAATTCGATCGTGAATTGATTTTCGACCATAAAATCGCTGAGATGATATTTTAAGCCACTATTGGCCGATCCAAGGATAGTCAGTGGTCAGTTTGCCATTGTCATAATAGTAGATCGCGGGTGATTTTACTGGACCACTAAATGAATTGATGAACGATCCTGAACCTATACCAAATGATCGTGCCCCTCGGATCTAGTGATTGATCTTCGTGATTTTAATGACAACCGATATCATCACGTACCGAATGAACTTGCACGTGACTCGATTTATTATCAGTCACGGGTCGAATATGCGAATTTTCCCAACAAGCGACCTGTTAGTTTGAGAGACGCTTGAGCTGCGTTTAATAAAGTTTAATTATTTAATTTAGCCCAATTTGGACATCCGAAAATTAGGAAGTCACAACGGGACGTTAGGACGACGTCGTAGTTGGAACATACAAATTTGGAATGTCCCGAATTCTTCAGAAAAATTCAATTTCAATGAGAAATAAGGAAAGTGACCATTTTACCCCTAAGAATTTGTAAAGGGCATGCTTTATGAGGGATGGGCATTTTGGTAATTTTGCCCTAACTTTTTGATTGAATATTTTTGCCCTTGAAATTTTATGAAATTCCCAAAATACACTTTGATATTTTTGGATAAGGTTCGATCTCGGCCATTGGTTTCAAGATAAAATCAAATCTTGGCCGTTGATTAAAAAGGTTAGATAAGGGCATGATGGTAATTTGTCATTTTTGTCTAAATTCCACTATTTGAGTCAAGACCTCTCTCTCTCTCTCCTTATTTCCTCTCTCTCTCATCTCATGGCATCTCTCTCCCTCTCCCTCACCCATCGAACCAGCCCCCTCCCCTCGCCGAGCAAGCGCACGCCGGTCACTACCCTACCGGATCGCCACCGCCGAGCAGCGCCGCCATACCAATCGCCACCCCATTCCACTCTAGCCGAGTTAGTCTAGAGTCTGGTAAGTCATAATCTAACTCTTGCCTAGGACATTGGATATTACCAGGCTCGTCTAGACGCGATTTAGTGTAGTTTTAGGGGCTGTTTAGAGTTGGATTAGGGGCTAATTGTGATGGAATTAAGTGTTGAAATTGTGGACGGATCATGGCTGAGAAGTGGGCTGGATTATGGTGATCTAGAGACCAATTTAGGGGCTACCTAAGACTGATTTATGAGCTGGGTTAGAACTAGAACTTGAATTTTTGAAGTTCGGTGTGAATCTCGGATTCGCTGTTACTGTACGTCTTCGATTTACTATTTTTGTGGAGAATTTTGTGGGCCGAATTTGAGGATGTTTTCTTCACTAAAGTTGTTCCTAACATCTTAAAGTATAACATATTTTAAATTTGGAAGTTTTGGAGGTCATTTGAGTTGCACGAAAATCCATTCTCAGACCGTATCAAAACTGCCCGGAATACTGTTTATCCCGACCTTCGTGTCTTACTGAATTTTTATAAAATTTTTCAGATCTATTTTCAACAAATTTCCTTCACAAATGTTGTTGGCGACTTTCTTTTCTATGACATATAAAAATTTCAAAGCTTTTCAAGGTGATTTGGATGTTGAAAGAAATGTATTTTGAGGACAAAACGGTCTGTTAGAGCAAACTGATTTTGGTCCGATTTCGAGGGACAAAAAGGCATGGTTGCAGATTGAACCGAATTTCATGTTCTTCATAAGAAATGTTTATCAAGATGTTTTTTTATGATATATCCAAAATTTAGAATTTTTGGAGTTCGTTTACTATTTATTTTGATGGGATTTCAGTCACTGTGTAAACTGCCCAATTTTAACCCGATTCTTTGGATGTTCATTTTATGAGCGGAATGGTGAGGGTGTCGAGGTTGAATAGTTGCTGCCTCATGAGTGGAATTTATGCGTGAATGTGTGTTATATGAGTTGATTTGAGGATGAAATAAGGATGTTTTGAGGTTGGAGTGAGACTGAATAGAGTGTCGGACATTGTGGGATGGAATTGGTGAGCTTAGGGCTTGATTTAAGAACAATTGGTGTCGGTTTGGTGTATGGTAGTATGGCTGGATTGTGGTGTTTAATATGCTTGGAAATGTCAAATTTATGCCTATGAACGTGGCTGTGTTTGTAGGCCCATGAGTGGCCCTGTGTGTTTATTGAACTGTGATTTGATTGATCGAAATATGCTTGATTATGTGCACGCGTGGACCGGACTGAATTAATTATCAAATTGGCCATGTAGAATGCTTAGAGAGCATGAAAAATACATGTAAATTGATGCATGCATAGGCCACGTGTGATGGGCCAATTGTGTGTGACAAGTGATTGTTGAGCATGTGCATGAGCAAGAGAGTGAATTTGGTGTGGCATGTGCGATCGTGAGAATTGTGCCATCCTGAGGAGTGTACTTTGACGCGGGATGATGCCCGGTATTACCGGAAGACTGCCAACCTAAGGCGTGTACTTCAACGTGGGTTATACCGTAGGTGGTGGGTATTGAGCCTGAGGCTTGTACTACAATGCGGGCAAGAGACATGGCCTGAGGCATGTACTGTAATGCAAGCCGAGAAGTGCTGGGAACATGGCCAACCTGAGGCGTGTACTTTAACGCAGGTTGTGCACTAGGAGAATGGATGTTGAGCTTGAGGCGTGTATTTCAACGCGGGCAAGAGACATGGCCTGAGGCGTGTACTGTAACGCGGGCCCTGGAGTGTTGTGATGAGTTGGTTGCAGTGTACTTGAGGCGTGAACTGTAACGCAGGTCATTGGCGAGAGTTGTGGAAAAAGATGTGATGAAACGGGAACAAATGCACGAAATGTCACAAGAACATGCATGTGAGTGGAATAGTGCTATTGTAAGTCTAACATGCAGGTTACGTGTATTGAGAATCAGGTGAATACGATTGTGTGGATGCTATTTGTTTGTTGCTTGATTCAGTGTCTGAACTTGTCTGGAATACGTGGTAGCCTATATAAGGTTTAGGTTGTGAACTTATTGAGAAGTGTCTCATGGTTGTCTCAACCAAATCATTTCAGAGCACCTACCCGAGCCATTAACCTTCCGCCGCCGTCACAGTGTTTTAGAGCTATTATGCACTCTGATCATGATGTTGTAGGATAACCCGATCGAGATTGAAGTCGAATCGGAGCCGTCGGATGAGCATGTGCCTGATGAGGATTCGGATGAGGATTCCGAAGAGAATGAGTCAAAGTGGACGCCATCTAGAGGGTGTAGGGATTAGTTTGGAGCTAAGGAAGACTTTGGAAGTGTCCCATTTTGGTGTAGTGCTTACCCAGACTATTGATCTTTCTGTGATATCGGTGATTTACAGTTTAGTTGTTCAATGTACATATTTTGCTTTGTGGCTTGTAAATTGGCAGTCGTTGCATGAGTTTATATTGTAAATGGATATTGTACTTAAATCAAGGTATAGTACGTGATTTGGTGGTTTGACAATTCATTCTCCCTAGTACCCCAGGTAAATTATTGTTTGGGTGTTTGATGTTTCCGCCGCGATTAAACTCTGATGGGCTCGTTTGGGTCGGCTACATTTCCTGGGATGTCGCACTAATTTGACCGAAGAGGGATGTCGCGAGCTCGATGGAGTTCGGGGCATGACAAAAGAGATCAATGCCATCCATATCTTATTCAAGGTTTTGACTTTGTCCATGCATACACATTTATAAATGATATTGTAGGCCACGACAATCCTGGAAATAATTGTCCAGCCGAAATTATGAGGTTTCAACCCGACATTGTGATTGTAGATGGAGAATGAGTGCAGGAAAGATGTTTCTTCAGGCCATACTAAAGAAAAAGTAAAGTTATCCGCAGAATTTAGTATGTCGGTAAAAAAATGAGAAATGTCGTCAGTAGTAATTTATCAAATTTGAATTTGATACTCTAAGGAAATTGACATATTGTGGTGAACATCTCCTTTCAAGATAATGATGGAAACAAAGCGGTTCTTTTTTCTTTTTGGCCACCTAAGGGACGGATGTATTGACAATCGCCCTGATGATTTCTTTAAATTGTCTCTGTAGTCAATCACAAGATTGTCTTAAATGAGACTATTTAATAGGGTTGGACATTCTTTGCATGATACCCTTTTTGGAGTATAAATTCCGTTGATGTGGGAAGCAATATTTAATATTAGATAATATCCTTCCCAGTTCCGAATTGTACATAGTTTAATGTTATTGCACACTGATTTTCCATTTATAGACATTCGGTTGAGGAATGCGTACAAGTATCCGGATCATGTCATATGAGAGAGAGACAGAGAGATAAAAATCTTTTATTGGATACCAGTCCAGAGAGAGGGAACAATGTTTTATTCAAAATCAATAATACATGTGGTATGTAGTTTAGTTATGTGTCTAACGCAACCACTTATGGAAATAAGATTAATATCGTAACTCTCATAATTCAATTAGTTTTTGCAACTTATGATAAATTCATTTAGTTGTTGTCGTACCAAAACTGCGCCTGGAGGTAGTCAACAACCTTCTTGTCCACTTGGAAGGCCTTGGTAAGAACATCAGCAGAAATGGGTGGCTTCGCTCCGAAGACAGCATTAGCAATGGTAATGACTCCTGGGTTCTGGCTGCTAAGACCGGAAAAGGCCAGCGCATACGTGTTTCCGATATTCAACTGGAAGTGAATGAGACCAATAGGGAACACAAACACATCCCCCTTGTACAGGACTTTGGTGAAGAGTGTGTTGTTTAATTGGTTGGATGTGACAAAACCAACAAGTAGCGTACCCTCCACCACGACTAGAACCTCGGTGCCACGAGGGTGAGTGTGGGGAGGATTTAGGCCGCCGGGAGCGAAGTCAATGCGAGCCATGGATATTCCAAGAGTGTTGAGTCCTGGAAATTGATCGACAAAAGCCTGTGTGACTTTTGATCCGAGCGGATTCGATGTGTTTCCAGGAGTTCTGAACCCCATAAAGAGGAAATCATCAGCTGTGGTTTCTTTTGGGTCCTTGCAGAACTTTCCATTCACAAATACTGCAACAGAAAAAAAATTGGTGTTTCAGTTTCGACATCATAAGCCAGATATGAAAGACATGACTAATGCAAGAATTGAGGAACCAACCTCCAGATTCCATATCATTGGTTGCCACGCATATGTCCTGAAGAGGACTCGGGTCGTAAGCTAAAGCAGCGGCAGTTGCTAAAGCCAAGATGAGAAAGCTAATGGGAAGAAACTTCATTGTGGTTGTGAACAGGAGTTGGGGCCTTGATCGCAAGTTCTAATCCTTGCACAGACTAGTATTGCTTGAGGGAGGAGTGAGGACTTGCATGGCAACGTGCTCTCTCTTTATAGATGAAAATGTTTGACCCGGTATTTAGTTTGTCAGCAGGTTTTCATGTAGATTACCAAGTCTTCAGAGGTTTTATCTATTTCCCCCTCTCTCCCTATAACAACTACGAGGACTTGGCGATTTGTTTCATTTCCTCTCCTCCAGCTTAAAGAATGCAAATCACCTAATATTGAAATGGTCTTTGATGTATTTTTGAATCCTCGTACCGTTTCTTCTTTGTTTCTTTTACAACTCTTTCACCGCTCAAAGAAGATTGCCAAGTAAAGAGCATATCTAGTGCAGGGTTTAACATCTTACAGAGACTATAAATATCTAGAAATGCACTTTGTTATCGCACAAAAGTTGATGAGCTTAGTATTTTAGATATGATAAGCTCATCGCTGATGATTCGCTCATTTAATACAATTTTTCTTATTTGTCATATGATACTTCGTTTAGATTTTCCTTTTCTAGAGGTAGGTTCGTGGGTGTTAGGAAATAAGATCCTGTTCTTCTCCCAAGCTGCTACTTGTCAACAGCCTAATGATTAAAGATGCGATTATATGGAGATATAGTTTAATTAGGAAGTTACCCTGCATATTACCAAGTCTTCAAAGTTGATTCTATTTCCCGCATCTCAAGTCCAAGGATGAACCTTTCCACAACAACTGTGAGGACTTGGTGATTGGTTTGATTTCCTCTCCCTCCAGCTTGAAGAAGACACGTTGTCTGATATGGAAGTGGTCTTTGATAACTTTTACATCCTTGTACTGTTTTTCCTTCACTTTTCTTGTGAAAAGAGGTAGACTCTCCAGCATCATCAATGCAACAGGATCAAGTAAAGACAATTTCTTGTGCGACAATCGAATATCTCGAAAAGATTGAACTGGTCATCTAGATTGCAAAAGGAAAACATGTCACGTCCCAAACCTTATCGAGCACGCGACACCCTTCTTACCCGATTAATGCGACATCTTAGGGTATCGCCGACCTCACTTATAATTATAAGAGATTTATATTGACAGCGGAAACCATAAATACCGGGACAATAATATCTGGGGTAATCGGGGAGAATGCACATATTCGTTTCTCATTCAAACTTATATAATATTTACAACTTACATACTGCTATACACATATGCACACTATACTATAAACAATCGATATTCAAAACGATCGATGACCTGGGTATTCTATCCTCAAAATTGATACTCTCCAAAAAGTCTAATCCCAACTCCTACTCTAACCCATACGCCCTCTGCTTGGCATCCACTCTGAATTAGACTCTTCTTCATCTGAATCTGAGTCCCCCTGGACAGTCTGCTCTTCCGAGGACTCCAGCTCGGCCTCAATCTCGATTGGGTGGTTTATATCACCCAACTCAGTTGGAACCTCGACCCGTTCCTCCTCGACCGACTCCCAAAAAAAATTGTCCTTAGGCACAAAATTAGGGTCCATCCACTGTTCATACGGGAGTATATACTCCGGTTCTTCTTCAGGCTCTGTGACTCGGGAGGCTCATCCTCGGGTTTGACCTAGGCCTCTCCTTCTTTCGGTTCTTCCTCTGGAATCGGTTCAAGATCCATGTCCATTGGATCGTACCCACCTACGACTCATCAGGTTCTGGCTCATGCTCGGCCTCCGAGGGCTTAGGTGCTACAGGCGCTTGTTGCAATCCAGACTATGCCAGACTAGTCTCCACACTAGTCAACTCACCGTCAGGAGGAGGTATAGCAGACAGGTCCCAGTCCCCAACTCCGTCAAAGGGAATGTCGAATCCGCGAACAAGACTGAACTCATCTACCTCATCCCGAAAGAACCAAGCTATGTATGTATGGGTCTCCCATAGGGGTAATCCTACGTCTACAAAGACTACAGTGGTATGCTTAATCCAGGTCATGTGGTCATCCATAGGAAACTCTACAACATTATGTTCGGTGTGCATTGGTACTCCAAAACGCTCAGGTGACGGCGGCGGCAGAGGATTCATTGTTCTGGCTGGGGTTCTGAAATGTTTTGTTAGAACAACCATGAAAATGCATCTTAGCAAGCACACACCCTAAACCCTACCTAGGCTATTGCGTACCTCCAGACAAATACGACAAACAATCACACTCAGCTATTACACCGCAAGTACACAATCTGTACTTACATGGCCTTTCCAGCGTGCAACCTGCACGTTAGTCATAACAGCACTGTTTCACTCACATGCATGTTATACCTATATTTCGTGCATTTGTTCCGACCTCATCACATCTTTTCCACAATTCTTGCCAGTGACCCGCGTTACAGTACACGCCTCAGGTCCACCGCGACTAACTCATAACAACACTTGAGGGCCTGTGTTACAATACACGCCTCAGGCCATGTCTCTTGCCCGCATTATAGTACACGCCTCAGGCTCAACATCTATCCCCTGCGGCACAACCCACGTTGAAGTACACTGTGACATCCGGAAATTTCGTAATAATATGTTTGCGACGTTAGAAATTTCTTCGTTTGAAAATGACACTTAGATTTAAAGCTAAGTATTATCTTCGAGTCAGTAATTCGTGCGGATGCGTAGGAATTTTCGTTGGATCGTATTTCGTGAAGCGCGGATTTAGAAACGTAATCGTACCGAGTCTGACGTGTTTAATATTTAGACGTCGTCGTGTGCGTTAATCGTAGTGCGTTGTTAATTAACTACCGTTGTCTTGGTAACTAGTGGGTATTATTATTATTATTATTATTATTATTATTATTATTAATGATTAATTTTGGTTAAGTAATGTTTTGCTGTAAGTAAAAGGAGAAAGAAATCTTCTCAAAATATCCTCTGGACTTTTCTTTCTCTCACGTGTCTATTGAGGGAAAGTTAATCGAATGCCATCTGTCCCTTGAGCTAGACACCTAAGCCTTGGGTAATCATTTTCCTTGGCCAATACTCCCACAATTAAGTCACTGATTTCTTCCACTTGGCCATGATGAAGAGATAAGATGCCACATGTGAATACAATGAATTTACTCACCCCTTTATATACTTATCAGTTTCATCTTTGCCTGGGTAATTACCGAAGATAATTTCGCTCAAACTAACATTCTCTCCTTCACTTTCTACTCTCACCATCACTGATCGAGAATTTTTTAGAGAGTTTTAACCTTTGGGGTGTTCAAATTCTGCACCAGGTAAGTGAAAACTCTAGATTTAAGCTAAGTAAATCTACTTGACACTTGCAACTTGGTTGCTTGAGAAAAGGTTATTTTGATGTGCAATAGTGAGGTTGTGATGATGGTTGAATATGTTTTTACTGGTTCTATGCACGTTCAAATGGATATGATTTGTTTCCTTAAAGTATGACAATAATCAGCAAGTGAAACGATTAATTCGGAATGAGTAAGTGTAATTTTTGAGGTGATTGTTGGATTCTTATTATTAGTTTATATATGTTTAAAATATGATAGAAAATCATTTTATTCAAAGTAATGATTATGTTTATTTTGATACTTAAAGTAATGATGATGTTTATTTTGATACTCAAAGGGATGATTTTGTTTTTGAAACTGGGCAGATTTTAATCCTCAAAATTTGATTTTGTGTACCTTGAAACTGCTAAGACTTTGTTATCAAAATCTAATTCTGTGTACATTTGAACTTGCTCAGACTTTGCTATCAAAATTTGGTTCTGTCTACTTTTGAAAATTATTTGGACTTTAACTTCATACTTTACCTTCAAATTTTACTTTAGACTTTACCTTCATATTTAACATCCAGACTTTGCAGTTCAGACTCTACTTTTAAAATTGCTTAGCCTTTGCCATTCGAATTTTACTGTTCAAAATTTACTTTTCAGATTCACTGTTCAAAATTTACTATTCAAATTTACTGTTCAGACTTACTTATAAAATTGATTCAGACTTTACTGTTCAAAATCTGCTTCTGAATCTGAATCCGCTTCTGAATCTGAATCCACCTCTGAGTCTGAACCCATCTCCGAGTCTAAACTTGCTTCTGATGATTCAAATTTGCTTATGAATACTAATTTGCTTATGAGCTAAGTTTGCTTCTGAGTTTGAAATGTATTGTTTCATGTTTAAATTACTCGGATGTTGCATTTCATGGCTTTAAAGTACAAAACCTATGATGGCTCGGTATGGGACGGTCCACAGCGGACTTTTGCATATAAATACTTGGTTGTCATGACTTGCATAGGAATAATATTAATTCCGTCGCCCATTTAGTGGTGTGTGATGATGCCCCGTGTGTCGGGATGCCCCGGGGAGTGTTTCGGGATGCCTCGGGAGTAGAGATGCCTTATTGGTCGGGATGCCCCGGGTGTGTGCCGGGATGCCTCAGAGTTGGGATGCCCCGTTGGTCGAGAAGCCGAGGATGAAGTAATGAACCTAATCGCATGAGCATAAATGTTTTATATCATGCTTGCGTCTAAGTGGAAATATCATGATATGCTGCATTATTTAGATTTTGCGACACATCCGGATGGAAAAGGTATAACTTGCATTCAAGTTCTATACATATCGTTTGCTACGCATGCATATGTATTTATGCCAGATGAAGTGGTAAGCGGATTTTCTTAACTTAAAACTAGAGATTTCATTTGATGAGTCTCAGCTCACTCCATTATTTTTTTCAGACTTGTAGGATGGATGTTCTACAACCCCTACATTTTGGAGTTCCCGTTCATTTTGATGCTGTTTATGAGGATGTGTTTAGGCTAGAGTTTGATGATGTATATACTAAGTGTAGTTCTACGATATGGATTGATGTGGGGCTTCCGGAAAGGGTTCCTTATCTTTTTGTTGCTTGGTATTTCAACTTGGAAGGTGAGTTGATTGGCCCGTTCAGAGGCTTCGACCTAAACAATGGTGGTTCCGCAGCAGAGGGTGAAGTGATTGACTCGTGACAGCTTCGGATTTTAGGTAGAATTTTGAACGTAGGATCTAGTTGGAGATAGGCAACCCTGCCCTACCCAGTTTTTGTTTTTTTGTAATTGTATGATGCATTGTCTGGGTTGTAAATCTGACAAGGGTTTATTAATGAGAAGAAAAAGTATTTTGACTAAATTTGTGTGATATTCATGTTTAGTTTTTGACTTTTGCTGGCCATTTTATTAACAATATTAATTAGTACGTGTCGCGCGTGTAAACATTCTGGGGCGTCACATACATGCCTCAGGTTGGCCGTCCTCCAGTAATATTGGGCATCGTTCCGCATAGTCATACCACCTCAGGACGGATCAATTCTCCACGTAATGGTACCACCTCAAGGATTTCCATGGTCACACATGTCACACCACACACAATCTCTTGCTTATTCACATGGTCAATATTCACCTGCCAATAAATTGGCTAAACACACATGACCCGTACACTTATTAATTCACACACATTTCTCGTGCTCATTAAGCATTCAACATGGCCAATTGATAATTAATTCAATTGGCCCCAAACGTGCACATAACAAAACATATCTCAATCAATCAATTGCATATTAATGCATCCAATTTCATCACCACAACTCAACCACATTAAAAACATATAATCAACCTACAAATCGCCATTTTTCCGCATTCAAACTACGGAGAATCAATCCAGCCCTTCATAACATTTTCACATAATTAATCGCCGAATCCAAATACCCAATTTATGTACTAGACAACACATCACAGCACGCATATCAGCCCCTCACAGCCCGCCTTTAGCCTCTAATTTTCCATCAAAATCTCCCAAATTCATTCCTAAGGCTCGTTAATCAGTTCTGCTCCTAAAACCGTGCCAATTTGCGTCTAATTAACTTAATTTCACCCAGAATTTGTCCATTAATACCCGACGCCCTAAATAAAGTTTAAGGTGTGACTTACCAAACTCTAGACTAACGCGGCTAAAGCAGAAAGCGGCGGCGATCGGCGGCGTGGCTCAGCGGTGGCATGGACGGCGTGCGGTAGCTCGACGACGGCGAGTTGCAGCTTGGTCGTTCCTCATGGCCACAGGAGAGAGAGAACCCAGAGGGTGACGGGGACGGCAGTGGCGCGATACGGCGGTGGCATGGTGAGCTACGACAGCGCTGTGGACAGTGGTTGCGGTACGGCATGCGGCAAAGGGAAGAGAGAGAGAGCTTTCAATGGGGGGCTGCCGTGAGATGAGAGAGAGAGAATAAGGAGAGAGAGAAATTTGGACTAAAATAGTCCAATTTTGACCAACGTGGCAAATTACAATCTTGCCCCTCTCTAGTCTTTTTAATCAACGGCCGAGATTCGATCTTATCTTGGAATCGACGACCGAGATCGAATCTTTTCCAAAAATATCCAAAGGCAATTTGAGAATTTTATAAAATTCCAAGAGCAAAATTGTCCAACTAAAACATTAAGGCAAAATGATCAAAATGCTCTTCCCCTCTAATACTTGCCTTTTATTAACCTCCAAGGGTAAAATGGTCACTTTTCCATTTTCTTGCCGAAATTGAATTTTTCTTAAGGATTCGGGAAAATCCAAAACTATACGTTCTAACCACAACATCGTCCTAACATCCCGTCGTGACTTTCTAATTTTCTGATGTCCAATTTGGGATCTAATTTAATGACTAAATTTAAATAACGGAACTCGAGCAAATCTTAAACTAAGGGGTGGCTTTTAGGGAAATTCACACTATTGACCCATGGCTGATACTAAGTCATGCCATGTACAAGTTTATTCGAGTTGTGACGACTTCGATTGTCACAAAATTGTGAAGATCAATCACTAGTTTCAATAGGCACGATCGTATGGTATAGGTTTCGAATCATTCGTTAATTCATTTTGAGATCCGGCAGAATCACCTGCAGTCCACTACTATGACAGTGGTAAACTAATCTCTGACTATCCTTGGATCGGCCTACACTGGCTCAAAATGTCACCCCGACAATTTTCGTGGTCAAAAGTCAATTCATGTTCGAGTTCTTTGGTCGCGCGGATTTAATTCCCTAATTAGCCTTTCCCTAACGGTTAGTATTCCCGAAGTGATTAATTCCAGGTGAGATCTAACTACAAGCACGTCCGTAAACTATTCATTTCATAAATCCCAAGTGCGCAAAATTTCAGAATGTCACAACTTTTCCCCCTTATAAAAATTTCGTCCTCGAAATTTACAAGCTAACTAACGACTCAAATAAATGGGGGTATTGATGTTGCATTATCTCTTCACTTTCCCAAGTCATGCCTTCAATCCTGTGATACTCCCATACGACCTTGACTATCAGGATCGTCTTATTCCTCAAAACTCGCTCTTTTTTATCCTCGATCCTTATTGGTCTCTCGATGTATGACACTCTGTCATTAACCTCTATCTCCTCATAATTCAACACATGAGTTGGGTCCAGTTCATATTTCCTCAATAATGATATGTAAAACACATTATGCACTTGTGATAAATTTGGCAGAAGTGCAAGGTGATAAGCTAAATCTCCAACCCTTTCTAAAACCTCAAAAGGTCCTACGTACCTCGGATTCAATTTCCCTTTCTTACCGAATCTGGATAGTCCTTTCATGGGCAATATTTTAAAAAATAATTGATCCCCTGCTTGAAATTCCTAAGGTCTTCGTCTTTTATCTGCATAACTCTTTTGACGGCTTTGAACTGTTTTCAGCCTTTCCCTAATTACCTTAACAGCCTCAATTGACTGCTGAACTAACTCTGGCCCGGTGATACTCCATTCTCCTACTTCGTCCCAACACATGGGCGTCCTACAAGCCTTGTCATATAGTGCTTCAAAGGGCGCCATTCCGATGCTCTGCTGAAAACTATTATTATAACCAAATTCTACTAGGGGCAGTTTCTTTTCCCATTTATCCTAAAAATCCAATACACATGCTCTGAGCATATCTTCTAAAGTTTGAATTGTCCTTTCAAACTGGCCATCCGTTTGTGGATGGTATGCTGTACTGAACTACAGCTTGGATCCCAATGCCGTCTACAAACTTTTCCAAAAACTGGCGGTAAACCTAGGATCACGATCTAAGGTAATAGTTACTGGTACTCATATAAATGAACTATCTGCTGTACATACAAGTCAGCATATCGATCTAACGTAAAATCCTTTCTCACAGCCAAAAAGTGTGCCGACTTGATCAATCTGTCGATAATCACCCAAATAGCACCGTGGCCTCTTTGGCTCATTGGTAATCCCGTCACAAAATTCATAGTTATATGCTCCCATTTCCACTCTGGGATTTCCAAAGATCGCAACAATCCTCCGGGCTTACAATGTTGTGCCTTTACTTGCTAGCACGTCAGACATTTGGCCACATGTTTGGCTATATCTACCTTCATATCATTCCACTAGTAGTATTGCCTCAAATTCTGATACATTTTAGTACTACTTGGGTGGATACTATAACTGCTACGATGCGCCTCTAACAAAATTTCTTCCTTAAGCACCATATCATCAAGCACACATAATTGTCCATGGAACCTCAATATCCCGTCCTCGGATATCTGAAAGTCCGGCTTCCTCTTGGTATCATCCATTTCCAAAATCCTTTGGATTTCTTGATCCATAGATTGTAAGATCTTAATTTTAGCCTGGATCTCCGGTTCGATTCTCAATGTGGCTAGTAAACTCGAGACTTGGCTTACTTCGAATCTAAACTCCGAGTCTCGTACTTTTTTAATAGTGTCCACTCCTTGATCATAAAATGTGCTATGCTCGACTTCTGACTCAATGCATCGGCTACCCGGTTGGCCCTCCCAGGATGATATAATATATCGCAATCATAATCCTTCAACAACTCTATCCACCGACACTGCCTCATATTCAACTTTTTTTGAGAAAACAAAAACTTCAAGCTCTGATGATCTGTATAAATCTGAAATTTCTCTTCGCATAAATAGTGTCGCCAAATCTTCGGGGCGAACACTATAACAGCTAATTCCAAATCGTGCGTCGGATAATTCAACTCATGCGACCTTAATTGCCTTGATGCATAAGCCACTACTTGTCCATTTTGCATGAGTACACACCCCAATCCTTTCAACAACGCATTGTTATAAATTTCATATCCTCCAGTTACTGATGGTATAGTCAACACCGGTGCCATTGTCAATCTATGTTTCAATTCTTGAAAAGTCCTCTCACATTTATCGGTCCATTCAAATTTCGTTTCCTTTTTCAACAAATGTATCAACGGTGTTGCCATTGCCGAAAAACCTTTTACAAAATGACGATAATATCTTGCCAGACCCAGAAAGCTTTCAACCTTTGTTACCGTCATTGGTTTCGGCCACTTCATTACAGCCTCATTCTTTGATGGATCTACTAAGATCCCTTCCTCAGAGATCATGTGTCCAAGAAATGCTACCTGATTGAGCCAAAATTCACACTTGCTAAACTTAGCATACAATACGTTCTCTCTTAAAGTCTGCAACACCCTACTCAAGTGAAATTCATGCTCTTCTAGGCTCTTCGAGTACACCAATATGTTGTCTATAAAAACGATCACGAACTGATCTAAAAGTTCCTTAAACACCCGATTCATTAGATCTATAAAGGCGGTAGAGGCGTTCGTCAACCCGAATGGCATTACCGTAAATTCATAATGTCTATATCTCGTTCTAAATGCCGTCTTCGGTATATCCTCCTTCCTAATCCTCAATTGATGATATCCTGTCCTCAAATCGATTTTTGAGAACACCAAAGTTTCTTGTAATTGATCAAACAAATCATCAATTCTCGGCAAGGAATATTTATTTTTAATCATCACCTGATTTAGCTGTTTGTAGTCAATACATAACCTTAATGATCCATCTTTTTTTCTCATAAATAAAATTGGTGATTCCCACGGGGACGCATTCGGACAAATATATCCTTTGTGTAACAATTCTTGCATTTGCACCTTTAACTCCTTTAACTCCGACAACGACATTCTATAAGGTGCCTTCGAGATTGGCTCAGTTCCAGGTGTCATCTCGATTACAAATTCTACTTTTCTTTCTGGTAGCAATCCCGGCAATTCCTGAGAAAAGACATAGGGATAATCATGTACCACAGCTATGTCTTCTAGCCTCGGCTCTTCAGTCGTTGAATCAACTACAGCAGCTAGAAATCCTTGACACCTTTTACTCAACAATTTCGTCATTTCTAGCAACGAAATCCATGGAATCGAAGGTCCTCCTCGATTTCCCATAAATTTGAATTCCGGATGTCCAATGGGATTAAATTGGATCACCCTGCTATTGCAATCCATTACGGCCCTCTGTTTAGACAGCTAGTCCATTCCCATTATCACATCGAAATCATACATGGCTAGGACCGCTAAATCAATCCTTTCCTCTCTATCCTCAATCACAATCTTACAATTCGAACATCTCAATGTAACTAGCATCTTATCATTCAAGGGAGTCGTCACGTATAACATAACATCAGGCAACTACGGTTCTAAACCAATCAACTCAACAAATTATTCAGATATAAAAGAATGTGACGTCCCAGGGTCAAATAAAGCATACGCAACATGGTTGCATAGAGAAATCGTACCTGTGATAACCTCTGGCACGTTCTCAATCTTTCTTTTGGCCATGGCGTATACTCACTCTTGCGCCTGTGGCCTAATCTGACTTGCCGATTGAGCCGCTCCAGTCTGGTTCCCATTTCGGGGTGGCGGTAATGCAGGCAACCTATTCTGTCTGAGATTGGGGCAAGTTCTTATGTGGTGACCAAGTCCACCATACCCAAAATATGCTCCGCCCTGGGTTGGACAAGGTTCATTGCTATGTCATTCCCCACATACACAACATGGACCATTTTAATTACGAGCCAGCTTCCCTATATTCCTTCTAACAAGAGGGACAAAACGTCTATTACTCGACATCGGCCTCTTCCCAAGATTACGATTGTCCTTACCCTGGACAAACCTTGACCCGGAAGTGACTGCCCTATCTACCTGATCCCGCTCAAGAGCCTGAGCTCCACCAGTATCAACTGGTTGCGAATGTCAAATCTCAATCCATCCCGAAACCTTCATGCCTTGTCCTCAGGATGCTCTACCATCCTCGGCGCAAACTTAAACAATCTAGCAAATTTTACCTCGTACTGATCCACAGTCATCTGACCCTGGCGGAGTCTCATAAACTCAGTTAGTTTTCTTTCTCTAGTACTCTCCAAGAAATGCTTTTCATAAAAACTCTCAGCAAAAGCAGCCCAATTCCGGGCAGTACCTTCTGGAAATATTCTATCCCTGGTGGCCTTCCACCAATCATTCACGTTGTCCTGCAATTGATATACTGCCAAGGTTACTTTCTCATTCTCAGTGTACCCCAACACCTCAAAGGCTTTCTCTAGTTCCTCTACCCACCGTGGTGCAGCCTCGGGGTCATCTCTTCCAGAAAACTTAGGCAGTTTTAACTTCATAATCTGCTCAATCAATTGGTACATTTGTCTATTCACATTCACTTGCTCCTGTTTTTGATTCCCATTATTATTATTAGCAGGGGCGGCCACAGCGGCCTCGGCAGCTTGGGCAATCATAGCAACTCGTTCCTGAGTCTACAGTCCTATTAGGTTATCGATCTGTTTTAGGGTCCTCATGACCGCTTCCATTCTAGGATCTTCTGCAGGTTTAACATCAGCTTTGGGGCCCACTACAGCTCTAACGTCAACTCCATGGTTTTCTACCGCTCTAGCACCTATTCCGAGGTCCTTTACCGCTTTAGCTCGAGCACGACCTCCACCTCTTATTTCTCTTCCTACGCCCCTTCTTGAGACTCTTCCTACACTTCTTCCTTCGCTGCTCATTATTTCAGCTTCCTACCACTCTCCTACCTGTTGTAATTCCACGCAGGAATTAGAGACCTAGGCCAACTATACCAGTCTAGTCTTAGGCAGTGAATTACAATAATAATCCACTTGGCAGGCAATTTATCATCACAACACAACATCACAGTCAATAAGTTTCGTGTACATACCTCAGGTATCGATGCACCTACACTTCAATCACTACAACACCCAATTTAATCAGTAATCACCACAATAGTTTGAAATATGAGTAGCACTAGACACACCTATGGTTCATTAAGGTCTTCCTAGCCAACTACAGCTACCCTAAATGACTACCCCAGGGTTCCCACTCCTTATCACTCTGGCTTCAATCAACTTAGATTGAGCTGTCCTCGCTCTGATACTATTTCATACCATGATGTCACGTCTCGAACCTTATCGAGCACGCGACACCCTTCTTGCCCGATTAGTGCGACATCTTAGGGTATCACCGACCTTACAAATAATTATCATAGATTTATATTGACAGCGGAAACCACAAATACCCGGACAATAATATCTGGGGTAATAAGGGAGAATGCAGATATTCATTTCTCATTCAAACTTATATAATATTTACAACTTACATACCGCTATACACATATGCACACCATACTATAAACCATCGATATTCAAAACGATCGATAACCTGGGTATTCTATCCTCAAAATTGGTACTCTCCAAAAAGTCTAATCCCAACTCCTACTCTAACCTCTACGCCCTCTGCTTGGCAACCACTCTGAATCAGACTCTTTGTCATCTGAATCTGAGTCCCCGTGGACAGTTTGCTCCTCCGAGGACTCCGGCTCGGCCTCAATCTCGATTGGGTGGTTTATATCACCTGACTCAGTTGGAACCTCGACCCGTTCCTCCTCGATCGAATCCTAAAAAAAATCATCCTTAGGCACAAAATTGGGGTCCATCCACTGCTCATACAAAAGTATATACTCCGGTTCTTCTTCAGGCTCTGTGGACTCAATAGGCTCATCGTTGAGTTCGGCTCCAGCCTCTCCTTCTTTCAGTTCTTCCTCTGGAATCGGTTTGAGATCCATGTCCATTAGATCGTACCCCGCTTGCGACTCATCAGGTTCTAGCTCATGCTCGGCCTTTGAGGGCTCAGGTGCTACAGGCGCTTGCTGCAATCCAGACTGCGCCAGACTTCTCCACACTAGTCAACTTGCCGTAAGGAGGAGGTATAGCAGACGGGTTCCAGTCCCCAACTCCGTCAAAGGGAATGTCGAATCCGCGGACGGGACCGAACTTATCTACCCCTTCCTAAAAGAACCAAGCTGTGTATGTATGGGTCTCCCATAAGGGTAATCCTACGTCTATAAAGACTACAGTGGTATACTTAATCCAGGTTATGTGGTCATCCATAGGAAACTCTACAACATCATGTTCGATGTGCATTGGTACTCTAAAATGCTCATGCGGCGTTGGCGGCGGAGGATTCATTGTTTCGGCTAGGGTTCTGAAATGTTTGGTTAGAACAATCATGAGAATACATCTCAGCAAGCACACGCCCTAAATCCCACCTAGACTATCATGTACCTCCAAACAAACATGACAAACAAACACTCAGCTATTACACCGCAAGTACATAATCAATACTTACCTTGCCTTTCCAGCGTGCAACCTGCACGTTAGTCATAACAGCACTGTTTCACTCACATGCATGTTATACCTATACTTCGTACATTTGTTCCTACCTCATTACATCTTTTCCACAACTCCTGCCAGTGACCCGCGCTACAGTACACGCCTCAGATCCATCGCGACCAACTCATAACAACACTTCAGGGCCCGCGTTACAGTACCCGCCTCATGCCATGTTTCTTGCCGTGTTACAGTACATGCCTCAGGCTCAATATCTACCCTCTACAGCACAACCTGTGTTGAAGTACACGCCTCAGGTTGGCCATCCTCTAGTAATACTGGGCATCGTCTCTCATAGTCGTACCACCTTAGGACGGATCAATTCCCCGCGTAATGGTACCGCCTCAGGGATTTCCATTGTCACACATGTCTCACCACACATAATCTCTTGCTTATTCACATGCTCAATATTCACCTGCCAATAAATTGGCCAAACACACATAGCCCGTGCACTCATCAATTCACACACATTTCTCATGCTCACTAAGCATTCAATATGGCCAATTGATAATTAATTCAATTGGCCCTAAACGTGCGCCTAACAAAACATATCTCAATCAATCAATTGCATATTAATGCACCCTATTTCATCACCACAACTCAGCCACATTAAAAACACGTAATCAACCTACAATTCGCCATTTGTTCGCATTCAAACTATGGCAAATCAATCCAGCCCCTTCACAACATTTTCACATAATTAATCGCCGAATCCAAATACCCAATTTATGTACTAGACAGCACATCACAGCATGCATATCAGCCCCTCACAGCCCGCCTTTAGCCTCTAATTTTCCATCAAAACTCTGAAATTCATTCCTAAGGCTCGCTTATCAGTTCCGCTCCTAAAATCATACCAATCCGTGTCTAATTAACTCAATTTCACCCCGAATTTGTCCATCGATACCCGATGTTCTAAATTAAGTTTAAGGTACGACTTACCAAACTTTAGACTAACGCGGCTAGAGCGGAAAGTGGCGACGATCGGTGACATGGCTCGGAGGTGGCGCGGATGGTGTGTGGTGGCTCGGCAACGGCGAGCGGTGGCTTAGGTCAATTCCTCACGGCCACGGGAGAGAGAGAACCGAGAGGGTGAGGGGGATGGTAGTGGTACGGTACGGCGGTGGTGCGGGGAGCAGCGACGGTATGGAGGACGGTGGCGGCGGTGCGGCGTAGGGCAAGGGGAAGAGAGAGAGAGCTCTCGATGGAGGGGCTGCCGTGAGATGAGAGAGAGAGAGAGAGAGAGAGAGAGAGAAATTTGGACTAAAATAGTCCAATTTTGACCAACTTGGCAAATTACAATCTTGCCCTTCTCTAATCTTTTTAATCAACGGCCAAGATTCAATCTTATCTTGGAATCGACAACCGAGATCGAATCTTTTCCAAAAATATCCAAGGGCAATTTTGAAATTTTATAAAATTCTAAGGGCAAAATTATCGAACTCAAAAATTAAGGCAAAATGACCAAAATGCCATTCCCCTTTAATACTTTCCCTTTATTAACCTTCAAGGATAAAATGATCACTTTTCCATTTTCTTGCCGAAATTGAATTTTTTTCAAGGATTTAGGAAAATCCAAAACTATACGTTCCAACCACAACGTCGTCCTAATATCCCGTCATGACTTCCTAATTTTTCAATGTCTAATTTGGGCTCTAATTTAATGACTAAGTTTAAATAACGGAACTCAAGCAAATCTCAAACTAACGGGTGGCTTTTGGGGAAATTCGCACTATTGACCTGTGGCCAATACTAAGTCATGCCACATACAAATTTACTCGGGTCATGACGACCTCGATTATCACAAAATCGTGAAGATTAATCACTAGTTCCAATAGGCACGATCGTATGGTATAGGTTTCGAATCATTCGTCAATTCATTTCGTGGTCCGGCAGAATTACTCACAGTCCACTACTATGGCAGTGGCCAACTGATCTCTGACTATCCTTGGATCGGCCTACACAGGCTCAAAATGTCACCCCAACAATTTTCATGGTTGAAAGTCAGTTCATGATCGAGTTCTTTGGTCGCGCGGATTTAATTCCCTAATTAGCCTTTCCCTAACGGTTAGCATTTCCAAAGTGATCAATTCTGGGCAAGATCTAACTACAAGCACGTCCATAAACTATTCATTTCATAAATCCCAAGTGGGCAAAATTTCAAAATGTCACAAAACAATATCCATATCCATCTTCATCCGGAAAATACTCTTGTCATCGATGTCCCCGATCTTTGTTACCCAATTCCCTAATAGTATCACCTCAGGTCATGTATCTTGCCCGCGTAGTGGTACCGCATCAGGCTCAACATTCATCACCTAGTGTACAACCCGCATAATCGTACCGCCTCAGGTTGGTCATATTCACAACATTTCTCGGCCCGCGTAATGGTACCGCCTCAAGCCATGTATCTTGCTCGCGTAACGGTACCGCCTCATGCTCAACACCTACCATCTACTACACAACCCGCGTAATGGTACCACCTCAAGTTGACAGTCTTCCGATAATACTGGGCATCATCCCGCGTAGTCGTACAACCTCAGGACAGATCAATTCCTCACATAATGATACCGCCTCAGGGATTTTCGTAACCACATGTACCGCACCATACACGCTTTCTCACTCGATCACATGCTCAACACCCACATGCCAACATATTGGCCAATCAAACTCAGCCTGGGCACGCATTGAACCACGCATTTCTCAAGCTCAATCAACACTCAATCATGGCCAATTATCAATCAAATCAATTCAGCCCATGCATGCACACTACAACTCATATTTCAATCAAATATTTCGCAAACTAACGAGCAATCATGGCTGCCATCGGGCCCACAATCACAGACACAATCACAGCCACAAATTCAACATTTCCACACATATTTCAAGCCATAATGGGCACCACAACATAGCCACATCACAGCACATCAAACAGACACAAATCGTCTCCAAATCGGACTATATGCCCGTCATTTCATTTCCCGATTTTCCAGCATCTAACTCAGCACCAAATTAGCCCCAAAACATGACAATTCCATCCACAAACCAGCCAATCCAATTCAATTCGCATGTACACAGCTAACTCGAGTTTTTGCATTCTAAGCCGAATTTCACCATTCACGGGTGTCGTACTCCTACCAACAACCCCCAAACCAACACGTACTATATTTTTATCGCCAACATACACTAATTCGGCCACAGTATGAATAGTAATTCAGCCATCACCAAAAATCACCATAACGGCACATTTAGGCCCGTTTTTCGCGCCATAAACCACAATAACCACTCGGAATCATTCTGATTACCTAACCAATCAATTCTGACCTCAAATCCACCTCAAAAATCATCACAATTTCTCCCAAAATACTCATCCAAATCAGTCCAGCCATTGTCCCATGATTAACCTCTAAAACTCGCTAAAATGGCCTCGAACTAACCCGAAAATACCCGTTATCCTGGGCGAGGGTTAGGATATCACTTACTCGAGGTTCTATATGAGTTCAAGCACTCAAGGGTGGCTGAACAGCGGTGAAACAGCAGCTGCGATGGCGTCGAGCGGCGAGGACCACCGACGGCTCACGGCAATCACGGACGGATGGCGAGCGTGCGGCGATCCGACACGGCTCTGGCCCACGCACGGCCAAGGGGAAGAGAGAGTTGGTTCAGCCAAGGGGATGAGAGAGAGAGGGTAGACGTGAGAAAGAATGAGGGGAGAGAGAAAGAAAAAGGCCTTAAATAATCCAAGGCCAATAATTGAATTGCTAAAAGACCATCATGCCCCTCTCTCTTCAAGACACTCCCAGGAACCGCCATTTCCAAAGAAAGTGGGACCTCCCGCCTTCTATTTTTGACGTGGGCTGATCCTCCTTGTTTCCCGGTCCTTTGTTTAGTTCCGAGCTCTCTCTAGTCTTTTCGGTGTCTGTATAGCCTTGCAGGGCCTTCCTTGACCCTATTCGGACATTTTTGTCCTAACAGGGTCAGGCATAGGTTCGTGCTTAGTTTGTATTTGGTTTATTGGAAAGTTATATACACTTTTACCCTTACCAAAAAAAAAAATCATGCCCCTCTCTCACAATCCAAATCAGCGGTCTAGATTCGATCTTATCTTGAGATCGACAGTCCAGATTGAATCCTTTCCAAAATATCCAAGGGCAATTTGGGGATTTCTCAAAAAGTCCAAGGGCAAAATTGTCCAAAAATCTCTAATTCTAAGGCTAAGGAGAAATTACCAAAATGCCCTTCTCAAATTACATTGGCCTGAACAAATTTTCAAGGGTAAAATGGTCATTTTTCATTTCTCGCCGAAATTCAATTTTTCTAAAGGATTCGGACAAAATCGAGGCTACCCGAGCAAATGACAACATTGTCCAAATGATCCGTCGTGACTTTATAAATTTCTAATGCCCAACTTGGTCTCTAATTAATGCCTAAGTTCTGAATAACGTAACTTGCACATATCTCGTACTAACGGGTGGCTTTTGAGAAAATTCGCATTATTGACTCGTGGCCGATACTAAATCAAGCCACGTACATGTTTACTCGGGTCGTGCCGACCTCGATTGTCACTTAATCACGAGGATCGATTGCTAGATCCGGTGGGCACTATCGTTTGGTATAGGTTTAGGGTCGTCCGTCAATTCATTTCGTGGTCCAACAGAATCACTCGCGATTCACTAATATGACAGTGTCGAACTGATCCCCTGCTATCCTTAGATCGGCCTACAGTGGCTCAAAATGTCACCTCGACGATTTTCATGATCGACAGTCGATTCACGATTGAGTTCTTTGGTCTCGCGAATTTAAATCCATAACTAGCATTTCCCTAACGGTTAGTATTCCTAAAGTAATCAATTCCGGGCAAGATCTAACTATAAGCATGTCCACAAACCATTCATTTCATAAATCTCAAGTGGACCAGATTTCAGAATATCACATCAATCAGTTCAATCAATCCTAAATAGTCTCTAAAAATAAAAATCAATCAAAAACATTCAAGCCCTAATGAAGCTCTAGAACCTTATTCATTTCATGATTCACATTTTTTTAGAGTTTTAGAGTTTTTTAGGGGTTATAACCCCTGAAGTTGGGATTTTCTAAAAATGCCACTTAGGCACTTCCAAAAATTCAAATCTCACCTTTTATAGTTGGCTACGGTGTTTTTGGACCATTATGTGAATTTTAAATATTTTGATTTTTTTCCAGAAATTTCATTAATCGAGAATTGATTTTTATGATTTTCTGGAAATTTTTATAAACTTTCCAATTTTTCAATTTTTTATTGATTTTCTAGATTTTTCACATTTTTTATTTGTATTTTCTGAATTTTCTGAGTTTTTATGAATTTTCTAAAATTTTTTGAGTTTTTATGAAGTTTTTTAATTTTCTGTGAATTTTCTATTTTTTCTGAATTTTTCGAATTTCCAAAAAAAAATTATTTTTTCTGAATTTTTTTTATTTTTATGAAATTTTTTCTGATTTTGTTTTGTTTTTTTATTAATTTTTTTATGTTTTTATGAATTTTATGATTTTTTAATTATTTTTTAAAAATTTCCGCTGAAGTGGTGAATCGAACGGGCCCGGTTCAACCCAATTCGGCTTGGCCGAACCAGGCGTCGCCGGCACCGGTACCGGTTACCTTCTCAATGGGTACAACACCAAAATGATGCCGTTTTAAAGGAATTTCATTGGGGCATTTCCCCGAGCACCTGGTGTGCATATTTCTATATTGAACATTTTTGGAGCCGTTGGTTTGAATCGATTTCCGGCGACCTTCCGACTGGTATTTTGCTATTCCGATTGATTCATTACAAAGTCCACATTACCCATTACCAATCTAGCCTAATCGGAGTGTCTTCGGACCATCGCCGGCCAGCGAAAAATCGACTAGAAAAACCTAACCTAACACTAACCTAGAATAACATTTCCAGATTTCAAACCATTATCATACTCGCCTTAGCCGTATAACTCGGTTCCAATCAAGGACAAAAACATCAAACAAGGTCAAGAAAGCTAACTTGAATGGCCTTACGGCCACGGCAATGCTCTGGTAAGGGTACCCGAATTTCGACGAGGAGGTGTTAATGGTTGATCGACTCGTTTTGTGCATTTTTAATGATCTGAATGCAATCAAACAGCACAAAATGGGATCAGAAACATGTTTTAAACATCAAAATACGCAAAATCATCAATAAAATCACATGCGCATAAAACTCAATTATGGGAATTTTTTAGAAAACCATGACTGGGATTGATTTTTACCTGCTTCATTCGATGACAAATTGGAGTTCTCGGGCTAATCAGACCTATGGAGCTATTCTTCATCACTTGGACTTCAATCTGGCTATTTTGGCTTCGTCGGAAAACGTCGGGACACGCCGAATGAGACCAACTTTCAGACCTTGACGATCAGCTAATTTGATTGGAACAAGCAGGAGAGAGCCACGGCCAATCCACGGTTCACCGGTGCTCCGCCATTCACGGCGGCACCGAACACTCATGAAGGGACTCTCGACCTTCTCTCTCGAGATCCTTCTCTTTGGTTTCTCCTGTTTCTCTCCCCTCTCTCTCTCTGGATTTTCGTCGAACACCTCTCCTTCTCTTCTTTAGTTTTTTTTCAATTTTTTTTGTTGATAAAAAATCCAGCCCAAATTCAGTTAGAACCGATTTCCGATCGGTTAGATCGGTTCACTAGTGCCAGCTGGAGATTTTCTAACAAGCCTAGTCGATTGTCTCGTGCCAAATTGGCCGAAAAGGATCAGCAAAGTCTCGGGTATGAACTGGGTTTTATTGCGTTCTAGCTAGTCGTGAAAAGAAGACACCGGTAGGCCTGATTTTGATTAAAAACTTAAATTGAGTTCAATTTCAACTGATTTTTTCAAATTTAATCCCAAAAATTGAACTACCCATCATATTCCAAACCCAAATATATAATTTCCCCAATTTTTGCTATAATTATGTCCAAGATTTTCACATTTTTGTATTTGAGTTAATAGGTTTTTATTTAATTTGATGTCCTAATGACCTAATTAAGCAAGTTTGATGTCAAAATTGAATAATCCACATCTGATTAACCCTAGAAATGATGGCCTCATGGTTCGATAATTTCATATTGGACACGATTATCAATTTGGGTTCAAAATTCTTAATTTTCAATTAAATTTTAGGGATTTTTTTTATTTTTATGTCAAATTATGCAATTAGATTGATCATTATGTAATCCAAGATCCCAAAATTATTTTTTGTGAAGATACTATGACTTAAAAATGACTAGAAAAAATTTAATTGCATTTTTGGTTCAATTTGGGTTTAATTTTGCCCAATTTTGGGAAAAATATATACCTGATTGATATTTTTTTAAATTGATGATATATTCATGAAATTGGATTTAAAATAAGACTAATGACTATTTTTATGGAATTTTCTGATTCCATTTACTATTTTTGTTGATTTTCTCACTTATTTTGACTAAAAGAAATTAAGGAAAAAATGCAGGAAAATGCTAAAAAAATTATTTTTAGTTTAGAAATAGGTTTCTAGGCTTGGTCAAGATTCCTAGTCCTAATTTTGAAATTTTTGAAAATATAAAAAAATGAGTTAAAAAACAGGTATCAACAGTTCCTGATCCACTTTCACTTGAGTAGTTAGAGGTTGCACTTTGTCTATCACGCTCCGGACCCCATCGAGTATGCAACATCCCTCCGAGCTCATCAAGTATGCAACATCCCAAGACTTGTCACCGAACCAATCAAAACACTAGCGATTAAACGCACGCGGAAGCGAATATGAACACTCTATACAACATTCAAATAAATGGGGTAGTAAGGAAAACACTTCCCATAAAAATCAACAAGTCATTATAAGCTCACAAAGATAACTCAAGGAGGTTTACACAATTACAAGCCTCACACGAGGCCATTTCCTAATGAAGCCACAGATACAAAGGGAGGTTGACTTAAACTCCTCTACAATAGGGTATCCAAAAGGATGATACATTTAATGCCCAACATCACCCTAAAACTCCGAACCACACGTGACGACTACTCATCATTCCAAGCTTGAAAATGTTTAACAATGGGGGATGAGATAAAATCTTAATAAGTAATTACCTAAGCCTTGCTTAAGCTAATGCGTACCTCCGAACAATCCTAATCATGCATAACCAAGGATGGTGGCTGGTCTTACGATGACCTTGAGGATGCCATGAGGAATGTCGATGAGGTGGTAGCGCGTCGAGAACCAGCAGGTGAGCGGTCGAACTGGGCAGGGGAAGTCCAGCCGCAAGCGAGAGAGAGAGAGAGAGAGAGAGAGAGAGAGAGAGAGAGAGAGAGAGAGAGAGAGAGAATTTTAGTTTAGAGAGCAGATTTGAAAGAACCCCCCCTCCTCAACTTTTGGAGGGAAAATCTTTATATACCTTTCCAACTTTGAATTCTAGCCCTTGGATCAATCTAATGGTTTTAAATGTTCCCTTAATGATTAAGAATATTCCTTAGGGGTTAAGGATAAGTGACATGATATTATGGATGGACATGAAGTATTCTAAATGAATGGCCATGATTCATTTATTTAACCCCTAAGTAATTTTGCTAAACCTTTAAATAAGGGCATTTTAGTAATTTCACTTGAATGGTATTTTTGTAATTTCATTTAAGGGCATATTTGTCATTTTGGGCACAAAGGAATATGGCCGACCTTGGCTGGTCAGAATGGACCACCAGATTTTTTACCGAGAAACAGCTGGTCCGATCGGACCGGTTCAATTCCCGTCAAATCAAGTTGAACCGGTTGGACTAGTTTGACTCAAGTTCGACTGGGTTGAACCAGTTCGGTTCTTGCTTTAATTTTGTTCCAATTTCATGCAATTTAACCCTTATCATGATTGATTGACCTAACTGAATTGAATTTGATTAAATTGGATTGAACCAATTTGAAATGCAAGCACAAATTGACCAATTTTAGCTTGTTTGATCCAATTGCTCTTTGCATGGCCAAGCTAGACTGATGAATTTAATTGATGTCCAATTGGCCAAATTGAGCTTCAATTCATCAAATTTGATGTTAGTCTAGAATGCGTCAAGTTAAATTACTCTTAGATTTCTCAATTATTGGATTGCTAAATTAGTCAAATTGGCTCAAATTCACGTGAATCTTCCAAAATTGATTTCAAATTTGAGTTTCATATAAAAAATTAGGCTGATCCATGTTTCAATTATGCAAATCATGAAGAACCAATCGGAATTCCTAATTAGGGATCAAATTAGGGGCTTTCATCCTTGGCTTGGAATTTTAAAATTGACTTTAAAATTGAATGTAATACAACCCCTAGATCAAATGTCGTGAAGGAAACTATCCTAAAAATTGACTAGAAATGAAGTAAATTGGGGAAAAGTTGATTCTAAACAGAATTTTGTAATATTGATGATGCCTAAGTGAAATTAAGCTAAAAATGAGTTGATTTAGGGGTTTTTAAATTTTTGAACTTTTTTGGACATAAGTATTGACCAAAAGTCAACGTTTTAGCACTTATATACTAAAATGTCAATTAATGGGTCGAACTTTAAATTTTTTGAAAATTGATAGTGCAAAAGTGAATTTGACACTATTTTGGGGTTTTTCATGCAAAAAACCAAATTTTGACTTTGGGTTGACTTTTTGGTCAAAGTTTAACCAAAAGTCAACTCAAAAGTCAACGCTTTTATTTTTTGAAATTGAAATGCAAAAAGCTAGAAAATGAATGACTAATGCTAATTTAAATACTAAATGGCTCTTTTTGATTGAGGATTGGGTTCTATCACAATCAGAAATCTTAATCTCAAGATTTTTTATCTTTATGTCACGTCGACTAAAAATCAGGTGTTAACACCACTCAAAGAGGATTAGCAAGGAAAGAGCATATCTTGTGCAAGGTTTAATATCTGAAGAGGACCAAACATATCTAGATTGCAAAAGAACATTTTCCATAGGCATCTTCATCTTGAAAATATTTATGTTACTGATGTATTTCTCTAGACATAGTAGTAAAGGCCAATCGCATTTGGTACCGAGTACCAGAGTTTTCAACATTTGCCAAAAATGCACTCTTTCATCATACAAAAGTTGATGAGCTTAGTATTTCAGATATGATAAGCTCATCACTGATGTTTTCATCATTTAATACAATTTTCCTTATTTGTCGTATGACACTTTTAGTAGGTTTTTCTTTTTCCCGAGCATGGTTCATGGGAGGCAAGAAGTAAGATCCTGTTCTTCTCCCAAGCTGCCACTTCTAAGCAGCCTAATGAAAAGAAAGAACGTTCCACTTTCATTAAAGGTGCAATTATCTTGAGACACATAATCTATTGAGGAAGTTACCCTGCATATTACCAAGTCTTCACAAGTTGAATCTATTTCCCCCATCTCAAGTCCATGGATGAACAGCTCCATAACAACTACGAGGACTTGGTAGATTTGTTTGATTTCCTCTCCTTCAGCTTGAAGAAGGCACGTCGTTTGAAATGGAAGTTGCCTTCGATAACTTTTACATCCTCGTATTGTTTCTTCCTCACTTTCCTTGTGGACAAAAGGTGAACTGTCACGCCCGCACCCTACGAGCGCGCAATCATCCCTCGATAGTCAAACATTGAATGCGACATCTCAGATACGTCACCGACCCAACTCAAAATATCAGAGATTAAGCACACGCGGAAACAAATAGAAACCACCCGGATAATTAACAATGATAAGGGGGATAGCGATAGTATGAAACAATAACTGCAATTCATACACTTGATAAACACATATGACATTCACAAAGACAATCCCCAAGTTAAACCACAACAGTAGAACCACAATTCTCGAAGGGGGACAATCTTCGCAAACTTAACTCCTCTAAAAAAAAAGGGGGAACTCAAAATGCCGAGTACTTGACCCGTCCTCGATCTCCGAGATACTCTTGCAGCGTCTCCAATTACTCATGGTCGCGAATCTAAAATGGCTATATAATAACCATGAGAACGAGTTTCAATAAGTAACCCCCTATACCCCACGTAGGCCAATGCGTACCCAGACAAGTCGTACATGCAATCCAACCGATAACATATATATAATTTACATCAATGAACTTACCTCGCCATCCAATCACCTGCCCACTCTGTACATTAGTTAATCAGGATAATGAAATAATATCCCAGTAATATAACACAATCATTCAAGTACCATTCACACTCGCACTCAATCAATCCAACCAATTCAACCAGTCAATTCAATCACACGCTCAACCAGCCAATTCAGTCATATGCTCGACCAGCCAATTCAGTCATGTGCTCAACCAGCCAATTCCAATCACACGCTCAATCAGCCAATTCAGTCACACGCTTAACCAGCTAATTCCAATCACACTCAAATCGCATGCGTGATCGAACATCTTTCTCACAACCCACGCCACTACACCTCGGCTACATTCTCACAAGCACACAAGCCACACAATTCGATCAATTCCAATGGCCAACGTCAACATGTCCCAAGCCATACCGTTCAATCAATTCCAATGGCCGCCGTCAACACGTCCCAAGCCACACTATTCAATCAATTCCAGTGGCCGCCGTCAACACGTCCCAAGCTACGATATTCAAACAATTCCAATGACCGACGTAAACACGTCCCGGTCCAACACACCTTTAACGGGCCACCGTCAACACGTCTCAAGCCCGCATTCCAATTGGCCCATCGGCCGTTCATGCCTTCACACGGACCGCCGTCAACACGTCCCAAGTCCGTAGCTCTCCAATCGATCCGGGCTTAGAATCGTCAGGCAAGCACACGCCATTCAATTAAACCAATTCCACATTAATTGCATCAATAAACCCATAATCACAACTCAGTCCAATTCACAATTCGCTACTTCAATTCACAAACCCAACGTTCAAGTCGACCACGCTCAATTACCCAAGTCAAGCATACCATTAATCCAATTCAAGTAGCGCAATTAAACATAATATGCTCAAATTAAATCACACCCTAGCCGTTCTAACCGAGACAAGTCTATAAGTATCCACGTACAAATCCAATTCAGATCACAGCCCATCCCACTTGCCCACAAATCCGTCATTCACACCCACCACATACGAATATCAAGCCCACCCACAAATGCCACAACAAGCCAATTATTGGCCCACCTACATTAGCCAGTAATATGCACCCAAAACTATCCCAATTCCAAATCACAGGCTCACAATTTCGATATTCAAGCTAGTCACAATCACACGTCAATTTCTCTCACACACGCCACGACAATATTATTAATTAGCCCACCATAACTAGTCATTAATTAAGCCCCACAATTCCCACAATTTAAATTATCAATTAAGCACATACAAAAATTGCCCACAATCCACGTTAAGCCCCTCAACCGGTACTAATTATCCCCTAGACAAGTCTAATAATACCCAATGTACTAGGTAGGGTTTAGGAAGTTACTTACTAGGTTTTAACCCGTAAAAAAACCTGCACGGGCTCAAGACGGGCCGGATGAACAGCAATGGGCCCGGTGAACAATGCTCGGAATGAACAGTAATGGGCCTCGGGTGAACAGTAACGGGTGAACGGTAAAGGGCCTCCGAAATGAACAGTGTTCGGAAAATGGGCAGTACAAGCAAGGCGCAGCCTGGAAACGGCTCAACGAGGCAAGCGGCCGGCTGGTCGGCTGGGGGGGCGATGTGTGGCGGTGGCGGTCGATACGGTGGCGTGCGGTGGCTGGACGAGGCGGCGCCAGGGGAAACCAGTTACAGGAGAGGCGTCGGGAGGGGAAAAACAGGGGAGGGGGGAAGGTAGTGGCGGCCGAAGGGAGGGGCAGTAGGCCGGCGGGGTGGCTGAGGGGAGAGGCCAGGGGGCAGAGGCGAGGCGGCGGCGGCCGGAACGGCTTCTTGCGGCAGCAGCGAAGCCGGAATTGACGGCTCCGAGGAAAAGAGAAAAACAGGGGGAAAGAGGGGGTCGAGCGGCAGCCGGAGGTGGCACGGCGACGTCTCAGGTAGCTCAGCGATGGAGGACGGGCCGGTGGACGGCTGGGCAACGTCGGACTGCGACGAGCTGCTGTTCGCGTGCAGCGCAGGCAGGGCCGGCGAGCGGCAATCGCGAACGACAGAGCGGAGGTGGGCGCAGTACGACGCGCGGGGAGGTCGGCGGCATTGGCGGCTGCTTGGGCGGTGTCGGGCGGAGCTAGATGGGCGGCGAGCAGAGGAGGGACGAAATAGAACCAGTCGGCCAGGGAAGGAGAGAGGAAGAAAAAGAAGAAGAAGAAAAAGAAAAAGAAAAGAAAGAAGAGGAGAGAGAGAGAGAGGGAGTAGACGGGAGTGGGTGGTCTGTAGGCATGGGCGGATGGGACGCGTAAGGGGGAAACGTGCGCGAGAGGAAAGAAGAGAGAGAGAGAGAAAAAAAAAGTAAAATAAAATAAATTTCATTCTAATATTAAATGCGATCCGATGGCCTAAATTCAAAACCGAAAACGATCTACCGGTCCATAATAAGACTCGTATATAAAAATGGGCAAAGGCCAAATTAATTAAACCAAACTATAACGAGGGAGGTCTACTAGTCCAAATTCACACCCGGTCAAAAACTCCCCTTTTTCCATCATTCCTAACAATCTCAACGTTGGCTACCATAATATCGACACCGTTCAATTTATTTCGTCCCGAAACTCCCGAAAATCGACTGCCAAGTTTAGGGTATAAATAACGGCTAAATTCGATTGAGTGCGATTCTAGCGAAATCTCAAAATTTAAAATAATAACCGGGAATGATCAGTTCCCGAGCGAGATTTTATTATAAGTACACTGACGAATTACACGTTTATGAACCCCAAAAAATGGGCCAAAATCCAGAATGTCACAATTCTTCCCCCCTTACAAAAATTTTGTCCTTGAAATTTACAACCCTGCCCAATTATCCAAACAAATGGGGGGTACTGGTGTCGCATTGATTCTTTACTTTCCCATATCGCACATTCGGTTCCATGGTGTTCCCAAATCACCTTGACTGTTTTAATTGACTGCTGAACCAACTTAGGACTCGTGGTGCTCCTCTCACCCACTTCATCCCAACAAACCGGTGTTCTGCAAACCCTGCCATACAATGCCACAAACGGTGCCATTCTAAAACTCTGCTGATAGCTATTGTTATAAGCAAACTTAACCAAGGGCAATTATTCTTTCCAACTTCCCAAAAACCCAATACACATGCTCGCAGCATATCTTTCAAAGTTTGTATCGTCCTCTCAGACTGGCCATGCTAAACTGTAACCTCGTTCTTAATGCCGTATGAAGACTTTTCCAAAAAGCGGCAGTAAACTTAGGATCACGGTCCGAGATGATCGTCACTGGTACTCCATGGAGACGGACTATGTGTTGTACATACAAATCGGCATACCTTCCCAAGGCAAAAATCCTTTCATACTGGTAGAAAATGTGCTGACTTTATCAACCGATCCACTATCACCCAAATCGAATCATGGCCCTTCTAGCTCCTCGGTAAGCCCATTTCCACTCGAGAATTTCCAATGGTTGCAACATTCCACCCGGCTTGCAATGTTGCGCCTTCACTTGTTGGCATGTGAAACACTTAGCCACATGTTTAGTTACGTCCACTTTCATATCGTTCCACCAATAATGCTGTCCAAGTTCTATTACATTTTCGTACTACCCGGGTGAATACTGTAATTGCCACGGTGTACTTCCGACAAAATCTCTTCTTTTAATTCTGCATCACTGGGTACACATAGCCAATCACGGAACTTCAGAATCCCATCCTTGAATACCTGAAAATCTGATTTCCTTTTTGTGACATCCATTTCCAGAATCTTCTGGATTTTTAGGTCCATCGATTGTAAAGCCTTAACTTAGCCCAGATTTCCAGTTTAATCCTCAATGCGGTAAGCAGACTCTAAACATGAGTCGCTTCACACTTAAATTCCGAATCCCGAATTCCTTCCAACGGGGTCTATTCTTTGACTATCATATGCGCGATACTCGATTTCCAACTCAGTGCATCCATTACCTTATTAGTCATTCCGGGTTTTATAATATATCGCAGTCGTAGTCCTTGAGGAGTTCCATCCAATGGCGCTGTCTCATGCTAAGTTCTTTTCGGGAAAACCGATACCTTTAAACTCTAATGATCTGTGTAAATCTGAAATCTCTCCCCACACGGGTTATGCCTCCAAATCTTAAGAGCGAAAATAATTGCGGCTAATTCCAAATCATGAGTTGGATAATTCAGCTTATGCGGTCTCGTTTGTCGTGATGCGTATGGCACTACTCTTCCACATTGTGTCAACACACATTCGAGTCCTCTTAGCGACGCGTCACTGTAGATTTCATATCCTCCCAGACCTAACGAGACCGTTAACACTGGCGTGATCGTCAAACTCTGTTTCAATCCTGAAAACTCATTTTGTAGTTATCCATCCATTCAAATTTCGTTTCCTTCTTTTGCAAACGCGTCCTCAGTGTTACTAACGTTAAAAACCCCTTCCACGAGACGTCTGTAATGACTTGCCAGATCCAAGAACCTCCGAAACTTGATTACCATTGTTGGTCTTAGCCAATTCCTGACAGCTTCAATCTTTGCTGGATCCACTGCAATTCCTTCCCCTGGTATCATAGGGCCTAAGAACGCTACTCAATGAAACCAGAATTCGCACTTATAAAACCTAGCGTAGAGTGCGTGTTCTCTTGAGGTCCGTAGAACCTTTCTCCAAATGTAACTCACATTCGGCGGAACTCTTTGAATATACCAAGATATTGCCTATGAATCACGATTACAAACTGATCCAGAAATTCCTTAAATACCCGATTCATTAAATCCATAAAGGCTGCGGGGGCGTTCATCAGTCCAAACGGCATCACCATAAATTCATAGTGTACATACCTCGTCCTAAATGCTAACTTTGGCACATCCTCCTTTTTGATCCTCAATTGGTGAAAATCAGTCCTCAAGTCGATCTTACAAAATATTAATGCTCCTTGTAACTGGTCGAACAGGTCATTTATCCTTGGTAACGGGCGTTTATCCTTAATGGTCACCTGATTCAACTATCTGTAGTCAATACATAACCTTAACGATCCGTCCTTCTTCCTCGCAAATAAAACTGGCGCTCCCCATAGAGACCCACTCAGACGAATAAAACCTTTATCCAATAACTCCCACACTTCGACTTTCGATTCCTTCAATTCCGACAATGACATCTTGTAGAGCGCTCCCAAGGTCGATTTTGTCCCTGGGGCCAACTCAACCACAACCTCGACTCTCCTATCAGATGGCAATCCGGGTAATTTCCTAAGGAAAGACATCGGGAAGATTACAAACCTCGGTTATGTCCTTTAGCCTTGATTCCTCAACCAACTAATCAGCCACAACTTAATTATCTTTATACACCTTAAAGATAGCTCAATCCATCCAATTTCAATCCAACGGTCTCCCAAAACAAATCACCCCGGTTCTTTATAAAATTCGAAATTTCCAAGCATAACTCATCCTTCTAAACTCATCCAAGAATGTCATTAGTAAATCAGAAGTCCATAAATTGATTGCGCCTATCCACCATAAGTGATAATACGTCATGCATAATCATCCAAGTAATAATTTCAAAATCATCTCCTATTGTACCAAACACCATCTCATAACGCATCTAGACCTTCAAGGGATATCCTTCACTTCCTTCTTAGCCACAACATACACTTTTCCTTACGTCCTTAGCCAATTTTGATTAATCTGTAGGGCAGCTCTCACTTAATGTCTTACCTGTGGTCGCCGCGATTGCATTGGTGACTTAACTTGTCGGTTCAACAATTTCCCATCTGGTAACCTTACTGTCCACATTCACAACATGCTCCACTTTTACCTTGGCAATGGACATTCCTATGCCTCTTTCCATAAGATCGACATACAACGTTGGAGTAGCAGTTCGGCTTTCCAAAGTTCTTTTCTCACTAGAGGGACAATTTTCGTTTCTCTGTCATACGATTCTTTCCAAAGTTCCCGTTGTCCCTAGCCGGTGTGAATCGCGATCCAGAAGCGGCAGTCCTTTCACTCATACTCGTGTCAACCATCGAACTCTTTCATACAACTCGTTGTAATTCCTTAAGACCCAAAAGTACCAACTGATTGCGAAATTCCGGTTTCAATCCATCTTGAGACCTCCTTGTCCCATCCACATGGTCCTTGACCATCTTTAATGCGTACTTAAGCAACCTTACAACTTGACCTCGTACTGATAGACTGACATCCGATTTTAGTGAAGCCGAAGGAACTATGTCATCTTTTGTCCTTACGCATTTTCTGAAAGTACTTCTTATTAAAGACCTCAATAACGACACCCTAGCTTAGAAATATACCTTCTGAAATATCCTACTTCGGGGGTCCTCTTACCAATCACTTGCATTTCCCTAGAGTTGATATATAGCCAAGGTCACTTTTTCCTCATCAATGTACCCGAATATCTCAAAAGCCTTTTTCTAAGTCCTCTGTCCAAAATAAAGTAGCCTCAGGATCACCTCTTCCCATCGAACCTTGCAAATTTAAATTTCAAAAATTTTCTAACCAACTGACGCATCTATCTGACTGCATTAGCTTACCCTTGACCTTAATTTTCAACATTTCCATTATACCTATGATTCCCGTTACTTCCATTGGCGACAATAATAGTGGCCTCAACATTAGTAGAAACAATAGCATTTCACTCCTCAGTTTGCCTTCCCCTTAAAATTCCAACTTTCTCGATTGCCCTCAAAATCTCATCCCATCTGGGATTCCCCACAACTCCAACTTGCGGACCTACACGATCTCAACCTCGACCTTGACCTCTTCCTCAACTACTCTTATTCACAGGATTCACACTACCTACTTACTTGCTATAATTCCCCTCGAGAATTAAAGACTTAGGCCAACTATACCGGTCTAAGCCCTAGGCAATGAATCACAACACAATTCATTAAGCAGGCAGCCAATTACAACACCACTCAATCATAAGGAGCAAGGATCGCGCACTAATCTCAAGTCCTGATGCACCTGCATTTCACGTATTAATGCATAATATCACTCAGCAATAACAACCAAGTAGTATGGGTAATGCATAGCCAACAAATCTCCCTAACTGGCTACCCCAAAGTCATCGCTCCTTATCACTCCAAGTTTCGAGCATCTTGGTTCGAGCTGACCTTGCTCTGATACCAAATCAACGGGGAAGTCACGCCCCGCACCCTACGAGCGCGCAATCATCCCTCGATGGTCGAACATTGAATGTGACGTCCCAGATACGTCGCCGACCCAACCCAAAATATGAGAGATTAAGCACACGCGAAAACAAATAGAAACCACCCGGACAATTAATAATGACAAGGGCAATAACGATAGCATGAAACAATAACTGCAATTCATACACTTGACAAACACATACAACATTCACAAAGACAATCCCCAAGTTAAACCACAACAGCAGAACCATAATTCTCGAAGGGTGACAATCGTCGCAAACTTAACTCCTCTATAAAAAAAGGGGGAACTCAAAATGCCGAGTACTTGACCCGTCCTCGATCTCCGAGATACTCTTGCAGCGTCTTCAATCACTCATGGTCGCGGATCTGAAATGGTTATATAATAACCGTGAGAACGAGTCTCAATAAGCAACCCCCTATACCCCACGTAGGCCAATACGTACCCAGACAAGTCGTACATGCAATCCAACCGATAACATATATATAATTTACATCAATGAACTTACCTCGCCATCCAATCATCTGCCCACTCTGCACATTAGTTAATCAAGATAATGAAATAATATCCCAGTAATATAATACAATCATTCAAGTACCATCCACACTCGCACTTAATCAATCCAATCAATTCAACTAGTCAATTCAATCACACGCTCAACCAGCCAATTCAGTCATACGCTCAACCAGCCAATTTAGTCACACGCTCAATCAGCCAATTCCAATCACACTCAAATAGCATGCATGATCGAACATCTTTCTCACGACCCGCGCCACTGCGCCTCAGGTACATTCTCACAAGGACACAAGCCACACAATTTGATCAATACCAATGGTCGACGTCAACACGTCCCAAGCCATACCGTTCAATCAATTCAAGTGGCCGCCGTCAACATGTCCCAAGCCACACTATTCAATCAATTCCAGTGGCCGCCATCAATACGTCCCAAGCCACACTATTCAATCAATTTCAGTGGCCGCCATCAACACGTTCCAAACCACGATATTCAAACAATTCCAATGACCGATGTAAATACGTCTCGGTCCAACATACCTTTAACGGGTCACCGTCAACACGTCTCAAGCCCGCATTCCAATTGGCCCATCGGCCGTTCATGCCTTCACATAGACCGCCGTCAACACGTCCCAAGTCCGTAGCCCTCCGATCGATCCGGGCTTAGAATCGTTCGGCAAGCACACGCCATTCAATTAAATCTATTCCACACCAATTGCATCAATAAACCCATAATCACAACTCAGTCCAATTCACAATTCGCCACCTCAATTCACAAACCCGACATTCAAGTTAACCATGCTTAATTACCCAAGTCAAGCATACCATTAATCCAATTCAAGTAGCACAATTAAACATAATATGCTCAAATTAAATCACGCCCTAGCCGTTCTAACCGAGACAAGTCTATAAGTACCCACGTACAAATCCAATTCAGATCGCAGCCCATCCCACTTGCCCACAAATCCGTCATTTACACCCACCACATACGAACATCAAACCCACCCACGAATACCACAACAAGCCAATTATTGGCCCACCTACATTAGCCAGTAATATGCACCCAAAACTATTCCAATTCCAAATCACAGGCTCACAATTCCGACATTCAAGCCAGTCACAATCACACGTCAATTTCTCTCACACACGCCACGACAATATTGTTAATTAGCCCACCATAACTAGTCATTAATTAAGCCCCACAATTCCCACAATTTAAACTATCAATTAAGTACGTACAAAAATTGCCCACAATCCACGTTAAGCCCCTCAACCGGCACTAATTATCCCATAGACAAGTCTAATAATACCCAATGTACTAGGTAGGGTTTAGGAAGTCATTTACTAGATTTTGACCAGGCGAAAACCCCGCACAAACTCAAGACGGACCGGATGAACAGCAATGGGCCCGGTGAACAGTGCTCGAAATGAAAAGTAATAGGCCTCGGGTGAACAGTAATGGCCTCCGAAATGAACAGTGTTCGGAAAATGGGCAGTACACGCAAGACGCGGCCCGAAAAATGGCTCAGCGGGGCAGGTGGCCGGCTGGTCGGCTGGGGGGCGGCGTGCGGCGGTGGCGGTCGGTACGGCGGCGTGCGGTGGCTGGACGAGGCGGCGCTGGGGGAAACTAGTTACAGGGGAGGCATTGAGAGGGGAAAAATAGGGGAGGGGGGAAGGTGGTGGCGGCCAAAGGGAGGGGCAATAGGGCGACGAGCAGAGCAGGGACGAAACAAAACCAGTCGGCCATGGAAGGAGAGAAGAAGAAGAAGAAGAAGAAAAAGAAAAAGAAAAGAAAGAAGATGAGAGAGAGAGGGAGCAGACAGGAGTGGGTGGTCTGCAGGCATGGGCGGATGGGACGCGTGAGGGGGAAATGTGCGCGGGAGGAAAGAAGAGAGAGAGAGAGAGAGAAAAAAATAAAAGAAAATAAATTCCATTCTAATATTAAATGCGATCCGATGGCCTAAATTCAAAACCGAAAACGATCTACTGGTCCATAATAAGCCTCGTATATAAAAAGGGACAAAGGCCAAATTAATTAAACCAAACTATAACGAGAGAGGTCTACTAGTCCAAGTTCGCACCCGGTCAAAAACTCCCCTTTCTCCATCATTCCTGACAATCTCAACGTTGGCTACCATAATATCGACACCGTCCAATTTATTTCGTCTCGAAACTCCCGAAAATCGACTGCCAAGTTCAGGGTCTAAATAATGGCCAAATTCGATCGAGTGCGATTCTAGCGAAATCTCAAAATTTAAAACAATAACCTGGAGTGATCAGTTCCCGGGCGAGATTTTACTATAAGCACACTGACGAATTACACGTTTATAAACCCCAAAAATGGGCCAAAATCCGGAATGTCACATGAACTCTCTAGCACCATCAAAGCAGCATGATCAAGTAAAGTCCATTTCTTTCATGACAATCGGATATCTCGAAAAGATGGAATTGGCTATCTTGATTGTAGAAGGAGAGCAACATCATTATCCATCTTCATCCTGAAAATATTCTTGTTATAGATGGCCCCCCATCTTTGTTACCCAATACCAAAGTTGTTGACGTTTACTCGGTTGCAATGCACTCCGTCATTGCACAAAAATCGATAAAATAAGCATTCTTGCATAAATGATGGGCTCATTACCACGATTTAACCATTTGATGTTGTTGGGGCCTTTTCTTCTGATTTCCTATGCATGGTTCGCAAATTCTAGGTAATAAGAGGCTATTCTTACTCCTAAGCTGCCACTTCTCTGCAGCCTAATAATAAAAAGAAAGTCATAGTTTGACTTCGTTTATGAGCAATTAATTCTTTTCTGGGCTGGTCGCTGTAATATAAAAATGGTACCTTGTTCTGAAACTAAGATCGAGTGGTAATGGAATATAATGGTTTCTTAAGTTGGAAAAATGACACAGATGGTCCATGAACTTTGACCCAATACGTAATGTGGTCCTTGAACTTTTAACTATAGCCCAATGTACAATGTGTGGTCCCCGAACTTGGTTGATTTGCTTGATTTCCTCTCCTCCGGCTTGAAGATGGCAAGTCATTTGAAATGGAAGTTGCCTTCAATAACTCTTACATCCTCGTACCGTTTCTTCTTCACTTTTCTTGTGGACAAAAGGTGAACTCTCTAGCATCATCAAAGCAGCATGATCAAGTAAAGACCATTTCTTTTGCGACAATCAGATATCTAGAAAAAGATGGAATTGGCTATCTTGATTGCAGAAGGAGAGCAACATCATTATCCATCTTCATCCGGATAATATTCTCGTTATAGATGTCCCCTAATCTCTGTTACCCAATACCAAAGTTCTTAACATTTACTCGGTTTCAATGCACTCCGTCGTTGCACAAAAATGGATAAAATAAGCACTCCTGTATAAATGATAGGCTCATTGCCACGGTTTAACCATTAAATGTCGTTGGGGCCTTCTTTTCTCGAGCATGGTTCGCAGATTGTAGGTAATAAGAGACTATTCTTACTCCCAAGCTGCCACTTCTCTGCAACCTAATAATAAAAAGAAAGTCATAGTTCGACTTTGTTTATGAGCAATTAATGATATTCCTATGGCTTCCAGAGCTTATAAGTCATGACTTAGCCGAGGATTAAGTGCAATTAATTCTTTTCTGGGCTGGTCGCTATAATATAAAAATGGTACCTTGTTCTGAAACTAAGATCCGGCGGTATTGGAATAAAATGGTTTCTTAAGTTGGAAAAACGACATAGATGGTCCCTAAACTTTGATCCAATGCGCAATATGGTCATTGAACTTTTAATTATAGCCCAATGTGCAATGTTATCCCAGAACTTTTAAATTGTTCAATGTGATTTTTAAACTTTTGATACATTTTCAATCTAATCTGTGGATTATATGAAATGTTCAATATTGTCCATGAACTTGAACTAGTTGAAGGAAAATATTGAACATTTTTGTATAGTTAATGGACTAAATTGAACATGTATAAAAAATTCAGAGATCACATTGCACATTAGGGTAAAGTTCAAGGGCCACATTGCACATTGGGCCAAAATTCAGGGACCATTTGAGAAATATCATGTGATGGGTCATTCTCGAGGAAAACAAATTCAGCTGACTTGCGAACAGGTTTAGATTGGCCTTCAGCCAGGCATTTCAATTTTCTACCGTCAATAAAAGGCCACTATAGACAACTCTTGGTTTCTTTCTTACTCCAAATGGAGTAAATGAATCATAAGAGATCCCACCGGATTGCAACGGATGCAGTTTTCACATATACGCAAAAGTCGAACTATGAAACAAGTCAGCAACAAGCATTGGAATTTATGTGCTCTATAAGTTGACAACAACATTTCAATGATCATTTTGAGGCTGATCTGATTGCCCAAGCCATCGCAATTATTTTCACCGAACAATAGAGAAGCATGTAATTACTAATTTTTTGTGGTAATACGATTACAATTGCAGCTACTAGAGGTGATATGAGAATTTTGACGATTTCAAGATTGCAATCTTTACTTTTTATTGAGATATCGAGAGAAACATAGTGTCCAAATGAAGCATTTTGATGTTAGTCCATTATCATCATAGCAGCCAGTTAATATCACGCAAACAATTTGAGGGGGCTGTGGAGAAAACCAAGAGAATGGGTTTGAATCCTTCCACTGCAAACTTTGCGGTGGCTATAGCAGGTGGGGTAGGTCTAGGTAATCAATATTCAAGTTGGCTCAGAACCTACCCTATCTCGATCGGTTTCTAGTTTTCGGAACCTACTTGTAGATCCTAAAACCGAATCTGGAATTGAATTTGTTCATTCAATCCGATTCTGTAGTCTACTAGGGAACCAGTCAACCTATTTTTATTTCAATTTTTTTTATTCCTCCAAAGCACAAACTTTTCTTCTTAGTTTACCAAACGACAAGAAGTAAAACATTTTTTTTATAGAAATTAGAGCAACAATAGAAATTCCCCTCCCCCAAAAACAGCAATCCATAGAAGATGAACACGTAAGATAAATGAACAATAAAAAGTTCAAAACGTGTAACATAAAATGTTAATTATAGAAATTAAACACTACCATCATTAAATTGAAATTGATTAGAATCTAGAAAAGGAAATTAACCACAAGTCAAATAAACAGTAACCTGGATCAACGTGAATCGCTAACAAACCACAAGTCAACTAAACACTACCGTCATTGATTGTAGATTTGAATTGATAAATTGACAATCAAGTAAAATAATAAGAAACTACATTATTAAATAAAGAAAATTTAACATACTTTTGCTTTATTTTGTCCATTATCATGCATGAGCTACGAACGTGCGCAGTTATATTTCATTCTCTGTGCATGCCGAAGTAACTTAATGAGAATTATTAATAACTTCAATTGGATGGAGAAATAGATTTATATTATCTTCTTTTCTAGCACTATATGGATTCTTTTCTAGAAAGCAAGTAACGAATCAGCGAGGATTTGCAGGGTCGAAATCGATCAGAAGAGTGAATGGTCTTGGCCAGAATGGTAATGTACTAAGATGTTTCGTGATATAGTTCGTTGATGCAAAGACAGTTCATTGTGGCGTGGTTGGACATTTTACTCTTCCTTTCTTGATTTCGAAACAAGGTGAAAGTAATTTTTGAAGAACACAGGTTATTGAGTTTTACAATGTTTTACATGTTTATGGGCGACACCTTTGTGTTTCTATCTTTCCTTTCCTGGGGACTTCTTATGAAGTATAACTTTTTAAGTATATGTTGGTTAGAAGACCACTTTCGTACACACATGTGGTAGCTCATCTTGTGCTGAATGCATCATTTTCTGTACTGATTCCAACTTGTTCTTGCCTCAGGTGATCATTGGAGGCAGCAGTGGCAGCGGCGGTTTCATTGAAGGAGGTGTGGCTGCCGAAGCACCTCCAGCAGAGGAGAAGAAGGAAGAGAAGAAAGAGAGTGACAACGACATGGGATTCTCTCTATTTGATTAGGGCAGTTGATTTGTGCTTCCATCTTTACATTAGTGAATGCTTCTTTTCCAAGTTTTGCTGAAAACCCCCATATGGACCATATCCTACATAACATGAGAATTTTGCTTGGGTCCCCAAATTTCTATTATTTTTGTCCTCTTTGGTTGGAACGTTGGATCGCTTCGAACATTTGGCAATGTGAGTCATGTTTAATAGTATTTGCTCAGAATTACCTTCCGTAGCATTTTTCTACGTCCGAATCTTTTCAATTTAGTCCTCTCAAAGCGAGTCCATCTGATCTTGCATTGTATTTGTTCATCTTCTTCTCCACCTTAGTTGTTTCGTTCTTTTGCAATCTATTTTATTCCCGTTTTGTGAGCACGGGCATGAGTAGCCAATACCTTGTTGCTTGTGTTGCACTTGTTTATTCGTCTAGTACGTGAGCTAAGGTTAGGTCATCACGCATTGTACGTGTTATATAGGTTTTCAACTTTATAACCGATTCTTTTTACTCAAACAGTTACCTTTGGTTGTATGGCCTAAAAAAAGTAAATTCAGGCAAAGTAGATCGATTATATTTGGGAAGGCTTTAAGTTGGTGCTAAGATGTGATACGGTATTAACCAGCCATCAATAATAAATGCGAAAATCCTTCCGATCCTCTCTTTCATCCTTCTTCATAAGATCCGGATACTCTGCTGTGGCATCCAACTTCGCAGAGCTTCCTTAATGATTATCCTAACCGTGTCGAGAGGTCCATAGATCGAGAGAGAGAGGGTAACAATCTTTTATTGGATACCAGTCGAGAGAGAGGTAACAATGTTTTATTTGAAATCAATAATACATGTGGTATGTAGTTTAGTCATGTGTCTAAAACAACCACTTATGGAAATAAGATTAATCTTGTAGCTCTCATGATTCAATTATTTTCTGTAACTTATGATAGATTCATTTAGTTGTTGTCGTACCAAAACTGCGCCTGGAGGTAGTCAACAACCTTCTTGTCCACTTGGAAGGCCTTGGTAAGAACATCAGCAGAAATGGGTGGCTTCGCTCCGAAGACAGCATTAGCAATGGTAATGACTCCTGGGTTCTGGCTGCTAAGACCGGAAAAGGCCAATGCATACGTGTTTCCGATATTCAACTGAAAGTGAATGAGACCAATAGGAAACACAAACACGTCTCCCTTGTACAGGACTTTGGTGAAAAGTGTGTTGTTTAATTGGTTGGACGTGACAAAACCAACAAGTAGCGTACCCTCCACCACGACTAGAACCTCGGTGCCACGAGGGTGAGTGTGGGGAGGATTTAGGCCACCGGGAGCGAAGTCAATGCGAGCCATGGATATTCCAAGAGTGTTGAGTCCTGGAAATTGGTCGACAAAAGCCTGTGTGACTTTTGATCCGAGCGGATTCGATGTGTTTCCGGGAGTTCTGAACCCCATAAAGAGGAAATCATCAGCTGTGGTTTCTTTTGGGTCCTTGCAGAACTTTCCATTCACAAATACTACATAAGAAAAAATATCGGTGTTTCAGTTTCGGTATCATAAGCTAGATATGAAATACACAACTAACGCAAGAATTGAGGAACCAACCTCCAGATTCCATATCATTGGTTGCCACGCATATGTCCTGAAGAGGACTCGGGTCGTAAGCTAAAGCAGCGACAGTTGCTAAAGCCAAGATGAGAAAGCTAATGGGAAGAAACTTCATTGTGGTTGTGAACAGGAGTTGGGGCCTTGATCGCAAGTTCTAATCCTTGCACAGATTAGTATTGCTTGAGGGAGGAGTGAGGACTTGCATGGCAACATGCTTTCTCTTTATAGATGAAAATGTTTGACCCAGTAATTAGTTCATCAGCAGGTTTTCATGCAGATTACTACCAAGTCTTCTGAGGTTTTATCTATTTTCCCCTTCTCACCCTATAACAACTACGAGGACTTGGCGATTTGTTTCATTTCCTCTCCTCCAGCTTAAAGAACGCATATCACCTGATATTGAATTGGTCTTTGATGAATTTTTGAATCCTAGTACCGTTTCTTCTTTGTTTCTTTTACAACTCTTTTACCACTCAAAGAAGATCGAAAATATCCAGAAATGCGCTCTTTTGTCGCACAAAAGTTGATGAGCTTAGTATTTCAGATATGATAAGCTCATCGATGATGATTTTATCATTTAATACAATTTTTCTTATTTGTCATAAAATACTTTTAGTAGATTTTCTTTTTCCCGAGCTAGATTCGTGGGTGTAGGAAATAAGATCCCGTTCTTCTCCCAAGCTGCCACTTGTCAGCAGCCCAATGAAAGAGAAGGTTTTAGTTCCACTTTCTTCATAAGACATGACTTACTTAATGATTAAAGGTGCGATTATATGGAGATATAATTTATTGTGGAAGTTACCTTGCATATTACCAAGTCTTCAAAGTAGAATCTATTTCCCGCTTCTCAAGTCCAAGGATGAACCGTTCCACAACAACTGTGAGGACTTGGTGATTCGTTTGGTTTCCTCTCCCTCCAGCTTGAAGAAAGCACGTCGTCTGATATGGAAATGGTCTGCGATAACTTTTACATCCTCGTACCGTTTTTTCTTCACTTTTCTTGTGAAAAAAGGTAAACTCTCTAGCATCATCAATGCAGCCTGATCAAGTAAAGACCATTTCTTCTGCAGCAATGGGATATCTCGAAAAGAATGAACCATCTTCATCCCGAAAATACTCCTGTCATCGATGTCCCCCATCTTTGTTACCCAATACCAAAGTTCTTAACATTTACTTGGTTGCATTACACTCTTTTGTTGCACCAAAATGGATAAAATAATCATTCTTGCATAAACGATAAGCTTGTTACCGCAGTTTGACCATTTAATGTCAGTGGTGCCTTTTTCTTTTTTCTGCTTTCCCGAGCATGGTTCGCAGATTGTAGGTAATAAGAGACTGTTCTTGTCCCAAGCTGCCACTTCTCTGCATCCTAATGAAAAGAAAGTCATAGATCGACTTTGTTTATGAGCATTTAATCCGTTGGCCATCAACGAGACCTGGCGATGGCTGGCGGAGGGAAAAAGAAAAAAAGAAAAAAAGAAAAAGAAAAAGAAGAGAAGAGGAGGAGGTCGTCTCGAAAATATATTATATTATTGCATGTTAGTTAGATGTTGGGCGTATTATACTACTTAATATATGGCAAAAGAACACTATAAGTGCCATAACTTGTGAACGACGCTCACTTTGGTGCCATAACTTTTTTTCGGATCACTTTGGTGCCAAGTCGGAGGAAAAACGATTACTTAAGTGCCATAACTTTTTTTTGGACCACTTTAGTACTAAAATTTTTGAAAAACGATCACTTAAATGCTAAAATTTTTGAAAAACAATCATTTAAGTGCTAAAATTTTTGAAAAATGATTACTTAAGTGCCAATATCCTGCGAAACTCCGGCGAGCCACGTCAACTTCATAAATTAATAAAAAAAATGCCACGTCAGATTTCCGGCAAAAAATTGTGTACGGCACCGGAGTTGGCACTTAAGTGATCATTTTTCAAAAATTTTAGCACTTAAGTGATCCAAAAAAAAGTTATGGCATTAAAGTGAGCGCCGTACACAAGTTATGGCACTTGTAGTGTACTTTTATCCTTAATATATTCTCCACTTCCCATTATTTTGTTATCATGTTCCACTTGTCTGGAAGTTACCTGGTGCCTTCCTTCATCAGTTAAAAAATACCATTCAGACTAAGCACCACATACGGGACTAAGTTTGAGGAAATATTTGGTGAAAGTCTTAGAAGGTGAGGAGGTCGTCTCGGAAATATATTATATGATTGCGTGCTCTAAAGATGTTGGACATGTTGGACAACTTAATATATGTTCCACTGCCATTAGTTTGTTATTGTGTTCCACTGGCCTGGAAGTCGACGGCCTTCCTTCATAACAATTCATTTTTATATTTTCATTGTTTTTCTCTTCTACCTCCGTCAAGTCTTCCATGGCTATTGGCCCACATTCAGGCGTCTTCTTGGCAAGCTCTTCAAACCTGGCCATCCATGGCCATCACCACCAAATGAGCCACGTTGCACGTGGCCATGACTTGCGAATACTTTGGGGACCCTTATTTCTCACACCAGGTATGCCCACGTGAGCTTAGAGAAACTGAAGTGTTGTCCGACGACATGTAACCTATGTGTGTGGAATGCGGGAGTTCGGGGGCAATGCCCCGACACGGGTGCCCCGCTGCCCGGTCAGCGAGCGGGGGTTCGAGGGCAACGCCCCCCGACGAGGGTTCTACTGCCCGGTCAGCGAACAGCTGCCCGGCTTACTGGTAAGCGGGCAGGGGCTTGGGGGCAGCGCTCCTGAAACCTCAATGGGTTTAGGCCAGCCTGTATGATGCGAAATTAAGAGATTTCATAAAGGTTTAGGTTTTAGGCCCGTTTGGGACATATATATATTTTGCTCATTTTTCTGATCATTATAACGAGTTGAGTGGCTGTAAATCGAAAACATAGTGAAATCTCTTTGCAGGACGTAACCCTAATCAAGGGTGAACCTGGGTAAATTCATGCATCGTCTATTTTTTCAGTTTTCTGCGTGATCATTTTATTTCGGTTCTCAATATATCCCTTCAATTGGTATCAAAGCCGAAGTTGTTCAAGGAATTAGGGTTTATTCGAGATGTCAGGAGGATCACAAATTGAGATAGAAAAATTCGATAGGACGCGATTTGATATGTGGAAGATGAAGATAGAAGATCTTCTCTGTGATCGAGATCTCTGTTCGGCAATCGAAACGGAAAGACCTTTTGCTGCACAACTTGGTGTTGTGATAGGCAAGGAAGTGGTGAAGGAAGGGGATTCAACTTCCAAACCGGCAAATCCAAAGGAGATTGAAGACTGGAATCGGATTGATCGGAGAGCAAAGGGGTTGATTCGACTTTGTCTCGCGGACTCAATTCTAACGAATGTGATGAGCGAACCTATAGCTAGAGATTTGTGACAGAAATTAGAGTCACTGTATCAAAGTAAGTCATTGGCTAATAAGCTGTTCTTGAGAAAAAAGCTGTATGATCTTTGGATGGATTAGGGCGACTCATTTTCTGCACATCTATATAACTTTAACACATTGATTAGTCAACTTGTATCAATCGGTGTTAAGTTCCAGGATGATGATAAGGTAATAACATTGCTCTGTTCACTGCCGAATTATGGGATAATCTGATTGTGGTGATCGGCGGTGGGAATAAGGAATTATCGTATGAAAGTGTGTGTTCTGCCTTGTTATCGAAGGAGACATGAAGAAAGGGATCGGGAAATTCTGGTAAATAGGCATTGGCGGCTAGGGAAAGGCCAGCAGAGAAGACTTTTAATCAGAGAGGGTTTAGATCCAAATCTTGTAGGCGATCGAAGAGTAGAGAGAGGAAGGTACAGTGCTGTAAATGTCAAGAGTGGGGCCATGTGAAGCGGAACTGTAAAAACAAGCTAGTTTCTGAGAAAGAAGCTGAATCATCCTCGAGTAAAAAGAAGGTCGATGCGGGAGATATGTATTTGGCTGCTGCATGTATGGCGTAGTCAGACAAGGATATATGGTTGATCAATCCAGTGCTTCATACCACATGACGCCTCATAGACACTAGTTTTGTAAATATGAGCAATATAATGGTGAGGATGTCATGCTCGGAGATGATATTGCAGTTCAAATTGTCAGGCGTGGCAGGGTAAAGCTGAGGATGAGTAATGGCATGGTGAAGACTATTCCAGACGTGATGCACATTCCCTTGATGAGTAGAAATTTGTTATTAGTTGGTATGATGGCTGATTCGGGGGGTTTTTTTAGCTGTGATGAGGATTCTTGCAAGATGACTCGAGGTTCCATTGTGATTGCATGAGGAGTCCGTTACGAGACATTATACAAGTTGCTCGGGGAAACAATAACTGTTGGTAGCAAGTTCGTTTCTGAAGAGGCCAAGGAAGATGGACATGATACGTCTATGTTGTGGCATTAGAGGTTATGGCATATCGGTGAAAAGGGACTGTCTACCTTAACTTCAAGTCAGATGGTAGAAGGAATTCCAAAATGTACTATGGGTTTCGGGTTCTGTGAATACTGTCTCCATGGAAAACATAACCGAGTTAGCTTCCAACACACTAGTACAAGAGCAACTGAGGTTCTCGAGCTAATTCACAGCGATGTCTTTAGACCTACTCCGACTCCATCTATTGGAGGATCCAAGTACTATGTATCGTTTATAGGTGATTTTTCGAGATATAGTTGGATTTATTTTATTAAAAGTAAATCAGATGTATTCAAGAAATTTCGAGAATTTAAGGTTTTGGTTGAAAACTAATTGGGCAGCAAAATCAAGGTCCTTCGTACAAATAACGGAGGTGAATTCTATTCAGATAAGTTCGAGCAATTTTGTGTGGATAATGGTATTGCAAGGCAAAAGACGACTCCATATATGCCTCAACAGAATGGGGTAGCCGAAAGATTAAATCGGTCACTCATAGAAAAGGCGAGATGCATGTTGAGTTGGGTAGGTTTGAGGACAGAATTTTGGGCAGAAGCAGTAGCCACAGCCAGTTATTTGAAGAACCGGTCACCGATCTCATTAGTAAAGGATCGTACACCATATAAGGTAGTGTTTGGGAAGAAGCCGAATCTGTCGCATGTTCGGGTGTTCGGGTGTGACACATATGTTCATGTACCCAAGGAGAAGCGGGGTAAGCTTGACAACAAGTCTGAGAAGAACATATTTGTCGGATACAAAGAAGGGGTCAAAGGCTATAAGCTGTGGAATCCATAATCAAAGACCATTGTATACAGCAGGGATGTTGTCTTTCGTGAATCACAACCCCAGGCTAGCACACAGAAAGGTGATGAGCCCAAGAAAGTGGTAGTGCTTGAAGAAAGTCCTAAAACTGAAATTGTGGAGATGGTTCCACAAGGCACGCTAGTAGAGTCTGATTTTGAATCGAAGCAAGGGGACTCGGTTAATGAAGTCGAGGATGTAGATTCAGATGAAGACCCAGATATAGATAGCATGTCGGCTCTCAAGAGATCGACGCGGGAAAGAAAGGTACCACTTCGATATTCACTTAGTGCTTTGAGTACGTTTCATGCTTTGAGCATTACCGGAGATGATTCTAGTTCCGTAAAAGAGGCGAGATCTATGGATGATGCGAATCAGTGTGAGCTCGCAATGATAAATGAGATGCAGTCGCTTGATAAAAATGAAACATAGAGTTTGTGTAAATTGCCTAAGGATAGAAAGGCAATTGAGTGTAAATGGGTGCTCAAGCGAAAGCTGAAACCGGATGGGACTGTAGAGAAGTACAAGGCTAGGCTTGTAGCCAAGCGATACTCTCATATTGAGGGAGTTGACTATGACGAGATTTTCTCTCCCGTAGCGAAGTTGACCTCGATACGGTTTGTTCTGTCTATAGCAGCTGCATATGATCTTGAGGTAGAACAGATGGATGTAAAGACGGCATTCCTTCATAGGGACTTGGAGGAGGAGATATATATGAGGCAACCAGAAAGCTTTGAAGTAAGAGGAAATGTAATAGCCCGAATTTCGATGTAATTTCGAGATCAATAAAACTGATATTAATTCGCATTTCATTTTAGAAAGTCTCACCTAGAGCTGATCACTCTCAGGATACTAACCAATGGGGTATGGCTAACTAGAAAACGATACGTGGACCGGGGATCCTATCATGAAACGGACACCGATCGCGAGAGATGTTGAGGAAATATTTTGACCCGATGTGGGCCGATCTTAGGAAAGGTAACAGATTTGGTTTGGCAAAGGCCAATGTTGTACACTCGGATCGCAGGTGATTCTGCATGATCGAAAAGTACACGTGACCAATCAATCCTGAACCTAAACCGAACAATCGTGGCCTTTAGGACTAGTGATAATTTCTCATTCTCTTAATGATCGAAACCATTATGATAGGGGTAGCCCTAGGTCGATACGCGTAATCTCTAAACTACCGCTCGTTAGTGAGAGACTCTGAAATTGAAAGTTTAGTAAGTTTTGTTCACGGAATTGGGCCCGGATTTTGATATCGATTTTCGAAAGCTTAAAAGACTATTTTTGGGAATCTGACGTCATATTACGCTGGCCACACACGTTTGGAGTTAGTACGTATAAAAATTGAAATTTCGGTTCGAGGGTGAAAAATTACGATTTTGCCCCTGTGGGCGCCGGTGTTGAATTTTGAGGCCGTTTGAGGTTATTTTTCAAGGTCGATGCCATTTTTGGATGGCCACGCATATCAGGAGTCGTTATGGACAAAAACTGGAATTTCGACAAAAATTGAAAAAATAATATTATTTTATTCCCGGATCTTCGCAGTCGATTTTTGAGAGCTTAGAAAGTGAATTTTGCGATTCCGAAACCATATTATGTTGGCCACACATATATGGAACATGTATGTGCAAAAATTGGAATTTTGTCCCGGGACTAGAAAAATGACGATTTTGCCCCTAGGCTAATTTTTTGTCCGAATTTTTCGAGAAAATTTTAGGATAATTACCAGAGGTTATCAGCTCAATTATTGAGGGCCAAGGACCAGTTTACCCTCCACTTTTTGGATAGGATTGAATTTAAATCGTTGAATTAGGGGTATTTTGGTCAAACGGCCCAAATCGGCGACACGTGGCACTTGTGGGCTATCATATTTGACCAACTCATACCAGTTTCTCTCGCTTCCCAGCTCCCCTTCGGCAGATCAACCCAGCCACAGCAGCTTCTTCCTCATTTTCTCTCAATTTCTCTCTTGTTTGGCTTCGCAGGAGCACGTCGCCGGTCACCGTACCTCGCCGTTGAACACCACAGCCCCTCAGCCTTAGCCTCACCTCTGTCCAGCCTTTTCTCTCTCTCTTTCCTTCTCTTTCTCTCTCTTTTTCTCTCCCAGGTTAGCACCACCACCACCGCGTCGGAGCCTCGCCGGAGCTTCGCCGAAGCTCTGATCGTCGTTCCGTTGCCACCCAGCCATCTAGCTAGTCGGTACATCGCCGTTCGTCGCTGGCCGTACGGTGTCCGTACGGTCGGTACTGTCGCGTCCGTACGCCGCCGTCCGTACGGCCGCTCGCCCGTCGCCGCCGTCTTGCCGGTCATCATTCCCTCGCAGTCCATATAGTGTCCGTACCGCCCATGAACAGTACCACGTGAACAGTATACGCGCCGAGAATTCCGCCGTCGATTTCACTATTCATCAGTGATCAGCCGCCGTTCCCCATCGCCGTGGTCCAGAAATTAAGTGAGTATATTTCCTAAATCCAGTTTAGGACTGATAGTGCATTTTTCTGGACTAGCTTAGGTATTGTCGGTATAGTTTGAACTGGCTTAGGTAGTACCGGTGTATGTTACGGACTGGATTGAAGACCGATTGTTGGAAATTAAGTCCAAAGAATTTAGTGAGATTATTAGAAATAATTATTGGACTAGCACGGATTAGTTGGGAATTATGTGATTGGACTGTCGGGTATGCCTGGGCTGAGTGACTGGTTGATTTCTGTACTCAATTGTTGGGAAATTGAGTAATGCCATGTAGCGTGACTGTGTGGCCGACTCGTGCGGAGTGTGATTGGCCATATGATGGCTTGATTGGATTATTGAATTGCACATTGTGGAATTATGCCGCATGGTATTAATCGGCCAGTGAATAATTATTGCGGCAAGAAATTAACTGAATGCTTGAATTGTGCTAATACTTATGTTGCATTTCATGGCACGCATAGTGAATGCCGGGAATGAGGTGTGTGATGAATTGTACGAGAATGCGTGCCTGCCATGAGTATGTGATCACCTAAATGCCCTGATGCGTGTTACGCGGGGTTCAAATAATAATAGACTGTATGCTCGTGTGATCACATTTCGCCTTGATGCGTGTTACGCGGGGTGTGCCGTCCTAATGCGGGTTACGCGGGACGATGCCCGGTACGTCCGGAAGATGACCATCCTGATGCGTTTTATACGGACTTTGGTTCGTGAGGTAATCGGTGTTACGCCTGATCTGTTTTGACGCGGGCTAGAGATACTGGGCTAGTTGATGCGTTTTAACGCGGGCCACGAAGTGTTGTGATTAAATAAAGAGATCTGATGCGTTTTACGCGGGTCATATTAAATGATAAATTGAGAAAGTCTTAGTGTGCCAGTGTGAGCTAGTGAGCCGAGACATGAATGTGGACATTTCCATCCGCGTCTCTGGTTCCTTAGAGACACGGATGGAAACATTAGGCGACCCCTTAGGAATTTTGACATCCCGATAGATATAGATGGTATGATGATTCCGTAGATGGAAAGTGGTGATATTTCAGATCCTCTAACCTCGCCTGATTGGAGTAGCTAGGGCGAGACCGTGGATGGATTTGCTACCATGGTCGAAGAGGATGACGAGCCGGAAGTATTGTACGCTGACTTTGAACCCTTAGACCATCAGGACGAGGAAGAGCCGATAGCCATGGAAGTAGATTAGGAGCTTGATGGAGAGGTTGCGGAGCTAGGATCCGATCAAGAAATAGGAACTGAGGAGTTCGAATCTCAAGAGAGCTCGTCAAGAGAATCATCAGAATCCGATCCGGACTGGACTCCTTAGACTGGCCTTAGGTTTAGATAGAGCAGGTTGCACCTTTTTTACTGAAGCCTGCCTTAACCCTATATAATACCTTATCTACCGACTTTTTGACCTGGAGACGACTGTTATGGGTGTTGACTGCTGTTGTATAGACAAACATTGTAAAAAGGTTTTCGTTGATAATACCAGTGTATATATTTTCTAAGGTGCTTGATCGCTATTTGGTTGTTCTACGTTGGTCTCATGTGTTTTATTGTATGGGTGTCTATATTTAATTATATACGTTGCTTCCACATGTATTTGATCTCTGATTGGGAATTGGGTCGGTAATGCTTCCTGGGAGCGTTGCACCATAATTGACCGTCGACGGGAAGTTGCGTTCCGATAGGGTACGGGGCATGACAGAAAGGAGAATTTGGTGTGCAAATTGAAAAAGTCTTTATATGGGCTGAAGCAGTCACCGAGGATGTGGTACCAGAAGTTTGACACATACATGCTCTAGCTTAATTTTGTGCGTTCAAATTCTGACCATTGCGTTTATGTGAAGAGAATAGGCGATCAGTTTGTCATTCTCACGCTATATGTGGATGATGTTGTTGATCGAGAATAGTGTGAAGATGGTGAATTCCGTGAAGAGTTTGCTGGCCAAAAAGTTCGAAATGAAAGACTTGGGGCCTGCAAATTTTAGTTTGGGCGTGCAGATTAGGAGGGACTGTCAGAAACGGAAGCTGTGGCTAGGGTAGGAGAAATACATAAAAGAAATATTGAAGAAATTCAATATGATAGACTGCAAGCTTGTTGGTACCCTTATACCTTTAGGGACCAAGCTATCTGGGGAACAATGTCCAAAAACGGATGAAGAAGTTGAAGAGATGGCCCGAATTCCATACGCGAGTGCAGTGGGTAGCTTGATGTATGCTATGGTGTGCACGCATCCAGATATAGCCCAAGCAGTAGGAGTCTTGAGTCGATACATGTCTAACCCAAGTAGAGAACACTGGAATGCAATCAAAAGAGTTTTCAGGTATCTTCGTGGAACTTTGAATTTTTCTTTATGTTTTGAAGGTACAGGGAATGGAAACATGCTTGATATCATAGGCCATGTAGATGCTGATTGGGGTAGAGATATTGATAGTAGACGATCCATTAGCAGATATGTTTTCACATTGTTTGGTGCTACATTAAATTGGATGAGCAGGAGGCAAAGTATGGTAGCACTTTCTTCTATTGAGGCTGAGTATATGGCTCTTACTCATGCTGGAAAAGAGGCCGTATGGTTACGACGGTTGTACTTGGAGCTCGGTTTTGAGCAAGGTGCCATAGAGGTGAGATGTGATAATCAATTGGCTATTTATTTAGCTAAGAATCCAGCATTTCACTCACGCACAAAGCACATTGATATACAATATCATTTCATCCGAGAAAAGGTAGAGAAGAAAGAGGTTTAGTTTGTAAAGGTCGACATGGTAGAAAATAGTTCTGGCTTCCTTACTAAAGCCGTCACAAGTGCGAAGTTTGAATGGTGCTCTACTGCGATTGGATTGAAGAAGAATGATATTGGAAAGGCCCTCGTTTGCGCAAAGTATCCAGCAAGTGGGAGAATGTTGGAGTTGGCGAATACTTCGGGGACCCTTATTTCTCACACCAGGTACGCCCACGTGAGCTTAGGGAAACTGAAGTGTTGTCCGACGATATGTGACCTATGCGTGAGGAATGCGGGAGTTCAGGGGTAGCACCCCGACACTGGTGCCCCGCTGCCCAGTCAGCGGGCGGGGGTTCGGGGGCAGCGGCCCCCGACGGGGGTTCTGTTGCCCGATCAGCGGACAGCTGCCCGACTCGCCGGTGAGCAGGCAGGGGCTCGGGGGAAGCGCCCCCGAAACCTCAATGGGTTTGGACTGGCTCGTATGGTGCGAAATTAAGAGATTTCATATAGGTTTAAGTTTTGGGCCCGTTTGGAGCATATATATATTTTGCTCATTTTTCTGATCATTGTAACGAGTTAAGTGGCTATAAACCGAAAACATAGTGAAATCTCTTTGCAAGACGTAGCCTTAATCTAGGGTGAACTTGGGTAAATTCGTGCATTGTCTATTTTTTCTGTTTTTGCGTGATCGTTCTGTTTCGGTTCTCAATACATCCCTTTCAGGCTTGAGCTGATCTTTGTTTATCACGAAATCCTCCATGAGCCGGTAGTCGTTAATCCGCTATCACTTCAACAGCCAGAGGTTGCACTTGGTCAACAGCGTAACGGTCAGGCCTCACAGCGGCCTCCAGCCCTTTCCACTTCTGCTGCTTTCAGCCTCACGTTTAAGGGCAATGCCACCGGCTCAAACTTCTTCTTCTTGTCGGAGCCGTGCTGCCTGGGATCGCCGGACTAGCAATTCATGGCTTTCTTTTCAAAGCTATCCTGTGGTTCTTTGGGGGGCTAAATCAAGTTATTGAGAAAGAGATTGAAGAGCTTTGGGATCAAATTGAATATATGCTTTTAAGTGTAAAGAGAGAGACAACAGCTCGTTTGGTGCCAGTGGCCATGGACAGCTATTTGAAGAGTGGGCCAAGGCGACGCTTGAATGTCCATGGTCATGTAAGATGGCCAGATTTGGAGGTGAGCTTGAGGCCTGCAACTTTCCTCCAAGAATCAAGAAGATGAACAATGAAATGATGGGAAAAAAAGAAGAAGAAATGACTAAGGACAAAAATGACCCTGCTCGTGCTACGGGAATAAGCATGTACTTGCCGACTAGGGAGCTTAATCTCTTGTGTGTGACCAAATGGCCACTTTGGACCCATATTTGAAATTAAATGGTTAGACCAAATTCAATTACACGACAATTTCCTTAGACTCATGTGCATCTTCATGATATGTCTAAGTTTGTTTTCAATTCAATTGTCATATAGAGTCTTAGATCATTCCAAGCTAAGGTTGAGAAGCAACTTAGCATTCTCGTTCTTTTGGAAATTGTCAAAATAAGTGCATAGGAAGTAACGCATTCATGTCTCTATATTTCCTCTTTATGTCCATCGATGAGCTATTTGAGATTGTAATATTGATTGCTTCAAGAAAGAGATCAATGCTATCCATATCTTATTCAAGGTTTTGACTTTGTCCATGCATACACATTTATAAATGATATTGTAGACCACGACAATCCTGGAAATAATTGCCCAGCCTAAATTATGAGGTTTCAACCCGACATTTTGATTGTAGATGGAAAATGAGTGCAGGAAAGATTTTTCTTCAGGCCATACTAAAGAAAAAGTAAAGTTATCCGCAGAATTTAGTATGTTGGTAAAAAAATGAGAAATGTTGTCAGTAGTAATTTATCAAATTTGAATTTGATACTCTAAGGAAATTGACATATTGTGGTGAACTTCTCCTTTCAAGATAATGATGGAAACAAAGCGGTTCTTTTTTCTTTTTGGCCACCTAAGGGACGGATGTATTGACAATCGCCCTGATGATTTCTTTAAATTGTCTCTGTAGTCAATCACAAGATTGTCTTAAATCAGACTATTTAATAGGGTTGGACATTCTTTGCATGATACCCTTTTTGGAGTATAAATTCCGTTGATGTGGGAAGCAATATTTAATATTAGATAATATCCTTCCCAGTTCCGAATTGTACATAGTTTAATGTTATTGCACACTGATTTTCCATTTATAGACATTCGGTTGAGGAATGCGTACAAGTATCCGGATCATGTCATATGAGAGAGAGACAGAGAGATAAAAATCTTCTATTGGATACCAGTCCAGAGAGAGGGAACAATGTTTTATTCAAAATCAATAATACATGTGGTAGGTAGTTTAGTTATGTGTCTAACGCAACCACTTATGGAAATAAGATTAATATCGTAACTCTCATAATTCAATTATTTTTTGAAACTTATGATAGATTCATTTAGTTGTTGTCGTACCAAAACTGCGCCTGGAGGTAGTCAACAACCTTCTTGTCCACTTGGAAGGCCTTGGTAAGAACATCAGCAGAAATGGGTGGCTTCGCTCCGAAGACAGCATTAGCAATGGTAATGACTCCTGGGTTCTGGCTGCTAAGACCGGAAAAGGCCAGCGCATACGTGTTTCCGATATTCAACTGGAAGTGAATGAGACCAATAGGGAACACAAACACGTCCCCCTTGTACAGGACTTTGGTGAAGAGTGTGTTGTTTAATTGGTTGGACGTGACAAAACCTACAAGTAGTGTACCCTCCACCACGACTAGAACCTCGGTGCCACGAGGGTGAGTGTGGGGAGGATTTAGGCCACCGGGAGCGAAGTCAATGCGAGCCATGGATATTCCAAGAGTGTTGAGTCCTGGAAATTGGTCGACAAAAGCCAGTGTGACTTTTGATCCGAGCGGATTCGATGTGTTTCCGGGAGTTCTGAACCCCATAAAGAGGAAATCATCAGCTGTGGTTTCTTTTGGGTCCTTGCAGAACTTTCCATTCACAAATACTACAAAAGAAAAAAAATTGGTGTTTCAGTTTCGACATCATAAGCCAGATATGAAAGACATGACTAATGCAAGAATTGAGGAACCAACCTCCAGATTCCATATCATTGGTTGCCACGCATATGTCCTGAAGAGGACTCGGGTCGTAAGCTAAAGCAGCGGCAGTTGCTAAAGCCAAGATGAGAAAGCTAATGGGAAGAAACTTCATTGTGGTTGTGAACAGGAGTTGGGGCCTTGATCGCAAGTTCTAATCCTTGCACAGACTGGTATTGCTTGAGGGAGGAGTGAGGACTTGCATGGCAACATGCTCTCTCTTTATAGATGAAAATGTTTGACCCGGTATTTAGTTTGTCAGCAGGTTTTCATGTAGATTACCAAGTCTTCAGAGGTTTTATCTATTTTCGTCTTCTCTCCCTATAACAACTACGAGGACTTGGCGATTTGTTTCATTTCCTCTCCTCCAGCTTAAAGAATGCAAATCACCTAATATTGAAATGGTATTTGATGTATTTTTGAATCCTCGTACCGTTTCTTCTTTGTTCCTTTTACAACTCTTTTACCGCTCAAAGAAGATTGCCAAGTAAAGAACATATCTAGTGCAGGGTTTAATAACTTAAAGAGACTGAAAATATCTAGAAATGCACTTTGTTATCGCACAAAAGTTGATGAGCTTAGTATTTTAGATATGATAAGCTCATCGCTGATGATTCGCTCATTTAATACAATTTTTCTTATTTGTCGTATGATACTTTTTTTAGATTTTCCTTTTCCCGAGCTAGATTCGTGGGTGTTAGGAAATAAGATCCAGTTGATCTCCCAAGCTGCCACTTGTCAATAGCCTAATGAGTAAAGATACGATTTTATGGAGATATAGTTTAATCAGGAAGTTACCCTGCATATTACCAAGTCTTCAAAGTTGAATCTATTTCCCGCTTCTCAAGTCCAAGGATGAACCGTTCCACAACAACTGTGAGGACTTGGTGATTCGTTTGATTTCCTCTCCCTCCAGCTTGAAGAAGGCACGTTGTCTGATGTGGAAGTGGTCTTCGATAACTTTTACATCCTTGTACTGTTTTTCCTTCGCTTTTCTTGTGAAAAGAGGTAGACTCTCCAGCATCATCAATGCAACAGGATCAAGTAAAGACAATTTCTTCTGCGACAATTAGATATCTCGAAAAGATTGAACTGGTCATCTAGATTGCAAAAGGAAAACATGTCACGTCCTGAACCTTATCGAGCACGCAACACCCTTCTTGCCCAATTAATGCGACATCCTAGAGTATCGCCGGCCTCACTTATAATTATCAGAGATTTATATCACAGCGGAAATCACAAATACCTTGACAATAATATCTAGGGTAATCAGGGAGAATGCACATATTCGTTTCTCATTCAAACTTATATAATATTTACAACTTACATGCCGTTATACACATATGCACACCATACTATGAACCATCGATATTCAAAACGATCGATGACCTGGGTATTCTATCCTCAAAATTGGTACTCTCCAAAATGTCTAATCCCAACTCCTACTCTAACCCCTACGCCCTCTACTTAGCGTCCACTCTGAATCAGACTCTTCGTCATCTGAATCTGAGTCCCCCTGGACAGTCTGCTCCTCCGAGGACTCCGGCTTGGCCTCAATCTCGATTGGGTGGTTTATATCACCCAACTCAGCTGGAACCTCGACCCGTTCCTCCTCGACTGACTCCTAAAAAAAATCGTCCTTAGGCACAAAATTGGGGTCCATCAACTGCTCATACGAGAGTATATACTCCAGTTCTTTTTCAAGCTCTATGGACTTAGTAGGCTCATCCTCGGGTTCGACCTCGGCCTCTCCTTCTTCTGGTTCTTCTTATGGAATTGGTTTGAGATCCATGTCCATTGGATCGTATTCCGCTTGCAACTCATCAGGTTCTGGCTCATGCTCGGCCTCCGATGGCTTAGGTGCTACATGTGCTTGCTGCAATCCAGACTGCGACAAACTAATCCCCACACTAGTCAACTCGCCGTTAGGAGGAGGTATAGCAGACGGGTCCCAATCCCCAACTCTATCAAAGGGAACGTCGAATCCACGGACGGGATCGAACTCATCTACCTCGTCTCCAAAGAACCAAGCTTTGTATGTATGGGTCTCCCATAGGGGTAATCCTACGTCTACAAAGACTATAGGGGTATGCTTAATCCAGGTCATGTGGTCATCCATAGGAAACTCTACAACATCATGTTTGGTGTGCATCTATACTCCAAAACACTCAGGTGACGGCGGCGGCAGAGGATTCATTGTTCCGGCCAGGGTTTGAAATGTTTGGTTAAAATAACCATGAAAATACATCTCAGCAAGCATATGCCGTAAACCCCACCTTGGCTATGGCGTACCTCCAGAAAAATATGACAAACAATCACACTCAGCTATTACACCACAAGTACACAATCAGTACTTACCTGGCCTTTCAAGCGTGCAACTTGCACGTTAGTCATAACAGCACTGTTTCACTCACATGCATGTTATACCTATATTTTGTGCATTTGTTCCGACCTCATCACATCTTTTCCACAACTCTCGCCAGTGACCCGTGTTATAGTACACACCTCAGGTCCACCCGACTAACTCATAACAACACTTTAGAGCCTCGATTGTCACAAAATCGCGAAGATCAATCACTAGTTCCAATAGGCACAATTATTTGGTATAAGTTTCAAATCATTCGTCAATTCATTTCGTAGTCCAGCGAAATCACCCTCGATCCACTACTATGACAGTGGCGAACTAATCTCTGACTATCCTTGGATCGGCCTACACTGGCTCAAAATGTCACCTTGACAATTTTCGTGGTCAAAAGTCAGTTTACGATCGAGTTCTTTGGTCACGTGGATTTAATTCCCTAATTAACCTTTCCCTAACGATTAGTTTTCCCGAAGTGATCAATTTCAGGTGAGATCTAACTACAAGCACGTCCGTAAACTATTTATTTCATAAATCCCAAGTGGGCAAAATTTCAGGATGTCACAACTCTTCCCCCTTATAAAAATTTCGTCCTTGAAATTTACAACCGAACTAATGACTCAAATAAATGAGGGTATTAACGTTGCATTATCACTTCACTTTCTCAAGTCGCGCCTTCAATCTCGTGATGCTCCCATACGATCTTGACCATCGGGATCGTCTTGTTCCTCAAAACTCGCTCTTTCCGATCCTCGATCCTTATTGGTCTCTCAATGTACGACACTTTGTCATCTACCTCTATCTCCTCATAATTTAACACATGATTTGGGTCTGGTTCATATTTCCTCGACATCGATACGTGGAACACATTATGCACTTACGATAAATTTGGCGGAAGTGCAAGGTGATAAGCTAAATCTCCAACCCTTTCTAAAACCTCAAAAGGTCCTACGTACCTCGGACTCAATTTCCCTTTCTTACCGAATTTGGATAGTCCTCTCATGGGCGATATCTTAAGAAATACGTGATCTCCTACTTGAAATTCCAAAGGTTTTCTCCTTCTGTCTGCATAACTCTTTTGACGACTTTGAGCTATTTTCAGCCTTTTCCTGATTACCTTAACAGCCTCAATTGACTGCTGAACTAACTCTGGCCTAGTGATACACCGTTCTCCTACTTCGTCCCAACACATGGACATCCTACAAGCCCTGCCATATAGCACTTCAAAGGGTGCCATTCCGATGCTCTGCTGAAAACTATTATTATAAGCAATTTCTACTAGAGACAGTTACTCTTCCCATTTGCTCTGAAAATCCAATACACATACCCTGAGCATATCCTCTAAAGTCTGAATCGTCCTTTTAGACTGGCCATCCATTTGTGGATGGTAAGCTGTACTGAACTGCAGCTTGGATCGTAATGCCGTCTGTAGACTTTTCCAAAAACTAGCAGTAAATCTAGGATCACGATCTAAGGTAATAGTTACTGCTACTCATGCAAATGAACTATCTGCTGCACATACAAGTCACCATATCGATCTAACGTGAAACCCTTTCTGACAGCCAAAAAGTATGCTAACTTGGTCAATCTTTCGATAATCACCCAAATAGCATCGTAGTCTCTTTAGCTCCTTAGTAATCCCGTCACAAAATCCATAGTTATATGCTCCCATTTCCACTTTGGGATTTCCAAAGGTCGTAACAATCCCCCGAGCTTACAATGTTGTGCCTTCACTTGCTAGCACGTCAGACATTTAGCCACATGTCTGGCTATATCACCTTCATACCATTCCACCAATAGTACTGTCCCAAATTTTGATACATTTTAGTACTATCTGGGTGGATACTATAGCTACTACGATGTGCTTCTGACAAAATTTCCTCCTTAAGCAGCGCATCATCATGCACACATAATCGTCCACGGAACCTCAGTATCCCATCCTCGGATATTTGAAAGTCCGGCTTCCTATTGGTATCATCCATTTCCAAAATCCTTTGGATTTCTTGATCCGTAGATTGTAAGATCTTAATTTTAACCTGGATCTCCAATTCAATCCTCAGTGTGGCCAGTAAACTCGAGACTTGGCTTACTTCGAATCTAAACTCCGAGTCTTGTACTTTTTTTAACAGTGTCCATTACTTGACCATGAAATGTGCTATGCTTGACTTCCGACTCAATGCATCGGCTACTCGGTTGGCCCTCCCGGGATGATATAATATATCACAATCATAATCCTTCAACAACTCCATCTATCGACACTGCCTCATATTCAACTCTTTTTGAGAAAACAAATACTTCAAGCTCTGATGATCTGTATAAATCTGAAATTTCTCTCCGCACAAATAGTGTCGCTAAATCTTCAAGGCAAACACTATAACAACTAATTCCAAATCGTGGGTCGGATAATTCAACTCATGCGACCTTAATTGCATTGATGCATAAGCCACTACTTGTCCATTTTGCATGAGTACACATCTCAATCCTTTCAATGACGCATCGCTATAAATTTCATATTGTCACGCCCCAAACCCTACAAAGCGCAACATCCCACTAATGGTCGATTATGGTGCGACTTCCCAGGAAGTGTCGTCGACCCAACACCCAAACAGAGTTAAGGCATATGCAGAAACCACGTATATAAATATATATACACCCAGACAATAAAACACATGAGGCCAAAGATAGCACATCCAAACACTCAAGAATATACATTATCAACATAAAAACCTTTTTACAATATATTCTTTACAAAAAAAAAATCAAAAGACAAAACGCAGAAGACGGTCAGCTGCCATGAGATCAAAAAGGGCGAATGGCTAGGGGAAACTAAACTAACTAAGAGGGGCTTCAGTAAAAAAGGTACAACCCACTCTATCCTGCCTAAGGTCAACCTAGGGAGCCTAGACTGGGTCGGACTCTGATGATTCCTCGAAAGAGCTCTCTTGAGTCTCGGACTTCTCAATTCCTATTTCTACGTCGGATCCAAGCTCCGCAACTTCTCCCTCCTGCTCTTGGTCTACCTCCATGGCCTCCGGCTCAACTTCGTCCTGAAGATCCAAGGGTTCCGGATCAGCGTACTGTACTTCAGGCTCCTCATCCTCTTCGACCATGGCAGCAGGTCCCTCCACGGTCTTGCCCTGACTGCTCCAATTAGGCGGAGTTGGAGGATCTGAAATCTCACCACTTGCTATTTGCGGAATCATAACATCATTCTCATCTACCGGGACATCAAAGGTTCTAAGCAGAGGTCCAATTACTCCGTCGGCTCCTCTGTAGCACCAAGCCACGTACTCTTGGGTATGGTAGTATAACTCTCCCACGTTCACAAAAAGAACTGAGTAGTATCTCATATAGGCTGCTCTGTCTCCACAGGGATGTGCACTCGATGACCGCTGAATATGATGCGGTATCCCAAAAAGAGGTGGTGCCCTCGACATCCTATGGTTGGGGGTCTGAAAATGTGAATTATTACAACCGTGAGACGAATCTCAGCGAGTATAACCCCCTAAACCTAGGCTAGGCAAACATGCAATCTCCTGACTAATAGCACAAAACAACATAGCAAACCAACTCATAAATAAACTCAGACCTAGGCCCTCTGACCCAGATCACTTACCTGGCTGACCCTGCAGGTTATTCACAATAACAATATAATGAAATCACATACCCAAGCACTCGGTTCAAGCATACATCAAAAGCATGCTCATACTCAATAATGATAATATCGCATGCCATTCACCGAGTCCTGCACACTCGCACACCAGTCTATGCATTCTTATGCATGCAAATGTCCATATTCTGTCTCATGTCATACACTGGCCCAATTATATTTATTCTCGTTACCCTGACCTAGTGCATGAGATCTCTTTTTAAATCACAACACTCCGTGGCCAGTGTAAAGACGCCCCAGGCCCAGTGTCTCTAGCCCGCGTCAAAATGCATCAGGCACAACACCGATCTCCTCACGAACCAGAGCCCACATAAAACGCATCAAGTTGGTCGTCTTCCGGACGTACCGAGCATCGTCCCACATAAAACGCATCAAGACGACATACCTCGCGTAACACGCATCAAGTCGAATTGTGATCACACGAACATACAGTCAATTATTATCTAAACCCCACGTAACACGCATCAAGGCATTTAGGTGATCACATGCTCATGGTAGGCATGCACTTTCACACAATTCACCACACACCTCCTTCTCGTCATTCATAACGCATGCCATGCAATGCAATTCAATGCAACATGAGCATCCACATAACATAGGCATAGGCACACAGTTTAATCAAAATCAATTCACAGTGCCTAAATTTACAAATAGCATGCTCACTTGGTCAATTAGTACCGTGCAACCCAATTTCCAATACACAATTCCATATTCAATTCAAATCATCAATTGACCAATCACACTCCGCACGATTCAGCCACATAAGTACGTAACATGGCATTTCACAATTAAACACAATTAATCAACAATCAGTCAGCAGCCAATCACTATGGGTCATCCCGGCCATTCAGCTAACAATTCTTGCTATCTGATACAATCCGATATATTCCTCGAAAATGCGGACAGCCACTATTTCCTCAATCCATGCCCAATAATTATTTATAATAATCCCACTAAATTCCTCAACGTTTATTTCCACTAATCAATCCTCAATCTAGTCCGAAATAAACCGATAATACCTAAGTCAGTCCAGAAAAATGCACTATTAGTCCTAATCCGGATTTAGAAAGTATACTTACTTAATCTTGGACCACGACGACAAGGAACGGCGGCTGATCACCAATGAACAGTGAAACCGGTGGCGGCATTCTCGGCGGACAACGTACGAACGGCGGCCGGCGGTGTATGGACACAGTTGTACGGACCGTACGGACACCCCCTATACGGACTTGTATGGACGGCTAGGGACGGTGGCTGGCGAGACAGTGATGGCTAGCACGGCGGCCATACGAACGGCGTACGGACACCGTATGGACGACGACGTATGGGCGGTCGAAGAGAGAGAAAAAGAGAGAGAAGTAGAGGTCGGGATGAGGATGAGGCTAGGCTGCGTCAGCGTCCAGCAGCTCCGGCGAACAACGACTTCGGCGGTGCTCCTGCGAAAAAAATGTGCGAGAGAGAGAGAGAGAGAGAGAGAGAGAGAATGGTGGAAGAGGGGGGGCTGTTCTAGCCGAATAAGGGGAAGAGGAGAGAGAGGAGGCCAGTTCAAGCTAGTCAAACATAAGGGCTAGGGGCGACACTTGTCACGATCCTACGCGATTTCCCATTTTGCCCTTAATCCAACAGTCCTCGTTGATCCTATCCAAATAATTGAGGGGCAAAAAGGTTTTTAGCTCTAATAATTGAGCTAATAAACATCAATAATTATCCCAAATATTTTTTCAAAAATTCGGACCAAAAAATAGCCTAGGGGCAAAATGGTCATTTTTCCGATCCCGGGGCGAAATTCCAATTTTCACGCATACGTGTTCTATATATGTGTGGCCAACATAGTGTGGCGGCGGAATTGTGAAATTCACTTCTTAAGCCCTCGAAAATCGACTGCAAAGTCCTGGGATTAAAATAATATTATTTTTCACTCCTGAGCCAAAATTTCAATTTTTGACCGTAACCACTCCAAACGTGCCATCCAAAAACGGCATCGGCCTCGAAAAATAACCTTAAACGGCCTCAAAATCCAACATCAGTGCCACAAGGGCAAAATCGTAATTTTTGACTTCAGGGTCGAAAATTCTTTTTTTCGACCTTATTTACCCTAAATATGTGTGGCCAGCATAATACGACGTCAGAATCATGGAAATAATCCTTAAGCCCTCGAAGATCGACACCGAAGTCCGGGTTCAATTTCGTGACCAAAACTCGCTAGATTTCAAATTTTAGGGTCTCTCACTAACGGGCGGCTATTTAGGGTTTATGCGTATTGATCTAGGGTTATCCGAGTCATGATGGTCTTGATCACTCAGAGAATAAGAGGAATTATCGTTAGTTCCAGAGGTTGCGATCGTTCGGTTCAAGTTCGGAACTAGTTGGCCACGTGCACTCTCGGACTTGCGGAGTCACCCGCGATCCGATTGTACATCATTGGCCTTGGCCAAACTAAATCCGTCACTTTTCCTAAGATCGGCCTACATTGGCTCAAAATATTCCCTCGTCATTTCTCGAGATTGGTGTCTAGCTCGCGATAGGGTCCCTGGTCCACGTACTGTTGTCCTAATTAGCTATACTCTTTTGGTTAGTATCCCTAGAGTGATCAGCTTTAGGCGAGACTTACTAAATTGAAATGTGAAATATTGTCAATTTCATTGATCCCGGAATTACATCGAAATTCAGGCTGTTACACATATCCTCCGGTTCCTGATGGTATAGTCAACACTGGTGCCGTTGTCAATCTATGTTTCAATTCCTGAAAACTCCTCTTATATTTATCGGTCCATTCAAACTTCATTTCCTTTTTCAACAAATATGTCAACGGTGTCGCTATTACCGAAAAGCCTTCTACAGAACGACGATAATATCCTGTTAGACCCAGAAAGCTTCAAACCTCTGTTACCGTCGTTGGTCTTGATCACTTCATTACAGCCTCAATCTTTGATGGATCTACTGAGATCCCTTCCTTAGAGATTACGTGTCCAAGAAATGCTACCTGATTAAGCCAAAATTCGCACTTGCTAAACTTAGCATGCAGTGCGTTCTCTCTTAAAGTCTGTAACACCTTACTCAAGTGAAATTCATGCTCCTCTAGGCTCTTCGAGTACACCAATATGTCGTTTATAAAAACGATCACGAACTGATCTAAAAATTCCTTAAACACCCGATTCATTATATCTATAAAGGCAGCAAGGCGTTCATCAACCCGAATGGCATTACCGAGGATTCATAATGTCCATATCTTCTTCTAAATGCCGTCTTCGATATATCCTCCTTCATAATCCTCAATTGATGATATTCCGTCCTCAAATCGATTTTTTAGAACACCGAAGTCTCTTGTAATTGATCAAACAAATCATCAATCCTCAGCAAGGGATATTTATTTTTAATCGTCACCTGATTTAGCTGCCTGTAGTCAATATATAACCTTAACAATCTATCTTTCTTTCTCACAAATAAAGCTGGTGCTCCCCACGGGGATGCACTCGGACAAATAAATCCTTTGTGTAACAATTCTTACATTTGCACCTTTAACTCCTTTAACTCCGACAACGACATTCTATAAGGTGCCTTCGAGATTGGCTCAGTTCCAAGTGCCAACTCAATTACAAATTTTACTTCTCTTTCTGGTGGCAATTCCTGCAATTCTTGAGGAAAGATATCGGGATAATCACGCACCACAGCTATGTCTTCTAGCCTCGGCTCTTCAACCGTTGAATTAACTATAGACGCTAGAAATCGTTAACACCCTTCACTCAACAATTTCGTCATTTCTAGTGACGAAATCCATGGAATCAGAGGTCCTCCTCGATTTCCCACAAATTTGAATTCCGGATGTCCAACAGGATTAAATTGGATCACCCTGCTATTGCAATCCATTACGGCCCTCTACTTAAACAGCCAGTCCATTCCCACTATCACATCGAAATCATAAATGGCTAGGACCGCAAAATCAATCCTTTCCTCCCTATCCTCAATCACAATCTTACAATTCGAACACTCCAATGTAACTAGCATCTTATCATTCAAGGGAGTCATCACGTATAACACAATATCAAGCAACTGCAGTTCTAAACTAATCAACTCGATAAATTGTTCAGATATGAAAGAATGTGATGCCCCAAGGTCAAATAAAGCATATGCGGCATGGTTGCACAGAGAAATCGTACCTGTGACAACCCCTGACGCATTCTCAATCTCTCTTCTAGCCATGGCGTATACTCGCCCTTGTGCCTGTGGCCTATTCTGACTTTCTGATTGAGCCGCTCTAGTCTGGTTCCCATTCCGGGGTGGCGGCAACGCAGGCGACTTATTCTGTCTGAGATTGGGGCAAGTTCTTATGTGGTGACCAAGTCCACCACACCCAAAACATGCTCCACCCCAGGTTGGACAAGGTCCATTGCTATGTCTTTCTCCGCATACCCTACATGGACCATTTTGGTTACAAGTCGACTTCCTTATATTCCTTCTAACAGGAGGGACAACACGTCTATTACTCCACATCGGCCTCTTCCCGAGATTACGATTGTCCCTACCCTAGACAAAACTTGACCCGAAAGCGGCTCCCCTGTTGACCTGATCCCGCTCAAGAGCCTGAGCTCTATCATATATGTCCTCATAAGTCCTCAGATTCACTAGTATCAACTGGCTGAGAATGTCGACTCTCAATCCACCCCGAAACCTTCGTGCCTTGTCCTTGGAATACTCTACCATCCTCGGCACAAATTTAGACAATCTAGCAAATTCCGCCTCGTACTGATCCATAGTCATCTGACCCTGATGGAGTCTCATAACTCTACTAGTTTTCTTTCTCTAGCACTCTCCAAGAAATACTTTTCATAAAAACTCTCAGTAAAATTAGCCCAAGTCCGGGCAGTACCTTCTGGAAATATTCTATCCCTGGTGGCCTTTCACCAATCATTCGCGTTGTCCTACAATTGATATACTGCCGGGGTTACTTTCTCATTCTCAGTACACCCCAACACCTCAAAGGCTTTCTCTAGTTCCTCTACCCACATTGGTGCAGCCTCGGGGTCACCTCTTCCAGAAAACTGAAGTGGTTTTAACTTCATAAACTGCTTAACCAATTGGTGCATTTGTCTATTCACATTCACTTGCCCCTGCCCTTGATTCCTATTATTATTATTAGCAGCAGCAGTCACAGCGACCTCGACAGCTTGGGCAATCGTAGGAGCTCATTCCTGAGTCTGCAGTCCTATCAGGTTACCGATCTGTTCTAGGATCCTCATGACCGCTTCCATTCTAAGATCTTCTGCAGGTCTAACATCAGCTCTAGGCGTCCACTGCAGCTCTAACGTCAACTCCAGGGCTTTCTCCCGCTATAGCAACCATTCCGAGGTCCTCTACCACTCTAGCTCGAGCACGGCCTCCACCTCTTGTTTCTCTTCCTACGCCCCTTCTTGAGACTCCTCCTACACCTCTTCCTTCGCTGCTCATTATTTCAGCTTCCTACCACTCTCTTACCTGCTATAATTCCATGTAGGAATTAGAGACCTACACCAACTATACCAGTCTAGTCCTAGGTAGTGAATTACGACAATAATCCACTTAGCAGGCAATTTACCATCACAACACAACATCATAGTCAATAAGTTTCATGTGCATACCTCAAGTCCAGACGCACCTGCACTTCAATCATTACAACACCCAATTCAATCAGCAATTACCACAACAGTTTGGAAATACGAGTAGCACTAGACACACCTATGTTTCACTAAGGTCTCCCTAGCCAACTACAACTACCCTAAATGACTACCCCAGGGTTTCCACTCTTTATCACTTCCGCTTCGATCGACTTAGATCGAGCTGTCCTTGCTCTGATACCAATTTATACCATGATGTCATGTCCCAAACCTTATTGAGCACGCAACACCTTTTTTGCCCGATTAATGCGACATCCCAAGGTATCGCCGATCTCACTTATAATTATCAGAGATTTATATCGACAGCAGAAACCACAAATACCCGAACAATAATATCTAGGGTAATCAGGGAGAATGCACATATTCATTTCTCATTCAAACTTATATAATATTTACAACTTACATACCGTTATACACATATGCACACCATACTATAAACCATCGATATTCAAAACGATCGATGAACTGGGTATTTTATCCTCAAAATTGGTACTCTCCAAAAAGTCTAATCCCAACTCCTACTCTAACCCCTACGCCCTATACTTGGCGTCCACTCTGAATCAGACTCTTCATCATTTGAATCTGAGTCCCCCTGGATAGTCTGCTCCTCCGAGGACTTCGGCTTGGCCTCAATCTCGATTGAGTGGTTTATATCACCCGACTCAGCTGGAACCTCGACTCGTTCCTCCTCGACCGACTCCTCAAAAAAATCGTCCTCAGGCACAAAATTGGGGTCTATCCACTACTCATACAGGAGTATAAACTCCAGTTCTTCTTCAGGCTATGCAGACTCAGTAGGCTCATCCTCGAGCTCGGCCCCGGCCTCTCCTTCTTTCGGTTCTTCCTCTGGAATTGGTTCGAGATCCATGTCCATTAGATCATACCACACCTGCGACTCATTAGGTTTTGACTCATGCTTGGCCTCTGAGGGCTTAGGTGCTACAGGCACTTGCTGCAATTCAGACTGTGCCAGACTAGTCTCCACACTAGTCAACTCGCCGTCAGGAGGAGGTATAGCAGACCGGTCCCGGTCCTTAACTCCGACAAAGGGAACATCGAATTCGCGGACGGGACCGAACTCATCTATCCCGTCCCAAAAGAACCAAGCTATGTATATATGGGTCTCCCATAGGGGTAATCCTACGTCTACAAAGACTACAGTGGTATGCTTAATCCAGGTCATGTGGTCATCCATAGGAAACTCTACAACATCATGTTCGGTGTGCATTGGTACTCCAAAATGCTTAGGCGACGGCGGCGGAGGATTCATTGTTCCGGCCAGGGTTCTGAAATGTTTGGTTAGAACAACCATGAGAATACATCTCAGCAAGCACACGCCCTAAATCCCACCTGGGCTATCACGTATCTCCAAACAAACACGACAAACAATCACACTCAACTATTACACCGCAAGTACACAATCAGTACTTACCTGGCCTTTCCAGCGTGCAACCTGCATGTTAGTCATAACAGCACTGTTTCACTCACATACATGTTATACCTATATTTCGTGCATTTGTTCTGACCTCATTACATCTTTTCCACAACTCTCGCCAGTAACCCGCATTATAGTATACGCCTCAGGTCCACCGCGACCACCGTTACAGTAGACGCCTCAGACCATGTCTCTTGCCTGTGTTACAATACATGCCTCAAGCTCAACATCTACCCCCTACAACACAACCCCCGTTGAAGTAAACGCCTCAGATTGGCCGTCCTCCGGTAATACCGGGTATCGTCCCGCGTAGTTGTACTGCCTCAGGACAGATCAATTCCCCGTGTAATGGTACCGCCTGAGGGATTTTCACGGTCACACATGTAATACCATATATAATCTCTTGCTCATTCACATGCTCAATATTCACCTGCCAATAAATTGGCCAAACACACATGGCCCGTGCACTCATCAATTCACACACATTTCTTATGCTCACTAAGCATTCAGCATGGCCAATTGACAATGAATTCAATTGGCCCCAAACATGCACATAACAAAACATATTTCAATCAATCAATTGCATATTAATACACCCAATTTCATCACCACAACTCAGCCACATTAAAAACACATAATCAACCTACAAACCGCCATTTTTCCGCATTCAAACTACAGCGAATCAATCCAGCCCTTCACAACATTTTCACATAAATAATCGCCAAATTCAAATACCCAATTTACGTACTAGACAACACATCACAGCACGCATATCAGCCCCTCATAGCCCGCCTTTAGCCTCTAATTTTCCATCAAAATCTCGCAAATTCATTCCTAAGGCTCGCTTATCAGTTCCGCTCCTAAAACTGTACCAATCCGCATTTAATTAACTCAATTTCACCCCGAATTTGTCCGTCGATACCCTACGTCCTAAATAAAGTTTAAGGTGCGACTTACCAAACTCTAGACTAACGCGGCTAGAGCAAAAAGCGGCGGCGATCGGCGGCGTGGTTCAGCGGCAGTGCGGACGGCGTGCTGCGGCTCGGCGACGGCGAGCAGGGGCTTGGGCTAGTTCCTCACGACCACGGGAGAGAGAGAACTGAGAGGGTGAGGGGGATGGTGGTGGTGCGGTACGACGGTGGCACGGTGAGCGGCGACGGCGCGGTGGACGGTGGTGGCAGTGCGGCGTGGGGCAAGGGGAAGAGAGAGAGAGCTCTCGGTGGAGGGGTTGCCGTGAGATGAGAGAGAGAATAAGAAGAGAGAGAGAGAGAGAGAGAGAGAGAGAGAGAGAGAGAGAGAGAGAGAGAAATTTGGACTAAAATAGTCCAATTTTGACCAACTTGGCAAATTACAATCTTGCCCTTCTTTAATCTTTTTAATCAACGACTAAGATTCGATCTTATCTTGGAATCAACAGCCGAGATCGAATCTTTTTCAAAAATATCCAAGGGCAAAATTGTCTAACTCAAAAATTATAGCAAAATGACCAAAATGCCCTTCCCCTCTAATACTTGCCCTTTATTAACCTTCAAGGGTAAAATGGTCACTTTTCCATTTTCTTGCCGAAATTGAATTTTTCTCAAGGATTTGGGAAAATCCAAAACTATACGTTCCAACCACAACGTCATCCTAACGTCCCGTCGTGACTTCTTAATTTTCCGATGTCTAATTTGGGCTCTAATTTAATGACTAAGTTTAAATAACGGAACTCGAGCAAATCTCAAACTAATGGGTGGCTTTTGGGGAAATTCGCACTATTGACCAGTGGCCAATACTAAGCCATGCCACGTACAAGTTTACTCGGGTCGTGACGATCCCAATTGTCACAAAATCGCGAAGATTAATCACTAGTTCCAATAGGCACGATCGTTTGGTATAGGTTTCGAATCATTCGTTAATTCATTTTGTGGTTCGGCGGAATCACCTGTGTTCCACTACTATGACAGTGGCGAACTGATCTCTGACTATCCTTAGATTGGTCTACACTGGCTCAAAATGTCACCCCGATAATTTTTGTGGTCGAAAGTCAGTTCACGATCGAGTTCTTTGGTCGCGTGAATTTAATTCCCTAATTAGCCTTTCCCTAACTATTAGTATTCCCAAAGTGATCAATTCCGGGTGAGATCTAACTACAAGCACATCCATAAACTATTCATTTCATAAATCCCGAGTGGGCAAAATTTCAGAATGTCACAAAACAATATCCATATCCATCTTCATCCGGAAAATACTCTTGTCATCGATGTCCCCGATCTTTGTTACCCAATACCAAACTTCTCAACATTTACTTGGTTGTATTCACTCTTTCGTTGCACCAAAATGGTTAGAATAAGCATTCCTGCATAAACGATAAGCTCATTACCGCGGTTTGACCATTTAATGTCATTGGTGACTTTTTTTTTTCTGTTTCCAGAGCATGGTTCACGGATTGTAGGTAATAAGAGACTGTTCTTATCCCAAGCTGCCACTTCTCTGCATCCTAATGAAAAGAAAGTCATAGATCGACTTTGTTTATGAGCATTTAATGAAACTTCAGTGACTTCCAGAGCTTATAAGGCATGACTTAGTTGGGGATTAAGGGTGCAATTATTTCTTTTCTGGGCTGTTCGCCATAATATAAAAATGGTACCTTGTTCTGAAACTAAGATCGAGCATTAGTAACTGACTCTAATGGTTTTTTGTCGTAGTAAGTGCGAAGAAACCTGAACCAGAGTACTGTTAAGTAAAGCATCCCATGAGTTCTGGTGGGCTTCCACTGATAAGCCCACTTATACATTTGTTCACTCTCATTTTCACTTTATTTATCAGAAAAAGGGGAAACATGTGAAGCATCAGTGTTCTCATATACCTCTAGTGGCCATTTGTATTCTGATTGAAGCTGTAATGTTGATAGCGTCAAGATAGGGCGATGCTGAACGTATCTCATTCCAGGTTTTGATCGTGTCCTAAAAACATGCATGCACGAGTTCGAGCGTGGGTTCATTTCGCACTCCATGGTTTGAGAAATATCATGTGATTGTCATTCTTGAGAAGAACAAATTCAGCTGACTTTGAGAGCAGGTTTAGATTGGCCTTCAACCAGGCATTTCAATTCTCAACTGTCAATGAAAGGCCACCGTAGCAAATACATTTCGTTTCTTTCGTACTCCTAATGAAGTATTTTAATCATATGAGCTCCCACCGAATTGCTCCGAAAACAGTATTCACAGATAGGCAGAAGTCGAACTATGAAACAAGTCAGCAACAAGCATTGATTTTGATGACAATCCTGATGTGGATCGGAACTAATGTGCTCTTTAAGTTGACAACAACATTTCAATGATCATTTTGAGGCCGATCCGGTTGCAATTATTTTCACTTAATTAATAGACGTATTATCAAAACTTGAACAATAAAGAAGCATGTAATTACTAATTTTCTGTGGCAATACGAATGCAATTGTAGCCACTAGATGTGATTTAAGGATTTCGACAGTTTCAAGAATAAAAATCTTTACTTTTGCCGAGATATCTAGAGAAACAAAGTGTCCAAATCAAGCACATCGATGTTGGTCCATTATCATCACAGCAGCTTGTTAATTCCACGAGAACGATTTGAGGGGGTTGTGGAGAAAACCAAGAGAATTGGCTTGATCCTTCCACTGCAAACTTTGTGGTGGCTATGGAGGCCAATATAAATCTGAAGCTTATAGCAGGTGGTGTAGGTCTAAGGAATGAATATTCAATTTGGTTCGGAACCTACCCATCAATATAAATCTGAAGCTTATAGCAGGTGGGGTAGGTCTAAGGAATGAATATTCAATATAAATCTGAAGCTTATTGCACCGTAGGGTCGATTAAGAAATTTCACTAAAGGAGCACATGCACAGCGAAAACAATGAAATTAATAAAATATGAACTAACATGTTAAGATTTTAATCTATTTTCCGTATATAATATATGTTGTCGATATAAGAAAGATGAAAGATTTATGACATCTTTGATAAATATTTCAAATTCGAATACTTGCATCTATCTTGGTCATTTTATAGTTTTGCTCATCTATAATTATGGGAAAATTTTCAAATAAGACCCAAAGTGGATAAGTTTTCTCAAAAAGGGCCCAAGATGAACATTGTCTTAAATAAGGGTCTAAAATGTCCATTTAGTCTCAAATAAGGGACTAAAATTGCCGACTGATCAAGTCTTCGCTAGCTAGCAAATGAAGGCTCATTCCGATGAAATAACAAGGGGAATAATCGTCCAAAGATATTTCTTTTTTCTTTTATTTATGTTTTCATTTTTTTTATCTTCTTCCTCCTTCACCCATGTTTCTTTCCAAATCTAGCCATCTTCCATTGCCATTGGCCTGCATTTAGGCGTCTTCTTGGCACGCTCTTCAAATCTAGCTGTCAATGGCCACCAACACCAAAGGAGCTGTTGTTGCATGTGGCCATGGCTTGAGCTGATCTTCGTTTATCACATACTCCTCCATGAGTAGGTAGTCCTTGTTGCACCGCGCTTTTTTTGGGGCTTTCAGGATTTGCGCGCTAAGGAGGTATTTTCGTATAAGGGTCTCTCCCAGACCATACTTCACGTAACAGCGGGTGGTAATTTCCTATTTAATTTAAGTTTGTGATTTTGGAGTCACTACTAGTCATTATCGGTAGGTAGACTAGAAACCTAATCGAGGTACAAAAGAAATACCACGATTCTACGAATCAGAAATTTTAAGTGCGGGGACTTGATTATGTTACTGATCCCAAATCGAGATCCCTAACGCCCTTTCGGTACCTAAAAACAATACGGTGTCTAACGTGTCATGCAAATTTCCGAAACTTACCTACTAATTCTATCCATTCTAATCACAGGAAAAAACAATCAAATATTAAATATACAATCAACGTCAATTGTCACGCCCCGAGCCCCATCGAGCACACAACACACTTCTTTGGTCGAATAATGCGATATCCCAAGGTATCGCCTACCCAATTCAACTTATCATAGATTTAAAATAATCAGCGAAAGCCACAAATTCCCAAAGAATAACAATTGGGGTAAAAGAGAGAATCAATCACCAAATCACCAAGCATTTTATTGCACTGCGCTATATACAAAATTCATTACAATCCATCACAACCAGCAACCAACCACTTCATTACACCCACTATATTCACATTATTCACTACAAACCGTCGCAACCATCAAACCTCCACACTGACAACCGCCGATATCAAAAAGGGCTAGCGGCTTCGAATAGACTATCACTTACACCAAAAAGGGGCGTCTCCAAACTTGTCCAACCCCTAACTTCTTACTAACCCCTATTCACCCAAGGGGGGTCAACTCTAAGTCAATCTCGTCGATGCCAATATGTTCCTCTTAAGACTTGGACTCAGCATTGATCTCAATCGGATTGTCTTTGTCTCTCAACTCTGCTGGAGCTTTGATTAGCTAAATGGTTTTAAATAAAACCGTGAGAACACTTCTCAACAAGTGAAACCCTAAACCCCACCTAGGCTAACACGTACCTCTAGGCAATTACAAACACAATCACACTCAGCCACGACATAGCAGGCACACAATTCATATTTACTTGGGCCTTTCCAGCGTGCAACCTGCACATTAGTCACAACAACACCATTTCCAATCACATGCACGTTCTAATTACATTTCATGCATTCATTCTGGTTTCATCACATTCTTTCTACCCAACTCCCCAGTGACTCACGTAATGGTACTGCCTCAGGTTCACTGCGACTAACTCATAACAACACTCCAGGGCCCGTGTAATAGTATCACCTCAGGCCATGTATCTTGCCCACGTAGTGATACCGCCTTAGGCTCAACATCCGTCACCTAGTGCACAACCCGCGTAATGGTACTGCCTCAGGTTGGCCATATTCACAACACTTCTCGGCCTGCGTAATGGTACTGCCTCAGGGCATATATCTTGCCCGCGTAATGGCATTGCCTCAGGCTCAACACCTACCACCTACTGCACAACCTGCGTAATGGTACCGTCTCAGGTTGACAGTCTTCCGATAACACCGAGCGACGTCCCACGTAGTCATACCACCTTAGGACGGATCAATTCCCCGTGTAATGATACCGCCTCAGGGATTTCCGTAACCACACGTACCGCACCACACACGCTTTCTCACTTGATCACATGCTCAACACCCACATGCCAACATATTGGCCAATCACACTCGGCCCATGCACGCATCGAACCACGCATTTCTCAAGCTCAATCAACACTCAATCGTGGCCAATTATCAGTCAAATCAATTCAGCCCATGTATGCACACCACAACACATATTTCAATCAAATATTTCGCAAACTAACGAGCAATCACGGCCGCCATCGGGCACACAATCACAGCCACAAATTCAACATTTCCACACATATTTCAAGCCATAACGGGCACCACAACACAGCCACATCACAGCACATCAAACCGACACCAATCGTCTCCAAATCGGACTATATGCCCATCATTTCATTTCCCGATTTTTCAGCATCTAACTCAGCACCAAATCAGCCCCAAAACATCACAATTCCATCCACAAACCAGCCAATCCAATTCGATTCGCATGTGCACAACTAACTCTAGTTTTTGCATTCTGAGCCAAATTTCACCATTCATGGGCGTCGTACTCCTACCAACAACTCCCAAACCAACACGTACTATATTTTAATCGCCAAAATACACTAATTCGGCCACAGAATGAACAGTAATTCAGCCACCAACAAAAATCACCATAACGGCACATTTAGGCCCGTTTTTTGCGCCATAAACCACAATAATCACTCGGAATCATTCCGATTACCTAACTAATCAATTCTAACCTCAAATCCACCTCAAAAATCATCACAATTTCTCCCAAAACACTTAGTCAAATCAGTCCAGCCATTGTCTCACGATTAACCTCTAAAACTCGCTAAAACGGCCCCGAACTAACCTGAAAATACCTGTTATCCTAGGCGAGGGTTAGAATATCACTTACTCAAGGTTCTATGCAAGTTCGAGCACTCAAGGGTGGCTGAACTACGGTGAAACAGCAGCAGCGGTGGCGTCGAGCGGCGAGGACCACCGACGGCTCATGGCGATCATGGACGGATGGTGAGCGCGCGGCGATCCGACACGGCTCCAGCCCACGCACGGCCAAGGGGAAGAGAAAGAGTTGGCTCGGCCAAGGGGATGAGAGAGAGAGAGAGGTTGGGCGTGAGAAAGAATGAGGGGAGAGAGAAAGAAAAAGGCCTTAAATAATCCAAGGCCAATAATTGAATTGCCAAAAGACCCTCATGCCTCTTTTTCACAATCCAAATCAATGGTCTAGATTCGATCTTATCTTGAGATCGACAGTATGGATCGAATTCTTTCCAAAATATCCAAGGGTAATTTGGGGATTTTTCAAAAAGTCCAATGGCAAAATTGTCCAAAAATCTCTAATTCTAAGGCTAGGGAGAAATTAACAAAATGCCCTTCTCAAATTACATTGGCCTTAACAAATTTTCAAGGGTAAAATGGTCATTTTTTATTTCTCGCCGAAATTCAATTTTTCTAAAGGATTCGGACAAAACTGAGGCTACTCGAGTAAATGACAACATCATCCAAATGATCCGTCGTGACTTTATAAATTTCCAATGCCCAACTTGGTCTCTAATTAATGCCTAAGTTTTGAATAACGTAACTTGCACATATCTCGTACTAACGGGTGGCTTTTGGGAAAATTCGCATTATTGACCAGTGGCCGATACTAAATCAAGCCACGTACATGTTTACTCGAGTCGTGCCGATCTCGATTGTCACTTAATCGCAAGGATCGATCACTAGATCCAACGGGCACGATCGTTTAGTATAGGTTTAGGGTCGTTCGTCAATTTATTTCGTGGTTCAGCGGAATTACCAGCAATCCACTAATAGGACAGTGCCGAACTGATCCCTGGCTATCTTTAGATTGGCCTACAGTGGCTCAAAATGTCACTTCAACGATTTTCATGGTCGACAGTCAATTCACGATCGAATTCTTTGATCTCGCGAATTTAAATCCCTAACTAGCCTTTACCTAACGGTTAGTATTCCCGAAGTGATTAATTCCGGGCGAGATCTAACTACAAGCACGTCCACAAATCATTCATTTCATAAATCCCAAGTGGGCCAGATTTCAGAATGTCACATCAATCAGTTCAATCAATCCTAAATGGTCTCTAAAAATAAAAATCAATCAAAAACATTCAAAACCTAATGAAGCTCCAGAACCTTATTCATTTCATGATTCATATTTTTTTAGAGTTTTAGGGTTTTTTAGCGGTTATAACCCCTGAATTTGGACCCACCCATCGGTGGCCTCGTTGGTTTACGCTCAGTTCCTTTCACGAGAGATCCTGGGTTCAAACTCGCCCATTGGTGATTTAAGTAGGGGGTCGTGGCAGTGGGATGCTGCGCTAGCCTCCCTCGAGGACTAGTCGGGGATCACCGTTAGTTTGAACCCTAGCTTGCCAGTCGCGCGGACACCTTGGTTATAAAAAATAATAATAATAACCCCTGAATTTGGGTCTTCTAAAAATGCCATTTGGGCACTTCAAAAAATTCAAATCTCACCTTTTATGGTTGGCCACGGTGTTTTTGGACAATTATGTGAATTTTAAAATTTTTGATTTTTTAAAATCAAAAAACTAACTAGAAAACCCTAACCTACCACTAACCTAGAATAACATTTCTAGATTTCAAACCATTATCATGCTCGCCCTAGCCATATAACTCGGTTCTAATCAAGGACAAAAACATCAAACAAGGTCAAGAAAACTAACTTGAATGGCCCTACGGCCACGGCAATGCTCCGGTGAGGGTACCCAAATTCCAACTAGGAGGTTTTAATGGTTGATCAACTCGTTTTGTGCATTTTTAATGATCCAAAAGCAATCAAACAACACAAAATGGGATCAAAAACCTGTTTTAAACATCAAAATGCGTAAAATCATCAATAAAATCATATGCCCATAAAACTCAATTCTGGGAATTTTTTAGAAAACCGTGACTGGGATTGATTTTTACCTACTTCGTTCGATGACAAATCAGAGTTCTCGGGCTAATCGGAACCTATGGAGCTATTCTTCGTCAGTTGGACTTCAATCTGGCTATTTTGGCTTTGTTAGAAAACGTCGGGACAAGCCGAATGAGACCAACTTTCAAACCTTGACGATCAGCTAATTTGACTGGAACAAGCAGGAGAGAGTCATGGCCAATCCATGATTCACCGGTACTCCGCCGTCCACGGCGGCACCGAACACTCGTGAAGGGACTCTCGACCCTCTCTCTCAAGATCCTTCTCTTTGGTTTCGTCTGTTTCTCTCCCCTCTCTCTCTTTAGATTTTCATCGAACACCTCTCCTTCTCTTCTTCAGTTTTTTTCAATTTTTTAGTTGATAAAAAATCCAGCACAAATTCAGTTAGAACCAATTTCCGATCGGTTAGATCGGTTCATTAGTGCCAGCCGGAGATTTTCCAACTGACCTAGTTGATTGTCACGTGCCAAATTGGCTAAAAAGGATGGGCAAAGTCTCGAGCACGAATTGAGTTTTATTGTGTTCTAGCTAGTCGGGCGAAGAAGACAAGTCGTTGGGTCGGGTCGGATTGACCCGATCAACCCGGCAGGCCCGATTTTGATTAAAAACTTAAATTGAGTTCAATTTCGACTAATTTTTTCAAATTTAATCCCAAAATTGAACTACCCATCATATACCAAACCCAAACATATAATTTTCCCTAATTTTTATTATAATTATGTCCAAGATTTTCACATTTTTGTATTTGGGTTAATAGGTTTTTATTCAATTTGATGTCCTAATGACCTAATTAGGCAAAATTGATGCCAAAATTGAATAACCCACATTTGATTAACCCTAGAAATGATGTCCTCATGATTCGACAATTTCATATTTGGCATGATTCCCAATTTGGGTTCAAAATTGTTAATTTTCAATTAAATTTTGGGGATTTTTTATTTTTCTGTTAAATTATACAATTGAACTGACCATTATGTAATTCAAGATCCCAAAATTATTTTTTGTGAAGATACTATGACTTAAAAATGACTAGAAAAAATTTAATTGCATTTTTGGTTCAATTTAGATTTAATTTTGCCCAATTTTGGGAAAAATCTATACCTGATTGAGATTTTTTTAAATTGATGATATATTCATGAAATTGGATTTAAAATAAGACTAATGACCATTTTTATGGAATTTTTTGATTCCATTTACTATTTTTCTTGATTTTCTCACTTATTTTGACTAAAAGAAATTAAGGAAAAATGCAGGAAAATGCTAAAAAAAATTATTTTTGGTTTAGAAATAGGTTTCTAGGCTTGGCCAAGATTCCTAGTCCTAAATTTGAGATTTTTGAAAATATGAAAAAAAGAGCTAAAAATCAAGTATCAATAGTTCTTGATCTACTTTCACTTCAATAGCTAGAGGTTGGTATCACGCATCGAACCCCATCAAGCACGCAACATCCCTCCGGGGTCATCAAGCATGCAACATCCCAAGACTTGTCGCCGACCCAATCAAAACACTAGCGATTAAACGCACGCGGAAGTGAATATGAACACTCCATACAACATTCAAATAAATAGGGTAGTAAGAAAAACACTTCCCATAAAAACCAACAAGTCATTATAAGCTCACAAAGATAACTCAAGGAGGTTCACACAATTACAAGTATCACATGAAGCCACTTCCTAACGAGGCCACAGATACAAAAGGGAGGTTGACTTAAACTCCTCTACAATAGGGTATCCAAAAGGATGATACATCCAATGCGCAATATCACCCCAAAACTCCGAACCACACGTGACGACTACTCATCATTCCAAGCTTAAAAATGTTTAACAACGTGGGGTGAGATAAATCTTAATAAGTAATTACCCAAGACTCGCTTGAGCTAATGCGTACCTCCGAACAATCCTAATCATGCATAACCAGCAGTGGTGGCTGGTCTTACGATGACCTTGAGGATGCCGTGAGGAATGTCGATGAGGTGGTAGCGCGCTGGGAACCAGCCGGTGAGCAGTCGAACTGGGTAGGGGAAGTCCGGCCGCAAGAGAGAGAGAGAGAGATAGAGATAGAATTTTAGTTTAGAGAGAGAAAACCAGATCTGAAAGAACCCCCCTCCTCAATTTTTGGAGGGAAAATCTTTATATACCTCTCCAACTTTGAATTCTAGCCCTGGGATCAATCTAATGATTTTAAATGTTCCCTTAATGATTAAGAATATTCCTTAAGGGCTAAGGATAAGTGACATAGTTTTATGGATAGACATGATGTATTCTAAATGAATGGCCATGATTCATTCACTTAACCCCTAAGTAATTTTGCTAAACCTTTAAATAAGGGCATTTTAGTAATTTCACTTGAAGTGTATTTTTGTAATTTCATTTAAGGGCATATTTGTCATTTTGGACACAAAGGGATATGGCCAACCTTGGTTGGTCAGAATGGACCACCGGATTTTTTATCGAGAAACAGTTGGTCCGATCGGACCGGTTCAATTCCGGTCAAATCGAGTTGAACCGGTTGGACCAGTTTGACTCGAGTTCGATTGGGTTGAACCAGTTCGGTTCTTGCTTTAATTTTGTTCCAATTTCATGCAATTTAACCCTTATCATGATTGATTGATCTAAATGAATTGAATTTGATTAAATTGGATTGAACCAATTTAAAATACAAGCACAAATTACCACCCGCCTGGGTGGCGCTGCTGGAGCACGCACTCTTCCTCTTGCAAAAGGTTGAGTGTTCGAATCCCGGGCGCCGCAGGGTGACTTAACTGGTGGCACATGTGTGGTGGCTAGCACGTGTCGCCCCCAGGATTTACTCCCCGGCTGTCGGCCGTGCGGGGATCCCTGGATTATCAAAAAAAAAAAATACAAGTACAAATTGACCAAATTTAACTTGTTTGATCCAATTGCTCTTTCATTTGAGTTAATTTGCATGGCCAAGCTAGACTAATGAATTTAATTGATGTCCAATTGGCCAAATTGAGCTTCATTTCATCAAATTTGATGTTAGTCTAGAATGGGTCAAGTTAAATTACTCTTAGATTTCTCAATTATTGGATTGCTAAATTAGTCAAACTGGCTCAAATTCATGTGAATCTTCCAAAACTGATTTCAGATTTGAGTTTCATATAAAAAATTAGGTTGATCCATGTTTCAATTATGCAAATCATGAAGAACTGATTGGAATTCCTAATTAGGGCTCAAATTAGGGGCTTTCATCCTTGGCTTGGAATTTTAAAATTGACTTGAAAATTGAATGTAATACAACCCCTAGATCAAATGTCGTGAAGGAAACTATCCTAAAAATTGACTGGAAATGAAGTAATTTCATTTTTGGCCGATTTGAACCGAATTCCGCAAATTAGGGAAAAGTTGATTCTAAACTGATTTTTGTAATTTTGATGATGCCAAAGTGAAATTAAGCTAAAAATGAGTTGATTTAGGGGTTTTTAAATTTTTGAATTTTTTGGGACAAAAGTACTGACCAAAAGTCAACGTTTTAGTTCTTACCAAAAAAAAAAAAGTCAACGTTTTAGTACTTATATGCTAAAATGTCAATTAATGGGTTGAACTTTGAATTTTTTTAAAATTGATAGTGCAAAAGTGAAATTGACACTATTTTGGGGTTTTTCATGCAAAAAACCAAAATTTGACTTTGGATTGACTTTTCGGTCAAAGTTTAACCAAAAGTCAACGCTTTCACTTTTTGAAATTGAAATGCAAAAAGCTAGAAAATGAATGACTAATGCTAATTTAAAAACTAAATGACTCTTTTTGATTGAGGATTGGGTTCTATCACAATCAGAAATTGTAATCTCAAGACTTTTTACCTTTACGACGCGTCGACTAAAAATCAGGTGTTAACACCACTCAAAGAGAATTACCAAGGAAAGAGCATATCTTGTGCAAGGTTTAATATCTGAAAAGGACCAAACATATCTAGAATGCAAAAGAACACTTTCACTACAAAAAAACTATTTTTTTCCGACGAAATTTCCAACGAAAAATTCTGGAAAATTCGTTGGAAAATGAATTTCCAACGAAAAAAAATTCGTTGGTAATAATTCGTCGTAAATTTTTCCAACGAAAAATTTAAATTTTCGTTGGATTGCAACAAATTTTTTTTCGTTGGAAAATTTGTTGGAAAACTCGTGGCTAAATTCGTTGGAAAAGAATTTTTTTTTCCGACGAATTTTTTTTCGTTGGAAACTAAAATTTTTTTTTTCGTCGAAAAATTGTGGAAATTTTTTTTCCATAGAAATTTTTTTTTTTTGTCGAAATTTTTTTTTTGGTCGAAAAATCGCCCTCGCCGCCGGCGAGGGCCAACCTCGTCGCCAGCCATGGCGAGCTCGGCCCTCGCCATGGCTGGCAAGGGCAGTCTCGTCGCTGGCGAGGGGCGAGCTCGCCCTCGCCGGCCATGGCGAGCTCGCCCCTCGCCATGGCCGGCGACGAGGCTCGAGCTCGCCCAGATCTAGGCGAGCTCGCCCTACGCCGGCAACGAGGCTGGCCCTCGGGGGCGGCCCATGGTGGCCTTGGGGGCGTCGGAGGGCGTCGGGGGCGTCGGGGGCGCCTTTGGGGAGGGAGCCGATGTCGGGGCATGGCGATCTTGCTGTCCATGGCGCCGGAGCCGAAGCCACAGCCGGAGGAGGAGGGGGGGCAGCGGGGAAGAAGGTGAAGGGGGATACGGAGCGAGCGAGAGAGAAGGCGCAAGACAGAGGAGAGAGAGAGAGAGAGAGAGAGAGAGAGAGAGAGAGAGAGAGAGAGAGAGAGAGAGAGAGAGAGATGGAAATTGAAAAACATGGGAATAATGAGCGCGAAAATTTGAATAAGGCAGAAGTTAGGTTTTCGTTGCAAAATTTGTGGGAAATTTCCCACGAATTTTGCAACGAAAATTGTACGTACTAAAATAATTGCCTGGAAAATTAAATTTATTGGAAAATTCGTTGGAAATTTCCAACAAAAACTGTACATAATAAAATAATTAGCCGAAAAATTGAAATTCGTTGGAAATTTCGTTGGAAATTTCCAACAAATTTTCCCACGAATATAAAAAAATGTTGAATAATACCAGGTTTTTTTTAATTCGTTGGAAAATTCGTTGGAAATTTCCAACGAATTTTCCAACGAAAATTGTACATACCAAAAATAGTTGCCCGAAAATTGAAATTCGTTGGAAAATTCGTTGGAAATTTCCAACGAATTTTCCAACGAAAATTGTACACACTAAAATAATTTCCCGGAAAATTGAAATTCGTTGGAAAATTTGTTGGAAATTTCCAACGAAAATCGTACTCAATAAATAATTGCCCGAAAATTGAAATTCGTTGGAAAATTCGTTGGAATTTCCAACGAATTTTCCCACGAATATAAAAAAATGCCGAACAATACCGAGTTTTTTTTAATTCGTTGCAAAATTTTTTTTCGTTGGAAATTTCGAACGAATTTTGCAACGAATTTTTTTTCGTTGGAAATTTCCAACGAATTTTATTTTTCGTTGGAAACTTTTTGTGGCAAAAATGCATTTTTTTGTAGTGTTTCCATAGGCATCTTCATCTTGAAAATATTTATGTTGCTGATGTATTTCTCTAGACATAGTAGTAAAGGCCAATCGCTTTTGGTGCTGAGTACCAGAATTTTCAACGTTTGCCAAAAATGCACTCTTTCGTCGCACAAAAGTTGATGAGTTTAGTATTTCAAATATGATAAGCTCATTGCTGATGTTTTGATCATTAATACAATTTTCCTTATTTGTCATATGACACTTTTAGTAGGTTTTTCTTTTTCTTGAGCATGGTTCAGGGGAGGTAGGAAATAAGATCCTGTTCTTCTCTCAAGCTGCCACTTCTAAGCAGCCTAATGAAAAGAAGGCAAGTTCCACTTTCATTAAAGGTGCAATTATCTTGAGACATATAGTCTATTGAGGAAGTTACCCTGCATATTACCAAGTCTTCAGAAGTTGAATCTATTTCCCCCATCTCAAGTCCATGGATGAACAGCTCCATAACAACTACGAGGACTTGGTAGATTTGTTTGATTTCCTCTCTTCTAGCTTGAAGAAGGCACATCGTCTGAAATGGAAGTTGCCTTCGATAACTTTTACATCCTCGTACTGTTTCTTCTTCACTTTTCTTGTGGACAAAAGGTGAACTCTCTAGCATCATCAAAGCAGCATGATCAAGTAAAGTCCATTTCATATCGGATATCTCGAAAAGATGGAATTGGCTATCTTGATTGTAGAAGGAGAGCAACATCATTATCCATCTTCATCCTGAAAATATTCTTGTTATAGATGGCCCCCCATCTCTGTTACCCAATACCAAAGTTCTTGACGTTTACTCGGTTGCAATGCACTCCGTCATTGCACAAAAATGGATAAACTAAGCATTCCTACACAAATGATGGGCTCATTACCATGGTTTAACCATTTGATGTTGTTGGAGCCTTTTCTTCTGATTTCCCGAGCATGGTTCACAGATTGTAGGTAATAAGAGACTATTCTTACTCCTAAGCTGCCACTTCTCTGCAGCCTAATAATAAAAAGAAAGTCATAGTTCGACTTCGTTTATGAGCAATTAATTCTTTTCTGGCCTGGACGCTATAATATAAAAATGGTACCTTGTTCTGAAACTAAGATCGAGTGGTAATGGAATATAATGGTTTCTTAAGTTCGAAAAATGACACAGATGGTCCCTGAACTTTAACCGAATGTGCAATGTGGTCTTTGAACTTTTAACTATAGCCCAATGTACAATGTGTGGTCCTTGAACTTGGTTGATTTGCTTGATTTCCTCTCCTCCAGCTTGAAGATGGCACATCGCCTGAAATGGAAGTTGCCTTCGATAACTCTTACATCCTCGTACCATTTCTTCTTCACTTTTCTTGTGGACAAAAGGTGAACTCTCTAGCATCCACTACAAAAAAACTTGTTTTTTGCGACGAAATTTGCGACGGAAATTTCGGAAAAATCCGTCGCAAATCGAATTTGCGACGGAATTTTTTCCATCGCTACTCGGGCGTCGCAAATTTTTGCGACAGAAAATTCACAAATTCGTCGCAAATTTGCGACAAAAAAAAATTCGTCGCAAAATTGAGACGAACTCAATCCGTCGCAAAATTCGTCGCAAATTTGCGACGAACTCAATCCGTCGCAAAATTCGTCGCAAATAATTCGTCACAAATAATTCGTCGCAAATTAGCCACAAACTTTATTCGTCACAAAATTCGTCGCAAATTAGCCACAAACGGTATTCGTCGCAAAATTCGTCACTAATTGTCCATCACAAAATTCGTCACAAATTAATCACGAATTGTATTCTTCTCAAAATTCGTCGTTAATGTGCAACGAAATTTTTTTTTGGTCTTTAAATTGTGATGAAATGTTTTTTTTGGTCTGTAAGAATTTTAACATTGTTTGAATTTTTTTCCTATTTTTTATTTTATCGGGATATTTATTTTGCTGCTGAAATTATGTAGTCCCCTCTTCCGACAATAATATATTAACTCTTTTTTCAAAGACACTTGAAATGAATATTAGTCACCCCCAATAAAAATCTCGATGAAGTCATGTCCAAAAAACTATGAGAATCAGTGAGGTAAGGCAATATTGCACCTCAAATACACACGCGAAATACCTTTCTGGGTTTGAAAACGCATAGACAGAGCTGGTCGAACGTCCTAAAACCCTCGTTGCTTAACATTTTCCTTCTTGATTCCCACAACACAGGCTGATTTCATATGGCTTATCGAGGGATTTCCTCTTTCTTTTTATTTGAGTAAAGACTATCAGGTGGGGGTTAGGGACATGGCAGGAGTACACTGCTAGCTTTTATCAGAGAGAGAGAGACAGAGAGCAGAGAGTTGTCTTGTAGAGAATGCGACTGAACACCGACTTTGAAAATTTGGACAAGTCGGCAAACTGAAGAAAGAAAAAGAATCTCGATTCATTCTTGACCTCCCACAGACTCTTTCTCTGTCCGCTCTTTCCTTTCCTTTGCTTTCCTTTTCCATTCCTTTCCTTTTCTGGGTTTGTGCTTCTGTTTTGAGGAGGCGAAATTTGACTGAGAAAAGAAGAAAGGGGAAACAGGGGAGAGATGCAGCGGCCGCAAGGACAGCGTCCAAGATCTGTGAAATCCAGTGCCACCATCCACAGCTGCGCGCACGCTGGAGACATCACCGGCCTCCAGAAGCTGCTCAGGGACAACCCGTCTCTCGTCAATGAGAGGAACCCCGTCGTAAGATCTCCCCTCCCTCTCTCTGTTGGATCCTGCCCTCTGAAACAACGCGTTTCTTGCCTCCTGGATTGGTCGACGACGCTGTTGTGTCTTTTCGACGGCCCGGAAGGCACACCGTCGACCCCTTGGGGAAGAAGTTGAAGACCCGGCCCCGGTGCCGGAAGCTCGTCACGCCCTCTTGTCGGCGGGGCCGGTCCAGATTCATGGCGATTCGGGACAACGCCGGGGACACCATCCCGAGGTGGGTGGCCGAGCAGGAACTCGCGAGGAGCAGGATCAGGACGGCAACGCCCAGGAGCCTCGACAGGAAAGTTCCGGATCTCGACCAAGAAGACGAAGATGGAGAGGATGAGGAGGCCATCGGGGCTGTGCGCGCGCAAAGGAGCTGCACGAGGCCGGCGTCAAGTTCAGACAGGCTGAGGGAACCTCATCCATGCTTGATGTCATCTTCAGGGACGGGACCCTCGTGATGCCACACCTGGTTGTGCACGAGTGGACCGAGGTTGCAGAGATCAAGAAAGAGAGAGAGAAGAAGAGGAAGATGAAGAGCAAGAAGAGGGAGAAGGCGCTGAGAACGTCGGAGCAGAGGATGTGCAGGCAAGGAGGAAGAAGACAAGAAAAATGAATAAAAAAAGAGAGAAAAGGGGGCAAAAGGCTGGCGGGAATTTTTTATTTTTCATCAAATATGGGCGGGAATTCTTTTGATCAAATGGGCGGGAATTTGTTTTGCGACAAGCAATTTCGTCCGTAGCAAATTTGCGACGGACGAAAAAAATCCGTCGCAAATTTGCTTGCGACGGACTTATTTTTCCATCGCAAATTTGCAACGGACATATATTCTGTCGCAAATTTGCGACGGACTCAATTTTCCGTCGCAAATGTGCTTGCGACGGACTCAATTTTCCGTCGCAAATTTGCGACGGACTTATGTTTCGTCGCAAATTTGCGACGGACTTATTTTTCCGTCGCAAATTTGCTTGCGACGGACTTAATTTTCCCTCGCAAATTTACGACGGACTAAAATATCCGTCGCAAATTTGCGACGGACGAAAAAAATCCGTCGCAAATTTGCTTGCGACGGACTTAATTTTCCGTCGCAAATGTGCTTGCGACGGACTCAATTTTCCGTCGCAAATTTACGACGGACTCAATTTTCCGTCGCAAATTTGCGACGGACTTATGTTTCGTCGCAAATTTGCGACGGACTTATGTTTCGTCGCAAATTTGCGACGGACTTATTTTCCGTCGCAAATTTGCTTGCGACGGACTTAATTTTCCGTCGCAAATTTGCGACGGACGAAAAAAATCCGTCGCAAATTTGCTTGCGACGGACTTATTTTTCCGTCGCAAATTTGCGACGGACTCAATTTTCCGTCGCAAATTTGCGACGGACTCAATTTTCCGTCGCAAATTTGCGACGGACTCAATTTTCCGTCGCAAATTTGCTTGCGACGGACTTATTTTTCCGTCGCAAATTTGCTTGCGACGGACTTAATTTTCCGTCGCAAATTTGCGACGGAATCAATTTTCCGTCGCAAATTTGCGACGGACTCAATTTTCCGTCGCAAATTTACTTGCGACGGACTTATTTTCCATCGCAAATTTGCGACGGACTTAATTTTCCGTCGCAAATTTTGTGACGGACTTATGTTCCGTCACAAATTCCGTCGCAAATTAGCAACGAATAATTTTCGTCGCTAATTTGCGACGGAAAAAAATTTCGTCGCAAATTAGCGACGAAAATTTCCCCGTCGCAAATTTCCGTGGCAAAATTCATGTTTTTTTGTAGTGATCATCAAAAGCATGATCAAGTAAAGACCATTTCTTTTGCGACAATCGGATATATAGAAAAGATGGAATTGGCTATCCTGATTGTAGAAGGAGAGCAACATCATTATCCATCTTCATCCGGATAATATTCTCGTTATAGATGTCCCCTAATCTCTGTTACCCAATACCAAAGTTCTTAACAATTACTCGGTTGCAATGCACTCCGTTGCTGCACAAAAATGGATAAAATAAGCACTCCTGTATAAATGATAGGCTCGTTGCCACGGTTGTAATATCCTGAATTTCGACCCATTTTCAGGATTAGTAAAGTGTAAATTATTTCTTATATAGTTTTAGAAAGTCTCGCCCGGACTTAATCAATTACGGGATACTAACCTTATGGGAAAGGCTAAATAGGAATAGGTACGTGGACTGAGAACCCGATCGCGAGTTGTGCACGAACTTCGAAGAACGCCAAGGGAATATTTTGAATCAACGTGGACCGATCTTAGGAAGGTGACAGATTCGATTCGGCCAATGATGTACGATCGGATCGCGGGTGATTCCACATGATCGGGAGTACACATGGCGAATTATTCTTGAACTAACCTAAATGACCGAGACCTCCGGTACTAGTGATAATTCCTCGCGCTCTCTCGAAAATTGAGGCCATTACGATTCGGACAACCATAGATCGATACGCGTAACACCTAAACAGCCTCCTGTTAGTGAGAGGCTCCAGAAATTTAAAATGAGCAAATTTAATCACGAGATTGGACCCGAACTTCAACGTTGAAATTTTGTGGACGTTTACGATTATTTTGCAGGACCAACGTCGTTTTGGTGTGGCCACGCACATTTGGGGCTAATTTAGCCAGAAATTGGAATCTCGATAAAAATTGGGAAAAATTACGGTTCTGCCCCTATGGGCACCGGGACTGGATTCGGAGGCCGTTTGAGGTTTCTTTTCGCGGCAAGGTCATTTTGGGGCATCCAGACACATTTAGAGTGGTTTCGGTCAAAAATTGGAATTTCGACAAAAATTGAAAAAATAATATTAATTTATTCTCGGAACTTCGCAGTCGATTTCTGAGGTCTTAAAAAGTGAATTTCGCGAATCCGACGCCATATTATGTTGGCCACACACATATGAAACGTATATGTGCAAAAATTGAAATTTCGCCCCGGGACCGGAAAAATGACGATTTTGCCCCTGGGTCGGTATTAATTCCGAATTTTTTGGAAAAATTTTGAGATAATTACCAAAGGATTATCATCTCAATTATTTGACCAAAAGACCACTTTGCCCCTCATTTTTGGATAGGATTGAATTAGAACCGTTGGATTAGGGGTATTTTGGTCAAAATCGACGGATCGGCGACACGTGGCGCTTGTGGGCTGCCCTTTTTGACCAAGTCTGCTCACTCTCTCTCTCTCTTCACTTCTCCCCTACGTCCAGAACCTCAGACCAACAGCTTCTCTTCCAATTTCCTCTCTTTTTCTCTCATTTTTCTCTCTTGGTTTTGTCTCGCCGGACCTCGTCATCAGCCACCGGAGCACCGCCGTCGATCGCCATGCCCCACTGTCGACCACACAGACCCCCAGCCTCAGCCTCGCCTCTGTCCAGCCCTCTGTCTCTCCTTTTCCCTCTCTTTTTCCTCACTTTTTCTCTCCCGGTTAGCTTCGGAGCCTCGCCGGAGCTTCGCCGGAGCTCCGATCGGCGAGCCGTCAAAGCCCAGACGTCCAGCACGCCCGTACGTCGCTGTCTAGCCCTGTCTGTATAGTTTTCGTATGGATTTTACTGTTCACATCCCCGTATGGATTTACTGTTCACGCCAGTCCATATAGCCGTCTCGCCGGCCATCGTTCCCCCGTAGTCCGTACAGCCGTGTACAGTGCCCCCCCGTGAACAGTGCGCTCGCTCGGGAATTCCGTCGTCGATTTCACTATTCATCAGTGATCAGCCGCCGTTCCCCGTCGTCGTGGTCCAGTAATTAGGTGAGTATATTTCCTAAACCCGGATTAGGACTGATTGTGCATTTTTCTGGACTGGCCTAGGTATTATCAGTGTAGTTTGGACTGGTTTAGGTGGTATTAGTATAAAATTCGAATTGGATTAAGGATCAATTGGTGGAATAAATTCTAAGAAAATTTTTGGGATTATTAGAGATAATTATTGGGCTAATTCGGATTAGTCAGGGATTATGTGAGTGGACTGCCGGGTATGCCCGGGCTGAGTGACTGGTTGATTTCTGTACCCAATTGTTGGGAAATTGAGTAATGCCATGTCGTGTGACTGTGTGGCCGACTCGTGCGGAGTGTGATTGGCCATATGATGGCTTGATTGGATTATTGAATTGCACATTGTGGAATTGGGCCGCATGGTATTAATTGCCCAGTGAATAATTCTTGCGGCAAGAAATTAACTGAATGCTTGAATTGTGCTAATGCTCATGTTGCATTGTGTTGCATTTCATGGCACACATAGTGAATGCCGGGAATGAGGCGTGTGATGAATTGTGCGAGAATGCGTGTCTGCCATGAGCATGTGATTACCTAAATGCCCTGATGCGTGTTACGCGGGGTTCAGATAATAATTGGCTGTATGTTCGTGTGATCACATTTCGCCCTGATGCGTGTTACGCGGGGTGTGCCGTCCTGATGCGTGTTGCGCGGGACGATGCCCGGTACGTCCGAAAGACGACCATCCTGATGCGTTTTATGCGGGCTCTGGTTCGTGAGGAGATTAGTGTTGCGCCTGATGCGTTTTGACGCGGGCTAGAGACACTGGGCCAGTTGATGCGTTTTAATGCGGGTCACGAAGTGTTGTGATTAAATAAAGAGACCCGATGCGTTTTACACGGGTCATATTAAATGATAAATTGAGAAAGTTCCAGTGTGCCAGTGTGGGCTAGTGAGCTGAGACATGAATGTGGACATTTGCATGCACAAGAATGCGTGAGCCAGAATGCGAGCATGCGGGACACGGTGAATGACACGCGATATTATCACTATTGAGTATGAGCATGCGTTTGACGTACGCGTGAACCGAGTGCTTGGGTATGTGATTTGATTATATGATTATTATGAATAACCTGCAGGGTCAGCCAGGTAAGTGATCTGGGCTAGAGGGCCTAGATCGGAGTTTATTTATGAGTTGGATTGCAATGTTGTTTTGTGTTGTCAGTCAGGAGATTGCATGTTAGCCTAACCTAGGTTTAGGGGGTTATACTCGCTGAGATTTATCTCACGGTTGTAATAACCCACATTTTCAGACCCCAGTAGTAGGATGCCGAGGTCACCACCTCTTTTTGGAATACCGCATTTTAGCCAGCGATCATCGAGCATGCACCCCGGTGAAGACGGAGCAGAACGGAGAAGTGTTTGTTTGGTTATTCCCAACTGTTGGTGTTTCCTTTTTGGGTTGTAATGAACATTGTAAAAAGGTTTTCGTTGGTAATACTAGTGTATATATTTTCTGAGGTGCTTGACTGCTATTTGGTTGTTCTACCTTGGTCTCATGTGTTTTATTGTATGGGTATATATTTAATGATAGACGTTGCTTCCGCATGTGTTTGATCTCTGATTGGGTGTTGGGTCGGCAATGCTTCCTGGGAGCATTGCACCATAATCGACCGTGACGGGATGTTGCGTTCCAGTGGGGTACGGGGCGTGACATCCCCTCTTGAATTGGTATCAGAGCAAGGTCAGCTCGATTCCATTTAGCCGATACCTGGAGTGATAAGGAGCGATGAGACTATGGGTAGCCAGTAGGGTGACCTCGTGTGCTACATGCATCTCCTGACAGCTATGTATTGATTGTGTGTTTATTGGTGTGACCCTTGCAGAGCAGGTGCGGCAGGACCCGAGGTGAGTACGCGAATCCCTTGGGTGATGTGTTGGATAATTGTTAGGCCGCATGCTGATTGTTGATTGTTGTTTAATACCTGCCTAGGACTTAGACTGGGATAGATTAGTTTAAGTCTTTCAATTCTTTGGTGGAATTATAGCAGGAAGTGGTATAGCTGAGTAGCGAGAATGAATAGAAGAAAAGGAAAGGAATCCCAAGGTCAGTCATGTTCAGGAGGCCAAGAGGCCCGAGACCGTCGACTAGAGGACATTATTCAAATCCCAAACAGGAGAAGGGGGAAGGAGCCCCAAGCCCAGGCTAGTGAAGGAGCCCGTGAGGCTAGAGATCCCAGATTCAATGATGTGATGAATACCCTACGGGAGATAGGGCGTGTTATGGGACTGCAGGCGCAAGAAAGGGCCACAGCGTATGCATAGGCTGCCAAGGCCGCACCTATTGCTGGTGTTGGAGGGGTCCAAAGCCCAGCAAGGACCAACTCAACTAGCAGAGGTTAGGCAGATGCCCCAGTTAGTGGAACAGTTTGTGAAGTTAAAGCCACCTAAGTTCCATGGTCGCGGTGACCCCGAGATCGCACCACGATGGGTGGAAGAGTTGGAGAAGATTTTTAAGGTGCTGGGGTGCACCGATGAGGAGAAAGTAGCGTTAGCCGTGTACTAGTTGCAAGAGGGCGCAAATGATTGGTGGAAGGCTACGGAGGGCAGAATATTCCTAGAGGGAACAGCCCCGACCTGGACGGCTTTTGTTGAGAGCTTTTATGAGAAATATTTCTCGGAGAACGCGCAGGAGAAGAAATTAATGGAGTTTATGAGATTGCGATAGGGCCAGATGACTGTTGACCAATACGAGGCAGAATTTGTAAGGTTGTCAAAGTTTGCGCCAACGATGGTGGAAAATACGCAGGATAGGGCCCGAAGATTCTGGGATAAATTGAAACCGGATCTGCGAAGTCAGATTTTGTCGCATGACATTAAGGAGTATGGGGAAATGTATAGGCGAGCCCAGATTATCGAACGGGACCAACAAGAGAGAGTAGCCACATCCGTTTCACTGTTTGCTCAGAACAGGGACAACCGCCGCTATGGAAAGAAACCGGCAACCGGTAATAAACGTTTCGCCCCACCAGTTTGGCGAAATATTGGGAAGCTGAGTCCCCAGCTAAGAAGATTTGGTGCATGCTTCAGATGTGGGAGCCTAGACCATCAGATCAGGAATTGCCCACAGCAACAACCCTCGAGACTGCCAAGATTACCACCGCCGCGGACTCGAAATCAAATTGGGAATCAAGATGGAAATCCCCCACCGGCTAATCAAGGGAGGCCGCCAGCACAAGGACGGGTGTATGCGATGGCGCGTAGAGAAGTAGAGGTAGCGCCTGGCGTGGTCATAGGTACGATTTCTCTCTGTGATCATGCTGCATATGGGTTATTTGATCCGGGGGCAACTCATTCGTTTGTTTTGGAGCAGTTTGTTTGATTAGTTGGTTTGGAACCAGTGATGCTTGAAAATATATTATGGGTGTCAATGCCTTTGAATGATAGGATGTTAGTTTCATTTGGATGTCTCGCCTGTAAAATAGTGATTGGTGGTATTGAGGAGAATATCGACTTGGCAATGTTGGCCATGTTCGATTTTGATGTCATAATAGGAATGGATTGGCTAGTAAGGTAGAAGGCCTTGATGAATTGTGGTAGCAGAACGATCCAATTTAATCTGGTTGGGCATCCTAAATATGAATTTCAGGGTAATCGAGGAGGAATCTCGATCCCTTGGATTGCTTCCCTTGAGGCGACCAAGTTAATGGATGATGGTTGCGAAGGATTTATGGTAAACGTGGTTGACACAACAATTGAGGGACCCAAGTTGGAAGAGATACCTGTGGTATGCAATTTTCTCGAGGTTTTTCCTCATGAATTGTCAGGATTGCCACCTGAACTGGAAATGGAATTTGTGATTGAATTGGCCCCAGGAACCAAACCCATTTCGAAGGCACCATATAGGATGTCACGGTTGGAGTTAAAGGAGTTGAAGGTTCAGATACAAGAACTCCTGGACAAGGGTTTCATTCGCCCTAGCGCATCCCCATGGGGAGCACCAGTTTTGTTTGTGAGAAAAAAAGACGGCACTTTAAGATTGTGTATAGATTACCGGCAATTGAATCAAGTAACGGTGAAAAATAAGTATCCATTGCCGAGTATCGATGACTTATTTGATCAGCTGTAAGGAGCGTCTGTATTTTCCAAGATAGATCTATGGACTGGATATCATCAATTGAGAATTCGGAAGGAAGATATACCCAAGGCTGCTTTTCGGACAAGGTATGGGCATTATGAATTTACAGTTATGCCATTTGGAATAACGAATGCCCCAACTGCATTTATGGACTTGATGAGCAGGGTATTCAAGGAATTCTTGGATTAATTTGTGATCGTGTTTATTGACGATATCCTGGTATATTCTAAGAGCCCAGAAGAGCACGAAATGCATCTAACAGAAGTACTACGGACGCTAAGGGAACATGCACTTTACGCTAAGTTTAGTAAGTGCGAGTTTTGGCTAAGCAGAGTAGCCTTTCTTAGTCATATAATTTCAGGAGATGGGATTTCTATGGATCCGACGAAGATCGAAGTAGTGACCAAATGGCCAAGATCGACTTATGTGACAGAAATCCGAAGCTTTCTGGGTTTGGCTGGCTATTATCGGCGTTTTGTGGAAGGGTTCTCGTCGATAGCCATGCCGATGACACGGTTATTAAAGAAGGAAGCCAAGTTCGAATGGGATGACAAGTGCGAGAAAAGTTTTCAAGAACTGAAGTGTAGACTGACAACAGCCCCAGTTTTAACTATTCCATCCGGACCAGGTGGTTTTGAGGTGTATAGTGATGCATTATTAAGAGGACTTGGGTGTGTGTTAATGCAGCATGGAAAGGTAGTAGCGTATGCGTCGCGTCAATTGAGGCGCATGAGCTAAATTATCCGACACACGATTTGGAATTAGCTGCAATTGTATTTACGCTCAAAATTTGGAGGCACTATTTATGTGGAGAGAAGTTCCAGATCTATACGGATCATCAGAGCCTCAAGTATTTGTTGTCGCAGAAGGAGTTGAACATGAGGTAGCGTCGATGGATGGAGCTGCCGAAGGACTACGACTACGACATCATGTATCATCCGGGAAAGGCATACCGAGTCGCTAATGCACTGAATCGTAAGTCAAGTATGGCGTATATGATGGTCAAGGAATGGACCTTACTAGAGAGGCTCAGAGATTCAGAGTTCAAGTTTGAAGTGAGCCACATATCGAACTTACTAGTTGCATTAAGAATAGAACCTGAGATTCAAACCAAGATCCGAGAATTGCAGTCTATGGATCCAGAAATTCAGAAAATGAATGAAATGGACGTCGCCAAGAGGAAGTCGGACTTTCAAGTGTCCGAGGACGGAGTTTTGAAATTCCGTGGGCGACTATGTGTACCCAATGATTTGGAGCTCAAGGAAGAAATTTTAAGTGAAGCTCACCGCAGTAAGTACAACATTCATCCGGGTAACACTAAGATGTACCAGAACCTTTGACAGCACTTTTGGTGGAACGGAATGAAGGTGGATGTAGCCAAATATGTAGCTAAATGCTTGACGTGCCAACAAGTGAAGGCACAACATTGTAAGCCTGGAGGACTACTGCGACCGTTAGAGATCCCTGAATGGAAATGGGAGCACATTACAATAGATTTCGTAATGGGATTGCCAAGAAGCCAGCGAGGACACGACTCTATATGGGTGATAGTGGATCGGCTTACTAAGTCGGCGCACTTTCTGGCAGTGCGAAAGGACTTCGAGTTGGAAAGATATGCTAAACTATATGTGCAACAAATCGTCAGACTTCATGGTGTACCAGTGACGATTACTTCGGATCGTGACCCGAGATTTATGGTGAACTTCTGGAAGAGTCTACAAACAGCCCTGAGGATAAAGTTGCAGTTTAGTACGACTTATCATCCCCAGACGGATGGTCAATCCGAAAGGACGATTCAAACTCTAGAGGACATGTTGTGGGCTTGTATAGTGGATTTTCAAGGCAAGTGGGAAGAACAGTTGCATCTGGTAGAATTCGCCTACAACAACAGTTACCAACAGAGTATCCAGATGGCCCCGTTTGAAGCCTTGTATGGCAAGGTGTGTAGAACGCCAGTATGTTGGGACGAAGTTGGTGAGCGAAGCATTACAGGCCTAGAGTTGGTACAACAAATAGTAGAAGCCGTTGAGGTTATCCGAGATAGACTGAAAACGGCACAGAGTCGTCAGAAAAGTTATGCAGATCGGAGACGACGACCCTTGGAATTTCAAGTTGGAGATCATGTGTTTCTTAAAGTATCGCCTATGAAGGGATTATCCCGATTCGGTAAGAAAGGAAAGCTCAGTCCAAGGTATGTCGGACCATTTGAGATTCTGGAAAAGATTGGTGATATGGCTTACCGGCTTGCCTTGCCTCCTAATTTGTCCCAAGTACACAATGTATTCCACGTGTCAATGCTGAGGAAGTATGAACCAGACCCGACCCACGTTCTAAGGTACGAGAAGATAGACGTGGACAACAGGGTGTCGTACGTGGAGAGACCTGTCAAGATCGAGGATCAGAAAGATCGCGTCCTGAGGAACAAAACGATCCCAATGGTCAAAGTTGTCTGGGAGCACCACGGGACGAAAGGCACCACTTGGGAAAGTGAAGAGGCCATGAGACGTCAGCACCCTCACCTGTTTGAGGAGTAAGAGTAGATTACATATTTCGAGGACGAAATTTTTGTAAGGGGGGAAGAATTGTAACATCCTGAGTTTCAACCCATTTTAGGGATTAGTAAAGTGTAAATTATTTCTCATTTAGTTTTAAAAAATCTCGCTCGAACCTGATCAATCATGGGATACTAACCTTATGGGAAATGCTAAATAGGAATAGGTACGTGGACTGAGGACCCGATCGCGAGTTGTGCACGGACTTCGAAGAATGCCGAAGAAATATTTTGGACCAACGTGGACCGATCTTAGGAAGGTGACGGATTCAATTCGGCCAATGATGTACGATCGGATTGCGGGTGATTCCGCATGACCGAGAGTACACATGGCGAATGATTCCTGAACTAACCTAAATGTCCGAGACCTTCGGTACTAGTGATAATTCCTCGTGCTCTCTCGAAAATCGAGGCCATTACGATTCAGAGAACCCTAGGTCGATACGCGTAACACCTAAACAGCCATCCGTTAGTGAGAGGCTCTAGAATTTTAAAATGAGCAAATTTAATCACGAAATTGGACCCGAACTTCGACGTTGAAATTTTGTGGACGTTTACGATTATTTTACAGAACCAACGTCGTTTTGGTGTGGCCACGCACATTTGGGGCTAATTTAGCCAGAAATTAGAATCTCGACAAAAATTGAGGAAAATTACGGTTTTGCCCCTATGGACACTGGGACTGGATTCAGAGGCCGTTTGAGGTTATTTTTTGCGGCCAAGGTCATTTTGGGGCATCCAGACACATTTAGAGTGGTTCCGGTCAAAAATTGAAATTTCGACAAAAATTGAAAAAATAATATTATTTTATTCCCGGAACTTCGCAGTCGATTTCTGATGGCTTAACAAGTGAATTTCGCGAATCCGATGTCATATTATGTTGACCACACACATATGGAACGCGTATGTGCAAAAATTGAAATTTTGCCCCAGGACTGGAAAAATGACGATTTTGCCCCTAGGTCGGTATTAATTCCGAATTTTTTTGGAAAAATTTTGGGATAATTACCAGAGGATTATCAACTCAATTATTTGACCAAAAGACCACTTTGCCCCTCATTTTTGGATAGGATTGAATTAGAACCGTCGGATTAGGGGTATTTTGGTCAAAACCGACGGATCGGCGACATGTGGCGCTTGTGGGCTGCCCTTTTTGACCAAGTCTGCTCACTCTCTCTCTTCACTTCTCCCCCACGTCCAGAACCTCAGACCAGCAGCTTCTCTTCCAATTTCCTCTCTTTTTCTCTCATTTTTCTCTCTTGGTTTTGTCTCGCCGGAGCTCGTCGTTGGCCACCGGAGCACCGCCGCCGACCGCCGTGCCCCGCTGTCGACCACATAGACCCCCAGCCTCAGCCTCGCCTTTGTCCAGCCCTCTCTCTCTCCTTTTCCCTCTCTTTTTCCTCACTTTTTCTCTCCCGGTTAGTCTCGCCGCCGCTACGGAGCCTCGCCGGAGCTTCGCCGGAGCTCCGATCGACGCGCCGTCGAAGCCCAGACGTCTAGCACGCCCATACGTCGCTGTCCAGCCCTGACCGTATAGTTTCTATATGGATTTTACTCTTCATGTCCGTACGGATTTACTGTTCATGCCTATCCGTACGGCCCGTCGCCGCTGCCGTCGCCGTCTCGCTGGCCATCGTTCCCCTGCAGTTCATACAGCCGTGAATAGTGCCCCTAGTGAACAGTGCACTCGCCCGGGAATTCCACCACCGGTTTCACTGTTCATCAGTGATCGGCCGCCGTTTCCCGTCGCAATGGTCCAGTAATTAGGTGAGTATATTTCCTAAACTTGGATTAGAACTGATTATGCATTTTTCTGGACTGGCCTAAGTATTATCAGTGTAGTTTGGACTGGTTTAGGTGGTATCAGTATAAAATTCGAATTGGATTAAGGATCAATTGGTGGAATAAATTCTAAGAAAATTTTTGGGATTATTAGAGATAATTATTGAGCTAATTCGGATTAGTCGAGGATTATGTGATTGGACTTCCGGGTATGCCCGGGCTGAGTGACTGGTTGATTTCTATACCCAATTGTTGGGAAATTGAGTAATGCCATGTCGCGTGACTGTGTGGCCGACTCGTGCGGAGTGTGATTGGCCATATGATGGCTTGATTGGATTATTGAATTGCACATTGTGGAATTAGACCGCATGGTATTAATTGGCTAGTGAATAATTATTGCGGCAAGAAATTAATTGAATGCTTGAATTGTGCTAATGCTCATGATGCATTGTGTTGCATTTCATGGCACACATAGTGATTGCTGGGAATGAGGCGTGTGATGAATTGTGCGAGAATGCGTGCCTGCCATGAGCATGTGATCACCTAAATGCCCTGATGCGTGTTACGCAGGGTTCAGATAATAATTGGCTGTATGTTCGTGTGATCACATTTCGCCCTGATGCGTGTTACGCGGGGTGTGCAGTCCTGATGCGTGTTACGCGGGACGATGTCCGGTACGTCCGAAAGACGACCATCCTAATGCGTTTTACGCGGGCTCTGGTTCGTGACGAGATCGGTGTTGCGCCTGATGTGTTTTGACGCAGGCTAGAGACACTGGACTAGTTGATGCGTTTTAACGCGGGCCACGAAGTGTTGTGATTAAATAAAGAAATCTGATGCGTTTTACGCGGGTCATATTAAATGATAAATTGAGAAAGCTCCAGTGTGCCAGTGTGGGCTAGTGAGCCGAGACATGAATGTGGACATTTACATGCACAAGAATGCGTGAGCCAGAATGCAAGCATGTGGGACTCGGTGAATGACACTCGATATTATCACTATTAAGTATGAGCATGCGTTTGACGTACGCGTGAACGAAGTGCTTGGGTATGTGATTTGATTATATGATTATTATGAATAACCTGCAGGGTCAGCCAGGTAAGTGATCTGGGCCAGAGGGCCTAGATCGAAGTTTATTTATGAGTTGGATTGCAATGTTGTTTTGTGTTGTCAGTCAGGAGATTGTATGTTAGCCTAACCTAGGTTTAGGGGGTTATACTTGCTGAGATTCGTCTCACGGTTGTAATAACCCACATTTTCAGACCCCCAGCAGTAGGATGCCGAGGTCACCACCTCTTTTTGCAATACTGCATTTTAGCTAGCGGTCGTCGAGCATGCACCCCGATGAAGACGGAACAGAATGGAGAAGTGACTGTTTGGTTATTCCCAACTGCTGGTGTTTCCTTTTTGGGTTGTAGTGAACATTGTAAAAAGGTTTTCGTTGGTAATGCCAGTGTATATATTTTCTGAGGTGCTTGACTGCTATTTGGTTGTTCTACCTTGGTCTCATGTGTTTTATTGTATGGGTGTATATATTTAATTATATACGTTGCTTCCGCATGTGTTTGATCTCTGATTGGGTGTTGGGTCAGCAATGCTTCCTGGGAGCATTGCACCATAGTCGACCGTGAAGGGATGTTGCGTTCCAGTGGGGTACGGGGCGTGACAATAGTTTAACCATTAAATGCCGTTGGGGCCTTTTTTTCCCGAGCATTTGGCACAGGCTGATGCTTGAAAAAGCAAGAATGAGAATCGGTCCGAGGCACAATCAGCTCGGATGAAATCGGGATTGGACCGAGGCATCATAAGCTCGGGTTCCAATCATGTAGGCCTGTCGCATTTGGCGCGGGCTAAGTTGGGATCGGGCCTGGGGCGTGTGATGCTCAGGTCGCGATTGGGGCCTGAGGCGTGAACGAGTACACGGGTCGGATGTGGTGAATGATCGTAGTGTGCCTGAGGCGTGTACTTCAATACGGGTCACTGGCAAGGAATGAGAAAGAGGAAATGAGAATGGAAGGAATAGTGGGATGAGAATTGATACATGCGTGTGTTTCATACGACGTGATTATGATTGAGTACGGGTGTATGCATGTTTGAGTCTAACTATATTATTTGAGGTGCCTGCGATGTGAAGACTTGATGTGTATGAATGCACGTGTGTCTGTGTGATTGTCTGGAGGTACGTAATAGCCTAAGTTGGGTTTAGGGGTGAACTTACTGAGAAGTGTTCTCATGGTTGTTTCAACCAACAATTTCAGAATCCCGACAGGACCCATGAACCCTCCACTACCGCCACCAGTACATTTTGGAGTACCAGTGCATACGGAGTATGAGGTAGTTGAGTTTCCGATGGGTGACAGGATGACCTGGATAAGACACACGACAACCATGTTTGTAGAAGTGGGAAAGCTTGCCTTGGATGAGAATCATTTTTGAGGTTGAACGTCAGGTCATCGCCTCCTTTTTTATTTTGGTAGTTTTAGTAAAGTGTGCATTGGTAGATAGAGGTTTGTTCTATTGTATATATGGTAGAACGAGTTGAACAAGAAATGGAAATGTATATTCTCCCAATTCTCCCCAGTTTTATTTGTTCGGGTATTTTATGGTTTCCGTTTGCGCAATGAAATCTCTGATGTTTAGTTGAGATTGGCGATAACCTAGGACGTCGCAACCGTTTGACTTGAAGTGGGATGTCGCGGGCTCGACGGGGGTTTCGGGGCATGACAAACCACTTATGGAAATAAGATTAATCTCGTAGCTCTCATAATTCAATTATTTTCTGTAACTTATGATAGATTCATTTAGTTGTTGTCGTACCAAAACTGCGCCTGGAGGTAGTCAACAACCTTCTTGTCCACTTGGAAGGCCTTGGCAAGAACATCAGCAGAAATGGGTGGCTTCGCTCCGAAGACAGCATTAGCAATGGTAATGACTCCTGGGCTCTGGCTGCTAAGACCGGAAAAGGCCAATGCATACGTGTTTCCGATATTCAACTGGAAGTGAATGAGACCAATAGGGAACACAAACACGTCTCCCTTGTACAGGACTTTGGTGAAGAGTTTGTTGTTTAATTGGTTGGACGTGACAAAGCCAACAAGTAGTGTACCCTCCACCACGACTAGAACCTCGGTACCACGAGGGTGAGTGTGGGGAGGATTTAGGCCACCAGGAGCGAAGTCAATGCGAGCCATGGATATTCCAAGAGTGTTGAGTCCTGGAAATTGGTCAACAAAAGCCTGTGTGACTTTTGATCCGAGCGGATTCGATGTGTTTCCGGGAGTTCTGAACCCCATAAAGAGGAAATGATCAGCTGTGGTTTCTTTTGGGTCCTTGCAGAACTTTCCATTCACAAATACTGCATAAGAAAAAAAATTGGTGTTTCAGTTTCGGTATCATAAGCTAGATATGAAATACATGACTAATGCAAAAATTGAGGAACCAACCTCCAGATTCCATATCATTGGTTGCCACGCATATGTCCTGAAGAGGACTCGGGTCGTAAGCTAAAGCAGCGACAGTTGCTAAAGCCAAGATGAGAAAGCTAATGGGAAGAAACTTCATTGCGGTTGTGAACAGGAGTTGGGGCCTTGATCGCAAGTTCTAATCCTTGCACAGACTAGTATTGCTTGAGGGAGGAGTGTGGACTTGCGTGGCAACATGCTTTCTCTTTATAGATGAAAATGTTTGACCCAGTAACTAGTTCATCAGCAGGTTTTCATGCAGATTACGACCAAGTCTTCTGAGGTTTTATCTATTTTCCCCTTCTCACCCTATAACAACTACGACAACTTGGCAATTTGTTTCATTTCCTCTCCTCCAGCTTAAAGAACGCATATCACCTGATATTGAAATGGTCTTCGATGAATTTTTGAATCCTTGTACCGTTTCTTCTTTGTTTCTTTTACAACTCTTTTACCACTCAAAGAAGATCGAAAATATCGAGAAATGCACTCTTTTGTCGCACAAAAGTTGATGAGCTTAGTATTTCAGATATGATAAGCTCATCGATTATGATTTTATCATTTAATACAATTTTTCTTATTTGTCATAAAATACTTTTAGTAGATTTTCTTTTTCCCGAGCTAGATTTGTGGGTGTAGGAAATAAGATCCCGTTCTTCTCCCAAGCTACCACTTGTCAGCAGCCCAATGAAAAAGAAGGTTTTAGTTCCACTTTCTTTATAAGACATGACTTACTTAATGATTAAAGGTACGATTATATGGAGATATAATTTATTCTGGAAGTTACCTTGCATATTACCAAGTCTTCAAAGTAGAATCTATTTCCCGCTTCTCAAGTCCAAGGATGAACCGTGCCACAACAACTGTGAGGACTTGGTGATTCGTTTGGTTTCCTCTCCCTCCAGCTTGAAGAAGGCACGTCGTCTGATATGGAAGTGGTCTGCGATAACTTTTACATCCTTGTACCGTTTTTTCTTCACTTTTCTTGTGAAAAAAGGTAAACTCTCTAGCATCATCAATGCAGCCTGATCAAGTAAAGAACATTTCTTCTGCGGCAATGGGATATCTCGAAAAGAACGAATTGGTTAACTAGATTGCAAAAGGAGAACAATATCCATATCCATCTTCATCCCGAAAATACTCCTGTCATCAATGTCCCCCATCTTTGTTACCCAATACCAAAGTTCTTAACATTTACTTGGTTGCATTACACTCTTTCGTTGCACCAAAATGGATAAAATAATCATTCTTGCATAAACGATAAGCTCGTTACCGCGGTTTGACCATTTAATGTCATTGGCGCCTTTTTTTTTGTTTCTGTTTTCCCGAGCATGGTTCACAGATTGTAAGTAATAAGAGACTGTTCTTGTCCCAAGCCGCCACTTCTCTGCATCCTAATGAAAAGAAAGTCATAGATTGACTTTGTTTATGAGCATTTAATCCGTTGGCCATCAACGAGACCTGGCGATGGCTGGCGGTGGGAAAAAGGAAAAAAGAAAAAAAGAAAGAGAAAAAGAAAAGAAGAGGAGGAGGTCGTCTTGAAAATATATTATATTATTGCATGTTAGTTGGATGTTGGGCGTATTATACTACTTAATATATTCTCCACTTGCCATTATTTTGTTATCATGTTCCACTTGTCTGGAAGTTACCTGGTGCCTTCCTTCATCAGTTAAAAAATACCATTCAGACTATGCACCACATACGGGACTAAGTTTGAGGAAATATTTGGTGAAAGTCTTAGAAGGCAAGGAGGTCGTCTCGGAAATATATTATACGATTCCGTGCTCTATAGATGTTGGACGTGTTGGACAACTTAATATATGTTCCACTGCCATTACTTTGTTATTGTGTTCCACTGGCCTGGAAGTCGACGGCCTTCCTTCATAACAATTCTTTTTTATGTTTTCATTTATTTTCTCTTCTACCTCCTTCAAGTCTTCCATGGCTGTTGGCCCACATTCAGGCGCCTTCTTGGCAAGCTCTTCAGACCTGGCCGTCCATGGCCATCAGCACCAAACGAGCCATCGTTGCACGTGGCCATGGCTTGAGCTGATCTTCGTTTATCACGAAATCCTCCATGAGCCGGTAGTCGTTAATCCGCTATCACTTCAACAGCCAAAGGTTGCACTTGGTCAACAGCGTAACGGTCGGGCCTCACAGCGGCCTCCAGCCCCTTCCACTTCTGCTGCTTTCGGCCTCATGTTTGAGGGCAGTGCCGCCGGCTCAAACTTCTTCTTGTCGGAGCTGTGTTGCCTGGGGTTGCCGAACTAGCAATTCATGGTTTTCTTTTCAAAGCTATCCCATGGTTCTTTGGGGTGCTAAATCAAGTTATCGAGAAAGAGATTGAAGAGCTTTGGGATCAAATTGAATATATGCTTTTAAGCATAAAGAGAGAGACAACGGCTCGTTTGGTGCCGGTGGCCATGGACAACTATTTGAAGAGTGGGCCAAGGCGACGCTTGAATGCCCATGGTCATGTAAGATGGCCAGATTTGGAGGTGAGCTTGAGACCTGCAACTTTCCTCCAAAAGTCAAGAAGATGAACAATGAAATGATGGGAAAAAAGAAGAAGAAATGACTAAGGACAAAAATGACCCTGCTCGTGCTACGGGAATAAGCATGTACTTGCCGACCGGGGAGCTTAATCTCTTGTTTGTGACCAAATGGCCACTTTGGACCCATATTTAAAATTAAATGGTTAGACAAATTCAATTACACGACAATTTCCTTAGACTCATGTCCATCTTCATGATATGTCTAAGTTTGTTTTCAGTTCAATTGTCATATAGAGTCTTAGATCATTCCAAGCTAAGGTTGAGAAGCAACTTAGCTTTCTCGTTCTTTTGGAAATTGTCAAAATAAGTGCATAGGAAGTAACGCATTCATGTCTCTATATTTCCCCTTTAAGTCCATCGATGAGCTATTTGAGATTGTAATATTGATTGCTTCAAGAAAGAGATCAATGCCATCCATATCTTATTAAAAGTTTTGACTTTGTCCATGCATACACATTTATAAATGATATTGTAGGCCACGACAATCCTGGAAAAAATTGTCCAGCCGAAATTATGAGGTTTCAACCCGACATTTTGATTGTAGATGGAGAATGAGTGCTGTCACGCCCTGAACTCCCGTCGAGCCTGAGTTATCCCGCCTCCGGTCGAACAGTGCGATGTCCCAAGTTGTTGCCGACCTCAATCTAATATCAGAAATTTAATTGCGCACACGGAAATCATAAAACACCCGGACAATTTAAACTGGAAAAAATTGGGAGAATATACATTTGTATTACTCATTCCAAACTTGTTCCAAACTATATTTACAATAACACCAACTTTAGTTTACCAATGCACATATTACTAAAACCATCCAAAAATTTAGAACAAAACCCGATGCCTGACACACCAGCTATCAAAAATGCTACCCTTCCGAAAACCTATCATCCAACCCGTAACAACCTCTAACTCCCCTTGCTTGGCGTCCACTCAGAACTTGACTCCACATCGTCTGAATCTGAACTCTCTTCCACACTTCTACAAATACGATCGTTGTGTGTCTTATCCAGGTCATCCTGTCACCCATCGAAAACTCGGCTACATCGTACTCCGTATGCACTGGTACTCCAAAATGTACTGGTGGTGGTGGTGTAGGGTTCATTGCTCAAGTCGAGGTTCTGAAAATTGTTGGTTTGCACAACCGTGAGATTATATCTCAGCAAGTACACCCCTAAACCTAACTTAGGCTATCACGTACCTCCAGACAATCATATAGACACACGTGCATTCGTACACATCAAGCCATCATATCGCAGGCACATCAAATAATATTGCCAGGCTTAATCATGCACACAACAACATTCAAACTCAATCATGTCAGATGTAAACACGCGCGTGTACCACTCTCAACCCACTATTCCTTCCATTCTCATTCCTCTTTCACATTTCTCGCCAGTGACCCGCGTTGAAGTACACGCCTCAAGCACACTGCAATCATTCACCACATCCGGCCCGTGTACCCGTTCATGCCTCAGATCCCAATCGTGACCTGAGCATCACACGCCTCAGGCCCGATCCCAACTCATCCCCCGCCAAATGCGATAAGCCTACATGATTGGAACCTAAGCTTATGATGCCTCGGTCCAATCCCAATCTCACTCGAGCTAATCGTGCCTCGGACCGATTCTCATACTTGCTTTTTCAAGTTTCAGTTTGTGCCAAATGCAACAAAACTACGTGATCGCTGCTCGGGTTTACGATACCCGGCCCTATCCAATTCTCATACTATCACACCTTCACATACTTTTCCACAATCACTTGTCACACCACAACTTCTCCTTACTCATGCACATACTCGATATGCATTTATCACACGCAACTAGCCCATCACATGTGAACCATGCACGCATCAAGTCACACACAGACAGAGCTCACTCAATAATTCACATGACCAATATCAACAATTAATTCGATCTAGCCCAGGCATGCACCAAACAGACATATGTCCATTATATAAACACACAAATAAGTACTCAATTAAATCAACCTCATCCAGAATAATTCAAACATGCCTAAAACACGTAAATTGCCAATTTTCTCCAACCAAATGGCGTCGGATTAATTCCGATCCTTCACGACACTTTCTCACCATTAAATAACAGTTCTAAAAATCCAATTTGTGTCTCGAACAAATCATCACAGCCCCCGTGAACAGTAATTCGCAACTTGTTAACAATAACTTGCAGCTTATAATTCACCTCAAATTGTCCTCCAAAAATTTCAAATTAATCCTCAAGGCTCGCCAAACATTTCCAATCATAAACCCCAATATTTCGCACCCGCGTAATGTCAATTTCACCCCGAATCAAATTATCCGTCGATACCCAATATCCTAAATCGGGATTAGAGTGTGACTTACAAAGTTCTAGACTTAATCGGCTAGAACGGGAAGCGGCGGCACTCTACGGCGACGGCGTACATCTCACGGCAACATCCGACTTGAGCGGCGGTGGTCCAGCCTCTTGATTTGGGGCTCATGGCCACTTGAGAAAGAGAGGGAAAGGGAAGGAAACGGTGGTTGGTGGTGGCGGTTTGGGGCTGGTACAGCGGCTAGGCAGCGGCTAGAGGGCGGTCCAGTGTGCAGTGGCGAGCGCCGGTGTGCAGCGGCGAGCGGCGGTGCCGGCGGTGGTGGAAGAACGGCCAAGGAAAGCCCACGGTGAAGGAAAGAAGGAAAAAAAACCAAATGGGGGGGGGGGCTGATCGTGAAGGTGAAGAAGAATGGAGAGAGAGAAGACAACACTCTTGACTCAAATAGTACTCACTTGACCAAGGTGGAAATGACCAGAATACCCGTTGCTCTTACTTTTAATCCGACGGTCCCGATTCGATCTTATCTTGATCCGACGGCCGAGATCGATTCTTGCACAAAAATATCCAAGGGTATACTTGTAATTTCCAAAATATCCAAGGGTAAAATTGTCTAATCAAAATTTTAGGGAAAAATTACCAAAATGCCATTTACCCTTAAAACATACCCTTTAAAAATCTTTAGGGGTATTTTGGTCACTTTCTCCGTTTCTTGTCCAAATCAAATTTTTTTTTATGGATTTGAGAGCACCAAAAATTTACACGTGCCACGTGCAACGTTATCCTATCGTTCCGTCGTGACTTTCTAATTTTCTGGTGTCCAATCTGGGCAAAAATCCAATAATTAAATTCTATTAAACGCAACTCGAGCGTTTCTCGAGCTAACGGGCAGCTTGCCTGGGAAATTTGCTGAATCGACTCATGACTGATACTAAATCGAGTCACGTGCAAGTCCGTTCGATACGTGACGACCTCGGTTGTCATTAAAATCGCGAAGATCAATCCCTTGATCCGACGGGTACGATCGTTCGCTATAATTTCATAATCATTCGTTAAGTCGTTTCGTGGTCCAACGGAATCACCCGCGATCCACTACTAGGACAGTGGCGAACTGACCCCTAACTATCTTTGGATCGGCCAACAATGGGTCAAAATATCACTTCCGCGATTTAATGGTCAAAATCCATTTACGATCGAATTTTCTTTAGTCGCGCGAATTTAATTCCCCTATTAGTCTTTCCATAATGGTTAGCATTCCCAGGAATAATCAGTTCTAGGCGAAAATTTACTGTGAGCACATTTCATAAAACTCAGTTATATAATAAATTCCAATTGGTGGAATTTCGAAATGTCACAATTTTCTCCCTTATAAAATTTCGTCTTTGAAATTTACAATCTCATTACTGCCCAAAATTTACAATTATTACTACTACTCAAACAACTGGGAGTACTGACGTTGCATCATTTCTTCACTTTCCCACGTTGCGCCTTCAGTCCTGTGGTGCTCCCAGATAACCTTGACCATCGGGATTGTTTTATTCCTCAGAACCCGTTCCTTCTGATCCTCAATCCTGATCGGTCTTTCGACATACGATACTTTATCGTCTATCTCTATCTCTTCATAATTCAACACATGCGTCGGATCCGGTTCGTACTTCCTCAATATTAATACATGGAACACGTTATGTACTTGCGACATGTTTGGCGGTAACGCAAGGCGATACGCCAAATCTCCAATTCTTTCTAATATCTCGAAGGGTCCTACATGCCTTGGACTCAGCTTCCCCTTCTTACCAAACCAGGACAATCCTCGCATGGGCGACACCTTTAGAAATACATGATCCCCTACTTGGATTTCCAGAGGTCTTCGCCTTCTGTTTGCATAACTCTTTTGACGGCTCTGCGCCGTCCTCGTCCTTTCACGAATGGTCTTAACTGCCTCGATCGATTGATCAACCAACTCCGGCCCTGTTATAGCTCGTTCTCCCACTTCATCCCAACACACGAGCGTTCTACAAGCACGGCTATATAGTGCTTCAAAAGGCGCCATTCCAATACTTTGCTAGAAACTATTATTATAAGCAAACTCTACTAAAAGTAATTGTTCTTCCTATTTACCTCGAAAATCCAGCACACATGGCCTGAGCATATCCTCTAACGTCTGAATCGTCCTCTCAGATTGGCCATCTGTTTGAGGATGGTAAATTGTACTGAACTACAACTTTGATCCTAACGCCGTGTGCAGACTTTTCCAAAAATTGGTGGTAAACCTAGGATCATGATCCGAAGTTATAGACACTGGTACCCTATGCAGGCGAACTATCTGCTGCACATACAACTCTGCATACCGTTCTAACGTGAAATCCTTTCGTACTGCCAAAAAGTGTGCCGACTTAGTTAATCTGTCGACAATCACCCAAATAGTGTCATGGCCTCTTTGACTTCTCGATAATCCCAACACAAAATTCATAGTTATATGCTCCCATTTCCACTTTGGGATTTCCAACGGTCGCAACAATCCTCCAAACTTACAATGTTGCGCTTTTACCTGCTGACACGTCAGGCACTTAGCCACGTGCTTAGCAATGTCTGATTTCATACCATTCCACCAATAATATTGCCTCAAATTCCTATACATTTTAGTACTGCCTGGGTGGATACTGTACTGACTACGATACGCTTCAGATAAAATTTCTTCCTTAACTCCCGCATCGTCTGGCACACATAATCGTCCTCGAAATTTCACTACACCGTTCTCGGATATCTAAAAATCCGGCTTTCTCTTAGTAACGTCTGTCCCAACAATCTTCTATATCTCTGGGTCCATAGACTACAAAGCTTTAACTCTAGCCTGAATTTTCAGCTCAATCCTTAACGTAGCTAATAGGCTCGAGACTCAACTTACTTCCAACTTGAACTTCGAGTCTCGCACATCCTCCAATAAGATCCACTCCTTGACCATTAAATGTGCAATGCTTGATTTTCGACTCAACGTATCCACTACTCGGTTTGCCTTTCCGGGGTGATATAAAATATCACAATCATAATCTTTTAATAATTCCATCCAACGTCACTGCCTCATATTCAATTCTTTCTACGAAAATAAATATTTGAGGCTTTGATGGTTAGTATAGATCTGAAATCTCTCTCTGCATAAATAATGTCGCCAAATCTTCAAGGCGAACACTATTACAGCTAACTCCAAGTCATGCGTCGGATAATTCAATTCATGTGGCCTCAACTGCCTGGATGCATAGGCCACCACTCGCCCATGTTGCATCAACATACACCTTAATCCCTTCAACGACGCATCACTATATATCTCATACCCTCCAGGTCCTGATGGAATCGTCAACACTGGTGCCGTTGTCAACCTCTGCTTCAACTCCTGAAAACTTCTTTCACACTAATCTGTTCATTCAAATCTCATCTCCTTTTTCAATAATTGCATCAACGGCATTGCTATCGACGAAAATCTTTCCACAAAACGACGATAATATCTAGACAAACCTAGAAAACTTCGAACTTCCGTCACTGTTGTCGGTCTAGGCCACTTCATTACAGCCTCAATCTTCGACGGATCCACAGAAATCCCTTCTCCGGAAATTACATGACCGAGAAATGCCACTTGACTAAGTCAAAACTCGCACTTGCTAAACTTAGCATACAATGCATTCTTCCTCAAAGTCTGCAATACTTTATGCAGATGAAATTTGTGTTCCTCCAGGTTTTTCGAGTACACCAGTATATCATCGATAAAAACAATCACAAATTGATCTAAGAATTCCTTAAACGCCCGATTCATCAAATCCATAAAGGCAGCAAGGGCGTTCGTCAATCCAAACGGCATCACCGTGAATTCATAATGCCCGTATTTTGTCCTAAATGCCGTCTTCGGTATATCCTCCTTCCTAATTCTCAACTGATGATATCTCGTTCTCAAATTAATTTTAGAGAATATCGAAACCCCTTTTAACTGATCAAACAAATCGTCAATCCTCAGCAAGGAATACTTATTTTTAACTGTCACCTGATTCAACTGCATGTAATCTATACACAATCTCAACGATCCATCTTTCTTCCTTACAAATAAAATTGGCGCTCCCCATGGAGACGTACTGGGACGAATAAACCTCTTGTCTAACAATTCTTGCATCTGCACCTTTAATTCCTTTAACTCCGACAGTGACATTCTATAAGGTGCTTTCGAGATTGGCTCAATTCTAGATGCCAACTCGATTACAAATTCTACGTCTCTTTCTGGCGGTAATCCCGGCAATTCTTGAGGAAACACATCGGGATACTCACACATTACCGATATATCCTCAAGTTTCGGCTCTTCAGCCGTTGAATCCACTACTGCAGCTAGAAATCCTTGACATCCCTCATTCAACAATTTTGTCATTTCCACCGAGGATATCAACGGAATAGAGGGTCCTCCTCGACTTCCCACAAATTTAAATTCTGGATGTCCAACAGGATTAAATTGGATCACCCTGCTATTACAATCCATTACAACCCTCTGTTTAGACAACCAATCCATACCTACTATAACATCAAAGTCACACATATTTATAACCGATAGATCAATCAATTCCTCCCTATCCCCAATCACAATTTTGCAGTTTGGACACCCCTACGAAATCAACATCTTATCATTCAAGGGAATCGTCACACATAGCACAACATCAAGCAATTGCGGCTCTATTCCCACTAACTGCACAAACTGTTTCAATATAAAGGAATGCAACGCTCTATGATCAAATAAAGCATACGCAGCATGGTTGCATAGAGAAATCGTACCTGTGACAACCCCTGGTGCATTCTCAGCCTCTCGTCTGGCCATCGCATAAACTCACCCTTGGGCTTGAGGCCTATTCTGATTTAGATTCGCTGTTTGGGCCGCTCCAACTTGATTCTCAATCCGAGATAGCGGCAAAGCAGGCGGCCTATTCTGCCTGGGATTGGGGCAACTCCTTATATGACGCCCACATCCTTCACATCCAAAGCATGCTTCGCCCCTGGTCAGACAAGGCCCATTTTCATGTCGACCTCCATAAATCCTACACGGACCATTCCCAATCCAGATTGGCTTTCCAATATTCCTTTTTGCTGGTGGAGTGAAACGTCTATTATCCACCATCGGCCTCTTCTCAGGATTACGATTATTCCAACCCAGGACAAATCTCTATCCAAATGCAACTGCCCTATCTACCTGATCTTGCTCTAGGACCTGTGCCCTATCGAATATCTGCTTATACGTCCCTAGATTTACTAGTAACAACTGACTGCGGATATCAGTCCTCAATCCATCGAGAAATCTCCGCGCATTATTCTTAGAACGTTCCACCATTCTCGACGCAAATTTAGACAGCCTTGCGAATTCCGCCTCATACTGATCTACCGTCATCTGACCTTGGCGGAGTCTCATAAATTCCACGAGTTTTCTTTCTCTAGCACTAGCTGAAAAGTACTTTTCATAGAAATTTTCAGTAAAAACAGCCCAAGTCTTGGCTGTACCTTCAGGAAAAATCCTATCCCTAATGGCTTTCCACCAAGCATTCACATTATCCTGTAGTTGATACACTGCCAAAGTCACTTTCTCATGATCGTTACATTCAAGCACCTCAAAAGCCTTCTTAAGTTCCTCTACCCATCTAGGTACGGCCTCTAGGTCACCCTTTCTAGAAAACTTAGGTGGCTTCAACTTAATAAACTGCTCTACCAACTGGTGCATAGGTCTATTCGCAACCACTTGCCCCTGACCTTGGTTCTCATTAGCAATAGCAATAGCCTCGATGGCTTGGGCAACCGAAGCAGCTCTCTCCTGAGTCTGCCGTTCTATTATATCATCAATCCGCTCCAAACTTCTCATTACAGCTTCTATTCTCGGGTCCACAACAAGTCTAACTTCTATTTCGGGGTTTGCTGCTACTCCAGCATCTACAACTAAATTTCCCATCGCTCCAGCACCGATGCCAAGATCCTCGACGGCTCTAGCTTGAGCACGTCCTCTACCCCGGGATCCTCTACCAACGCCCCTCCTTGGAACTCTTCCTACTCCTCTTCCTTCGCTGCTCGTCGTCACGATTCTACCACTCTACTACTTGCTGTAATTCCACCTAGGAATTAGCGGTCTAAACCAACTAGCTCAATCCAATTCTAAGCAGCGAATTAACACGAAGGCTCACTTAACAAGCAACTCCCCACTATCAATCACGAACTCGCAATCTTCAGAGTCTGAACACTTACCTCCAGTCCAGACGCACCTGCAATTCAAATACCACACACAATTGACTTACACAAACAATCACAACAAACAATATGGAGGCATGTGTAGCTCACTCTACCTTACACCTACTGAAATCTCCCCAATTACTACCCCAAGGTTTCCGCTCCTTATCACTCCAATTCGACCAACTTTAGATCGAGCTAACCTTGCTATGATACCAATTAAAACAGGGATGTCACGCCCCGAACCCCCGTCGAGCTCGCGTTATCCCGCCTCCGGTCGAGCAGTGCGACGTCCCAGGTTGTCGTCGACCTCACTCTAACATCAGAAATTTAATTGCGCATACAGAAACCATAAAACACCTGGACAATTTAAACTAGGGAAAATTGAGAGAATATACATTTGTATTACTCATTCCAAACTTGTTCCAAACTATATTTACAATAACACCAACTTTAGTTTACCAATGCACATATTACTAAAACCATCCAAAAATTTAGAACAAAACGAGATGACCTGACACACCAGCTATCAAAAATGCTACCCTTCCGAAAACCTATCATCTAACTCGTAACAACCTCTAACTCCCCTTGCCTGGCGTCCACTCAGAACCTGACTCCACATCGTCTGAATCTGAACTCTCTTCCACACTTCTACAAATACGATCGTTGTGTGTCTTATCCAGGTCATCCTATCACCCATCGAAAACTTGGCTACATCGTACTCCGTATGCACTGGTACTCCAAAACGTACTGGTGGCGGTGGTGGAGGGTTCATCGCTCAGGTCGAGGTTCTGAAAATTGTTGGTTTACATAATCGTGAGATTATATCTTAGCAAGTAAACCCTAAACCCAACCTAGGCTATCACGTACCTCCAGACAATCACACAGACACACGTGCATTCGTACACATCAAGCCATCACATCGCAGGCACATCAAATAATATTGCCAGGCTCAATCATGCGCACAACAACATTCAAACTCAATCATGTCAGATGTAAACATGCGTGTGTACCACTCTCAACCCACTGTTCCTTCCATCCTCATTCCTCTTTCACATTCCTCGCTAGTGACCCGCATTGAAGTACACGCCTCAGGCACAATGCGATCATTCACCACATTCGGCCCGCGTACCCGTTCACGCCTCAGGCACCAATCGCAACCTGAGCATCACACGCCCCAGGCCCGATCCCAACTCAGCCCACGCCAAATGTGACAGGCCTACATGATTGGAACCCAAACTTATGATGCCTTGGTCCAATCCCGGTCTCACCCGAGTTGATCGTGCGTCGGACCGATTCTCATACTTTCTTTTTCAAGCCTCAGCCTGTGCCAAATGCAACAGACCTACGTGATAGCTGCCCGGGTTTACGATACCCGACCCTATCCAATTCTCGTACTATCACACCTTCGCATACTTTCCCACAATCACTTGTCACACCACAACTTCTCCTTACTCATGCACATACTCAATATGCATTTACCACACGCAACTGGCCCATCACATGCGAACCGTGCACGCATCGAGTCACACGCAAATAGAGCTCACTCAACAATTCACATAGCCAATATTAACAATTAATTCGATCTGACCCACGCGTGCACCAAACAGACATATGCCCACTATATAAACACACAAATAAACACTCAATTAAATCAACCCCATCCAGAATAATTCAAACATGCCTAAAACACGTAAATTGCCAATTTTCTCCAACCAAATGGCGTCGGATTAATTCCGATCCTTCACGACACTTTCTCGCCATTAAATAATGGTTCTAAAAATCCAACTTGCATCTCGAACAAATCATCACAGCCCCCCGTGAACAGTAATTCGCAGCTTGTGAACAGTGATTTACAGCTTGTTAACAGTAACTTGTAGCTTATAATTCACCTCAAATTGTCCTCCAAAAATTTCAAATTAATCCTCAAGGCTCACCAAACATTTCCAATCATAAACCCCAATATTTCGCACCCGCATAATATCAATTTCACCTCGAATCAAATTATTCGTCGATACCCAATATCCTAAATCGGGATTAGAGTGTGACTTACAAAGTTCTAGACTTAATCGGCTAGAACGGGAAGCGGCGGCACTCTACGGCGATGACGTACGGCTCACGGCGACGTTCGGCTTGAGTGGCGGTGGTCCGGCCTCTTGATTTAGGGCTCATGGCCACTTGAGAAAGAGAGGGAAAGGGAGAGAAACGGTGGCTGGTGGTGGCAGTTTGGGGTTGGTACGGCGGCTAGGCGGCGGCTAGAGGGTGGTCCGGCGTGCGGCGGCGAGCGGCAGTGCCGGCGGTGGAGGAATGGCCAAGGAAAGCCCACGGTGAAGGAAAGAAGGAAAAAAAACCAAATGGGGGGGGGGGCTGATCGTGAAGGTGAAGAAGAATGGAGAGAGAGAAGACAACACTCTTGACTCAAATAGTGCTCACTTGACCAAGGTGGAAATGACCATAATACCCTTTGCTCTTATTTTTAATCCGACGGTCCCGATTCGATCTTATCTTGATCCGATGGCCGAGATCGATTCTTGCACAAAAATATCCAAGGGTAAAATTGTCCAATCAAAATTTTAGGGTAAAATTACCAAAATTCCCTTTACCTAAACATACCCTTTAATAATCGTTAGGGGTATTTTGATCACTTTCTCCGTTTCTTGACCAAATCGAATTTTTCTGAAAAATTTGAGAGCACCAAAAATTTACACGTGTCACGTGCAACAACGTCCTATCGTTCTGTCGTGACTTCCTAATTTTTCAGTGTCCGATTTGGGAAAAAATCCAATAATTAAATTCTATTAAACACAACTCGAGCATTTCTCGAGCTAATGGGCGGCTTGCTGGGGAAATTTGCTGAATCGACTCATGACTGATAGTAAATCGAGTCACGCGCAAGTCCGTTTAGTGCGTGACCACCTCGGTTGTCATTAAAATCGCGAAGATCAATAACTTGATCCGAGGGGTACGATTGTTCGCTATAATTTCATAATCATTCGTTAAGTCGTTTCGTGATCCAACGGAATCACCCACGATCCACTACTAAGACAGTGGCGAACTGACCCCTAACTATCCTTGGATCAGCTAACAGTGGGTCAAAATATTACTTCCGCGATTTAATGGTCGAAATCCATTTACGATCGAATTTTCTTTAGTCGCGCGAATTTAATTCTCCTATTAGCCTTTCCCTAATGGTTAGCATTCCCAGGAATAATCAGTTCCGAGCGAGAATTTACTATGAGCACATTTCATAAAACTCAGTTATTCAATAAATTCCAATTGGTGGAATTTCGGAATGTCATAAGTGCAGGAAAGATTTTTCTTCAGGCCATACTAAAGAAAAAGTAAAGTTATCCGCAAAATTTAGTATGTCGGTAAAAAAATGAGAAATGTCGTCAGTAGTAATTTATCAAATTTGAATTTGATACTCTAAGGAAATTGACATGTTGTGGTGAACTTCTCCTTTCAAGATAATGATGGAAACAAAGCGGTTCTTTTTTCTTTTTGGCCACCTAAGGGACGGATATATTGACAATCGCCCTGATGATCTCTTTAAATTGTCTCTGTACTCAATCACAAGATTGTCTTAAATCAGACTATTTAATAGGGTTGGACGTTCTTTCCATGATACCCTTTTTGGAGTATAAATTCCGTTGATGTGGGAAGCAATATTTAATATTAGATAATATCCTTCCCAGTTCGGAATTGTACATAGTTTAATGTTATTGAACACTGATTTTCCATTTATAGACATTCAGTTGAGGAATGAGGACAAGTATCCGGATCGTGTCATATGAGAGAGAGAGAGAGAGGTAACAATCTTTTATTGGATACCAGTCCAGAGAGAGGGAACAATGTTTTATTCAAAATCAATAATACATGTGGTATGTAGTTTAGTTATGTGTCCAACGCAACCACTTATGGAAATAAGATTAATATCGTAACTCTCATAATTCAATTATTTTTTGCAACTTATGATAGATTCATTTAGTTGTTGTCGTACCAAAACTGCGCCTGGAGGTAGTCAACAACCTTCTTGTCCACTTGGAAGGCCTTGGTAAGAACATCAGGAGAAATGGGTGGCTTCGCTCCGAAGACAGCATTAGCAATGGTAATGACTCCTGGGTTCTGGCTGCTAAGACCGGAAAAGGCCAGCGCATACGTGTTTCCGATATTCAACTGGAAGTGAATGAGACCGATAGGGAACACAAACACGTCCCCCTTGTATAGGACTTTGGTGAAGAGTGTGTTGTTTAATTGGTTGGACGTGACAAAACCAACAAGTAGCGTACCCTCCACCACGACTAGAACCTCGGTGCCACGAGGGTGAGTGTGGGGAGGATTTAGGCCACCGGGAGCGAAGTCAATGCGAGCCATGGATATTCCAAGAGTGTTGAGTCCTGGAAATTGGTCGACAAAAGCCAGTGTGACTTTTGATCCGAGCGGATTCGATGTGTTTCCAGGAGTTCTGAACCCCATAAAGAGGAAATCATCAGCTGTGGTTTCTTTTGGGTCCTTGCAGAACTTTCCATTCACAAATACTGCAAAAGAAAAAAAATTTGGTGTTTCAGTTTCGACATCATAAGCCAGATATGAAAGACATGACTAATGCAAGAATTGAGGAACCAACCTCCAGATTCCATATCATTGGTTGCCACGCATATGTCCTGAAGAGGACTCGGGTCGTAAGCTAAAGCAGCGGCAGTTGCTAAAGCCAAGATGAGAAAGCTAATGGGAAGAAACTTCATTGCGGTTGTGAACAGCAGTTGGGGCCTTGATCGCAAGTTCTAATCCTTGCACAGACTAGTATTGCTTGAGGGAGGAGTGAGGACTTGCATGGCAACATGCTCTCTCTTTATAGATGAAAATGTTTGACCCGGTATTTAGTTTGTCAGCAGGTTTTCACGTAGATTACCAAGTCTTCAGAGGTTTTATCTATTTTCCCCTTCTCCGCCTATAACAACTACGAGGACTTGGCGATTTGTTTCGTTTCCTCTCCTCCAGCTTAAAGAATGCAAATCACCTAATATTGAAATGGTCTTTGATTTATTTTTGAATCCTCGTACCGTTTCTTCTTTGTTCCTTTTACAACTCTTTTACCGCTCAAAGAAGATTGCCAAGTAAAGAGCATATCTAGTGCAGGGTTTAATATCTTACAGAAACTGAAAATATCGAGAAATGCACTTTGTTATCGCACAAAAGTTGATGAGCTTAGTATTTTAGATTTGATAAGTTCATCGCTGATGATTCGCTCATTTAATACAATTTTTCTTATTTGTCATATGATACTTTTATTAGATTTTCTTTTTCCCGAGCAAGATTCGTGGGTGTTAGGAAAAAAGATCCTGTTCTTCTCCCAAGCTGCCACTTGTCAACAGCCTAATGATTAAAGATGCGATTATATGGAGATATAGTTTAATCAGGAAGTTACCCTGCATATTACCAAGTCTTCAAAGTTGAATCTATTTCCCGCTTCTCAAGTCCAAGGATGAACTGTTCCACAACAACTGTGAGGACTTGGTGATTCGTTTGATTTCCTCTCCCTCCAGCTTGAAGAAGGCACGTTGTCTGATATGGAAGTGGTCTTCAATAACTTTTACATCCTTGTACTGTTTTTCCTTCACTTTTCTTGTGAAAAGAGGTAGACTCTCCAGCATCATCAATGCAACAAGATCAAGTAAAGACAATTTCTTCTGCGACAATCGGATATCTCGAAAAGATTGAACTGGTCATCTAGATTGCAAAAGCATTGATTTTGATGACAATCCTGATGTGGATCGGAACTAATGTGCTCTTTAAGTTGACAACAACATTTCAATGATCATTTTGAGGCCGATCCGGTTGCAATTGTTTTCACTTAATTAATAGATGTATTATCAAAACTTGAACAACAAAGAAGCATGTAATTACTAATTTTCTGTGGTAATACGAATGCAATTGTAGCCGCTAGATGTGATTTAAGGATTTCGACAGTTTCAAGAATAACAATCTTTACTTTTATCGAGATAACTGGCGAAACAAAGTGTCCAAATCAAGCACATCGATGTTAGTCCATTATCATCACAGCAGCTTGTTAATTCCACGAGAACGATTTGAGGGGGTTGTGGAGAAAACCAAGAGAATTGGTTTGATCCTTCCACTGCAAACTTTGTGGTGGCTATGGAGGCCAATATAAATCTGAAGCTTATAGCAGGTGGTGTAGCTCTAAGGAATGAATATTCAATTTGGTTCGGAACCTACCCATCAATATAAATCTGAAGCTTATAGGGGGTGAAGCTTATAGCAGGTGGTGTAGGTCTAAGAAATGAATATTCAATATAAATCTGAAGCTTATTGCACCGTAGGGTAGATTAAGAAATTTCACTAAATGCAAGATTTAACAAAAAATGGGATTTATAAAAAAAAAAAACCTTTTTGTCCTTATTTCTGTGATCAATTTTTTGTATTTGTCTTTGAATCTAAATTCCATTACAAGAATTAATACGTAGGATGGGGCTAAATATGAAATCTAAAAATGAGACAAAATCTACTTTTGACTTAATATATTAGATGCAATTAACTCTTAAAAATGGAAGTCATATTTTAAATTATAGAATTGAAGCTAATATGATCTACATGAAATAACTATTCTTTAGTCAATCCCATGGACTGAAGGTGTGGCTAGAGAACAAATGTGTAACTAGAGTAACGGATGCCTATTTCTCCAAAATTACTACAAAAGGAGCACATGCACAGCGAAAACAATGAAATTAATAAAATATGAAATAACATGTTAGGATTTTATTCTATTTTCCGTATATAATTTATGTTGTTGATAAAAGAAAGATGAAAGATTTATGACATCTTTGATAAATATTTCAAATTCAAATACTTGCATCTATCTTGGTTATTTTATTTTATAGTTTTGTGCATCTATAATTATGGGAAAATTTTCGAATAAGACCCAAAGTAGATAAGTTTTCTCAAAAAAGGGCCCGAGATTAACATTGTCTCAAATAAGGGTCTAAAATGTCCATTTAGTCTCAAATAAGGGACTAAATTTGTTGACTGATCAAATCTTCGCTAGCTAGCAAATAAATGCTCATTCCGATGAAACAACAAGGGGAAATCGTCCAAAGATATTTCTTTTTTCTTTTATTTATGTTTTCATTTTTTTTTACCTTCTTCCTCCTTCACCCATGTTTCTTTCCAGATCTAGCAATCTTCCATTGCCATTGGCTTGCATTTAGGCATATTCTTGGCAAGCTCTTCAGATCTAGCTGTTAATGGCCACTAGCACCAAAGGAGCTAATGTTGCATGTGGCCATGGCTTGAGCTAATCTTCGTTTATCACAAACTCCTCCATGAGTAGGTAGTCCTTGTCGCGCCGTGCTTTTTTTGGGGCTTTCAGGATTTGCGCGCTAAGGAGGTATTTTCGTGTAAAGGTCTCTCCCAGATCATACCTCACGTGACAATAGATGGTAATTTCCTATTTAATCTAAGTTTGTGATTTTGGAGTCACTACTAGTCATTATTGGTAGATAGACTAGAAACCTAATCGAGGTACATGAAAAATACCACGATTCTACGAACAAGAGATTCTGAATACGGGGACTTGGTTACGTTACTGATCCCGAATCGATATCCCTAACACCCTTTCGGTACTTAAAAACAATACGATATCTAACGTGTCATGCAAATTTCCGAAACTTACCCACTAATTCTATCCATTCTAATCACAGGAAGAAATAATCAAATATTAAATGTACAATCAATGTCAATCAGTTCAATCAATCCTAAATTGTCTCTAAAAATAAAAATCAATCAAAAACATTCAAACCCTAATGAAGCTCTAGAACCTTATTCATTTCATGATTCACATTTTATTAGAGTTTTAGAGTTTTTTAGGGGTTATAACCCCTGAATTTGGGATTTTCTAAAAATGTCACTTGGACACTTCCAAAAATTCAAATCTCACCTTTTATGGTTGGCCACGGTGTTTTTGGACCATTACGTGAATTTTAAAATTTTTGATTTTTTTTCCAGAAATTTCATTAACCGAGAATTGATTTTTATGATTTTTTGGAAATTTTTATAAATTTTCCAATTTTTCAATTTATATTGAATTTCTAGAATTTTCACATTTTTTTATTTGTATTTTCTGAATTTTCTGAATTTTTATGAATTTTCTGAAATTTTTTGAGTTTTATGAAGTTTTTTTAATTTTCTGTGAATTTTCTATTTTTTTTGGAATATTTCGAATTTCCAAAAAAATTTAAATTTTTCTGAATTTTTTATTTTTATGAAATTTTTTCTGATTTTGTTTTTTTTTATTAATTTTTTATGTTTTTATGAATTTTTTATAATTTTTTATAATTTTTAATTATTTTTTAAAAATTTCCGCCGAAGTGGTAAACCAGACGGGTCCAGTTCAACCCGATTTGGCTTGGCCGAACCAGGCGTCGCCGGCGCCAGCACCGGTTACCTTCTCCGACGGGCATAGCACCAAAACGGTGCCGTTTTAAAGGAATTTCATTGGGGCAATTCCCCAAGCACCTAGTGTGCATATTTCTATATTGAACATTTTTGGAGTCGTCAGTTTGGATCGATTTCCGGCGACCTTTCGACTGGTATTTTGCTATTCCAATTGATTCATTACAAAGTCCACGTTACCCATTATCAATCTAGCCTATCCGGAGTGTCGTCGGACCATCGCTAGCCGGCGAAAAACGGACTAGAAAAACCTAACCTAACACTAACCTAGAATAACATTTCCAAATTTCAAACCATTATCATACTCGCCCTAGCCGTCTAACTCGGTTCCAATGAAGGACAAAAACATCAAACAAAGTCAAGAAAGCTAACTTGAATGGCTCTACGGCCATAGCAATGCTCCGGCGAGGGTACTCGAATTCCGGCGAGGAGGTTTTAATGGTTGATCAACTCGTTTTGTGCATTTTTAATGATCCAAATGCAATCAAACAGCACAAAATGGGATCAGAAACATGTTTTAAACATCAAAATGCGCAAAATCATCAACAAAATCAGATGCGCATAAAACTCAATTCTAGGAATTTTTGAGAAAATTGTGACTGGGATTGATTTTTACTTGCTTCGTTCGATGACAAATCGGAGTTCTTGGGCTAATCGGAACCTATGGAGCTATTCTTCATCACTTAGACTTCAATATGGCTATTTTGGCTTCGTTGGAAAATGTCGAAACATGCTGAATGAGACCAACTTTCAGACCTTGACGATCAGCTAATTTGACTAGAACAAGCAGGGGAGAGTCACGGCCAATCCACGATTCGCCGGTGCTCCACCGTCCACGACGGCACCGAACACTCGTGAAGGGACTCTCAACCCTCTCTCTCGAGATCCTTCTCTTTGGTTTCGCCTATTTCTCTCCCCTCTCTCTCTTTGGATTTTCATCGAACACCTCCTTCTCTTCTTCAGTTTTTTTGTTGATAAAAAATCCTACCCAAATTCAGTTAGAACTGATTTTCGATTAGTTTGATCGGTTCACTAGTGCTAGCCAGAGATTTTCCAACTAGCTTAGGCAATTGTCACGTGCCAAATTGGCCGAAAAGGATCGGCAAAGTCTAGGGCACGAATTGGGTTTTATTGCGTTCTAGCGAGTCGGGCGAAGAAGACAGGTCGTTGGGTCGGGTTGAGTTGACCCGGTAGACCCGGCAGCCCCGATTTTGATTAAAAACTTAAATTGAGTTCAATTTCGATTGATTTTTTCAAATTTAATCCCATAATTGAACTACTCATCATATTCTGAACCCAAACATATAATTTTCCTCAATTTTTGTTATAATTGTGTCCAAGATTTTCACATTTTTGTATTTGGGTTAATAGATTTTTATTCAATTTGATGTCCTAATGACCCAATTAGGCAAAATTGATGCCAAAATTGAATAACCCACATCTAATTAACCCTAGAAATGATGGCCTCATGGTTCGACAATTTCATATTGGGCACGATTCCCAATTTGGGTTCAAAATTCTTAATTTTCAATTAAATTTTGGAGATTTTTTATTTTTATGTCAAATTATGCAATTGGACTGATCATTATGTAATTCAAGGTCCCAAAATTATTTTTTGTGAAGATACTATGACTTAAAAATGACTAGAAAAAATTTAATTGTATTTTTTGTTCAAATTGGGATTAATTTTGCCCAATTTTGGGAAAAATATATCCCCAATTGATATTTTTTTAAATTGATGAGATATTCATGAAATTGGATTTAAAATAAGACTAATGACTATTTTTATGGAATTTTCTGATTCCATTTACTATTTTTCTTGATTTTCTCACTTATTTTGACTAAAATAAATTAAGGAAAAATGCAGGAAAATGCTAAAAAAATTATTTTTGGTTTAGAAATAGGTTTCTAGGCTTGGCCAAGATTCCTAGTCCTAATTTTGAGATTTTTGAAAATATGAAGAAAATGAGCTAAAAATCAAGTATCAACAGTTCTTGATCCAATTTCACTTCAGTAGCTAGAGGTTGCACTTTGTCTATCACGCTCCGAACCCTATCGAGCACGCAACATCCCTCCGAGGTCATCAAGTGTGCAACATCCCAAGACTTGTCACCAACCCCATCAAAACACTAGCGATTAAACGCGTGCGGAAGCGAATATGAACACTCCATACAACATTCAAATAAATGGGGTAGTAAGGAAAACACTTTCCATAAAAACTAACAAGTCATTATAAGCTCACAAAGATAACTCAAGGACGTTTACACAATTACAAGCCTCACACGAAGCAACTTCCTAACAAGGCCACAGATACAAAAGGGAGGCTGACTTAAACTCCTCTGCAACATGGCATCCAAAAGGATGATACATCCAATGCCCAACATCACCCTAGAACTCCGAACCACACGTGATGACTACTCATCATTCCAAGCCTGAAAATGTTTAACAATGGGGATGAGATAAATCTTAATAAGTAATTACCTAAGCCTCGCTTAAGCTAACGCATACCTCCGAACAATCCTAATCATGCAATACCAACATTCAACATGTCATAACAATCACTGGTGCCCTTACCTCGCCTCGACACATACGCAAACTCTGCACGTTAGAATCCTGCCATAACATGGTCAATTGCTTATCAAGCTTGTACAACGTAATTCAAGGCATAAATAATCATGCATAACACGGTTAATAATCTAGACGTGCTCATCAATTAACTAGGCCAAAGCATTCTCCAATGCAAATTACACTCGTTAAGTCTAGATTATTAATGATCCCTCGGCCACTGAACTCCCGCTGGTCTTCTGGCGTAACCAGGCATCGTCCCGCTACATTGGCGATGACAACATTGGGGATCGAACACTCCCCAGCAAGCTAGGTACCCAACAACATTCCACTTAGGAGCATTGATCTAGCCTCCACCGCGATCGGCATCGTTTGGGATTGAAAACCCCCTAGCAACCCCGGGTACCAGACAGCATCCAAACTCTCGCCGGGCATCGCCTAGAACTCCCACTGGGCATTGTTTAGAACTCCCACCTAGACGGAACGTGTCATGACCATGCACACACCTCAGCAATCATTACCAATTCTTATCTTTGTAAATTAGCTCAATGTCAACTAAATCTGTCAAAATGCCACGATAACACCGAATAATTCTCGAGAGAGAGAAAAATCGAGAATGTACAAAACTGGGTCCAAACCGGGCAGTTGTGCGGTGACCGAAATCTGTTTGAAATGAATAGTAAATCAACTCTAAAAATTCTGAAATTTGAATACGTTGCACAAAACATCTTGATAAACATTTTTCATGAGGGACATGAAATGTAATTCTGACTATAAATGCCTCGTTTTGACACTCAAAACCGGATATAACCCGGTTCGCTCAAACAGCCCCTCACACCATCAAAATACAACTCATTTAGTATCCAAATCACTTTGAAAAGCTCTGAAATTTTTATATGTCATAGACATGAATGTTCTTAACAATTTTTGTGAAGAAATTTCATTGAAACGAGGTCTGGAAAAATTTATAGAAAATCGGAAAGACCAGAAGGTCCGATGAAGAGTAACTCCGGCAGTTTTGAGACGGTCCGAAAATAGACTTTCGAATGATCCCAATGATCTTCAAAAATTCCAGATTTAATATATGCCATACTTCAAAATGTTATGAATAACTGTCATGAACAACACTTTCACAAATTCGGCCTATAACAGTCACAGAGAAAATAGCGAAGTCTAGCGACGCAGCAGCAATTCTATTGGAAATCAACCAACAAGCACCACCAAGCAAACCAAGCACAACCAGCCACTAAACCAAATATCCATAGCCCTTAAACCATCCCTAACATGTCTATTAGTAACCCATAATCCTAACCAAGGCTTAAAAAGTACTTACTAGAAGCCTAAGCAAGAAAAACCGAGCGAAAGGGCAGCATCAACCTCGCCGATGCAGCAGCAATGGACGGCAGCAAGCGGTTGCCGAACGACTGAGGCGGTTGGCTAGTGGAGGCGAACGAAGCTACTGGTTGGGCATGCAGCAAGAAGAAGTGAGAAGCAGAACAAGAAGCATCAAAGCAATAGCAGCAGTAGCGAAGCAGCAGCAGGAGTAGCGAAGCAACAAGAAGGAAAAGAAAACAGAAGAAGAAGAAGAAGAAGAAGAAGAGGAGGAGGAGAGGGAGTGGTCGTGGAATGGAGAGTGAGAAGCAGCAGCAGGAAAACAAAGCAAAAGTGAAGCAAATCACCAGCTTAGCAGAAGTAGAACAGAGGCATGGGTTCAGCAGAAAAGAAGCAAAAGTAATGTGGGGCAGCAGTAAAGTCAGCAAAATAAGTCAGCAGCAGAAACACGTGAGGGAGCACAGGAAAGTTGGCCAGGTCAGTCAAAACAAGCAGAAGCAATCAGCAGAAAACGAAATAGAAATGGCAGCAAGGACGTAGGGGTGGTTAGCGCAAAGAAGTCTGCATGTGGGGCAGCAGCATGGGGGGTTCATCGGGGGAGAAAGAGAGAAGAGAGATAGAGGAGAGAGGAGAGATCTTCAACATTATTCACCCAAATATTTTGTTCGTAATTTTCTCTTTTCCATAATTCCGATCAACCCGATAATTGGCCACACTTTAACAAGACGACGTCTAATAAATTAGTCGTGGAAGTCTTGAAACTTTGATACCCAGTTCGGATTCTAATTAATGGCCAAATTTAATTAAACGCGACTTTAGTGCATCTCGAACTAACGGCCGGTTTTTAGGAATTTACGTGTATCAACTCGTGGCCGATTTGATATCAAGCCACATCTAAGTTTACTCAAGCCATGGAGACCTCGGTTGACATGTAATTGCGAGGGTCAATTACTAGTTCCAAATGACATGATCGTTCCGATTATGTTTATAATCGTTCAAAATTTATACAATGGCCAAACGGAATCACCCGCGATCTAATTGCACGATATTTGCGAATCATTCTATAATCATCCTTGGATTGGCCTTTAATGGCTCAAAATATTCCCTCATAAATCCTTATGATCGAAGTGTCAATCTATGGCCAAGTTCGTAGGTCCACGCACTTGATTCTTAGCTAGCCATTCCCTAATAGTCAGTCTACTCAAGAGTGATCAATTCTGAGCGAGATTTACTGAAAGCGCATTGAAGAAATATTCATTTCATAAATCCTAAAAATGGGTCAAAATTCAGGATGTCACATTATCAACTACGTAATGGTCAAGCCTCACTGCGGCCTCTGGCTCCTTCTGCTTCTATTGCTTTTGGCTTGATGTCCAAGGCTAGTGCCGCCAGCTTAAACTACTTCTTCTTATCATAGCCGTGCTGCCTGCGATCGTCAGACTGGCCATTCACGGTTTTCTTGTCAGAGCAATCCCATGGCTGTTTAGGGGTTTTGGGGGGGCTAAATCAAGGTATTGAGAGAGAGATCGGAGGTGATTTTATCAAAAGCTAGCTTTGGGAACAAGTTAAATATATGCTTTCAAGTGTAGAGAGAGAGTGCTGACCGCTCGTTCGGTGCCGGCGACCGTGGACAGCTATTTGAAGAGTTGGCTAAGGTGACGCTTGAACGCCAATGGTCATGTAAGATGACCAGATTTGGAGGTGAGATTGTGACTTCCAAAATCCCTATAAGAATGAAGAAGATGAACAATAAAAAGATAGGAAAAAAAAAAGAAATGTCTTTGGACAAAAATGCTCTTACCCTTGCTATTGGAATAAGCATGTACTTGTCGGCTAGGGAGCTTAGACCCTTATTTGAGATCAAATGGTTACTTCAAACTCTTATTTGAAATTAACTGGTCAAACCAAATTGAATTACACAATGATTTTGATCAGACTCATGTCCATCTTGTCACGCTCCGTTCCCCACGACACGCAACATCCCTACCTCGGTCGATTTATGTGCGATGTTTCAGGAACCGTCGCCGACTCAACGCCCCAAATAGAGAACAAGCACAAGTGGGACCAATCAAAATAAACAACTGACAATAAGATTAGTACGAGATAATGGATAGCCAACCAACCACCAACACACAGCTCTAAAATATATATATATACACTTTATATATCTAGTTAAAGAAAGCTGTTTCTTTTTACAATATATACACATACAAACCAAGCTATGAAAGATTAAACCAAAAACAGCCACTGCTTGCTAAAAGGGGGTTAAGTGACAGGGTAAGACTACCGATCCTACAGGGAGGACTATCATAAAAAAGGAACAGTCTCCACTCCCATCACTCCAACCTACACTACGGCTCCCAATCTGGATTTGAGGACTCGGTGGGATCATCAAACGACTCCTCGGAAGCCTCCTCACTAGATCCTGACTCCTCCCCGTCCATAGCCTCTGTCGCAATCCCCTCATCCTCGAAATCTAGCTCTAACTCAGGGTCCAGATACCATCCTAACTCATCATCGTCCTTAACTCCTATCTCGACATCAGATCCTACCTCCGCGACTTCTCCGTCCTTGTCTGGGTCTTGATCCATGGGCTTTGGCTCCGATTCCTCCTCGGCGTTTTGGTTTTGATCTTCAGGTATTACCTGTGGCTCCTGTGGCTCCCCCTTCATAGGCTCATCAATACCATCTACATCATAAATGTCCTGAGGATTGATCACCTCGCCGTCCACATATATGGGTTCCATCAATCCATTTTGACCAATTGGAACATCAAAAGTCCTAAGGGGTCGCCCTAGGTTTCCATCGGCATCTCTTAGGCACCATGCCACATACTCTTGAGTTTGATGAAAATATTCACCTACGTTTATAAACACAACAGATTGGTATCTCACATACGATTCTCCATTTCCTGCGGGATATGTACTTGTATACTGATATATCTGTATAGGTATTCCAAAAAGTGGTAGGTTCTAAATCTTACGGCTGGGGGTCTAAAAAGGTGGGTTATTACAATCGTGAAACAAATCTCAGCGAGTATAGCCCCTAAACCTAGGCTAGGCTAACATGCAATCTCCTGACAAGCAGAACAACATAATACACAAACAATAACTTGGCCATCGGACCAAATAGAACATAAAAATTACCCTGTAGATTAGGCAGTTCGCTAAATTCCTCAAGGCACATGCGCAAATACAATGGTCGCACGTGCATTACACACATGCTCATGTTCACAATATCTATCTCGCATGCCGGGTCATGCATTCTATGCATGCAATGCCAATGTCATGCTATGCCTTTATTTCGATTCACCCCACACACTGTCTCAATTATTTATTACGAATCGAGTCAACAATGCTCACGGCTCGGTGCGTCTACCCTGCTTCAAAGTGCATGAGGCACAACACCGATCTAGCCCAGTGTCTCTAGCCTGCTTCAAAGTGCATGAGGCGCAACACTGATCTCCTTACAAACCAGAGCCTGCTTCAAAGTGCATGAGGATGATCGTCTTCCGGACGTACCGGGCATCGTCCTGCTTCGAAGTGCATGAGGACAGTATCAGCCCGAAGGTCACGACCCAAAGGCCCTTAAGTGATCACACGACCCATTATTATCTAAACCCCACGTAAAACGCTTCAGGGTATTTTAGGTGATCACATGCTCATGACAGGCACGTACTCTCGCACAATTTCAATTCATGCCTCATACTCGGCATACGCAATACGTATCCATGTAATGCCACACCATGCACTATGAGCATCAAATAATAATTCAAGCACCCAATCAATTCAATGCCATAACCACGTGCTCAAATGGCCCATCTAATACCGTGTGGCCTAGTAAATAGATCTCAATTCAACATTCAACTCAAGCTACAATTGGCCAATCACATACTGCACTATTTAGTCACACACGCACGCAACAAGACATTTCACAATTAAGCATAATTAATTAGCAATCAATCAACAACCAATTACTCGAGTAATCCCGGTCATTCCGCTACCAATTTTGACTATCCATTATAATCCGGTACATTCCTCAAAACATGGATAGCCGCTATTCCATCAATCCGAGTCCAATAATTATCTATAATAATCCTACTAAATTCCTCGGATTTTATTTCCACCAAACAATCGTCAATTCAGTCCGAACTATACACTGACACTGCCTAAGCCAGTCCAAAATACACCGATAATACCTAAGCCAGTCCAAAAAAATGCACTATCAATCCTAATCCAGATTTAGGAAATATACTCATATAATTTCTAGACCACGGCGACAAGGAACGGCGGCCAATCACCGATGAACAGTGAAACAAGCGGTGGCGTTCCCAGCGGACGGTACCGACAGCGGTCGGCGGTGTACAGACGGCGATGGTACGGACCTGTACGAACACACTCCCGTACGAATACTATACGGATTGGGGGGACGGTGGCCACGTGAGGTGGCAGTGGCCGGCGCGACCGCCGTACGGATGGTGGACCGTCCGGACGCTACTGTACTGACCATATGGACACTGTACGGATAGGTACGGTCGGCGTCGTACAGGGTGGCGACGGCTGGGTGGCGATGGAACGGCGATTCGTGCTCCGGCGTGGCGGCGGCGAGGCTCCGACGTGGCGGCGGCGAGGCTCCGACGCGGTAGTGGTAATGCTCCGAGGAGGAAAAGGGAAATAAAGAGAGAGAGAGAGAGAGAGAGAGAGAGAGAGAGAGAGAGAGAGAGAAAGGGGTCGGGTGAGACTGAGGCTGAGGCTAGGAACTGAGGTGGTCGATGGTGAGGCACGTTGGCCGGCGGCGGCACTCCGGTGGCCGACGGTAAGCTCCGGCAAGACAACCCGGTGGAGAAAGAGAGAGAAATCTGGAGAGGGGCTGCTGTTCTGGGAGTGTTCTGGCCGAATGAGGGGGAGAGGAGAGAGAGAGAGAGGTTTGATTTGGTTAAATATAGCAGCCTAGGGGCACCACGTGTCGCCGATCCGGAGTTTTGACCAAAATACCCCTAATCTAACGGTCCTCATTCAAACCTATCCAAAAATTAAGGGCAAAAAGGTCTTTAGCCCTATAATATAGCTGTTAACCATCCATAATTATCCCAATAATTTTCCAAAAAATTCGGACAAAAAATAGCCCAGGGGCAAAATGGTCATTTTTCCGGTCCCAGGGCAAAATTCCAATTTTTTGCCAAATCAACTCCTAAAGAGTGTGGCCAACATAATATGGCGTCAGAATCGCAAAAAAAGCTTCTAAGCCCTCGAAAATCGACTGCAAAGTTTCAGAAATAAAATAATATTATTTTTCACTTCCGAGCCAAAATTCCAATTTTTGACCGAAACCACTCTAAATATACATGACCACCCCAAAATGACATCGGTTTCGAAAAATAACCTTAAACGGCCTCAAAATCCAACATTGGCATCCATATGGGTAAAATCGTAATTTTTCACCCCGAATCAAAATTTCAATTTTTAACCGTACTAACTCAAAATATGCGTGGCCAGCCTAATATGACGCCCGATTCCAAAAAATAGTCTCTTAAGCCGTCGAAAATCGACATCGAAATCCGGTTCTAATTTCGTGATCAAAACTCGCTCGATTTCCAATTTCAAGGTCTCTCACTAACGGGCGGCTATTTCGCAATTATTTTGAGATATATAGTTTATTGAGGAAGTTACCTTGCATATTAACAAGTCTTCAGAAGTTAAATCTATTTTGCCCTTCTCAAGTCCATGGATGAACAGCTACATAACATCTACGAGGACTAGGTAGATTTGTTTGATTTCCTCTCCTCCAGCTTGAAGAAGGCACGTCGTCTAAAATGGAAGTTGCCTTCGATAACTTTTACATCCTCGTACTGTTTCTTCTACACTTTTCTTGTGGTAAAAGGTGAACTCTCTAGCATCATCAAAGCAGCAGCATCAACTAAAGACCATTTCTTCTGCAACAATCAGATATCTCAAAAAGATGGAATTGGCTATCTTGATTGCAGAAGGGGAGCAACATCATTATCCATATTCATCCTGAAAATGTTCTTGTTATAGATGTCCCCCCATCTTTGTTACCCAATACCAAAGTTCCTGACATTTACTTGGTTGCAATGCACTCCATCGTTGCACAAAAATGGATAAAATAAGCATTCCTGCATAAATGATAGGCTCATTACCACGGTTTAACCATTTAATGTCACTGGGGCCTTTTTTCTGATTTCCCGAGCATGGTTGGCGGATTGTAGGTAATAAGAGACCGTTCTTACTCCCAAGCTGCCACGTCTCTGCAGCCTGATAATAAAAAGAAAGTCACACTTCCACTTTGTTTATGAGCAATTAATGATATTCCAGTGGCTTGCAGAGGTTATAAGGCAAGACTTAGCTAAGGATTAAGGGTGCAATTAATTCTTTTCTGGGCTGGTCGCTATACTATAAAAATGGTACCTTGTTCTGAAACTAAGATCGAGCGGTAACGGAGTACAATGGTTTCTTAAGTTGGAAAAATGACTCAAATGGTTCCTGAATTTTGACTCAATGTGCAATGTGGTCCTTGAACTTTTGAACTTTAGCATAATGTGCAATGTGATCCCAAAACTTTTAAATTGTTTAATGTGATTTTTTAACTTTTGATACATGTTCAATATAGTCTCTGGACTATATGAAAATGTTCAATGTTATCCTTGAAGTTGATTTAGTTGAAAAAAATATTGAATATTTTCGTATAGTTAAGGGACTAAATTGAACATGTATAAAAAATTCAAAAGCCACATTGTCTATTGGGGTAAAGTACATAGGCCACATTACATATTGAGTCAAAATTCAAGGACTATTTGAGAAATATCATGTGATGGGTCATTCTTGAGGAAACACAAATTCAGCTGACTTGAGAATAGGTTTAGATTGGCCTTCAGCCAGGCATTTCAATTTTCTACCGTCAATGAAAGGCCACTGTAGACAACTCTTGGTTTCTTTCTTACTCTGAACGGAGTACATGAATCATAAGAGATCCCACCGGATTGCTACGGAAGCGAATTTCATAGATACGCAAAAGTCGAACTATGAAACAAGTCAGCAACAAGCATTGGGACTAATGTGCTCTATAAGTTGACAACAACAGTTCAATGATCATTTTGAGGCTAATCTGATTGCCCAAGCTGTCACAATTATTTTCACCGAACAACAGAGAAGCATGTAATTACTAATTTTTCGTGGTAATATGATTGCAATTGCAACTATTAGTAGGGGTGTGCAAAAGAACCGGGATCCGCTTGGACCGCCTGGGACTGGACCGAAACCAGTGGTTTTCAAGGGTACCGGTCTAGTTCCCGGTTCCTAGTGCGGAACTGCCCACCCACCCACTCAAATCGGACCGGTAATATAATAATATATTTATTTATTTTTAAAATTTTTAATTAAAAAATCTAACCCAAAAAAATAAAAAGAAAAAGAAAATAGGTGAGTTGTTGTTTTGTTTGCTTGCTGACTATTGTGAATTTTTGGAAAAATTCCATGCGTGATATATAATATAGGCTACAGATGTATATGATGTGAAGCTTGTGAAGTTGTGAACTTTGTGATGAATCTTGTTGTGATGTGTAATTGAACTTTTTGGGAAATCTTGTTGTCATTGTTTATGAAGATTTTAAGCTCATTCAATTTGTTAGCTTAAATGAGAGCCTCTTGACCCTTGAGGCTTGAGCAAGTTGTATAGAAGTTTGGAAAGTTGTAGATGATAGTTCTACATCAGACCATTTTAGATGGAAGTACATGACTTCTGCATCAAACTAGTGAAATCAAATGCCAAAATAGGGGTGTTCTATGTACACTGAAGGTACATCACACATGTTCGTTAAGGTAAGTCAAAGTAACATGTGGTGAACACAACCCACCAACGGGCAAGAATTAGGCCAGTCCATTTTTTGATTTGTTTAGGAAAACTTAGTGGGACTGGTTCCATGGACCCACTCGGGAATCAGACTGGACCGGCAGTCCAGTTCTCCGGTTGGTCCATGAAACCGATGGGTGGTTCTCGATTCTAATTTTTTGAAACCGGTCCTTAGCGGGCGGTCCACGGTTCGGAGGTGAGAACTGCCCATCTGGACCATGCTCACCCTTAGCTATTAGATGTGATCCGAGAATTTTGACGATTTCAAGATTGCAATCTTTACTTTTTATCGAGATATCAAGAGAAACATAGTGTCCAAACAAAGCATTTCAATGTTAGTCCATTATCATCATAGCAGCTAGTTGATATTGCGCAAACAATTTGAGGGGGTTGCAGAGAAAACCAAGAGAACTGGTTTGATCCTTCCGCTACAAACTTTGTGGTGGCTATAGCAGGTGGGGTAGGTCTAGGGAATCAATATTCAAGTTGGTTTTGAACCTACCCTATCATGATTGGTTTCTAGTTTTCGAAACCTACTCGTAGATCCCAAAACCGATCCTAGAACTGCATCTATACGTAATTTAAGATAAGGTTAGGTCATAATGCGTGGGACATGTTAGATAAGGTTCCAACGTCTTACTCAAGTAGTAACCATTGGTTGTAAGGCCTAAATAAAGTAATTTGTGGCCAAGTTGATCAGGATATCTTAACATAACTTTGTGAAGGCCTTAAATTGGTTCTAAGATACGATACAGTATTAACCAAATCATCAATGATAAATAGAAAAATCATTTGAAATGTCCGATCCTCTCTTTCATCTTTCTTCATCAAGTATTGACACTCTGCTGTGGCATTTAACTCCGCAGAGCTTCCTTAATGGTTATGGCTTTAGCAACTTAAGCGCACGCAGCCTCCCCACTCATCCTTAGTTCGTCCAGTTGCCGTCTTTGATCAATCCCGGTGCTAACTTAGGGTAACTCTGGCTTTAAGATCATAAGCACCTTGTCTTTAATTACCTGGTTTCCTCTGGTAGGACTCTCTCTCTCTCTCTCTCCCCCGAGTTTTTTTCTTCTTTTGTATTTGTTGACACCTAATTTTGCCCCGCCGCGATTAATTAAGTCTCAAATAGTAAATGGGCCAAGATAGTGCAAAAGAGAGATAAAACTAAAATTAAAATAAATAAAGTATATATATCGGATCAATTTAGCCCGACCCATCAGCCCTAGTTCCGATCTTTTTCTTTTAATGCTCGATTGGGCCCAGCCCTTTTTTTTTAATTCTGGACATTTCGCCCCCGTTTTTTTAAGCCCACCTTCAGACCGTCCCCCTTACCCTTTATTTTCAGCCCAATCTCTCTTCCACAGCCCAGCTGCATTGTCTTTTCTTTTTTTTGGCCCAGCCCTCTTTTTCTTTATCTCTTCCTCACGCTTGCGAGAAAGACAAACAGGGAGGGGACCACAATGAGGCGAGCTGACAGAGCAGAACGGGAACGTCGCGTTGCAGGGAGGAGGTCGTGCCCATCGAAGGCCAGAGATCAGGCAGCCAGTGGTCCCATAAAGGAAGTTCGCGATCTGGGATAAAGGGGGTTGAACCGAGAGGTCCAGGGGGAGAAGAAGAAACAGAGCAGGAGAGGTGAAGCCAAGAGAGAACGAAGAGAGAATGGAGGATTGAGGGGTTGGAGGAGAGTGTTCCGGCCCCCTTGATCGGCAAGGAGGTGGCCGAGCAAATCCCTCCCCCTCACCGCCATGCATTGAGAGCCTGAGTCAACCAGCTCTTCATATCCGGTCATTGAAGCTTCGCGCGAGGGGTTGAATACAAGAAAAAACAAAGAGAGTTAGAGAGAAGAAAGAGGAGGCCAAGAGAGAGCCAAGCGGTATCGTTGAGTCTCGGGTCTTACCCACTCATCGGAGGACCACCTGAGACGCCACCGAACCCCCTATCCACTGCACTTCGTCTCGGATAGACACAAACTAGGTGGGTCTCGTTTCTGCTCCTCTGTTTCGCGTTTTACTCCCCTGCCTCTTGGTTGCCAGTCACACCGAACCTATTCGGTGGTTGCTCGGCACCACAAAATGAGGACAACATTTTTTTAATCTCCTATGAGTGTTCTTGAATAGTCTTTATCAAGAAAGAGCTTTCAAATCCCACCGAGATCGACTTAGTAGCCATTAGTTTTAGGTACATCCCACCCATTCGTTGAAATGTCCTAATGAACCTCTTTGAGTTTAGGACCCCGAGTCTGATCTTGCATGTTTGCGTCATTGTTATGCAAACCGAGACCTTATTGTGGCAAAATATGGCTGTATGGATCTTCTCACTGCACGTTTGAGTTAAAAACCGCATCAAATCCCACTTCAGAACATTTTTATGAACTCGCACATCACATGTTCGACAAAATGCCAAAATGGGGGTCTGAATGATTTTTTTGTGGAACCAACGACTTGAACTCGATTTTTATGCTTGTTAGTTCTCATATTTGTCGAATGTTGTCTGACTTTGTGTTTTTTTTTGTTACGATTTCTTTCGGTTTTGTGGCATATCTCTTGTCATTTGAGTCGGCCATGGATTAGACCTGCGCCAGAGATCTATTCCCCCCATGCCGGCGTCGCCTGTGGTCTGATGCTGCTACCGCTGGTTCATTATCCCCATTTCATATGCGTGTATGTCTGTTTGTTTGCGTTTTAGTACGTGTTATTGCCGTGGGAAATCTGGTGATCGAAAAGTGAAAAAACGGTCATCAAAATTGGCGTTTTTGTGGCTGGTGGTTGTGGATTAAGGAGGGAGGTTCGATGATGGTGGTGTCGTGATTTTGGTCGGAGCAAATTCGACGTTGGCACCCATCGATAAGGCCAGTTTTGGTTCGGTGTGTTAATCGCTGGTGAACCACTGAGAAGAGGATGTTCTCAGTGGGAGTTTTGGGCATAAGACACGAAGAGGAAGACCAGAAAAGAAAAAGGAAAAAAGAAAAGAGAAACAAAAGAAGAAAAAAAAAAGGGAAAAGGAAGAAGAATAAAAAAAATTAGAAAAGAAATATACAAAAAGAGGTTCCGGGTGGATTTGAAAATCAGGTCAAATATCCAGGTCGAATCGGGTCAAGGGATCCGGTTCGAATTTTTTTTATTAATAAAAATATTCAAAATTCCAAAATTTTAAAAAAAAACTAGAAATTCCAAAAAAAATCGAAAATGTTTTAAAATCCCAAAAAAAATATTAATTAATTAAAAATTATTAAAAAAATTCAAAAAATTCAAAAATATTAAAAAAATTCAAAAAATTCAGAAAAATTCGGAAAAATTTCAAAAAATCAGAAAATTAGGAAATGTTCAGAAATCATTTTTGGGCTTAATTTCACTAGATTTTAGATTAAAAACTCAAACAAAAAATGAAAAATGAGAAAAACCATCTAAAAAAAACTTCTCAAAAATCGGATAAGCCATTAGGGCTTTACTTTAGGGCTTTTGATTGTCTTTTTTTAGAAACGATGCTAGGTCGCTGGGTGTTTATTTTCTTTATAATTATCTGGTTGCGTACTTTTAATATATATTGATTGTTGTTTTCTATTTTTAGAACGGTTAGGTGAAATCTTAGTTTTTTCGATAGATTGCCCGGTACGTTGGTTTGCGAACATTCAAGTTTAGGTACTCAAAGGGTACTAGTTAGATCACTAGTGTAATCAAGTCCCTAAGTTTTGGAATCTCTAATTTTCGCACGTATCGAGACGATACTCCCGCATTTCGATCAGGGTTTCTAGCCGACCCTTGATTATGGCTAGTAGCGACTCCAATCGAATGCGTAAATTAAACAATTCTCATCGCGCGAGATATGAGGCTTGGGAGAGCCTCGGTCATGGGATTAATGAACCATTTGGTTTGTCTTTCAAACGAATCAATTAATGTTCATATCCATTGACAAATACTTCTTGGCCTAAACTCGATCTTTGGCGGGGGGTAGGTCGCGACAGCTTAACGACTCCACTGGGGACTTTAGGACTTAGGCCTAATGAACTTGATTGTTTGTTAACTAATGTGATCTTGTGGCAGCGCATCGTGAAGGCTAAGGTAAGTCTGCTAACGTTGTGTTAAATGGTTTTGTAGGTTGGGAGTTATAAGGGGTGGAGTGATTGTTGACATGTTTGTTTTGCAGGTTGGTGTAAAGGGTGTATGTACGTGTGAATGAAAAATTGAAGTGCTGTTTGGATATCAAATGTTGTTCATGCTTTTACCCCCTTTAGCATTACACCTTGCATACACAACCCGCGATCTAAAATCCCGATCACCTTAGGAAGCCCATAGGAGGTGCCAAAAGTGTGGAAACCGTGTGAGGAAGGACCCATGGCTATCCCCTTTTGGTTCCGCCCATTTTCAAATAGTGATAAATAGGACTGTCCGACGTAAGTGCAGAATGGGGAAAACTCTTTTGATCTATTTGGGATGGGGACCTTTAGCCTTTAGAACTCCCACCTTTAGTGAGCCTCACAAGTAGGCATGCGACTTATTTTTGTGTTTGACATATCCACCATTTTTGGGAAACAGTTTGTATCTCCTTACGTTCAACAATCGCAACCTTTTTTTTCATGCGAATTTAAATTTACTTCGTAATAAATAGTGATTGATTTAAATACCCTTGGGCTTAGATATCATGGGCCTTGATGAGCTTCGGATCCTCCCGATCCCGAAGTGAGCATTGTTGGACATGTGGGATGCTCTCGACGCGAGCAAGAAGAACTACATGGAAAAGAAGATCGGCCACCTCTTTTCTCTCTTGCATGTAGAGCCTCAAGTCACCTTAATCAAGGCCTTAGCCCACTTTTGGAACCCCGAAACATCGACCTTTGTGTTTGATCGTCACGAATTAACCCCGAATTTGGAGGAAATTCAAATCATCATAGGCGATATCTCTTCCCTTAGTGTCGTCGATCCTTCTTTAGGCATAGATCCAATCCCTTGTTTGAGTCAAATCCTAGAGGTACCATTGCCCGAAATTAGGACACTTCTCAAAAGAAACTCTAAGGGTCTCCCACTAGCTTTCCTTGAACAACGATTTCATAACTTCCTTTCGAGTCCTAGAGCCAAATCCGCTAAAGTCTTCCTATTAGTCATCTTCGGGTTTGCCATCTTTTCCTTCACTCAAAAAACAATGGACCCCGCTGTCATCCACGTTATCGATGGAATCCTTGTCTTCAAAGGGTTTACCAATATGATCCTCGCCGAAATGTTCATCTCTTTCAATCGTTTCAAGAAGGACATGCGTGTAGTCCTTAGAGCCCCTTTAGGTATTCTCCAAGTTTGGTTTGTGTCTCACTTGAAATAATTCGAAGGAAACTTAGCCATTCCTCATGTTAGTAAAGACATAAATCCCCTTACCCAATTCAGAGAGATAGAAAAATTCCTTCGTCCTTGGATCTTTCGTAATTGGGTAAACTTTCTTGAGAATCTTACGCCTAGGCAAATTCTTTAGCAAGCCCTTTGGGTTTATTTCCCTAAAGTATGTCTTACAAGTGGACTTAGTGACCCAATTCTACTCTTAGGTTTGACGGGATCGACTTCTTATTATCCTTTAGGAGTTGCCCGTCAATTCTATGTGCTCCCAGAAATCCCTCCCCCTCTAAAGTCGGGTTTATTTCACTTCGATTTTCGCAATGGGATTGTTAAGAGGGACCAACTCGAGGAGTTGAAGAACAAGGTGAAACGAATCATCGACATACTCTACTGTTGCCAATCGAAGGACGTCGAACGGGTCATGGAGTTACAAGGATCTATGAAGGAACATTATGCATCAAAGGAATGCATTGCATGATGCGTCAAGCCCGAGCTCGACGTCACCATCCCAAAATTCCCTATGATTGCAGCCCCCAAGGAGACTCAAATGGGGCGAATCATAAGAGAAAGAGACGAAGCTTTGGCTGAGGTAGAACATTGGCATAAAGCTTACAAGCGCGTTCGCAACATGCTGTGAAAAGGCCCTATATCCAAGACTAGTCTTGTTCTATTAGTTTTTTTAGAATCTTCTTTTAACTGTCTTAGAATTGATATATAGGGCTATTTCCTTACATGAACTTTTAGAGCAAATGTTTAGGTATGCTTTTTATAGGGATTTCCTTTCACAAATTTTGATGTAATTAGTGAAATTCCCTCTTTTGTAGATTGAATGGAACATGACATGGGTATTTTAATCAATCACTATATGTTATCCCCTTTTTATTATATAATTTCTTACAATGAAATTTTTATAAGAAACTGTTTACACGGGGTGCAACTTGTGTAAAAAGGTCTCTTATTTCAGTTTCAACATAAGAAAATATAAAATTAAAAGGTGTGCAATTTCCGTTTTCTCGCTTTACTGCGTACTAATTTCGGCCTTCTTGTTTATTTTACGAAAAAATAGGTCCCGAAACTACGACTTCGTGGTAATCACCTATTCGCACACGCTTGAGAGTAGTAAGGATGAACATCGAGGAGCAAAATGCCCGTTTCACCATGCTTAATAACAAGATCAATGAGCTAACTACTCAGCTTGCGCATTTAGCCAATGAAGTTAGAGCTACGTTGGCAGCATCGAATGCTAATCAAGTTGCGCGATAAGCTGCCCCCAATCTTGAAGAAGGGTCTGTAAGGAGAAATGGTGTCGGGGAGACATTGAATGCCGCACCTGTCGGGGTAGAACTTGATCCTGTTTCGGAAGCCGTGACGGCTCGTTTGGAAGAAGAGCACAACAAGAAGTTTACAAAGATAGAAGAGAAACTCCGTACGCTACGGGGATATGAAATGCACATGATCGAGGATCTGTCTCGATATGCACAAATGAGCTTTCCTAAGAAGTTCAAGATTCCTGACTTTACTAAGTATGATGGGACCGGAGACCCAAAAATCCACTTGAAGTACTATTTGAACCGAATGGCAAGATATGCTCCGAATGTCCTATTAATGATTCAGACTTTTCAAGAGAGTTTGACAGGGCCTGCTTTGCAATGGTATGTGTTGTTGGAGCCCAATAAGTTTAAGAAGTGGGAGGAGTTAGCTGAAGCGTTCATCCTACAATACAAATACAACACCAAGATAGCTCCCACACGTGAAGTGTTGACTCGAACTGAAAAGAAAAGAAGTGAGTCCTTCAGAGTTTTTGCTCAAAGATAGCATACTCTCGCTACTCAAGTCCGTCCTCCACTCGATGAAAAAGAGCTATTGGATTTCTTCCTTAAGGCTTTACCTAATGATTTCTATTTGAAGTTGGTGGGTTCTGAATGCTTGACCTTCTCTCAGTTGGTAGATGTCGAAGAAAGGATAGAGAGAGCCATGTATGATGGTAGATTGAACAAAGGGACTAGCCAGAAGATCCCGAATAGAAAAGAAAAGGATGTAGAGATCGCATATGTACAAACGCCGGTTGTGACAAGACCCCCTACCTCATCCTCTCAAGGACCGTCTGTGTTTCGAGAGAAGACATATCAGAGTTATGAATTCAAAAGAAGGCACCGAGGCAATTCATTTCCCTGCCTAGACCTCTATCCATGTTGTTACCTATGCTGTTGAGAAGGAGAATGATAGCCAAAGAAGTACCTCGGGATAATCCTCCAAGATTCCTCAGATTCGATTTGTCAAAGTCCTGCGAGTTCCATAGAGGCAAGAGGGGTCATGATATAGATAACTGCTTCACTCTCAAGAACAAAGTTCAGAATTTACTTCATAAACGCCTTTTATCCTTCAAAGATTCGCCCCCTAATATCCAACAAAATCTATTGCCTAATCATGCCGAGAATGTCAACGTGGTTACGGAAAAGGGTAACGAGAGTAAGCAAACTTTTAGGGTGGATGTTCGTAAACTATATGAGTTATTAGTGTTGGCGGGACATTTTAAAGAGGGGGAGGACATCCCGATGGAAGAGAAGCTGAAATATATCACTTGAATGGTAGACATGGGCATAATCTATAGTATGAAGGAGGATGTTACGATGACCCTGGTAGCCGTTATAGATTCATTATGTGAGATCAAGAAGGGGTCAGAGGAGACACCTGTTGAGCTTACGGAGATTAATGAACCAACCAATGATTGCACATCAGAGAATTTAATTGTGACCAACAGTGAAGGAGACAATTCATGTGATGATTACGAGCCTCAAGTTAGAAATGTTGATTAGAACCATGAATTTATGAAGATCGCCAGCAAGAATAGGGAAGTGGTTGACACACTGGGTCAACCTAATGGTAAATTCGACTATTTTGTAAAGTATTCACCCCCACCGAGCTTCTTTATCGATCCCAAAGATGTTGTTCCTGATGGATGGAGAGGTATGGACGACCCACTTGAGCTCAAGGAGGAGATAGTTAACATGATCACCCTCGTAGTCATTGACCTGTCAGTCAAAGAAGACCTATCAGACCCCGATGAATAAGATGTTGAGCATGTAATCATTGATCTTACATCCAAAGAGTTTGCTACTCTAGAAATCGAGGATTATGTCATGGAACCGATAGTGATTGAACTCCCGCCCAAGGACAAGGAAGACATGATAGTAGAGATGGCCCCTAATTACGATACTAAGGCGGTCCCTTGGAGTTACAAGGTGAATGAAATCGATGCTGTTACTCGCTCTTGTCAATGTTATGATCCCACCAAGGTGGTTGAGAAAAAAGCTATTTCAAATGAAGAGGTCGAGCAGTTTTAGCAATTGTTAAGACTAGCGAGTTTGATGTTGTCAATTAGTTGAGGAAGATGCCGACCCAGATATCCCTTCTGGATCTTTTTAAATCCTCCAAGAAACATAAAAATGCACTACTTAAGGTTCTAAATAAAGTGCACGTTCCCAAAACTATCAATGACACTCAATTGAAGGAGTTTGTTAGGTCTATCTTGCTAAAAGATCAAATTTCTTTTGTCGATGAAGATTTTCCTCCATAAGGTCGCAATCATACTAAGGCACTACTGATTGTGTAGTTAAGTGTCATGATAAGATGGTGGTAAGAGTGCTAATTGACAACGGATCTGCATTAAACATTTGCCCACTCGCCACCCTTTGACGTTTAGGAGTGAATGAAGACAAAATTTTATCATCTAAATCTACCGTTCATACTTTTGATGGTATGAAGAAGGAAGTCGTTGGTGAGGTCAAGCTTGAATTGCTGATTGGTCTAGTTCTTTTTCTGGTCAACTTCCAGGTCCTAGACGTTCCTAGTGCATTCAATTTTCTACTGGGATGACTTTGGATACACACTATCAGAGCTGTGCCTTCGAGCTTGCACCAAAAGGTCAAATTCATTATGGATGGAAAACTGATAACTGTTCACGAAGAGACTAATTTTAAAGTTTTCCACAATACTGCAATCTCATACATAGAGCTTGAGAACAAGGCTGAATCAAGCTACCATACTTTGGAGTTAGTGTCGGTGGTCCATGTGCCTGTGGGAACTATTATGCACAACTCAGAAGTGGCTAAGCCTTCGATGATGTCAAGTAGGGTACTGCTCGAAAATGGTCATATCCCTGGAGTTGGCCTAGGACTGTATGGACAAGGCATCAAAGCAAGTTTCTAAGTGGCATAAAACGGCAGGCCTAGGTTATCATGGAGGCAATTTTGGTGGCCGAGATAACTATGGAGGACGAGGTGATTTTGGAAGTCGGGGTAATCGTGGAGGTCGTGGTGGCCATGGAGGCCATACTAACAATGAAGGCCATGGTGATTATGAAGGCCTAGCTACTCAAGGAGGTAGCGGAGGTCGTGGAAATCTGTTTGGACTAAAGGAAGGTCAAAAGGGCTTGCTTCTTCCAGAGTTGAAAGAGATCTTCTCGGGTCCACCCAAGATGCCGCAGGAAGAGGAGGCCATCCTTAGTCTAGTTGATATGTTCCAGGAAGAATTTGCTTGTGTTATCATGGGAAGTGAGGAGACCGAGCCCTCTGTTACTATCACCAACCCTTCTGAATAGGGATGCTGCATTTATTTCCTGTTTCATCTTGTTTGAATCTATGTTTATCCCTTGCATGGGAAGTCTGTTTAGGTCTAGCTGCTGTTTTTTTTTGTAATCAAAATCTTGGACCACGAGTCGTCAATCCAAGACCTCGAGTCATATAAACAACATTATCCTGTTAATAGAATCATGAATCTGTTTTATTAAGGACATGTGAAAGTACCTAAATTAGTCTGATGATGATGCTTTGAGGCCTGGACTTCCAAATGCTTCCTAGTTTTCAAAATTCTTTGTGGATAAAGACATCCGAAGATATGAGGATGGATCTCTCATTTCTATGTCGAAACTCTTTCAAAATAATTTCAAAACAGATGCGTATCATCAATTGCAATAGCATTTATCAATCTACTTACTAACCTTCTTCATGGCAGCTCAGGCATAGCATTCTACATATTCATGATTGATGTATTTGTAAGTCAGATTTGCCTAACGGAAATTCCTCCGGATCCAATGATGACAAGGAGGATTGTGATCAGAGAAGCCTCAAATGAGATTGGATTCTCCATGAAGAATCTAAACCGTTGACCGCAGAGCCTATAGTCACAATAAACCTGGGTGATTTGGAGAATGTTAGAGAAGTTAAAATCAGAGCTGGCCTTTTTGAGATTAAGGCTAAAAGGATGATCGGGCTGTTAAAGGAATACCAAGATATGTTCGCATAGTCTTATACAGATATGCCGGGATTAGATAAGAAAATCGTAGAGCATGCTCTTCCATTTGATCCAAATATCCCATCTAAAAAACAAAGGCTCAAAAGAACAAGGCCCGAATTATCCAAGAAAATCGAAGAAGAAGTTATGAAGTTGTTAAGAGTCGGCTTTATAGAAGTGTCGCACTATTCTGATTGGATCGCTAATGTTGTCCCTATGATGAAGAAAGATGGTCGGGTTAGGGTTTGTATCGACTATCACGATTTGAATCAAGCAAGTCCGAAAGATGATTTCCCATTGTCTTACATTGATGTGTTGGTCGACAGTACTGCGGGATTCGAGCTGTTTTCCTTTGTGGATGGGTTTTCTGGTTACAATCAAATTCGGATGAAAGAAAAAGATAAAAGTAAAACCTCCTTCATTACCCCACGGGAGACCTTTTGTTACAAGGTAATGCCTTTTGACTTGAAAAACGCCGAAGCAAGGTACCAAAGAGCAATGGTCATCCTATTTCATGATATGATGCATAAGGAAGTGGAGGTCTACGTAGACGACATGATTGCCAAGTTTAAACATGGGGAAGATTATATCAAAGTGTTGCAAAAATTGTTTGATCGACTCCGAAAGTTCAAGCTGAGACTTAATCACACCAAGTGTGTGTTTAGGGCAAAGTTTGGGAAACTATTGGGATTCATGGTTAGTAGTCGAGGCATTGAAATTGACTCATCAAAAGTTAAAACCATCTGTGATTTGAAACCTCTTTCAATTGTCGAAGAAGTTCGAAGTTTGCTAGGGAGACTGAACAATATGGCAAGATTCATATCTCAATTGTCTGAGACAGCTAAACCTTTCTTCAAACTCTTGAAGAAGAACGCCAAAGTTGAGTGGGATACCAACTGTCAAAAGGCTTTTGAGGAAATAAAAAAATATCTTTCTCATCCACCAGTTCTGGTGCCACCTGTTCTTAGAGTACCGTTGATACTCTATTTGACTATGCAAGATGAGTCATTGGAAGCCTTACTAGCTCAAAAGAGACCATGTGATGATAAAGAATATGCGATATACTAGTTCACTTCCTCCGAAACAAATTACCCCAGAGTTAAGAAAACATGTGTGGCTTTGGTGTAGGTGTTACACCGTTTATGCCAATACACACTCCATTATCGAATTCTGCTTATAACTAAGAATGATCCCATCAAATACTTGCTAGAAAAACCTACGTTGGTCGGAAAATTAGCAAAGTGGCAAATTATGGTGTCTGAATTTGATGTCCACAGCATGACGCAGAAGTCCGTCAAGGGAAGAGCCATAGCTGATATGTTGGTAGAAAACTTCGAAAGGTCGACAGACCAGGATCACTTAGATCCCATAAAGGAGCGCATTTCAGAAATAATGGGTGATAAGTAGACTATGTACTTCGACGGTGCTGCTAACCTAGCGGGTTTTGGGACTAGGGCACTTTTTATCTCTCCAATGAGTCAACACTACCCTGTGGCCGCCAAATTGGTATTCCCTTGTACCAACAATATCTCAGAATACGAGGCTTGCATACTTTGATTGTAATTGGCCTTTAACATGAAAGTTAGGAAGCTGCAAGTCTATGGTGATTCTGCTCTCATCATTCTTCAGACAGATGGCCAAGGGTGAACTCGTGACCCCAAATTGATTCCTTACCACGAATTCCTTGATGAGTTAATAAAGGAATTTAAGGAGATTTCTTTTGAGTATTTACCTCGATCGTAGAATCAATTTGCCGACGCCCTTGCCACGTTATCATCAATGCTACAAGTTATGAAAAGGTTAGACATCAAGCCGCTAAAAATTGAAATCCTAAGACATCCGGCTTACTGTTCAGCAATCACAGACGAACCTGATGAGAAGCCGTGATATTATGACATCATGAATTACCTTCAAAAGGGTGAATACCCTCGTGGGAGTGAACTAGCAGATCAGAAGTATATAAGGAAGCTAGCATCAAAGTTCTTCATAAGTGGCAATGCTCTTTCTAAGAGGTCTTTCGACTTAATTTTGTTGAAATGCGTTGATGCTAAAGAAGCTAATTGGTTGATGAGAAAAATACATGAGGGGGAATGCGGTCCGCACATGAATGGTCATCTTCTAGCCAAAAAAATCATGAGACTGGGATATTTTTGGATGGCCATGGAGGCTGATTGTATTCAGCATGTTCGTTATTGTCATCAATGCTAGATTTATGCATATAAAGTCATCGTACCACCCAACAAATTGCATCAAATGTCTAACCCATGGCCCTTCTCAATATGGGGGATCGATATGATTGGGCCAATTAATCCTAAGGCCTTTAATGGACATTTCTTCATCTTGGTGGCTATTGATTATTTCACTAAATAGATTGAGGCGAATTCATATGCCAATGTCACTGCCAAGAATGTGGCCAAGTTTATCTATCGTGACATCATCGCTCGCTATGGAGTCCCAGAGGCAATCATTACTGATAATGGCTCAAATCTAAACAACAAGGTTGTAAATGACTTGCTCAGCGAATTTCATATTCGTCACCTAAATTCCTCGCTTTACCACCCACAAATGAATGGAGCCGTAGAGACAACTAACAAGAACATAAAAAAGATCATGTCAAAGACTATCGACAATTATCGAGATTGGCATGAACGGTTGCCTTATGCTTTGATGGCATACCAAACCTCGATTCGTACTTCAATAGAGGCAACTCCTTTTTTGCTTGTCTATGGTATAGAGGCCGTCTTGCTTGTAGAAATTGAAATTCCTTCATTAAGGATTCTCTCACAAGCCAGCCTCTCCGAGGGAGAGTGGACTCAACAAAGACATGATCAGTTGAACATGATTGATGAGAAAAGACTTAAGGTTTTATGCCATGGTCAATGCTACTAAAAGCGAGTTGCAAAATCCTTCAACCACAAAGTCCGACCTTGACATTTTGAAACTAGAGATCTTGTGCTAAAGAAAATGCTGTCCGCCATATTGGCACTAGGTGGGAAGTTTGCCCCAAACTATGAGAGTCTGTATGTAGTTAAAAAAGCGCTACTTGGGGGCATCTTAGTCTTTGTAGAAATGGATGGCCAAGAGTTGCCAAAACTTGTAAATGCCGATTCGGTGGAGAAGTATTTTCCTTGAATGAAATCCGAGGCCTGAGAGCCATTTCTGATCCGAGTCATTGTAGGTTATTCACATTGCGCATGTCATGCATCCATACACACAAATTCGCTTTGTAGGTTCTAGATGATCCATGAATTAACCCGTGATCGACGGAACGGTTTTGACAAGTATTCAGCAAATTAAATGCGAAGGAAGGGTAGTAATGTATCATTCTAATTTTGTACATCTCAAATGATTCCTAATCCTTAATCCTTTGGCCTTCGCAACGTTACCAAGTCACCCTACTGCAGGTAAGTACCCTTCTTCCTAAAATCAAAGGGAAGTCAAATGGAGAATTTTCATCGCAAAGAAAAAGTCGTTGATGTTTTTGAGAAGCATCAAGCGCTAAAGTGGAAATTGAAAGAGTAGAATTTGTGCAAATGTTTGGAACGTCGTTTCATCCAAAAATTGCCTTAATGCTTGATGAATCATTCATTTTGAATCAAAATTCCCTATGGAGATTGATCAATTCATGATGATCTCAACAAAATGAACGGGAAATGTTAATCATGCCAAGTGATAAACATTTAGGATGAGGAAGGGCAAGCCATTCCCTGTGAACACTTTGAGAGGAGCGAAAAAAAGAACTCGTGTTGTTTAAGGACGAGAGATCCATTCGCGAATAGTGCATAGACCAAAATGAAAAGAGGCATTTCCTTCTTATATCATATGCACTACAGGTGATCATAGTTAAGCCCCTTTAAGCCTTCACATGTGAAGAATTTCTACAAAATAGCCCTGTTAAGAACCACCTTGCAATGGAACTGTGACGTCTTGAATTTCGACCCAATCCGGGGATTAATGAAATTGATATTATTCTCATTTAATTTTAGTAAGTCTTGCCTAGAATTGATTACTCGCGGGATACTAACCAAAAGAGAATGGCTAACTAGGAAAACGGCACGTGGACCAGGGGCCTGATCGCAAATTGGGCACCGATTCCAAGAAACGACGAGGAAATATTTTGTGCCAATGTGGGCCGATCCTAAGAAGGTGACGGATTTAATTTGGCCAATGACGTATGATTGGATCGCTGGTGATTCCGCACGACTAAGAGTACGCGTGGCAAACAAATCTTGCACTTAAATCGAACAAACGCGACCTTCGAAATTAGCAATAAATCCTCTCGTTTCCTAATAATTGAAACGTCATGATTCGAATATCCCTAGGCTGATACACGTAACCCCTAAATGGCCACCCGTTAGTGAGAGACCCTAAAATTTTAAATTGAGCAATTTTGATAGCGAAATTGGATCTAGACTTGGACGTCGAATTTCATGGACGTACACGACTATTTTGCGAGGACGACGTTATTTTAGTATGGCCAAGTATATTTGGGATCAGTACAGTCACAAAATGGAAATTCGGCCCGAAAACGGATAATGATGATTTTGCCCCTTAGCTTATGTTTTGTATTCCGAATTTTGGGATATTAGGTGAGAGTATTTTAGAGTTTTAAATTGGTTTGTATCAGTCTAATAATTCAGTTTTTATTAGTCAAGTGTGTCCCTGGATATTTGTTTAAGGTTTGATCTTAGCCATTGAAGTGAGGGGCAAGATGGGAATATTGGAAAGTTTGGTCAAACTCCTTAGACTAATAAATGCTTTTGTCTCACCCTCATTCCTCACTTCACCAGCCAACTCCCTCTCCTCTCCCCCACGCCATTCTCTCTCTCCCTCGCCTTCCTTCCCTTTCGACTGTGAGCAGCCGAGCACACCGAAGCCGCCACCGCTGGAGGTGCCGCCGTGCACCACGCCGTGCCGCTCGTCCGCTCCGCCCAACCGCACCATCCTCACCTTGCCTCGTCTCTCTCTCTTTTTCCTTTCCGGCGCACCAGACCAATCGATCGGCCCCTTTGACCTTGAGGATTGCCGTGAGCGGACATGCCACCGCCGCCGCTTGCTGAGACTACCGTCCGCCCGTCTCGCTACCACACCATCACCACCCCACCCGACCGACTCACTCTCTCATCTCTCTCTCCTTCCTAGGCCAGTCGATCAACCTCTTCGTCCGTGTGTGAGGAGCACCGTCGCCATTCGCCGAAAGAGCCATCGTCTGCCACCGTGAACCCCGCTTGGACCGCCCGTTCCCCACCTGTCCGGCTGTATTTTGGAGTTTAGGAAAATTGTGAGTAATTAGTCTCTAAACCCTAATTAGGCTAATTATGCATTTCTAGATAGGTTAGGTTAATTTAGAGGTTAAATTAGCGTATTATAGGGGTAATTAGTGGCTAAATATTATGGCTACCTATGTAATGATTTTGGTGGATTATATTGTTGATTATGTGAAGATTTAGTGGCCTAGAATGACCAAGGAAGTGGCTGTCCATATCAGGAATTAATTGGACTAAGATCGGTCAATTGGGGTTGAATCGTGAATTTTCGAACATGCCTTGTTTGGTTGAAGTGGTGGCTAAGTTATGCTCATTTGAAATCAATATTATTATGCCATGTTGTGTGCCTTAAGGTGGCCGAATGTGGTGTGGCATGACAGGCCTTGGGTGTGCAAAATTGTGTCTCACTAATTACGTGATTTATGTCCTGTGCCAAAATGTGTTAAATTGAATATTTGTGGGTGCCGAAGTAATGCTGATTGAATGTGTTATGGCATAAATTGGGCGTGTTGTAACTAGCGAGTATGTAAGGCATAAATTTAGCTTGTCGTGGTATCACTTGATTTTGCGATTATACTCAGAAATTGGATGCTCAACGTATATTATATTATTGCCTGAGTGCGGGACTGCATGGCCGCGCATTTCGTATGCTAAGTATTGGCTTGAAATGAGAATTGTGCGAGTATGCGTGCCTAACAAGAGCATGTGATCATCTTAATTGCCATAATGCGTTTTACGCGGAATTCAGATAAAATTGGTTGTGTGCATGTGTGATCACGATGAGTCCTGATACGTGTTACGCGGGACGGTACCCGGTTCTACCAGAAGATGGCTAGCTTGATGCATTTTATGCGGGTTTTGGTCCGTATATGGAGATCGGTGTTGTGCCTAATGCGTTTTACACTGGCTAGAGACACCGGGCCTGATGCGTTTTACGCGGGCTATGAAATGTTGGGATTGATTGTTAGACCTAATGTGTTTCATGCGGGTTGAACTCTAATTGAGAAAACGAGCAGAGTGCTAGTGTACATCATTGAACCAGAGCATGAGCATGTGCTACTATAATGATTATATTATGCCTAACTTGCAGGGTCAATTGCGTGCTCGATCTGGGCCCGAGGGTCTAGGTCAATTGATTGTTGATTGTTATTGGTTGTGTGTGCTCTGCTTGCCTGTCAGGAGGTGCATGTTAGCCTAATTTAGGTTTAGGGGGTTTTACTCGGTGAGATTCGTCTCATTGTTGTTCAAACCTAACTTTTCAGACCCCAGCCCTGAAGATGTCTGAGGTTCCGGTACGTTTTGGGATTCCGCATCATATAGAGAAAACTATGTCCGTGTACCCCGTAGGGAACGGGGAGATATATATTAGGTATTATACTTTGGTATGGGTTGATGTGGAGAAGCACATTTTGAGACCTACGAGTATATAGCGCGGTGTTTTAGAGATTACTCCGGGGAGTATGGACCCCTTCGGACTTTTGACGCCCCATTCAACGAACAAGGTGAGATGGATCCTCAGTGTCCCGACGGAGACCTAGCAAGCCCCGAAACTACACTCGAGGGGAGTTCGAGTTCTAGCGCCGAACCTGTTGTCTAGAAGGTGGATGAGCTTGATCCGATGGAAGTGGAGCCAGTAGATTGGGACTCTGATCCGGAGCTGATGGATCCGGATGAGGATCCAGAGCCTATAAAGGAGGACCCCAAGCCAGAGGGCGAGCCTGAGGAGATGGACTGTGAGGAGAAGCTGGCAGAGGCCGAGTCCGAGCTAGATTCCATAGACTCCGAGGTGGAGCTGTCTGATAGTTCTTCATCTTCTGAGTCCTCAGGATATGATCCGGACTGGGTCCCATAGGGTTAGCCTTAGCCTCAAATAGATCGGGCCAGTCCCTTTTTGATCGAAGCCCAACCTTAGATAGTAGTCTAACCATCCAGGCCATTTACCCCTTTTTATCATTGGTGGCCGCTGACCACTTTAGATTTTGGTGCTTTCTGTAAATGGATATTGTATATATTTTAGTGTTAATGCAAATGTATATGTCTCCCTGGTTAATACAAGTGAACATTTATTATTCCATTGTTTGGTGTTGTGCTATCCTTGGTCTCGTAGTGTTTTATTTGTACGGGTGTTTTTCATTACTTCCGCATATGCAACAATCTCTGTTTGGGTGTTGGGTCGGCGACAAATCCTGGGATGTCGCATAAATTCGACCTCGGTAGGGATGTTACGCGTCATAGGGTTCGGGGCGTGACAAGGAAAAATTGGAGATTTTGGTTGACACTATTTGGTGAAAAAGATGAAAAAGATTTCTTTGCACTCACTCGCATCAATCTTTTTGTAGTAACTTCAGGTGAGTCTTTATGGAAGCTTGAAACATCCCAAAACGAAGAAGAGCATTCATTTCTCTACCCAAACATTTATGCCTCTTGTTTAGCCAAGTTGAGCCTGAATATTCATTTCAAAAACTTGAATGGTGACTATCTCCCTATATTGAGGCAAGGCACATGATTTACCCAAGAAAATAGTGCCTATGTGACAATGTAAAGAATGTCTTGAAACTCCAAAGAGAAAAAAAAAGTTCAAAAGAGCAAAAGTCAAGTGAAAACTAGGTGGCGTAAAAAAACAGTATGCCTGGTAAAAGCAAGGCCAGCACCCATTGCAAAAAAAAAGGGAAAAGAAAGTCAAAACTAAAATGCTCACATGAAGAAAAGGAAATCATTGAGGATGCAAAAGTCATTAGAAAAAAGAGCAAAGCTCTTGTGTTGAAAGGATTAGTTAATGGACTTTTGAGACAAATTAAATTTCAAAGTCAAGTACATTCGAAAAGATCAGTTGATATGGTAATGATGTCATGATAATCACCAGCTCTTAAATCCCTTTTTAAGAATTTCTGAACCTTTCAAGCCACTACCCAAATCAATGTTACAATATTCTCCAAAGTCTCTTCTAATTGGGATGGTTCAAGTAGAAATTTGGATATCCGAAGAAGCTGCCGCTTGAAGAAACGGGGCAAGATTATCTTATCTTGTCTTAAGGTTTCTTGACTTGTAACCCTGATGGAGATCCTGATCAACAATTATTTCATTTCTTGGACAATAATACTCATCCATTGTTAAGACCTTAACCATACCTACATTACAGTCCTTTAAAAGACCTCTTAAATTGGTTGATGTGCACTTGTCGCGAATGATTCTCAAAGCCTTCGACAATGATAGTGTGAGGTATACAAAGAGATCAGGTTTACTTCTCACATTAATAGATGGGATCAAATTGCCTTCTTGAGAGTATGTAAGAAGTCCTTTGCGACTGATGAGCTCTTGTTTGGCATAATTAATTAGTCTTTTTCATGAGTCAAGATCATTTTGACAAAGATTTGTCTCCCAAGAGAATTTGAGAATTAACGATATTTTTCAAATCCGATGGCAATTGTGTGATATTCAATGATGCCAAATGTTTTCCAAACATGTGAAATTAGTTTGATTTGCATCATTGCAATCAACACTTTCCCGGTAATGATGTTCTTTATGATTTTGCTTGGTACGTCTTCGCTATCAAGGGACTTGTTATAACACGTTACATTAGATGTGCATGTGCCTTCTCGTAATGTCCTCAAAATTTGGCTGACATGGTGAGCATTAGCAGCCAGAGACTATTCTTGCATAACTGGTCTCCTCACATGAGACCTCAATTTCAAAAGGTTCATGGGTCTGTCCTTAAACCATGCTTTGTATAACATCAAGCCTCAAGTGAAAAGCTTTAGGCCTATCAAGCCCTGTGCGAGAAACCTTAGGCGTTCCTTCAAGGTTCTATTCTTATTGCCGTTTACAGGGTTTTAGCCTCTAGGCGGGATCTTAACTGTTCAGGATTTTATCCCCTTTGCCGTTCATAGGGTTTTAACCCCTAGACATACTTTCAGGGTTTTATTCCCTTTGCCATTCATAGGGTTTTAGCCCCTAAACGTACTTTCAGGGTTTTATCCCCTTTGCTTCGTAGGGCTTTAGTCCCGATGTGGAACTGTTGACGTTCATAGGGTTATAGCCCCTAGGCGTCTTTTTATTTTATTTATTTATTTATTATTATCTTCTTTCTTTCTTTCTTCCTTTTTTCCCTTAAAAAAAACTCTCACACTTTGGGCTGAGGCGCCATCTCGTATCCTTTGCTAGCAAAGTGTAGGTACCATTTTCATCTTTGAATGAAACTTCATTGAAATTCCTTTTGAAGAGGGGCAGCTGTTAACACCTAATTTTGCCCCGCTGCGATTAATTAAGGCTCGAATAGTGAATGGGCCAAGTTAGTGCAAAAGAGAGATAAAACTAAAATTAAAATAAATAAAGTATATATATCGGACCAATCTAGCCCGACCCATTAGCCCTAGTTTCGATCTTTTTCTTTTAATGCTCGATTGGGCCCAGCCCTTTTTTCTATTTTTGGACGTTTCCATCCCTCCCCCCCCTTTTTTTAAGCACACCTTCAAACCATCCCCCTTACCCTTTATTTTCGGTCCAATCTCTCTTCCACAGCCTAGCTACATTGTCTTTTCTTTTTTTTGGCCCAGCCCTCTTTTTCTTTATCTCTTCCTCACACTTGCGAGAAAGACAGACAAGGAAGGGACCATAGTGAGGCGAGCTGACAGAGTAGAATAGGAACGTCGCGTTGCAGGGAGGAGGTCACGTGCATTAAAGGCCAGAGATCAGGCGGCCAGTCGTCCCAAAAAGGAAGTTCGCGATCTGGGATAAAGGGGGTTGAACTGAGAGGTCCCGAGGGAGAAGAAGAGACAGAGCGGGAGAGGTGAAGCCAAGAGAGAACGAAGAGAGAAAATGGAGGATTGAGGGGTTGAAGGAGAGTGTTCCGGCCCCCTTGATCGGCAAGGAAGTGGCCGGGCGAATCCTCTCCCCCTCCCCACCGTGCATTGAGAGCCCAATTCAACCAGCTCTTCATATCCGATCGTCGGAGCTTCGCGTGAGGGGTTGAATACAAGGAAAAACAGAGAGAGTTAGAGAGAAGAAAGAGGAGGTCGAGAGAGAGCCAAGCGATATCGTTGAGTCTTGGGTCTTACCCGCTCACTGGAGGACCACCCGAGATGCCACCGAACCCCCTAGCCAGCACGCTTCATCTCGAATAGATACGAACCAAGTGGGTTTCGTTTCTGCTCCTCTGTTTCGCTTTTTACTCCCCTGCCTCTCGGGTGCCAATCACACCGAACCTATTTGGTGGTCACCTGGCACCACAAAATGAGGACAACATTTTTTTAATCTCCTATGAGTGTTCTTGAACAGTCTTTATCAAGAAAGAGCTTTCAAATCCCACCGAGATCCACTTAATAGCCATTAGTTTTAGGTACATCCCACCCGTTCGTTGAAATGTCCCAATGAAACTCTTTGAGTTTAGGACCCCAAGTCTGATCTTGCATTTTTGGGTCATTATTATGCAAACAGAGACCTTATTGTGGCAAAATACGGCTGTATGGATCTTCTCACTTCACGTTTGAGTTAAAAACCGCATCAAATCCCACTCCAGAACATTTTTATGAACTTGCACATCACATGTTCGACGAAATGCCAAAATGGGGGTCTGAATGGTTTTTTTGTGGAACCAGCAACTTGAACTCGATTTTTATGCTTGATTAGTTCTCATATTTGTCGAATGTTGTCTAACTTTGTGTTTTTTTTTTGTTATGATTTCTTTCGGTTTTGTGGCATATCTCTCGTCATTTGAGTTGGCCATGGATGAGACCTTCGCTAGAGATCTATTCCTCCCATGCCGGCGTCGCCCGTGGTCTGATGCCGCTACCGTTGGTTCACTATCCCTGTTTCATATGCGTGTATGTCTGTTTGTTTGCGTTTTAGCATGTATTGTTGCCGTGGGAAATCTGGTGATCGAAAAGTGAAAAAATGGTTATCAAAGTTGGCGTTTTGGTGGTTGGTGGTTGTGGATTAAGGAGGGTGGTTCGGTGATGGTGGTGTCGTGATTTTGGTTGGAGCAAATTCGACATCGGCACCTATCAAGGAGGCCAATTTTGGTTCGATGTGGTAGTCGCCGGTGAACCCCTGAGAAGAGGATGTTCTCAGTGGGAGTTTTGGGCAGAAGACACAAAGAGGAAGACCACAAAAGAAAAAGTAAAAAAGAAAAGAGAAACAAAAGAAGAAAAAAAAGAGGGAAAAGGAAGAAGAATACAAAAAAATTAGAAAAGAAATGTACAAAAAGAGGTTCCGAGTGGGTTCGAAAATCATGTCAGATATCCGGGTCGGATCGGGTTAGGGGATCCGATCCGAATTTATTTTATTAATAAAAATATTCAAAATTTCAAAATTCAAAAAGAAAATAAAAAACTAAAAATTCCAAAAAAATTCGAAAATATTTAAAAATCCCAAAAAAATTAATTATATAAAAAAATTAAAAATATATTATAAATTCAAAAAATTCAAAAAAACTAAAAATATTAACAAATTCAAAAAAAAATTGGAAAAATTCCAAAATAATCAGAAAATTAGGAAATGTTCAGAAAACATTTTTGGGCTTAATTTCACTAGATTTTCGGTTAAAAACTCAAACAAAAAATGAAAAATGAGAAAAACGCTCTAAAAAAAAACTCTCAAAAATCGGATAGGCCATTAAGGCTTTTGATTGTCTTTTTTTAGAGACGATGCTAGGCCACTGGTTATTTATTTTCTTTATGATTATCTGGTTGTGCATTTTTAATATATATTGATTGTTGTTTTCTATTTTTAGAATGGTTAGGCAGAATCTTAGTTTTTTCGATAGGTTGGCCGGTACGTTAGTTTGCGAACATTCAAGTTTAGGTACTGAAAGGATACTAGTTAGATCGCTAGTGTAATCAAGTCCCCAAATTTTGGAATCTCTGATTTTCGCGCGTATTAAGACGACACTCCCGCGTTTCGATCAAGATTTCTAGCCGACCCATGATCATGGCTAGTGGGGACTCTAATCGAATGCATAAATTAGACAATTCTCGTCATGCAAGGTATGAGGCTTAGAAGAGTCTCAGTCATGGGATTAATGAGCCATTTGGTTTGTCTTTCAAATGAATCAATTAATGTTCATATCCATTGACAAATACTTCTTGGCCTAAACCTGATCTTTGGCGGGGGGGGGGGGGGTAGGTCGCAACAGTATTCCCTATCGAAGTAGTCCGACTGGTTTGTAGTAACTTAACTTGCTAATTAAGCATGTTATGCATACAAAAGCAATGGGAACCAAAACCCCTGCTTCCAGCCTCTCCCTTTAGATTAATATTCTAAAACCATCATTGGGACAATTTGTTGAATGCTACTCACTCAACTCATCACTCCCCATAAGTGCTTGATTGTTTCTTTCACATCTGCAATCACGAAACGGAGATTTAGCTGTAGACTTCATACCTCTGCCAAGTATATTTTCTTTCCTCACCAATGCATTGATTCCACCCTTTGCGAGTAATCATTCAAGAAATCCCAGCTATCCACCAGAAATGTTTATTACTGCTTTTGCAGTCACAGGCAATTATCGCAACCTACCTCTCGAGGGCCATCTCAGGGAGCGGGTTTAGAGGCAATTATTCTAGAGACGTTCCAAATGGCTCATCCTAAAAGGCAGCTCAAAAATCGTCATCCTTAAGTTCATCCATAGCATCTATCAGTCCCCAAACATGGACTCTCCCTCAGTTCATATCTCACGTGACATGGGATTATTTTTATGTTTTTTATTTTTTAGGAGTCTCCACTAGCTTTTGTCAGGGGTCGGCTAGAATACCCAATTGAAATGTGGGAATTTCCTTTTGATTTCTACGAAACTAGAGATGTCTAGGTACATGGACTTGCTTACGTTAATGTTTCCACTAAAGCCCTTTCAGTACAGCTAACAAATTGGTTGTCATCTGACGTGGCCATGCAATCTTGAATTACCAATTTCATGCCAAAGTCTTATTCCACTAAGTGTCCATGCATCTTGTTCGTGTAATTTTCCATGTAAGATTCTAAACTAAACTTATCTTAGTCTAGAAAAGAAATTATTGAAAAAAAGTGAGTAAAGTATACATCCAATTCTAACAAAAAAAAAAGAGTATTTACCCAATGAAAGGAAAAGGCGAGCTATTCTAAGTGTAAGAAAGAAAAACCCATAATTCATCGGGTGTTTATTACAAAACAAATTGAAAACTCGAGACATGGTTAGGGTAAAATGAATTGGTACAAGATAAGATTGGATTGAACATCGGTCTTTGGATTCCATCTTCAAGAGTTTCGGTCACCTCCTCCATGGATTGCCTTGATGGTTTCAATTTCGATCGAACCATTCATTCATTGATTCACACATTCATACAATGATCATTCAAGTAATGTCAATAATCAAATGTCAAACAAAGCAAACATGGAATGGCCTTAGGGTCGGCCTTTGATTTTCATGCATTTCAATTACTTGACCATCTAATTGACTAAGATTCATTAATTGATGGTTAATAATAATTAGCCACCATTTGCATTCACAAAACAATAGTCGATATCATCTAACCACTAAGTCGGTTATAAGTGTCCTCGACAGGCTACCCGCCAAACAAGCATCACACCTAATCATTATCTTGCAAACACATACATAAGCAATAAGATTAAGCATGCAATTATACCAAGTGACCTTGTTTCTCAATCAATCACACAAGGGGAAATGAGCCTCTTGAGGATCACTCATTCAATTAAAGTTCGTATATCAAACAGATTTTGTTTAGACTCAGTTGACCTATCAAATGAGGTTCAATTAAGTTGATTCAAGTGTCATTAGAAAGCTTAGGATGTGTGGTTCAAAGTTCAACAAGACCATTTTGACCGTTTATGTCATGCCCCAAAACCCATCGAGCTTGCGACATCCCGTTACAGGTCGAATTTGTTGCGACGTCCCAGAAACGTCGTCGACCCAACCCAAACATCAAAGCCACATGCGAAAGCGAATATAAAAACCCCGGACAGAAAGATGACGACGACGGGGTAGAACACCATAAGAATCAAACCACATCTTCATACAGCACCAAATATACAAACATTATATTACAAACTTATACAGTAAACCAGCATCCAAAATCACCATCATAACAAAATATCAGGGGTTTGGTTATCTTAACTTCACTATTGAATAACCCAAGTTAAACAACCCCTAAAATACCCTAGGGAAAGCCTACTGATCGTCCTCCTTTCCATTCTACTCCTGATGCTTCGAGCTTGAGTCTCTAGAACTCACCTACAGTTCCACTGGGCACCAAGAGCGACTCTTCGCACTTCAAAAAGAGGAGGCGATTCCCTGGGTTTACGGCTAGGGGTTTGAAATTGTGAATTATATAACTATGAGACGAATCTCAATAAATGTACAACGCCAACCCCACGTAGGCACTCACGTACCACCAGACAGAACACGCTTCTCACACAATGATCAATCAATCTAACAATCACAGATGAACCTACCTAGAACCCATCATGCACGTTCCTACACGTTAGACCATAATATAGCCAGCACCTCACAGAAATACTTCATAGACGCGCCTGTGCCTTAATTATAAGACAGAAACCACTTGGGCATGTCCTATACCGTACCTAGCAGTTTCTACCTCATAATTAAGCATCATATCACGCGATACAAACACACTCGCACACTAACTCACACCAAGCATCATTTTCTTAATTTCACTCGTCCCGCCAATTCTCACTCATTCTCAACCTTTCCACCACTACCACGCCCGCGTAAAATGCATCAGGCCAACAATCTTCTGACCTCATTAGGCATCGTCATCCCGTCGGGCCGGACATCGTCATCTCGTCAGGATGGCATCGTTCTGCGTAAACGAACACGCCTCAGGACGGAATCCTACCTCTCCCTTTCCTTAATTACCGTGTCCATGTAAAACACATCAGGTTAATAGTCTTCTAACCTCGTCAGGCATCGACACTCTGTCGGGCCGGGCATCATCACCTCGTCAGGGACGGCATCGTCTCTTGTAAACGACATACCTCAAGACGGATCCTTTACCACAAATCCTACATTTCCATACCCTCGTTCTACTCAAACCACACTTACGCACGGCCAACAATTGTACGACTAAACATACACATTTCACACATATTTTACAATTCACGTCCTCGCCGCACGAACACGCCACCCAATCACACATTCTTGACACGCGAACTCAATACGCGAATGCACTACCACACCACCACACCTCACGATCACACAAACACAGCACACCACCACACCACATTCAGCCCAAGCATAATCCAAATCAGCCCTCAATCACAAATTACACAACCACGTACACAATTCAGTTCATAGCATAATCCCGTCGATCGATTGCACAATTCAATCCCATTCAAGCCACAACATCACAGCCCTACCCGAGCTTCCTAAACCTCAAATTTTCATTGCCACTTCAGTCCACAACCACCAAACAATCAACTACTCATTCAGTCCCAAAACAGCCACAAAATTGCCTAAACAGAGTCTTAAACGAGCCTAAAAATATCCGAGGTCCTAGGTAGTTTTTGGGGAGACACTTACCTAAAAAAAATAGGACACTCGGCTGGACAGGGGGTTGAAATGGGTGGAATAGTAGCGGCAGCAGTAGCGGCGTTGCCAGCCCACACGGACGACGTACGGACATATGGACGGTGAAGTACGACGACGTATGGACGGCTGGAGGGTCACAGCGGCAGCAGCTCGGTCATTTGAGCTCCGACGTGGCAGCGATCGGCCTCCAAGCGGCGGTCCTCGGCTTTCCTTGGCCGGGAGAGAAAGAAAATGAGAGAGAGAGAGAGAGAGAGAGAGAGAGAGAGAGAGAGAAAGGATGGTCGACTAAGGGTGATGGTGATGAGGTGAGTCGAAGACAGTGGCACGGTTGAACGGCGATGGCGGAGCTCCGGTGGCCGGTAACTTGCTCCGACGATCCTTGGCCGGGAAAAGGGGAAATCGGTGGGAGGAGGAGGCTGATCGATGGAGTGGCCGAATGAGGGAGGAGGAGAGAGAATCTGATCCAACTTGGTCAAATATGGGGGGCTAGGGGGCGCTACATGTCGCGATCCTACGCACTTTGACCATTTTACCCTTGATCCGACGGTCCTCATTGATTCTATCCAAATAATTGATGGGCAAAAGGGTCTTTAGGTCCAATAATGCAGCTGAAATAAATTTTAATTATCCTAAATATTTTCCCAAAAATTCGAACCCAAAAATAGCCTAGGGGAAAAATGATCATTTTTCTGGTCCTTGGGCGAAATTTCAATTTTTGGCTATATCAACCTCAAATGAGTGTGACCAACATCATATGATGTCGGGATCGCAAAAATAGCCTCTTACACCCTCGAAAATCGACTGCAAAGTCCTAGAGAATAAAATAATAATATTTTTCACTTCCGAGCCAAAATTTCAAATTTTGACTGTAACAACTCTAAATGTCCACACGTGTGCTTTTCATTTTTCACCATCTCAAAACACTGTTCACGTGGGCAGAATGCTTTCTTCAGGGTTTCTCGCTAGTACTGTTCACCCGGTGGTTTTTTGCTGATTTCGGTGGTTCCCGGTGGCCGTTTCAGATGATTTTTGGAGGGTAGGTCCCTTGGCCTCTCCTCTTTCACCCCTCCAAAGGGTTCCTCTTCTCGTACAGTATAGACACCGGGCCACCAGATCTGATCGCCGCCTGATGCGCTCTCCCTATTCTGAGAAATTCGACCATTCTGTGTGCTTGCTGCTGGGATGTGCTTATGGAGTTAGTCTTCCCCCTTTAATAGGTATCTCCCTTCGTTTCCCTTCTGCTGTATTGGGGCTGGAGATTGTGCTTGGTGGACGCATTTATTGTGGGAGACTTGTTGATGCGTATTCCTGTTCTGATGCTATGGTGCTGGTGGGTTGACTGGTTGGTATAATTGGCTGAGTAGCTTGCAATACTTTGGTCTTATGGAGGAGAATATAGGTACCATTCTGCAGGCCCCCCCTCTAGTACAGAGTCTCAACAGGCGGTGGATGTCCCAACTGTTAACACTAAGACAGTAGAACCCAAAGGAAAGCTTACCTCTGTTTCTCACGAGGATGTTCGTCCGTTAGGTCTTAGACCAATGCTGATAGGAAACTCCAGCCGTAGTCGGAGTAAGGGTCGACCAAAAAAAGGAGTCGTTCTAATAGTGGTACACACATTGCCGGACCTTCAATGCGTTCTGTGTCCAGGTCTAATCCAGATAGGAAAACAATTGAAACTGGACAGAACACCACTCGTACTCAAGGTCAACCTAACCATGTTCCCAGTACTAGAACGTGGGCAAATGTGACAAGGGTAATGACTAAGGGTTATAACCTAGCTTTTGTTCCCTTGGTGGAGGAGGATGGTGAAATAATTGTGGATATTACTCTAGAGGTTGCTGCTGAGGAGAATCCACTATGGTTGGAATGTATTGTGGGGCACTACACTGGGAAGAAAATTCCCTTTAAGTTAACTGAAGAAGCTTTTAAGAAAGCATGGGGCAAACAATTATTGGATATTAAACTACATGAGAATGGGTTCTATTTCTTTAGAGTTCTGAATTCTGACTTCCGCAGAAAGATCATTGATAATGGTCATGTATCTATCTTTAGTAGCACAATGTTGCTCCAGCAATGGCACCCAAAACTGAAGCTCAAGAAGGGTGCTACAGACTCTCTCCCGGTTTGGGTTAAACTAAGGGATATTCCATTTTCTCTATGGTCCTCGGCTAGCATTGGAAGGACATCTAGCGCCATTGGGAAACCTCTATATGTGTATTTACAAATGGAACAGATGACTAGAATTTCGTATGCCCGAGTTTGCGTGGAAATTAAGGCCACAGAACCCCGAATGGAAGCTGTAAAGGTTCGGTGGGATGGTGATGTGCATATGATCCATATTGAGTATGAATGGAAACCCTTGGCCTACTCATCTTGTGGCATTTTTTGTCATAAATAGGGCTCCACTGGTTTTGAATGTGCAGCTACATATACGGAAGGTAGACTTGAGACTACTACTCGACCTCAAGGAGCAGTAGATTGGACTCAAGTCAATAGGAAAAAAGGTAAATTTCCTTCAGCCAAGAGTGCAAACTAGACTCAACCTGCAACAAACATTCAAATGGAGCCGACTTCTGCGGGGGATCTTCTTCCTGTTTTGAACCCCGCTTCTGAACTTGGTCTGATATATATTGATCTGAATCATAATAAGGAAGCTAAGGTTGGGCAGAGTCATTCCTCTATGTTAGATCTTCTAGGATGTGTCAACCAGCAGATTGAGGACCTTGCTATCAATTCTCAGTCTTCTACAGAAGGGTCTTCTGAGTCACGGGAGGTGCTAGAAAATAGTGCCTCTGAAGAACTAATGGAGGAAGAGCCTGCTGTTATATCCCCCCCAAATACCCACTCACGAACTCTGGCATCTAGTGCCACGGTGGACACTTCTAAAGCTTCCCCGGGGTCTGTACCTAGATTGTTGAGTCCTGCTATGATACCTAGCCCATCCTACTTGAAGAAGAAATCTAAGAGAAGGACGGCAAGGAAATCTCAGAGATAACTCTCCCTTCTTTCTATGTTTTTTGATACATGGAATATTAGGGGACTAGTAAATCCCATTAGGCAAGTTGAAATTCGGGCTTTTATCAGAAAACATCACCTCTCCTGTATTGGTATTATTGAAATCAAAGTTAAAGCCCCCCTTTTTGATGGTATCTCTAGAGGCCTATGTGATAATTGGTGGTGGATTTCCAACTATGAATCCTCCCCCCTTGGCAGAATCTAGTTTGGTTGGAACCCGGATGAACTGGAGATGAGTCTTATCTCCTATTCTGGCCAATTGATTCATGCTCATCTTAGGTTCTTAAATCTGAATAAATCCTGTCTTTTCACTGTTGTGTTTGGTGAACACTCCTTTGTGAATAGGCGATCTCTTTGGGCTGATCTGCTGCGGCTCTCCTCATGCGACTTACCTTGGATTATTGCTAGAGATTTTAATGCCATCAGAGACCCGGATGATAGAGTGGGTAGCACTACTCCATGGATCCTGGCCTTCGATGAATTTGGGGACTGTCTAAATCAGGCGGGACTTGATGATCTTCGTTATGTGGGATGTAGATACACATGGTCTCATTCTTCAGGTGAGAATCGGAAACTCTGCAAGATTGATCGGGTGCTCTCTAATGACATCTGGACTCAACAGTTTTCTTTTTTGGAAGCCGTCTTTTTTCCTCCTGGTATATCTAATCATTCACCCATGGTGATTAAAATTTTGCAGCCTCATAGTTCTAAGAAACCCTTTAAGTTTTTCAACTTTTGGGCTTCTCACCCTAAATTCTTGGAACTAGTTGCATAAGCTTGGGATACTCGTATAGTTGGCACTCCTATGTACATTATTTGCTGTAAATTGCGGATTCTCAAAACAAAGTTGAAACAGTTGAATAGGAGCTCCTTTTCAGACATTTCCATAAGGACTGAACAGGCCAGATCAGGCCTCTATGCTGTTCAGTCAGCCTTGGAGCACCATCCTTTTGATCAGAGCCTGCTGGATAGTGAAGTGGAGCTCACACGCTCTTTCTCTTCTATGAGACTACTAGAGGAATCTTTCTTCAGACAGAAATCTCGGATTCGATGGCTTAAGGAAGGGGATTTAAATACTAAATTCTTTCATCACTTTGTCAACAAAAGGCGCTTACAAAATTGAATCCTCTCGGTTTCGATAGAGGATGGGCTACTAGTAACTGATCCGCTAGCAGTCAGATGCCATATTGTTGGTCACTTCTAGGAGATACTCAACGGTTCTACTGCTTCTACTCAGCTCTCTATTTTGGAGATAGGTGTCTTCATTGACCGAGTTCTAGATGAGAATCAGAGGAATCTCCTGGCACAACCGGTTTTGGATGAGGAAATCCGGTCTACCCTTTTTTCGCTTGCTAAAGGCAGAGCCCTCGGGCCATATGGTTATAATGTTGATTTTTTCAAAACTTCCTGGGAGATCATTGGTCCCTCCACCCTTGTGGCAGTAAGAGACTTCTTTGAGTCGGGATGCATGCTCAAAGAGATAAACAGCACTATTCTAACCTTAGTGCTAAAATCCCCCAATGCTTCAGCCATGTCTGATTTCCGTCTGATTGCATGCTGTAATATCTTATACAAATGCATCTCTAAGATCTTGGCTAGGCGGCTAGCTCGTGTTCTTCCAACCTTGATTGGCCCTGCCCAAATGGCGTTTGTCAAAGGATGCAAAATTAGTAACAACATCATGCTTGCTCAAGAGTTATTCGCAAATTTCCACCACCAGGCCTACCTTCCCAAGTGTGTCATTAAAGTGGATTTTCAAAAAGCTTATGATACTGTTGATTGGAGCTTTATTGAAAAGGCCTTGATGGCTTTCAACTTTCCAGTTTGCTATGTTAAGCTGGTTATGGCTTGTATTACGACTGCCAAATTCTCGGTCTCAATCAATGGGGAATTACATGGCTATTTCGGTAGCACTTGAGGCATGCGCCAAGGAGACCCATTATCGCCGTATCTTTTTATACTGGTTATGGAAGTCTTTTCTGGTATTCTAAAGGCTAAAATAGACATTCCAGATTTCCACTGGTATTGGCACTGTAAAAAGACCCGGCTTTCGCATCTTTTCTTTGCGGATGATGTTCTACTATTTTCAGAAGGACACTTGCGGTCAGTTGAGATAATCAAGGATTCTCTCCTTATGTTTACTGATTGGTCTGGTTTAAAACCAAATAATAGGAAAAGCAATATCTTCCTCTCGGGAGGGACCCTGACTTTGCTTGATTAGCTTTTTCAATGCCTTGGGTTTCAGCAAGGTACACTTCCTTTTTGATACTTAGGCGTGCCTATTATCTCGTCCAGATTGCGTAAAGAGGATTGTAAAGTGCTAATCGATTCCATAACTGCTCGAGCGCGGTCATGGACACAACGATTTTTGTCCTTTGCTGGTCGCTTACAGCTTATCAAATCGGTATTGCATTCCATTCAAGTATATTGGGCCACTATTTTCTCTCTATCGAAATTGGTGTTGTACAGGATTGAGGCTATTCTGTAACAATTTCTCTGGAAAGGTCCTGACCTACGCATAGGAGGAGCTAAGGTAGCGTGGAATGATATATGTCTACCCAAAGAGGAAGGTGGCCTAGGGATACGGCGACTTGTAGAGTACAACAAAGCAATGACTCTTAAACACATATGGCTTCTCTTCTCTGATAAAGAATCCATGTGGTGTAAATGGGTACACTCTATTTACTTTAAAAAGGTAAACTTTTGGGTTGCATCCAAACTTACTTTGTGCTCTTGGACCTGGAAGAAAATCTTGGACATTCGTGAGTCTGCCCAAACAATGTTTCGATGGAAGATTAGCAACGGGCACTCGGTCTCCTTCTGGTTTGATTGGTGGCATAATAGAGGCCCCTTCTACCTTCTTTTCAGTAATGTGGAGATCTATCAGTCGCGGATTCCCTGGGATACGTCGGTGCGGAAATTCTATGAGTGTACCTGGCAACCTTCTACTACTCTTGATACTATATTGAGCTGGATGGATGATCCTCCAACTTTTGGTAAAAGCTCGATGGACAACCTCTTTTGGAACCCCCATCAACCTAAATCCTTTTCAGTTGCTCTTGCTTGGAACCATATCCGAAGAAAAGGGCAGCCAGTCCCTTGGCACTCCTTTATATGGGATAAGCACATTGCTTCCTGTCATGCTTTTCTTTTATGGCTTGTATCCCTTAACCGGCTACCTACCCAGGTATTCCTCTTACATAATCGCAGGATTGCCGATGCTATGTCCGCTTTCTGTGGGTCTAGACTCAATTAATCACCTCTTCTTTGAATGTGCTTCTATGAGTAGATTGGCTTCCTTTTGGGCAACAAAGTGTAGTCTACCTTGGCGCAACCAACCTTGGCGAGAACACATTAAATGGGCGATGAAAGCTTGCGGTGGATCTTCGTTTGCACACCGCATCTCTAGATTCTCCTTTGGAGCTTTATGTCACATTATTTGGACCGAAAGGAACAATGCCATGTTCAGAAATAAGAGCATCTTCATCCCGGGTATGCACAAGCATCTAATCAAAGTCGTAAAGGACAAAGACATTGCCAGGGGGAGAGTAGAGGACACCTACAGGAATCGAATTTTGCAAAGAAAGTGGGATCTTCCACCTTTAATTTTTGAAGCGTTTAGGATGGCCTCTTAAGTTGTTTTGTTAGTCCCTGTTGTTTGGTTTACCTCGTCTGCTACTGTTTAGTTCTTGCTGTTCTTTTCTGGCCTGCTGGGGTGTCTGTATGTCTGTTTCGGGTCAGTGTCTGGCCTTGGCGCTTTGTCTAGGCTTGTTGTTTAGCACTTGCTAAACCATCCTTGACCTTGTCTGGACATCTTTATGTCCTAATTGGGTCAGGGGTTTGGTTTTGGCCTAGTTTGTATATGGTGTTTTGAAAAGCAATACATATTCTTACCTTACCAAAAAAAAACTCTAAATGTCCATGGCCACCCTAAAATGACATTGACCGCGAAAAATAATTTCATACGGCTTCAAAATCGACATCGGTAACCAGAGGGGCAAAATCGTAATTTTTGACTTCCTGGTCGAAATTCCATTTTTTGACCATACTATCCCCAAACATGTGTGGCTAGCACAATATGACGTCAGAATCGTGAAAATAGCTTCTCAGGCCCTCAAAGATCGACACCGAAGTCCGAGTTCAATTTTGTGACCAAAACTCGCTAATTTTCAAATTTCTGGATCTCTCACTAACGGACAGCTATTTAGAGTATACGCGTATCGACCTAGGGTTATTCGAGTCATGACAGTCCGATCATTGAGGGAATGAGAAATTATCACTAGTCCCAGAGGTCACAATCATTCGGTTTAAGTATAGGACTGGTTCGCCACGTGCACTTTTCGATCGTGCAGAATCACCTGCGATCCGATTGTACATCGTTGGCCTTGGCCAAACCAAATCCGTTACCCTTCCCAAGATTGGCCTACATCAGTCTAAACTATTCCCTCATCATTTCTCGTGATCGGTGTCCGATTCACGATCGGGTCCCTGGTCTACGTATCGTTTTCTAGTTAGCCATACCCCATTGGTTAGTATCCCGAGAGTGATCAGCTCGGGATGAGACTTACTAAAACGAAATGCGAAATATTATCAATTTTATTGATCCCGGAGTTACATCGAAATTCGGGTTGTTACAGTTTATTACCCGATTTACTCTAAAATTATGAATTAACTCGGATACCCTTGACTTGACCCAATTAGAGCCCCTGAGTTGAAAAATGCGGGAAAAATATCAAATGGGATAAAAAAACGTGTTGAATTTTACTCGAGGTTAGGAAAACATGTCCTGAACAACTTTTGTATTTTGATATTTTGTTAAAAATTCCCTGATTTTTCCCAGTAATTCAATTTTCACCCAAAACTCAATTGAAAATAGTTTTGAAGGCCAGATTGACCTTATCTGCACTTTTTGCCAAATTGGCCCTTCAAATGTTGCTATTTGTTGACACCTAAATTTTTATTATTCCATCTAGTCATTTGAAAAATTAAGGATCAAATTTGAGCCCTTAAAAAATATATACATCACTTGCATTTGCATTTTTACTTAAGTCATCACATGTAAGATCATTCCTTATCGTACAACACCTCCACAGACAAGCGTACATAGGATCATCTCCCATAGATAACTTGCCATTGCACACAGTTAATCTCGATCAATAATTAAGAAGGAAAGAAAGTCAATTATGATCGACAAATCGAGAACATCCATGGGTTGAAATAAAAAAAATGGGATTTGGTGTGGTTGACGAGATCAATTCGGTGGAAATTTGGTCTTTCTTTGCCAAGATTCAGCAGCATGATTCTTCGGCCAAAAAAAAAAAGAGCAATTGGAGAGAGAATTCTTCCCTTGATTGGCGTATGCACAAATTGAACAATTCACTCCTAATAAAGAGCTAGGAATCCGAGCCACAATGAGGGAAAAGGGGAGAGCCAATTATGCATATGCAATTTGGAAGGAAATGAATGAGTGAAACAAATATGATGAAAACCAAGATTTGTGGGTGCGTCATCATCAACCATATCCTCTCCTTCCACACCTAGAGAGATTCCTTTGGGCAAAGATCAATCAAGACTGGTGAATAAAGGAAAGGAATCAACAGAATATCGGCAAGAGATTAATACTCATGGAATGAGCTGGCCGATGGTGAATGAATGTGGACACGTTCAAGGCAACATGGGTGGAAGCGGAAAAGGCAACCAAAAGATTGCGATGAGAGGCGAGATTTGGAGCACTAATTCACAGTGTAAAAACAAGACTAAGATTCAGCAATCCCCACGATCAAAGGATCATGGGTTCAGACTTTCCAATGACAAATGGAAGTCTTTTGCTATAAGAAGGGACTTGTCGAGCCATTGCTGGGAAGATAGAGGAGGTCTTTATCATGGTCATCAGCTTTCCTCTAGGAGTCCACATTGTGGGAGAGAAGCGATCGTTAAAAAATAGAGAGGACAAACGTGAAGACAGAAGATTGGAGAGAGACCAAAAATCCATTCTTCTTGCGGAAAGTCACGTCCACCACTAGATAAGCCCGTCAACTCCATTTCTTTTTTTTTTACCATAACCTACAGAGCTTAATGTTGAGCACGCAAGACGTTCACGTTAGCGGGCCATCGAGCCCACCAATTTGTCGTCGTCTCAGTCTAATTGCTCTTCAATCATCGCCTAGTATTCTTCCAGTTTCGCTAGTTCCGGGATTCAAGGAAGCTTCACCATTGGCTTGCATTGAACCGCTGCTACATTGTTCCTCACGTTACCAGTGATGATCTTCATCGGTCTCGTTTGGTTTTGTGCAGGTAAGTGGAGTTGTGTTCAAATTTCTAGGATAATTCTTAATTGCATGTTATTAGTTGATAGAACCTTAGGTTATCATGATTTGGTTATTTCCCTGTGTTAACTAAAGCGTATTAGGCCTTCGATCCTTTAGACACTAAGGTCGGATCCTAATATCGTCTCGCATGACTTGTTATGATTCATCTTGATATGATGTGTGTTTCATTGCACTACAATATTATCAATCCTAATTGCAAGTCGCTTGCATTTGGGGATTTTCATATTTAGGGTATGCATAATTAGTCTTAAAATGCATAAAGATTTTGAATTAAAAATAAAATGTCATTAGAATCACTTAGATCGCATGTAAACCTCTAAGGTTAATTAGGCTCACATCACAAAATGCATGTCATTTAGAACTAAGTTTTCATAATCGTATTATGTAGATAGTTTTAATTATTACGTTACATGCATTGGTTGTATGGTTCAATAATAGTGGATAGGTCGCTAGGCCACATTAGAGTCTTAGGATTTAAACTTGCTATTTTCGTAAAATAAAAAAATATAAAAAGTATATAGCTTGCATTATAGAATAAATTCATGGTTTCTTTTAGGTCATTCATAGACGTTAATTCACTTAGAATTATATGCATGTATTAACTTAAAAATAAAACTATGTCATCTCGCATCGAGTATTTATATTGCAATAATCATATAGATGCAAGGTTAGGAATCATTTAATTTATAGACTTTTGGGGCATTTTTCTATTTGTTAAGAAAAAGAACAAAAATACTTTAGAGAGTCTCATGTAGATTTAACTATTTTTGTAAAGTCTATATTGCATGAAATTTAGTAGAATTAATAGGTAAATTTAGAATTAATTCTATAACATATTAATTAAAATTCATCATGCATAATCATGCATAACATTCATGCATCCTAAATATTTTTCTAAATTAATTGTTTGCAGAAAGCCTTTTATGACGGATAGTGATATGCTTTGCTTAGTGCATCCAGGTTCTTTAAGTTTTATGCAATCTATTTATTGCTTTGATTATTGGGTGTTACTTTCTTGATTGCACACTCACATGACCATCTTTCATATTAGTAGCATAGGATAAAAATGGATAAAGACCGCTTAAGCTAGCATAACTAAGTCTCTACACTCATGAATCTCTAATTCACGAAAGCAAAATGTGCTCTCACATTTTACTTAGGTGTCTAATCAACCCATGATTGATTAGTGGTGGCTCTGAAAGGTAAGATAAATATCATGATTGAATCGACTACCAAGTTGCAGTCAGATGGGCTTGGGAGACTCCGCACTAAATGCGAACGATTGCCTCACAAGAGGAACATTCATTCCCGTTTAGTGAATACGTTAGCCATCCCCTAGTGTTTCACCTACAAGAAGGTCGCAACACTATTAAGTCCTCCAAATTTCTAGTTGACTAATTAATACGCAATGAACAAACTTTGTAGTTTTGAGTTTTTGCAAAATAACCCTCAAACTACTTCAAATTTACTAAACAAAACTTGTTCATAGAATTAGAATTTTTCAGATCAAATCACAATTTCAAAACGTCTTTTCCAAGCATGAATCGCACATGATCACTATAAAATTTTATGAAATTTTTAGGTTAGAAAGATCAAGATTTGTTTCCACAACTTTCATGATGCCATATTTTCCAGATTATGAACACAAAAAATCACAAAAATCATTGAGCCGAGCAAAGTCGATCGGGAATGAATTATCATAGAACAGACCACAGATTTTCCAAATTCTAGACCTCAAACACTGTTTTTTTTTGGTAAAGGTAAATATGTATATTACTTTTCATTAAACCAATACAACCTAAAGCCAAAACCAGCCTCTGACCCAATTAGGACATGGAGATGTCCAGACGAGGTGATAGGTGGTTTCGCGAGGACTATACAAGAAGACAGAAGCTAGAGTAAACAGCTGTAAAAGACCGTAGCAGTTAAAGCCCAGGCATTCGGTTCGCTTCAAAGATTGAAGGCGGAAGCTCCCATTTCCTCTGTAGAGCACGATTCCTAGGAGTATCCTGAACTTTCCTAATGGATATGACCTTGTCTTTGACGACTTTGAGAAGATGCTTGCGCATACCCGGGATGTATACGCTCTTGTTTCTGAATAATGCATTGTTTCTGTCCAGATAAGATGGACTAGCGCTCCAAGGGAAAATCGAGAGAGTCGGTGCGCGAAGGAATCTCCACCACAGATCTTCATTGCCCATAAAATAAGGTCTTGCCAAGGTCGATTACGCCATGGGAGGTTGCACTTTGTCGCCCAGAAGGATGCCAACCTACCTATAGAAGGGCACTCAAAAAAGAGGTGGTTGACCGAGTCCAGCCTAGAACCACAGAAGACACATAGAGCAGTGTCAATCCTTTGATTATGTAGGAGGAATACCTGGGTAGGCAGCCGGTTGAGTGAAATAATCCATAAGAGAAAGGCATGTCTGGGAGCAATATGGTGGTCCCAGATAAAAGAGTGCCAAGTAACTGGATTTCCTTTTCTCCTGATATGGTTCAAAGCAGACATTACCGAGAAAGAGCCCGAGGGATGTAGAGTCCATACCAGCCTATCCGGGGCATCATCGTCAAGGACGGGCGGGGGATCAGGCCAGCTCAATATAGTGCCAAGTGCATTTGAGTCCTGCCATGTACAATCGTAGAATTTCCGAACTATTGTATCACGGGGAATTCGCGATTGATAAATGTCTACATTGCTGAAGATAAGATAGAGGGGGCCTTTGTTGTGCCACCAATCAAACCAGAAAGAGACGGAGTGGCCATTTCCTATCTCCCATCGAAATAGGGTTCGAGCGGAATGCCTCAAATCAAGGATTTTCTTCCATGTCCAGGAACAAAATGTCGGCTTGGATACTACCCAAAAGTTAGACTTTTTTTAAGAAAATAGAGTGTATCCATTTACTCCACATTGATTCCTTGTCTGAGAAAAGGAGCCATATGTGTTTGTGCGTCATCGCTCGATTGTAGTCAACCAATCGCCGAATTCCAAGGCCTCCTTTGTCTTTGGGTAAGCAGACAGTAGACCATGCTACCTTGGCTCCCCCGGTGCCTAGGTCAGGGCCTTTCCATAGGAATTGCCTCAAGATGGTCTCAATTTTGTGTAAGACAACTTTTGGGAGGCAGAAAATGGTAGCCCAATACACCAAGATGGAGTGTAGTACAGATTTGATGAGCTGTAGCCTTCCCGCAAAGGATAGGAAACGTTGTGTCCATGAACGGGCCCGTGCCGTTATAGAATCAACTAGAATCTTACAGTCTTCTTTCCGCATTCTAGACGAGATGATAGGCACCCCTAAATATTGAAAGGGGAGTGTGCCTTGCTGAAAGCCAAGGCAATGTAGTAGTTGGGCTTGCAGTGCCGAAGATCCTCCCGAGAGGAACAAGTTGCTTTTATTACTGTTCGGGCTAAGGCTAGACCAACTGGCAAACAAATCAAGGGATTCCTTAATTATTTGGACCGACCTGAGATGAGCTTCAGAGAATAAGAGAGCATCATCTGCAAAAAAGAGGTGAGAAATGCGTGGCTTTTTGCAGCGCCAGAACCAATGAAAACCCGGAATATTCGTTTTCCTCTCAAGAATTCCAGATAAGACTTCCATAGTCAGGATAAAGAGATATGGCGAAAGTGGATTGCCTTGTCGAATATCTCGACTGCTAGCAAAGAAACCATGTAATTTCCCGTTGATTGAGATGGAGAATTTAGCAGTAGTGATACACGCCATTATCATCTTGATGAACAAGTTAGGAAAGTTAAAGGCCTTGAGTGTTGTTTCGATGAATCTCCAATCAACTGTATCAAAGGCCTTTTGGAAATCTACTTTAATGGCGCATTTAGGGAGGTAAGCCTCATGGTGGAAGTCCACAAAAAGCTCCTGGGCAATCATGATGTTATCACTAATTCTGCATCCTTTAATGAAAGCCGTTTGGGATGGACTAATCGGTGATGGTAGGACGTGTGCAATCCGCCTGGCCAAAATTTTTGAAATGCATTTGTAAAGTGTGTTACAACATGCAATGGGGTGAAAATCCGACATGGTGGATGCATTAGGGTCTTTGTCATTAGGGTTAAAATGGTGGTATTTATCTTTTTAAGCAACTATCCATACTCAAAGAATTCACTAACCGCCTTGAGAATGGAAGGGCCAATGATTTTCCAGGAGGTTTTGAAGAATTCAACATTGTAGCCATCCGGCCCAAGCGCTTTGCCTTTGGCCAATGAAAAGAGAGTAGCCTGAATTTCCTCATCAGAGACCGGCTGTGATAGGTAGATCCTCTGGTTATCATCCAGGACTTGGCCTAAGAAGTCACCTATCTCACCAAAAAAATGCCTGAGAAGGAGCGAAATTACCATTGAGCAGTTCTTGATAGTGGCTGACAATGTGATTAATGACTGCAGGAGGGTTAGTTAATAAGGTCCCATCACTAGTGGATACAGAGAGAATCCGGTTATGCAACCGCCTTTTGTTAACAAAATGGTGGAAGTATTTGGTGATGAGGTCTCCTTCTTTAAGCCAACGTATTCTGGATTTTTGTCGGTAGAAAGATTCCCTCCTGTTGTCTCAAAGAAGAGAAAGATCGTAAGAGCTCGGCTTCCCTATCAAACAAGCTTTGGTCGAATGGGTGGAGTTCCAAAGCTGTTTGGACATCATATAAATCTGCTTTTGCCTGTTCAGTTCTTGTAGAAATAGAGGAGAAGGAAGTCCTGTTCATTTGTTTCAACTTGGCTTTAAGTAGTCTCAGTTTGCAGCATACCATGAACATGTGAGTGCCTACAAAAGGAGAATCCCAGGCTTGAGCTACCAACTCCAAGAAATTAGGGTGAGAAGTCCAGAAGTTGAAAAACTTAAAAGGTTTCTTGGAACCTTGCGGCCGATGGATTTTAATCACCATTGGAGAGTGATCAGAAATGCCTGGCGCAAGAAAGGAGGCTTCTGAAAATGAGAAATGCTGGTGCCACAGGTTATTAGTGAGAACCCGGTCGATCTTACGGAGTTTCCGGTTATTCCCTGAGGAGTGAGACCAAGTATACCTGCATCTCACATATCGAAGGTCCTCAAGTCCAACTTGGTTGAGGCAGTCTCCAAATTCTTCAAAAACTGGGATCCATGGGGTTGTGCTGCCCACTCTGTCCTGCGGGTCTTTAATGGCATTGAAGTCTCCGGCAACAATCCATGGTAAGTCACATGTAGAGAGCCGAATGAGGTCAGACCATAATGGACGGCGATGAACAAAAGTGTGCTCCCCATAAACAACAGTAAGAAGGCAGGACTCCCGCGTACTCAAAAAGTTAAGTTGCATGTGTATCAATTAGCCAGAAGAGTGGAGGTGAGTCATATCAATCTCATGCGGGTCCCAACCACACCAGATTCTGCCAAGAGGGGAGAATTCATAGTTTGAAGTCCACCGCCATTGATCATTTATGCCTCTAGAGATCTCAGCAAAAAAGGAGGGCTTGACTTTTGTTTCAATGATACCAATACAAGAGAGCCAATTAGTCCTAATAAAAGCCCGGATCTCCGCTTGTCTTAGGGGATTAACTAGTCCCCTAATATTCCAAATGCCAAAAAACATAGCTATAAGTATAGAAATTACCGATGTGAAGTCCTTGGCCTCCTCCTCTTAGCTTTTGAGGAAGAAGGACCAGGAGCTTTGGCGAGGCAAGATGCGTTGGTTGTTACGCCAAGCGAGGCATTGGCAGCCTCTTCATTGGCATAATAAGCCAAAGCACGTGACCGAGTGTTTGGGGGGGAAGTACAAACAGAATCGGTCCCCCTTGTTTCTTCAATAGCCTTGGGGCTGTCAGCTGGATTAGGAGAGGCAGAGGAGGCTTCATTGGAAGAAAGGGAGTGAGAAGTTGAGTCAAGGATTTGCTGGTTTGGAGTGCTTATTGGACGTGGACCAGGGGATGAGTCCAAAGTTTGCTTGTCCAGTATGGTCGCTGGACTCATGGCAGGGGGAGAGATAGGATCTGCCTTAGTATCCGTGGGGTTGGACAGATCGATACCTGCTAGAACTGGATCAGCAGCAGTTCCAGTAGGTTGCAGCTGGACACCAGCAGCATCAGAGGATCTCGAGCCATCAGCAGCAGGGGATCGACATCAGTAGCAGGTTCAACAACAACAGACGGGATCCTCTACGCCCTGGTGAAGATGGAGGGTTGAAGGGGTTTGCCGCTGGTCTGAGGCCATAGCAGGAGGAGGATGCCGTTGGTCTGAGGTCATAGCAGGAGGAGCATTGCCTTTTTTCCGACTGACCACAGTCCATTCGCCTACTATTTGGGGTCGAGAGGTGGGGACAGCTTTGGGTTCTGGTTGCTGAAGAGCACAATCAAATCCTTTTGTTTCTGGTTTGTGGTCGAAAATACCACATGTGGAGCAAACAAGAGGTTTCCATTCGTACTCGACGTTTATGGAGTTCACTTCCCCATCCCACCTGAACTTTACATTGTCTACTCGAGGGTTAGTGGCTTTTATCTCAACGCAGACGTGTGCGTAAGAAATTCTGGTCATTTGCTCAGTCTGTGCATCCACATAAAGTGGTTTACCAATGGCGCTAGCTATGCGCCCAATGCCCGTCGGGGACCAAAGTGAGAAGGGGATATCCCTTAGCTTGACCCAGCCCGGGAGTGTATCCAGTCAGCCCTTCCTGAGCTTCATTTTCGGATGCCATTGCTGGAGCATCAAAGTGCAACTGAAGATAGAGACCGGCCCCATGTCAATGATCCTCCTGCGAAAATCTGCATTAGGGACACGGAAGAAGTAGAAGCCATTCTCATGCAATTTCACATCCACTACTTGGTCACCCCAAGCCTTCTTAATTGCCTCTTCAGTTAATTTAAAGGGAACTTTCTTCCCTATATAATGCCCGACGATGCATTCCATCCAGCAAGGATTTCCTTCAGCCATTACCTCAGGAGTGATGTCGACTACAACTTCGCCGTTTTCCATCATAGGGGGAATATATGCTAAGTTATATCCCTTAGTTAATACCTTGGCCACATTAGCCCAGGTTCTGGTCATAGGTGCATTAAGGGGCTGTCGGCTAGGGCTTTGTGTTACCGTGGTCCCTTTTGTTGCTGCACTTGGACTCTTAACAGAAAAGGTTGTAGGGCCTGTAATAGGGGCACGCCTAGAGGAGCTTCTACGACTTTTGGATCTACCCCTACTCCAGCTGTGGCTGGCATTACCTTTCTGAACATATCTATGTCCAGGGGAAGGATCACTCTTATGAGTAAAGGCTACTGATTTTCCTTTTGGTGCAGTAGGTTGGGGAATTACAGCATTTTCATTCTCTTGCGATTGAGCCACAACAGCAGGACTGTGGCTGGGTGAGGGGTTATTAGAGTCCAGCACCATTTGGTCAAAGTAACAGATTACCACATCACCAGACAGCAACCAGAAATCCAAACATCACACCAGATACCAACCAGTCAACCACCAGCTCAAAACCGCACCATCTACGATACAGTCAGACCAGGCAGTCAATACACCAGCAAGTCACCCAGAAAATGCAACCTCAACACGTCCAATTCCAAATCCAACCAACAGGAGGAGAACAATAGAGAGGACGAATGCCAGAAGATCAGCTAAGCAACACCCAGTCAATCACCAACAGCATCAATCCAGAATAAAGTTTTCCACCGAAACAGGGGAGGAAGGCGAGATGGTTGTCCAAATGTTAGGAGCACCAAACAAGCCACCAAACCCAACCCAACCAGAGGGGAACGAAATGAGAGTACCTTCTGGAAGGGTGGCCGACTTCGAAGGAAGCAACCCAGACGATCGAAGACCCAGCGATCAGAATTCCAGACGGACGAAGAAGACACAACAGGGCTCGGCCAGATCTGGTGTCCCGTCCTCTACGCTTAGAGATATGGGAAATCCGTTGGCGAGGAGGGAGAGGGGGGTCCAAAGGTCCTCGACACCGGAAATCAGCTCCTCCGGCCGCCGGAATCATCAGTAACCGGTCGGATGAACAGTTCCTTCGGGAACCCCAATTGAGAGCATTCTGAGTGAACAGTACCCACAAATTGGTGAAATGAAAATTCGTAGCCTTATTTTTTAGACCTCAAACATTGTTGGTAATGAGTTTAATTAACTTTTGCTTAGTTATTAAGGAATGCTATAATTGGCCTAAATTTGATGACATTGATTGATGACATGACTTTAGGGGTATTTTTGGTAATTTTATGCACATGGGAAATGGCTAGTTAGCCATAGCTTTGAACGTTCTCATAAAGGAATTTATAAATCTTTGAACTCTGACAAAACCGAACAGCTTTGCACTGTTCACGAAATTGGACTTGAAAATATAGTAAATGGACTCGGAAAATTCTCAAATTCGGATATGCCATAAATAAGCCCTTAATAAACATTTTTCATGAGGAACACAAAATCTAATTCTCTCTGTAAACACCATTTTCAGTCACTCAAAAACAGATTAAAAACAGTTCGCTGGAACAGAATATTTGCTTCTCAAAGTAAGCTCTTTTCAGAATCCAAATCATCTCAGAAAATTCTCAAATTTATACACTTTATAGAAAAAGAAGTTCTCAACAACTTTCGTGAAGGAAAAATTTTTCAAAATCGGCCCAGAAAAGCTTGTAGAAAATCGAGATAGTGTGAACTTCACCGAAATACCCATTTTGGGCAGTTTCACACTGTCCGAAAATTAGGCCATCGTACCACTCATATTAAGTCCAAAAATTCTAAAATTAAAGTATGTAAAATTTCAAGATGTTTGGAACAACTTTCAAGAAGAAAGTGTTTGGAAATTCGGATTACAAAAGTCTCCCCAAAAATAACAAAACGAAAGGGTACAAATGATCCGAAAACTAGGTTTTCCAAAATAAGAGAAAACAATTTAGTTCTGATTGGAAAACCACCAAACTTAACTCGTAGCCAATTCTCAGTGATTGAAATTGAGGATATTATAATTTAGCTGCTGCTTCCCAAGCCCAAAAATCGGGATGTGACACACAATTCACCATTCGGCATTTAATTCAAACCCTAAAATGGCCAATCACACTCCGCACAATTCGGCCACACGAACACGTGATATGGCAATTACAATTTTGCTCAATTCAATCAACAATCAGTCACCCCGGACAATTCCGGCAATTCTGTTAATAAATTCCCCAAATGGCCTATTCTAGTCCAACAATTTATTAATGTGGACAACCACAATTCAGTCCTTCCGAGGCCAATATCCACCTCTAAATCAGCTCATAATTCCACCAAGATCACCACAAAATCAACCTCCACTAATCAGCCAATCTATTTCATCAATTTGCTTAATTCTCAATTCGAACGCTCAAACTGTCTAACCCGTCTAGAAATGCAATACTAGCCTAATCCGGGTTTAGGAGATATACACACGAAATCCTAAGTCACGACGACGAGGAACAGCGGCCGATCACAAGTGGACGATGGAACCGGCGGCAGGGTTCCCAGCGAGTGGCGACGGCGCTCTGGCGGTCCCTTGGCAGAGAATAAACAAACGAGAGGGAGAGAGAGTGCGAAGGAAGGAGAGAGAGTATATGGGGACGAGAGGATGGTGGTGATGAGGCGTAGATGGCGGCGGCGGCACTCAGCTCCGGCGAGCGACGGCGTGGTGGTGGCGATCCGGCGACTCCACTGTCGAGAGGAAGACCGGCGGTGGGGGAGAGGAAAATAGGGAGAGAGGGGGAGAGTGGTGGCGGAATGAGAGAGTGAGGAGAGAGAAATGGGTCAAATATGGTCAAATATGGGGGATAGTGGATGCCACGTGTCGCCGATCTAAGGTATTTGACCAAAATGCCCTTGATCCAATGGTCTTAATCCAATCTTATCCAATAATTGAGGGGTATAATGGTTTTTAGCCCTAATAATTGAGCTGAAAATCAACTTCAATTAATCCAATATTATCCCAAAATTCGGAGCTCAAAAATAGGCCAGGGGCAAAACGGTCATTTTTCCGGTCTTGGTTCGAAATTCCATTTTTCGATCGTACCAACCCCAAATGAGTGTGGCCAACATAATATGGTGTTGGATTTGCAAAAATAGTCGCACAAGCCCTCAAAAATTGACATCGAAGTTCGAGTCCAATTTCGTGACCAAAACTCGCTCAATTTCCAATTTCAAGATCTCCACTAACAGGCGGATGTTTAGGAGTTACGCGTATCAACCTAAGGTTATCCGAGTCACGAAGATCCCGATCATTGAGAGAAAAAGAGGAATTATTACCAATTCCAGAGATCGCGATCGTTCGGTTCAAGCTCGGGACTGGTTGGCCACGAGCACTTTCGATCGTGCAGAATCACCTACAATCCGATTGTACCTCGTTAGCCTTGGCCAAACCAAATCCATTACTTTTCCTAAGATCGGCCCGCATCGGCCCAAAATATTCCCTCATCGTTTCTTGAGATCGGGGCCCGATTCATGATCGGGTCCCTGGTCCACGTATCGTTTTCCTAGTTAGCCATACCCCATTGGTTAGTATCTCGAGAGTGATCAGCTCTGGGTAAGACTTACTAAAATAGAATGCAAAATAATATCAATTTTATTGATCCCAAAATTACGTCGAAATTCAGACTGTTACACTTGGTAGCTGAAGTTGATGTCCATGAGGCCCATTAGGTCTTTCCGAATTCGAGGGTCCCCTTATGGCTCCTAATTTCCAGCTTGAATCTCCCTTTTCCAATGCTTTTTGGTTTACCGATTAATAGGCAATCCCCTAAGATCATCCAATAGCCATCTCTTAATTCTCTAAAGTCCGATACCCTCAACTGGAATAGAATTTGTGGTTAAAACCTCTCAAATGCGCCTTTTGCATAATTAGAACAATGGGCGACTTTTAGGAGTTTCGTGCGCTTAACTCGTGATTGATTCCAAATCAATCCACATTTAAGTATTCTCAATTCATGGATGACCCTCGGTTGTCATGTAATTATGAGGAGTCAATAGTCTATTTCGAAGTATACGATCATTAGGGATTGATTTAGTGTTGTTCGGAATCAATATAGTAATCGCGCGGAATCACCCGCGATTCGACTCTATATTATTGCCAAATCGATTTATAACTATCCTTGGATCGGCTTGAAATGGCTTATGGTTGTTCCTCAACGATCCTTGTAGTCGAATTTTCAATCCATGATTGAGTGCTTTGGTCTCGTGCATCGAAATCCTAATTTGCCTTTCCCAAAGCTTAGAATACTCTTAAATGATTCCAGAAATCAATTCGAAGCCTAATTCTACTCATTGTGCGTCGATAAAATAACCATTCATCATATCCTGAATAAGGTCTAGATTTGAGGATATCACATCACTCCTTAGTCAAGCAGAATGGAAGTTAAAGCAACAATAAAAATTCCCATCCGCCAAGAACAGCAATCCATAAAAAATGAATATAGAAAATAAAGTGAACGATAAAAAGTTCAAAACATGTAACATAAAAAATGAATTATAAAAAATTAAACATCGCCGTCATTAAATTGAAACTGATTAGAATCGAGAAAAGGAAAAAAAAGGAAGAATTACCAAACCAAATATCACGAGACAACAATGAAAATAATATTATCTTTTTTTCTAACAAACCACGAGTCAACTATACACTATCGTCATTGATTATAGATTACGAATTGATGTATTGTTAATCAAATAAAATAATAAGTAAATGCATTTTAAAATTAGAAAATTTAATATACTTTTGCTTTATTTTGCACGAGTTTTCATGCATGAGCTACGGGCATGCGCGGTTATTTTTCATTCCATGTGCAACGTCAGAATGACTTAAATAAGAAGATTAATAACTTTACTTGGGTAGAGAAATAGAATAATATTATCTTCTTTTTCTGCCACTATACAGAATTTTTTCTATAAAGCAAATACTGAATCAGCATTTTGCTATTCTTCCAAATACTAAAGATTAACATTTATTCGAATTCTAAATTAAAAAAAAAATTAAGAGAGCGAAAAGTCAGTTATTGCACCATAGGCAACGCTTGAATGCCAATGGCCATGTAAGACGGCTAGATCTGAAGGTGAGCTTGAGACCTAGAACTTCCCTCCAAGAATGAAGAGGATGAACAATGAAAAGATAGAAAAGAAAAAAGAAAAAAAATGTACCGAGACAAAAATGCCCCTGCTCGTGCTAGCAGAATAAACATGTACTTGCCGGTCGGGGAGCTTAGACCCTTGATTGAGACCAACCAATCACTTCAAACCCTTATTTAAAATTAGACGGTCATGCCAAATTGAATTACTTGACAATTTCAATCAGACTCATGTTAATCTCCATGATATGTCTAAGTTTGTTTTCGATTCAATTGCCATATAGAATCTTAGATCATTCCCAGCTAAGGTTGAGAAGTAACTTAGCTTTCTAGTTCTTTTGGAAATTGTCAAAATAAGTGCATAGGAGGTAACGCATTCGTGTCTCTGCATTTCCCCATCAGGTCCATCGATGGTCTATTTGAGATTGTAATATTGATTGCTTCAAGAAAGAGATCAATGCCATCCCTATCTTATTGAAGGTTTTAGCTTTGTCCATGCATACACATTTATAAATGATTTGTAAGCCACCACATTCCTGGAAATAATTATCCAGCTGAACTTATGAGGTTTGAACCCAACATTTCGATTGCAGATGGAAAATGGCTACAGGAACGAGTTTTCTTTTAGCCATACTAATGAAAAGGAAAGTTATCTGCAGAATTTAGTATGTTAATAATAAAATGAGAAATGTCATCAACAGTATTTTATCGAACTTGAATTCAATACCTTAAGGAAATTGACATATTGTTGTGCAACTTCTCCTTCCAAGATAATGATGGAATTAAAGCTGTTCTTTTTTCTTTTTGGCCACCTAAGGGCTGAATGTATAAACAATCGCCCAGATGATTTCTTTAAACAGTCTCTTAACCCAATCACAAGACTATTTCAAATAAGACTATTTAATAGGGTTGGATATTCTTTCCATAATACCCTTTTCAGAGTACCAACTCCGTTGATATGGGAAGCAATATTAAATCATAGATAACATCCTTCCAAGTTCGGAGTTCTACATAATTTATTGTTATTACACACTGATTTCCCATTTATAGACATTCAGTTGAGGCATGAATCTAGTTATCCAGAGAGAGAGAGAGAGAGAGGTAATAATATTTTATTTGAAATCAGTCGAGAGAGGTAACAATCTTTTATTCGAAATAAGGCATACATGTGGTATGTAGTCTAGTTATGTGTCTAGAGCAACCACTTACGGAGATAAAATTAATTTTGCAAGTCTCATAATTCAATTATTTTGTATAACTTATGACAGATTCATTTAGTTGTTGTCGTACCAAAACTGCGCCTGAAGGTAGTCAACAACCTTCTTGTCCACTTGGAAGGCCTTGGTGAGAACTTCAGCAGAAATGGGTGGCTTCGCTCCAAAGACAGCATTAGCAATGATGATGAGTCCTGGGTTCTGGCTGCTAAAACTGGAAAAGGCCAGCGCATACGTGTTTCCGATATTCAACTGGAAGTGAATGAGACCAATAGGGAACACAAACACGTCCCCCTTGTACAGGACTTTGGTGAAGAGTGTGTTGTTTAATTGGTTGGATGTGACGAAGCCAACAAGTAGTGTACCCTCCACCACGACCAGAACCTCGGTGCCACGAGGGTGAGTGTGGGGAGGATTTAGGCCACCGGGAGCAAAGTCAATGCGAGCCATGGATATTCCAAGAGTGTTGAGTCCTGGAAATTGGTCGACAAAAGCCTGTGTGACTTTTGAGCCGAGCGGATTTGATGTGTTTCCAGGAGTTCTGAAACCCGTAAAGAGGAAATCATCAGCTATGGTTTCTTTTGGGTCCTTGCAGAACTTTCCATTCACAAATACTGCATAAGAAAAAGAATCCGCGGGTCAGTTTCAGCATCATAAGCCAGATATGAAATACATGACTAATGCAAGAATGGAGGACCAACCTCTAGAGTCCGGGTCATTGATGGCCACGCATATGTCCTGAAGAGGACTCGGGTCGTCAGCTAAAGCAGTGGCAGTTGCCAAAGCCAAGATGAGAAAGCTAATGGGAAGAAACTTCATTGTGGTTGGGGACAGGAGCTGGGGCCTTGATCGCAAGTTATAATCCTTGCACAGACTAGTATTGCTTGAGGGAGGAGTGAGGACTTGCATGGCAACATCCTCTCTCTTTATAGATGAAAATGTTTGACTCAGTATTTAGTTTGTCAGCATGTTTTCATGCAGATTACCAAGTCTTCAGAGGTTTTATGTAATTTCCCCTTCTCACCCTATAACAACTACGAGGACTTGACGATTTGTTTCATATCACCTGTTATTGAAATGGTCTTTCATGAATTTTGAATCCGTGTGCCATTTCTTCTTCGTTTCTTTTACGACTCTTTTACCCCTCAAAGAAGACTAAAAATATCTAGAAATGCGCTCTTTTGTCGCACAGAAGTTGACGAGCTTAGTATTTCAGATATGATATGCTCATCGATGATGATTTGATCATTTAATACAATTTTTCTTATTTGTCATATAATACTTCTAGTAGATTTTTCTTTTTCTCAAGCATGGTTCGTGGGAGGTAGGAAATAAGATCCTGTTCTTTTCCCAAGCTGCCACTCCTTAGCAGCCGAATGAAAGGAAGGTTTTTAGTTCCACTTTCTTTATAAGACATGATTTACTGAATGATTAAGGGTGCAATTATCTTGAGATATATAGTTTATTGAGGAAGTTACCCTGCATATTACCAAGTTTCTAGAAGTGGAATCTATTTTTCCCCTTCTTAAGTCCTAGGATGAACTGCTCCATAACAACTACGGCGACTCGGTAGATTTGTTTGAATTCCTCTCCTCCAGCTTGAAGACAGCACGTCATCTGATATGGAAGTAGTCTTCGATAACCTTTACATCCTTGTACTGTTTCTTCTTCACTTTCTTGTGAAAAAAGGTTAACTCTCTAGCATCATCAATGCAGCATGATCAAGTAAAGACCATTTCTTCTGCAACAATCGGATATCTCGAAAAGATTTAACTGGTTATCTAGATTGCAAAAGAAGAACAATATCCATATCCATCTTCATCCGGAAAATACTCTTGTTATTGATACCCCCCATCTTTGTTACCCAATACCAAAGTTCTTAACATTAACTTGGCTACATTGCACAAAAATGGATAAAATAAGCATTCCTACATAGGCGATAAGCTCATTACTGCGGTTTGACCATTTGATGTCATTGGTGCCTTTTTTTCTGTTTTCCTGAGCATGGTTCGCGGATTGTAGGTAATAAGAGACTGTTCTTGTCCCAAACTGCCACTTCTCTGCATCCTAATGAAAGAAAGTCATAGTTCGACTTTGTTTATGAGCATTTAATGATATTCCAGTGGCTTCTAGAGCTTATAAGTCATGGCTTAGTTGAGGATTAAGGGTGCAATTGTTCCTTTTCTGGGCTAGTCGCCATAATATAAAAACAGTACATTGTTCTGAAACTAAGATCGAGCAGTAACTGACTCTAATGGTTTTTTGTCGGAGTAAGTGCACAGAAATCTGAACCAGAGTCCTATAAGTAAAGCATCGCATGAGTTCTAGTGGGCTTCCACTGATAAGCGCACTTATACCTCTGTTCACTTTCATCCTCCCTCTCTGTTAATTCTCATCTTCACCTTATTTATCAGAAAAAGGGGAAACTTGTGAAGTATCCGCGTGCCCATATACCTATAGTGGTCATTTGTATTCTGATTGGACCCGTAATGGGGCAATGCTGAACGTATCTCATTCCAGGTTTTGATCGTGTCCTAAAAACATGGATGCACCTCAGTACGAGTTCGCGCGTGGGTTCAATTCGCGCTGCACAGCTTGAGAAATACCATGTGATGGTCATTTTTGAGGAAAAAAAATTCAGCTGAGTTTGAGAGCAGATTTAGATTGGCCTTCAACCAGGCATTTCAATTCTCTACTGTCAATGAAAGGCCACTGTAGCAAACACATTCCGTTTTTTTTTTTTTTTGGTAAGGTAGCAAACACATTCCGTTTCTTTCTACTCCTAATGAAGTACTTGAATCATAAGAGCTCCCACCAAATTGCTGCGGAAACAGTTTTCACAGATACACAGAAGTCGAACTATGAAACAAGTCAGCAACAAGCATTGATTTTGATGATAATGCTGAGTGTGGATTGGGACTAATGTGCTCTATAAGTTGACAGCAGCATTTTAATGATCATTTTGAGGCTGATCTGGTTGCAATTATTTTCACTTAATTAATAGACGTATTATCGAAACCCGAATGACAAAGAAGCTTGTAATTACTAATTTTCCGTGGTAAAACAAATGCAATTGCAGCCATTAGACGTGATCTAAGAATTGCGACAATTTCAAGAATGACAATCTTTACTTTTATCGATATATTGAGAGAAATAGTGTCCATATCAAGCATTTTGATGTTGGTCCATTATGATCACAGAAGCTTATTAATATCGCGAGAACGATTTGAGGGGTTTGTGGAGAAAACCAAGAGAATGGGTTTGAATCCTTCCACTGCAGTCTTCGTGGTGGCTATGGAGGCCAATATAAATCTAGAGCTTATAGCAAGTGGGGTAGGTCTAGGGAATCAATATTCAATTTGGTTCGGAACCTACCCATCACAATCAGTTTTCCATTTTCTAAACCAAAAACCTGCATGTGGACCTTGGAACCAACCCTAGAACCGAATTTGTCAGTCTGATCAAATTCCAGGGGCTACTGGGAAATCGGCCAATCCTTTTTTTTTTATTCCTTGAAAGATCAAACTTTTCTGGTTAGTTTAAAAAAGGACAAAATGCCGAGAAGTAAAACATTCTCTTGTTGAAAACCCAGACAAATAGTAGTTACAGCAAAATAGTAGAGCAACTAAAACAACGAGAAGTAATATATCTATACAATACAAAGAGAAATATAAAACAATAGAGAAGTGTCTAGCTCACCCTAGCTCACCCCTTAGTCAAGCAGAATGAAAGTTAAAGCAACAACAGATATTCCCATCCACCAATCCGTCCTGGAATTTTCGAGCTCTATCTCGCGAATTTTCTACCATAGTTGGTGCAAATTTCGCCAACCTTGCAAATTTCGCTTCATATTGGTCAATGGTCATCTGACCTTGGCATAATCGCATAAACTCCATCAACTTCTTTTCCTGGGCGTTCTTCGAGAAATACTTCTCATAAAAATTCTCAACAAATACCGCCCAAGTCGAGGCCGTTCCTTCTGGAAATACTTTACCTTCTATGGCATTCCACCAATCATTGGCACTATCCTGTAACTGATAAACTGCCAACGTTACTTTTTCTTCATCGGTGCACCCTAAAACCTTGAAGGTTTTCTCCAATTCTTCCACCCACCTTGGTGCAATCTCGGGGTCGCCGCGACCATGAATTTAGGCGGCTTCAACTTTATAAATTGTTCCACTAATTGGGGCATTTGCCTAACCCCTACTGGTTGAGCCTGCCCTTGCTGAGCTTGATTTCCTCCAATACCAGTAATCGGTGCGGCCTCAGCAGCCTGTGCATAAGCTGCGGCCCTTTCTTGAGCTTGCAATCCCATGATATGCCCTATCTCCCGTAGGGTCTCCATTACTTCATCAAACCTGGGGTCCCTAGCTTCGTGGCCTCCAGTGCTAGATTGACCTTGGGGTTCCTTGCCCCTTCTTCTACTCATCCTCACAATTTAGTTACTCAACTATCTGCTATAATTCTATTAAGAAATTAAAGACTTAAACCAATCTAACCCAGTATAAGTCCTAGACAGGTATCAAAACAACAATCAACAACTAGCATGCGGCCTAACAAAAACTATCCAACACATCACCTAAGGAATTCGCATACTCACCTTGGGTCCTGCCGCACCTACATTTTACGTGTCATATCCATAAACACTCAATCAACACATACCTGTCAGGAGGTACATTTAGCACACAAGGTCACCCTACTGGCTACCCAAGGTCTCATCGCTCCTTATTACTCTAGGCTTCAACCTAATTGGACCGAGCTGACCTTGCTCTAATACCAATCTAAACGGGGATGTCACGACCCGAACCCCACGGCGTGCAAGCATCCCCTCCTAGGTCGAATTTGTTGCGACGTCCCAGGAAGCGTCGCAAACACAACGCCCGACACTCAGAGATTAATACACAAGCAGAAGCAACGTACATATTTAATATACACCCGTACAATAAACAAGATAACCATGGATAGCACAACACTGGAAGTTAATATCATTAGAAACATATACATTGCATTGCTATTAAAATATATACAATATCCATTAGCAGGGAGTACAAGCAACAACCCAAAAACCAGTCAACGGCCACTACAACAAAAAGAGACAGTGGCTCGGGAGGTTAGACAACTAACTAAGATAGGGCTCTAATAAAAAAGGTATAGCCTGTCTGATCTAAGGTTAAGGCTACCCTAGGGGATCCCAGTCCGAGTCAAAACCAAAAGACTTGGAGGACGAAGAGCTATCAGACAGCTCCTCTTTGGAATCTAATGAGTCCACCTCGGACTCAGCCTCTACAACATCCTCATCCGCGTCCATAGGCTCTATGTTGTCCTCTAGCTCCAGATCCTGCTCCATGGGTTTAGGTTCGTCCTCCTCGCCCATTAGTTCCATATCAACGATGTAACATCCTGAATTTCGACCCATTTCTGGGATCCGATGAAGTGGATATTATTTCTCATCTGATTTTAGTACGTCTCGCCCGGAGCTAGCCCCTCGCGGGATACTAACCCATGGGAAAGGCTAACTAGGAAAACGGTACGTAGACCGGGGACCCGATCGTGAATCGGGCACTGATTCCGAGAAACGGCAGGGAAGTTTTTTGGGCCAGTATGGGCCGATCCTAGGAAGGTAACAGATTTGGTTTGGCCAATGACGTACGATCGGATCGCGGGTGATTGCGCACGATCGAGAGTACCGGTGGCGAACAAATCCCGAACCTGAACCGAACGATAGTGACCCCTAGAATAATCAATAATTCCTTGCATTCTTTCGATAATCGAGACCGTCATGACTCGAGTGACCCTAGGTCGATACACGTAACCCCTAAACAGCCACCCATTAGTGAGAGGCTCTAAAATTCTGAATTGAGCAAATTTTGATCGCCAAATTAGACCCGAACTTCAATGTCAAAATTCTATGGGTGTTTTGCGACTATTTTGCAAGACTAACGTCATTTTGGTGTGGCAACATACATTTAGGGCTAGTCCGGCCGAAAATTGAAATTTCGACCGAGATTGGAAAAATTACGATTTTACCCCTTTGGACTCCAACATCAATTTTCGAGGCCGTATGAGATTATTTTTCAAGGCCGATGCCGTTTTAGGGTGGCCACGCATATTTGGAGTATGTACAGTCGAAAAATGGAATTTCGATCTGAAAGTGAAAAATTATTATTTTACCCCTCCAAACTTTGCAGTCGATTTTCGAGGGCTTAAAAGGTTATTTTTGTAAATTCGACGTCATATTATGTTGGCCACACACATATAGGGTTAGTACGGTTGAAAAATGAAATTTCGACTCGGGACCAGAAAATTACCGTTTTGCCCCTATGACTCATTTTTAGGGTTCCGAATTTTGGGCCATTTTTAGGGATTAAAATTAGATATTTTAATGTATATTTTAGTCCAATAATTCAAGGAGTGAAAGACCAAATCACCCTTAGATATTTTGGCTTGGATTAATGAGAACCAAGTGTTTAAGGGGAAAAATTGGAATTAAGAAAAAATGGGTCAAACCAATCATTTAACCCCCTTGACCACTCTCTCTCCTCCCATTTCCTCTCACCATTAGCCGGCAGCCCTCTCCTTCCACGCCAACTCCCTCTCTTCCATTTTCCTCCATCATTTGACCATGAAAAGCCAAGCTAAGCCGGAGCGCCACCGTTCGCCGGTGCCGCCGTTCCACGCCTAGCACCACCACCATCCAGCCGTCCCACTTTCTCTCTCCCTTCCCCAGCCATGTGATTAGCCCCCACCTTGGTGCACTGTCTGCTGGAATAGCCGCGCGCTGCCACCGCTTGCGCCGCCGAGGACCGCCGCTTGCGCCGCCATGGAATCAGCTTAGCCCACCCATTTTCCCAACTTGTTCAACCTTGTAAGGAGCTTAGGAATCCAAGTAAGTGGAAATTCTAACCCCTAATTAGGAATATGTGCACTTTGGACAAGTTTAGGGGTTATTAGGGTATTTTAGGGGTTAATTAATGTGGGCTGATTTGGGGCTGAAGTTGTGGTGAATTTAATGGTCTAAGGTGATGATTTAGGGATGGTTTAAAGGCTGTGGATAATTGGATTAGTGGTTTGTTGAGCTTGGTTTGCTTGGTGATGCATATTTGTTGATTTCCGGTACGGTGACTATTACGTTGCCGATTTTTGTTATTTTTTGTGTGGCTTGAGTGGGCTGAATTAGAGGAAGTATTCTTCATAAAAGTTGTTCCCAACATCTTCAAGTCTAATATATTTTAATTTGGAAATTTTTGGAGATCATTTGATGCCATTCGGAAGTCCATCTTAGGACTGAAATAAAACTGCCTGATTTACTGTTCACCCGGCCTTCGGATCTGTTCGAATTTTTATAAATTTTTTCAGGCCTATTTTCAAATTACTTCCTTCTCAAACATTATTGGGGACATTTGTGGCTATAACATATAAAAATATCAAGGTTTTCCAAAATGATTTGGGTACCAAATGAGTTGTATTTTGATGGCATGAGAGGCTGTCCGAGCAAACCGGATTTCATCTGACTTTGAGTATCAAAACGAGGTATTTACTGTTAGAACTGGGTTTTGAGTTCTTCACGAAAAATGTTCCTTGAGATATTTTGTACAACATATCCAAATTTTATAATTTTTGGAATTGATTTACCATTTGTTTTAAATGGATTTCAGTCACTGTGCAACTGCCCATTTTGGATCCGATTTTTGTGTTTTCTCGGTTTTTCTCTCTCTCGGACTGATTAGTGGTTTATTGTGCCGATTAGAGTTAGATCGGAAGTTAAAGTTAGGATGAATAGTGGCTGTCCGCTTTGGGACTTCGATGGATTAGAAATCGGCAAGTTGGAAATTTGACTGTGTGATTGCCAGGTGTGCCTGGGTTGATGGATTATCGCTGATTGTTGCTTGTTGAGACCCAATTGGGGTCGAATGTGCTATGGAGTGGCTGGTTTGATGGCTGTCCATTGGAGTATTATTGGACTGTATTAGGCATATTGGGGTTTAATTGTAGGAATTGCCGGAATTATCCGGATTGGTTGATTGTTGAGTGACTCGTGCGTAATTTTGATATGCCATGTCGCGTGCTCGTGTGGTCGAACCGTGCGAAGTGTGATTGGCCAACTGATGGCTTGTATTGAGTATGGAATTATGAAATGTGATTTTGGGCCGCACGGTATTAATGGGCTAAGTGAGTATGCTGTTTGTATATTGGGCACGATGTGGTGATGTGAATTTGATTGGGTGCCCTTGATTGGTTGATGCTCATATTGCATTGAATTGCATTGCATGGCCACGCATTGTATATGCCGAGAATGGGGCATGAGATGAGATTGTGCGAGAATGCGTGCCTCACATGAGCATATGATCACCTAAATGCCCTTATGCGTGTTACGCGGGGTTCAGATAATAACTGGCTGTGTGCAGGTGTGATCACAATTCGTCCTAATACGTGTTACGTGGGGTGTACCATCCCGATGCGTTTTACCCGGGATGATGCCCGGTACGTCGGGAAGACGACCATCCTGATGCGTTTTACGGGGGCTAGAGACACTGGGCCTAGGTATTTTACGCTGGCTACGGAGTGTTGTGATTATGTGGACCTGTTGCATTGGCACGGGTCACACCTGATGTGTTTTACGCGGGTTGAGCTCTGAGTTAATAATTGAGCATTGAGCCAATGTGCCGTTTGTGTCACATCCTCAATTTCAATCCCTGGGAATTGGCTGAGTAAAGTTTGGTGGTTTTCCAATCAGAACTAAATTGTTTTCTCTTGTTTTGGAAAACCTAGTTTTCGAATCATTTGTACCCTTTCATTTTGTTATTTTTGGGGAGACTTTTATGATCCGAATTTCTAAACACTTTCTTCTTGAAAGTTGTTCCAAATATCATGAAGTTTTACATACTTTAATTTCAGAATTTTTGGAGTTGATATGAGTAGTACGATGGTCTGATTTTTGGATCGTGTGAAACTGCCCAGAATAGATATTTCGATGATGTTCACACCGTATTTATTTTCTACAAGCTTTTCTGGGCCGATTTTGGAAAATTTTCCTCCTCAAAAGTTGTTGAGAACTTTCTTTTCTATAATGTACATAAATTTGGGAATTTTCTGAGATAATTTGAATACTGGACAGAGGTTACTTTGAAAAGAAAGAATTCTATTCTAGCGAACTGTTTTTAGTTTTTTTTGAACTACTAAAAATGGTATTTACAGGGAGATTCAGATGTCGTACTCTTCATGAAAAATGTTTATTAAGGCCTTGTTTATTACATATTCAAACTTGTGAATTTTTGGAGTCCATTTACTATATTTTTAAACTCGATTTCATGAACAGTGCAAAGCTGTTCGGTTTTATAAGATTTCAAAGATTTATCAATTTCTATTTGAGAACATTGAAATCTCGACTTGTTATCTTTTGGTGATATTTGAGGACATTTCTATGCCAAAACTCGGGTTGGATAGAACTATTATGCGTGTTTATCACGGAAAACCCTTTGAAAATCTTCTGATTAAGTACGGCGTGGGTTGTGATTTTTGTGCCAATTAATTTATTTCATGTGACCCGATTGGCCCAAGTCATTTGCGTGAGAATTTAGTAAATCCAGAAGACTCTAGGGAGTCCACGGTCTGGAAATTGGTAGAAAATCCTAGAAAGTTTGACAAAGTCAAACCTTATCCAATTCATCATTTCATGTAATTAATGCTTGGTCTTCTTTTTCAATAAGCCATTATGAAGCCATTAATTGAAGTCTTGGCCATCAAGTATTGACCAAGAAAGGGAGAGGAAGCCACGGCAAAGAGGGGGAGAGAGAGAGAGACCCACGGCCAAGCTTGAGGAGAGAGAGAGAGAGAGAGAGATTTATGGGCCATTATAAATTTTTGACCTATTCTGTTAATGCTTGGATGATGTGTGTGCTTACCTCATACTCCGATGATGTGCGCGCTTACCTCACACTCCCAAGTGACACGTGCGCTTACCTCATCCAAACCCTAGCCTTGCTTTCTCTATAAATAGAAGCCATTGGAAGAGTTTTGGCTCACTTTTCCCACATACACAAATCAGCCAAGAATGAGAGAGAGAGAGAGAGAGAGAGAGAATGCCGAGATAGAGAGAAAGAGAAAACCGAGAGAGAAAACCCGAGAGAGAGAAAAGAAAAGCCGACACCGTGAGTTGTCCGAGACCTGAGGCCGTTGCCTTTCCCGCCCATTCTCTATCCTTTAGTTCCTGTTTTATTAGGGTAAGTGAGATTTTACTACCAGGAAATGACGTTGAAATACGTTGTATCACGAGCTTTCCCTGTTCTCGGTTCTTGGTATTCCGATGTTGTGTTCTCTATAACAAGTTTGCCTTGTTTCGTATTTTTACATGTTATCTAACACGAATTAGAAATCGAGGCGCAACACATGAGGTAAACCATGACTTAGCCATGCCTAAAATCCTTGTTTTATGCTTGCTATGCCCGTCGTTGTTTGATCGGCCACGGATGCCGGTGCAGTAAGAAATGTTTCGTGTAATGACGATTGATATGTCCTCGCCTGTTAGTAAAATTTCACCTGCTGAGTCTTCCCGACTCATCCCCCGTTGTTTCCCCTTTTTCAGATCCGTAGGGATGGCATTTCCCCCAGCCCGCGTTAGCAGTCCCGTAAAACCGAGAGCCGAAGTACTCAGCGTGATAAATGTCAGAGAAGATCGCATCTACCGCCAAATCATGACGCTTGTGATGATCAATGAGGGCCTAACGGACTTGGTGCCTCAGGATGGGCCGGCTCCGAGATAGAGCCACGGGTGGGATGTGAGATGGCTAGGCGGACAGGACCGGGGTGAAGGTGAAGAAGCGAGGAGTGAGAAACCGTAGTGGGTATAGGTTAAACCAAATCAAAATTTGCTATTTATAGTCAGCGATGAAATATGTGTTGTTTGCCATGGCTCAAAGGGCTTGTAAAACATGTTTGTATGAATTATAAATATAAGGTTTGCTCATGATGCTGCTTGTCTCATTTTCGCTGTGTATTGATTATGATTGTCTCAAGTTATGCTTCCGCTTGTGTGTAATAAAAGATAATAATGAATGGAACGTCACGTTAATGACCCCGAAGTAGGGGCGTCACAGTTTGCGACTGATGGAAATCATGGCATGAGAATAGAAATTACATGCATAAAAATACATGGGCTAGCGTGCGGGTGTGCAAGACTCGGTGAATGGCATACGAGATGAACACTTTGAGCATGAGCATGTGTGTGGCGTACATGTGGCCAAGTGTGTACACGCATGTGTTGTTATTATCCTGTTGTTATTGCCTAACCTGCAAGGTAAGCGATCCGGGATCAAGGGCCTAGGTTATTTGATTGACATTATGGTCCGTTGTTGTGTTGATTTGCTTGTCGGGAGGTACATGTTAGCCTAGTTTCGATTTAGGAGGCCTACTTATTGAGATTCGTCTCATAGTTGTTTAAATCCCTTTTTTCAGCTCCCTGTTAAAACATGCCTGGTGTACCCGATTAATATGAGGATCCGGAGCCCATAGAGCAGGATCCTGAACAGGTTGGCGAGGTCGAGCAGATGAATTCGGAAGATGAGATAATTGAGGCTGAGTTTGAGTCATCAGGATCTGATCCCGATTAAGTTTTCTAGGATCAGCCTTAACCTCTCTTAGGTCGGGCCAGTAACCTTTTGATTATAGCCCCATCTTAGACTGCCTCCTTGGCCACTTAGGGATCTTGTTAGTAGTGGCCTTTGACCCGCTTTTATTTGGTGATTTATATTGGTGTATTGTGGACATTGTATGAAGCTCAATGCAAGTCTTGATTAATAGGCTTTTGATTGTTCGAGGTTCCTACTACCCTTGGTCATGTTTTGTTTTGTACAGGTGTTTTAATTATTACATCCGCATATGCCTTATGTTTTGTGTTGGGAGTTGGATCGGTGACGCAGCCTGGGACGTCGCATCAAATTCGATCGGTACGTGGGATGATTGCGCTTCGAGAGGTTCGGGGCGTGACAATCGGCCTCGTACTTTACGGGTACACCATCTGAACTCGCACTTTCTTTGGCTGAAGTGGCGGGGTCCACTATACCTGCATCGGGACACTGGGGATCAATCTTACCCTTCCCGTTAAATGGGATATCAAAAGTCTGAAGGAGCCCAGTCTCTTCCCCATTAAACGTTATATAACACCATGCAACATACTCGTGGATCTCAGATACTAACTCCCCAACATCTACCCATACTAAGGTATAATATCTAATGTACATGCTCCTGTCCCCTATGGGATGTACAGACATAGTCTTCTCGATGAACTAGGAAATCCCGAAATGCACTGGTGCCTCTGCCATCTTCAGGGCCAGAGGTCTGAAAAAGTGGGTTATTACAACCATGAGACGAATCTCAGCGAATACAACCCCTAAACCTAGGCTAAGCTAACATGCATACTCCTGACAGGCAATCTACAATAAGCACAGCAATATAATTCACAATTAACCTCTGACCTAGGCCCTCAGGCCTAGATTACTCACCTGACTGACCCTGTAGGTTAATCATTTCATTAATATAATCAAGTCACATATGCGAGCACCCTGTTCATATGTACATCATACGCATGCTCACGCTCATCAATGTTCGTATCACATGCCTTTCACCGAGTTTCGCATACTCGCACACTAGCTTATGCATTCTTATGTATGCAATTTCTATCATCATGCCATGATTTCCATCAGTCTCAAACGGCACACTGGCTTAGCGCTCAATTATTAACTCAGAGCTCAACTCGCGTAAAACACATATGGTCTGACCCGTGCCAAAGCAACAGGTCCACATAATCACAACACTCTGTGCCCAGCATAAAAACATCCCAGGCCTAGTGTCTCTAGTCTGCGTCAAAACGCATCAGGCGCAACACTGATCTCCTTACGAATCAAAACCCGCGTAAAACGCAGTAGGCTGGTCATCATCCGAACGTACCGGGCATCATCCCACGTAACATGCATCAGGATGGGTTCAACCCCGCGTAAAAAGCATCAGGGTGCATTGTGATCACATAATCATACAACTAGTTTTATCTGAACCCCGCATAAAATGCATTAGGGTATTTTAGGTGATCACATGCTCATGGCAAGCACGCATTCTCACACAATTTTATCACACGTCTCATTCTCGGCATACACAATGCGTGACTATGTAATGCGGTACAATGCATCATGAGCATCACTATAACACAGACACTCAATCAAATCAATATCACCACCCTGTGCCCAATTCACACACAACGTGCTCACTTGGGCCATTTAATACTGTGCGGCCTAACACACAATGTAACGCCCCCACCTCGGGGTCATAAACGTGATATCCCATTCATTATTATCTTTCTTTAAACACAAGCGGAAGCATAATACGGGACAATCACATTAAAAACAAAAGCGGGATTAAGACAAACAGCATCATGAGCAAACCTTATGATTACAAGACACGCAAACATATTTTACAAGCCAACTTAGTCGGTTTTAGCCATTTACACAACAATAACAAGTGGCTTGGGTGTCCTAAGCCCACTACTTCGAATTCACAGCTCCTAGCTTTCCCCGAACTACAACATGGCTCAAACTCTCCCTGTTGCTGCCGTTCGTTCGACCATCCAATGAACCTGAGGGTAGGAAAAACGGGGGATGAGTCAGAGAGACTCAGCAAGTGAAAATACTAATATCAAGCGAGGATATATCGATCGCCGTTAACATAAGTCGGCCCTTACCGCACCCGCATCGATGGAAGATCAATAGCAAAGTTCATACAAGAGAACATCATGCATGGCCATATCATGCACACTTTACCAACCAAGGCTCGATTCTATTTCAAAACAACATCAAACATGAAACATGATCATATCGAGAAATGAACCAACTACAACCAACCAAATGACCAAGAAACGGTCCAAGCAAACCACGTCACAACGCATCTTAACATCCTTTCCCGATATTAAGGAATTCACTTACACAACGAATAAAATAAGAACTAGAGAACAAGTTTCGAGACGGGTGAGCTCGGGAAATTTCGGGCTTGAACATGAACACTCGGGCCTTGGACGTGGCTTCCTTACTCGATCAAACCACAAGAGGGACACGGGCTAATTGGTAAGCTTTTTCTCTCTTTTCTTCTCTCTCTCTGCAAGGAAACAAGAAAGAAAGTGGCGTGCAGCTTGAGAAAGAGGAAGGTGGCGTGAGCAAGAGGAAGCAAGAGGGCTTCACGTGAGCCTCTTCCTCTTTCTCTCTCTTTCTCTCTTCCTATTTATAGAGAGGCAAAACTTAGAGCCAAAGTTTGGATGAGGTAAGCGTGTGTGTCATCGAGGTAATGAGGTAAGCGCGCGTGTCATCCACCCATTAATGGCCTAGGTCAAAAGGTCATAATGGCCCATAAATCTCTCTCTCTCTCTCTCTCTCTCTCTCTCTCTCTCTCTTTCTCTCTCCCCAAGCTTGGCCGTGGGTCTTTCTCTCTCTCCCCCTCCTTGCTGTGGCTTCCTCTCCCTTTCTTGGTCAATACTTGATGGCTAAGACTTCATAAATGGCATCATAATGGATCATAATGACTAGTTGAAAATGAAGGCCAAGCAATAAATGAGAGTAATGATGATATAGATAAGGTTTGACTTAGTCAAACTTTCTAGGGTTTTCTCAATTTGGCTGATTTCCATCCCAATTTGCTCGGATCAAACGAATCTCGTGAAAATACGCACGTAACGTCCAAAACGAACCCCGCATCATAATAATTCTCAAACTTTTCCCGAGGGTTTTTCACGACAAAACACGTATAAAAATCTCATTCAACCCGAGGTTTGGCGTGGGAATGTTCTTAAATATCACCAAAAGACATCAAGTCGAGATTCCAACGTTCTCATAAAGGAATTTATAAATCTTTGAAATCTGACAAAACCGAATAGCTTTGCACTTTTCACGAAATTGGACTTGAAAATATAGTAAATGGACTCCGAAAATTCTCAAATTCGGATATACCATAAACAAGCCCTTAATAAACATTTTTCATGAAGAACACAAAATCTAATTCTCTCTGTAAACACCATTTTCAGTCACTCAAAAACAGACTAAAAACTGTTCATTGGAACAGAATATTTACTTCTCAAAGTAAGCTCTTTTCAGAATCCAAATCATATCAGAAAATTCTTAAATTTATACACGTTATAGAAAAGGAAGTTCTCAACAACTTCATGAGGGAAAACTTTTTCAAAATATGCCCAGAAAAGCTTATAGAAAATCGAGATAGTGTGAACTTCACCGAAATACCCATTTTGGGTAGTTTCACACTGTCCGAAAATCAGGCCATCGTACCACTCATATCAAGTCCAAAAATTTTGAAATTAAAGTATGTAAAACTTCAAGATGTTTGGAACAACTTTCAAGAAGAAAGTTTTTGGAAATTCGGATCACAAAAGTCTCCCCAAAAATAACAAAACGAAAGGGTACAAATGATCCGAAAACTAGGTTTTCCAAAACAAGAGAAAATAATTTAGTTCTGATTGGAAAACCACTAAAATTAACTCATAGTCAATTCCCAGGGATTGAAATTGAGGATATTATAATTTACTTGCGGCTTCCCAGGCCCAAAAATCGGGATGTGACACACAATTCACCATTCAGCATTCAATTCAAACCCTCAAATGGCCAATCACACTCCACACAATTCGGCCACATGAACACGTGATATGGCAATTGCAATTTTTCTCAATTCAATCAACAATCAGTCACCCCGGACAATTCCGGCAATTCAGCTAATAAATTCCCCAAATGGCCTATTCTAGTCCAACAATTTATTAATGTGGACAGCCACAATTCAGTCCTTCCGAGGCCAATATCCACCTCTAAATCAGCTCATAATTCCACCAAGATCACCACAAAATCAACCTCCACTAATCAGCCAATCTATTTCATCAATTTGCTTATTTCTCAATTCGAATGCCCAAACTATCTAACCCGTCTAGAAACGCAATACTAGCCTAATCCGGGTTTAGAAGATATACTCACGAAATCCTAAGTCATGACAATGAGGAGCAGCGGGCGATCAGAAGTGGACGGTGGAACCGGCGGTGGCGTTCCAGGCGAGCGGCAACGGCGCTCCGGCGGTCCCTTGGCAGAGAATAAACAAACGAGAGGGAGAGAGAGGGCGAAGGAAGGAGAGAGAGTGGATGGGGACAAGAGGATGGTGGTGATGAGGCGTGGACGGCGGCGGCGGCACTCAGCTCCGACGACTCCACGGCCGAGAGGAAGACCGGCGATGGAGGAGAGGAAAATCGGGAGAGAGGGGGAGAGTGGTGGTGGAATGAGAGAGTGAGGAGAGAGAAATGGGTCAAATATGGTCAAATATGGGGGATAGTGAATGCCACGTGTCGCCGATCCAAGGTATTTGACCAAAATGCCCTTGATCCAATGGTCTTAATCCAATCTTATCCACTAATTGAGGGGTATAATGGTCTTTAGCCCCAATAATTGATCTGAAAATCGACTTCAATTAATCTAATATTATCCCAAAATTCGGAGCTCAAAAATAGGCCAGGGGCAAAACAGTCATTTTTCCGGTCTTGATTCGAAATTCCATTTTTCGATCGTACCAACCCTAAATGAGTGTGGCCAACATAATATGGTGTCGGATTCGCAAAAATAGTCGCACAAGCTCTCGAAAATTGACATCGAAGTTCGAGTCCAATTTCGTAACCAAAACTTGCTCAATTTCCAATTTTAGGGTCTCCACTAACAGGCGAATGTTTAGAGGTTACACGTATCGACCTAAGGTTATCCGAGTCACGACGGTCCCGATCGTTGAGAGAGAGAGGAATTATCACCAATTCCAGAGGTCGCGATCGTTCGATTCAAGTTCGGGACTGGTTGGCCACAAGCACTTTCGATCGTGCAGAATCACCTGCGATCCGATTATACCTCGCTAGCCTTGGCCAGACCAAATCCATTACTTTTCCTAAGATCGGCCTGCATCGGCCCAAAATATTCTCTCATCATTTCTTGAGATCGAGGCCCGATTCATGATCAGGTTCCTCGTCCACGTACCATTTTTCTAGTTAGCCATACCCCATTGGTTAGTATCCCGAGAGTGATTAGCTCTAGGCAAGACTTACTAAAATAGAATGCGAAATAATGCCAATTTTATTGATCCCAAAATTACATCGAAATTCCGGCTGTTACACTTGGTAACCGAAGTTGATGTCCATGAGGCCCATTAGGTCTTTCCAAATTCAAGGGTCCCCTTATGGCTCCTAATTTCCAGCTTGAATCTCCCTTTTCCAATGCTTTTTGGTTTGCCGATTAATAGGTGATCCCCTAAGATCATCCAATAGCCATCTCTTCATTCTCTAAAGTCCGATACCCTCAACTGGAATAGAATTTGTGGTTAAAATGTAACATCCTAAATTTTGACCCATTTTCGGGATCCGATGAAGTGGATATTATTTCTCATTCAATTTTAGTACGTCTCGCCCGGAGCTGGCCCCTCGCGGGATATTGACCAATGGGAAATGCTAACTAGGAAAGACGGTACGTGGATCGGGGACTCGATCGCGAATCGGACACCGATTCCAAGAAATGGCGGGAAAGTATTTTAGGCCAATGTGGGCCGATCCTAGGAAGGTAACGGATTTGGTTTGGCCAACGACATACCTTCATATCGCGGGTGATTCCGCTCGACCAAGAGTGCGCGTGGCAAATAAATCCCGAACCTAAACCGAACGATCGTGACTCCTGGAATAACCAATAATTCCTTGTATTCTCTCGAAAATCGAGACCGTCACGACTCGAGTGACCCTAGGTCGATACGCGTAATCCAAAACAGCCACCCGTCAGTGAAAGGCTCTAAAATTCTGAACTGAGCGATTTTGATCGCCAAATTGGACCCGAACTTCGATATCGAAATTTTATAGGTGTTTGCAATTATTTTGCGAGGCTGATGTCATTTTTGAGTGGCCAATCATATTTGGGGTCGGTACGGTCAAAAAATGAAATTTCTATCCAGGACCGGAAAATTACGAATATGCCACTGTGTCCTATTTTTGGAGTTCCGAATTTTGGGCAATTTTTGGGGATTTTTTGTGGATAATTATCAAGAAAAATTCATAACTATTGAAAGACCAAAATGCCCTCAAATAATTGAATTGGGTTGAATCTAGACTATTGGATCAAGGGCAAAATGGTCATAGGGGCTAAGATCTTGACAAGTGGCACCCACTTTTGACCCATAAGGCTTCTTTGACCCATTCTCTCTCCCCCCCATCTTCATTTCAACCGTGCCTTCCCTTCTTCCTCCTTCTCCCACGCCACTTCTTCTTCCTCTTCTTCTTTTCTTTCTTTGTTTGGCCGTGAAAGACCCCACCGGAGGACCATCGCCGCCGCTTGCGCCGCCATGGAATCAGCTTAGCCCACCCATTTTCCTCGCTCGTTCAGCCCATTTTTGGAAGCTTAATCTAGGTGAGTGGAAATCCTAACCCCTAATTAGGATTTTATGCACTTTGGACAAGTTTTAGGGGTTATTAGGGTATTTTAGGGGTAATTAGTATGGGCTAATTTGGGGCTGAAGTTATAGAGATTTTAATAGCCTGATGTGATGATCTAAGAATGGTATTAAGGCTGTGGAGATTGGTTTAGAGGTTGTATAAGCTTGATTGGATTAATGATGCAAGTTTAGTGATTCTCGGAACACTGGATTTTACTGTACCTCTGTGTCTTGTTATTTTTGTTGTGATCATTACGGGCCGAATTTGAAGAAGGTTTCTTCATGAAAGTTGTTCCCAACATCTTGAGGTATAACATACTTTAATTTGGGAATTTTTGGAGATCATTTGAGACCATTCGGAAATCCATCTTTGGACCGAAATAAAACAGCCTGGTTTACTGTTCATCCGACCTTCGGGTCTGTTCGAATTTTTATAAATTTTTTCAGGCCTATTTTCAAAATACTTCCTTCACAAAATTGTTGGAGACATTTGTGACTATAACATATAAAAATCTCAAGGCTTTCCAATATGATTTGGGTACTGAATGAGTTGTATTTTGATGGCCTGAGAGGCTGTCCGAGCGAACCGGATTTCGTCTGACTTTGAGTGTTAAAACGAGTTGGCCAAGCGTGCATGTTATGTGAATAAGTATGGGCAATTGATTGGCTGTTTGAGCACGTTGATTTGGCATGTTTGTTGAAATGCCGTGCTGAAGTTAAATGCTCATGTGTATTGCATCATTATCCCGAGTGTGGGAATTGCATGGCCACGCATTTTGTATGATGAGAGTGAGCATGATACGGAATTTTGTGCAAATATGCGTGCCTGACATGAGCATGTGTGATCACCTAAATGCCTAATGCGTTTACGCGGGGCTCAGATAAAATTGGCAGTGTGCTGTGTGATCACTTAAGGCCTTCGAGTCGTGGCCTTCGGGTCGATTCCGTTCGCTATGTTTACGCGGGACGATGCCCGGTTTGTCCGGAGGATTGAGGAGATCGGTGTTACGCCTGACGGCTGGAGACACCGGGCCATATGTGCTTCGGCGCGGGCCGTGAAGTGTTGTTGGCCTTCGGGTCGGAATATTTGTTGGCCTTTAGATCGGGCCTTTGGGTCGGAATATTTGTTGACCTTCGGGTCGATTTATAAACTGCAAAATGAGTCGTGTGCCAGAGTGCATGATTTGAGAAAATTCATAAGCATGGCAAATGTGTGCCAGAGTATGCGGCTAATGTGCGTGCCGGTGATTCGTGTGTGAGACAGGCACTTTGAAGCATGAGCATACGTATGGCGTAAGTGTGACTAGTGTGTCACGTATGTGTCGTGATTTATATAAAATGCCTAACTTGCAGGGTCAGTTGTATGTTTGATCTGGGTCCGAGGGCCTAGGTTTGTTGTTCGTTGATTTGCTTGTCGGGAGGTGCATGTTAGCCTAGTTTCGGTTTAGGAGGCCTACTCACTGAGATTCGTCTCATAGTTGTTTAAACCCCGTTTTTCAGACCTTTGTGAGAGGATACCTGGTGTACCCGATCTATGTGAGGATCCGGAGCCTATAGAGTAAGATCCCAAACAGGATGGCGAGGTCGAGCAGATGGACTCGGAGGATGAGATAATCAAGGCTGAGACCGAGTCATTAAGATTTGATCCTAATTTAATTTCCTAGGATCAACCTTAGCCGTAGAGTGGTAGGGCCAGTAATCTTTTGACTTTAGTGGCCGCTGATCTATTTGTAGTAGGCTGTTTGTATTTGATGTGTAAGATCAATATTGTAAACGTTTTTTATGGCGGTTAATGGTGCTGGTTGATATTCGTGGATTGATGTTCTGCTACCCTTAGTCATGTATTGTTTTGTATGGGTGTTTTAATAATTGCTTCCGCATGTGCCTTATGCTCTGTGTTAGGAGCTGGGTCGGCGATGCATCCTGAGACATCGCAGGAAGTTAGATCGGTACATGGGATGATGGCGCTTCAAGGGGTTCGGGGCGTGACGTCCCCGTTTGATTTGGTATCAGAGCAAGGACAGCTCGATCCAATTAGGTCGAAGCTTGGAGTGATAAGGAGCGATGACCTTGGGTAGACAGTAGGGTGACCTCGTGTGCTAAATGTACCTCCTGACTGTCTGTGTCTTGGTTGCTTGGTGTGATTTGACCCGTGAAATGCAGGTGCGACAGGACTTGAGGTGAGTACATATACCTGTTTGTTGGAGGTCTTGTGTTGTTTGTGCTAGGCCGCATGCTGGTTGCTTGACTGTGTTGTGATACCTGCCTAGGACCTTAGACCGGTTAGATTGGTTTAAGTCTCTAATCCCTTAGGGGGTTATAGCAGGTAGGTGATCAGTGAAAGTGCAGGGATGACAAAATGAGGGGTAAGGAAGATCAAGAGCAGTCGAGTGCTATAGGCCATGAGACCGAAACCTAAGATTAGAGGTTGTAACTCAGGCTCTATAAGAAAGGGAGAATGTGTGGGCAGGCAAGCTTAGGAAGGGAGCATCGTTATTGCCCAGGTTTGTTAAGGTTGTAGCGATTGCTGCTGTGAATGGGAATAATGCCAGTTAGGCCAAGTGCAAGTAGTGGTCAATAGACAAGTGCACCGATTGGTGGAATGACTATTCGAGTTGAACTTTCTTGAATTCAATAGTAAAGGTGACCCCGAGGCTGCACCGAGATGCGTAGAGGAAGTTGAGAAAGCCTTGACATGTTGGGGAATACCGAGGCTGAGAAAATAATATTGGTAGTGTACTAACTGTAAATGCACATAAAGAATGAGTGGAAGACCACTAGGGATAAGATATCCCCAATGAGTACAGCTTAGATTTGGACAATGATTGTTAAGAGTTCCTATGGAAAAATATTTCCTAGAGAGTGCCAAGAAAGGGAACTAACGGAGTTTATGTGACTTCGCCGAGGGCAGATGACTGTGGAATGATATGAAATAGAGTCCGCTTTGCTGGTTGAGAATCCATAGGACAAGGTTCGAAAATTCTAAGACGGACTGAAGTCAGGTCTCCGAAGCCTAATGATCTCACGGAATATCAAGAATGACGGGGAAGTGTATGAATGAGCTCAAGTGATCGAGTGAGATCAGTTGAAAAGTGCAACTACTTCTGGATAGTGATTTGCTCAAATTAAGAATAACCGCCGCTTTGGGAAGAGGCAGATGGCGGGAAATAGACGATTCGTCCCACTGGTTAGGAAGGATATCAAAAAGTCGAACCATCGAACGAGCCGTCCTGAGGCTTGCATCGAAAGTGGGAGTTGGAATAACTAGTTAAACTGGATGGGATTGAGTCTATTGTACTTGAGTCACATTTGGTGTGACGATTCTTCGAATGATAAGGTGATGGTGTCGTTGAGGTGTCTTAATTGTGAGACAGTAATTGATAGTAGAGAAAGGAGTGTCGACTTGGCAGTATTGGCCATGTACGATTTTGTCGTGGTAATTGATACGGGGCGATTTGTAAGGCAGAAAGCCGTAATGAATTATGACAATAGGGTAATCCAGTTTAGTCCGAATGGACGTCCTAGGTTTGGATTTCAGGAAAGTTGAGGAGGAATTTCAATTCCTTGAATGCCCTTGCTTGAGGTGATTAGATGTCAGATGAATGTTGTGAAGGATGCTTAATGGGCGTGGTTGACCCGATCGTGACAGAACTAAAGTCAGAAAAATTAACGAGGTGTGTAACCTTCCAAAGTCTTTCCTTAGAAATTTCGGGGTTGCCACTAGAATGAGAAGTGGAATCGTGAAAGAATTGGCCCTGGAGTATATCTGATTTCGAGGAAATAGTATTGAATGTCCTTGTTGGAAATTAAAGGAATTGAAAGTCCAGATGTAAGGACTCGTGGGTAAAATTTTATTTGCCCTAGTGTGCCCTCGTGGGGAGTTCCTGCATTGTGTATGAAGAAAATGGACGGGACAACGAGATGGTACGTAAACTACCGGCAGTTGAAGAAGTCAACGGTAAATAGTAAGTACCTACTATTGAGGATCGATGATCTATCTGATCAATTGTAAGGACCTCAATGTTCTCCAAGATTGAACCACGGACTTGATGTCACCAATGGAGACTCCGAAAGAAAAATGTTCCTAAGATTGTATTACGGACTAGAATTTTGAGTTAATAATATGAAAGGGAGATATAATTACGACGGTTTAACAAACGAGGTATGGGTACTACGTATTCATAGTAATGCCCATTGGTCTAAGAAATGCCTCCCTGCTTCTGTGGACCTAATGAATCGAGTGTTTCAAGAATTATGGGATTAGTTCGTAACGGTTTTCATTGATAATATATTGGGAGACTCGAGGAGCCTGAGAGCAAGAAGCAAGTCTGGCTGAGGTATTACGAACTTTGAGAGAACACGCACTCCACGCCAAGAATGACAAGTGCGAACTTTGGCTCGATGGAGTCGCGTCCCCTGAATGTATAATCTCAGAAGATGGAACTTTTGCGGACCCGACTAAGGTCAAGGTGATAACTAAGTGGCCAGGACTGAGGCTGATAACTGAGGTTTGAAGTGTCGTAGATGTGGCTGACAATCATCGATGTTTTGTGGAGGAATTTTTCGTCAATGACTGTGCTATGGGCACGACTAATCGAGAAGGATACTAATCTGAATAGAATGATTATAGGAACGAAGTTCCCAAGAGTTGAAGCGTAGGCTGATAATTGCCCCAGTATTGAATATTCAACCTGAACCGGGAGGATTCGAGGTCTATAGTGACACTTCATTAAGAAGACTTGAGTGTGTGTTGATGCAATACGGTAGAGTAGCAAATTATGCGTCGTGCCGATTGAGGCCACAGGAAAAGAATTACTCGATGCATGACGGAAAAATTGACTACCACAACCTGTATCGCCATGGAAAGGTTGGACGAGTAAACGATACGCCAAGTCGTGAGTCGATTGAGGTGTATAAGGTGATCAACGAATAAACCTTGTTGGAAAGGCTCAAGGACTCGGAAGTTAAATTTGAGGTGAACCGGATGTGGAATCTATTGATCGCCTTGAGGATTAGTTAGAAATCTACGCCCAGAACAAGGAATGGCATTATGTGAATCACGAGACACGAAGAGTCATTGAGGTGGATGCCAATAAGAGGAAGTCTTATTTCCATATATTCGGGGATAGAAAATTTTGAGGTTCTAAGGATAATTGTGTGTACCCGATGAGGCAAAACTCGAGGAGGAAAAAAAAATTTTTGAATGGAAATTTCTGCAGTAAGCACAAGGTTCACCCGAGTAGCACAAAGGCGTGTCCAACGACGTAGGGAGTAAGAAGGAAATCTTATTTGAGACCCATGAGAGTAATTACGACGTTCACACGGGCAGTACAAAATGTGCCAAGATTTATGGCGACACTGTCGGAAAAATGGGGTGAAAGTAAATGTGGCCAAGCTTATGACAAAGTGTTTGACATGCCTAAAAAAAAGAAAAAGAAAAGAAGGCACAGCACTATAAGCCGGGAAGGCTAATGTGACCATCCGAAATTTTTGATGTCAAAATGGGAACCTGCCCTAAAGAATGTTGTAGTGGAATTGCTGAGAAGCCAGAAAGGACATGATCCATTGGGACAACAGCTGATAGACCGATTAGGTCTGCGTACCCTTTGGCAGTGCGAAAAGAACTTTGAGTCGAACAAACAAGTAGAATCGTCAGAAAGATTACACGATCGAAGACGACGACTTTTAGAGCTTGTGATTGGGAACCAAGTGGCAAGTGTTCCCCAGTGGAAAGATTATCCTCATTTGGCAGAAAAAGAAAGATTGAGCCGAGGTATGTCGGATTGTTTGATATGCTGGAAAAGATTGGAAATTTGATCTATCGATTTAACTCGCCTCCTAATCTGTCCTAAGTATATGACGAATTCTACCAGTCGATGTGGAGAAAATATGAACCAAATATGACGCAAGTTAAGAAAAGACGGACGTGGACGATGAAGCGTCATACGTGAAGAGGCTAGTGTAGCTTAAGGACAGAAAGGATCATGGGCCACATAATAAGATGGCTCTAGTGGTCAAAGTGTCTGGGAGCATCAATGGACAGAAGGTGTCGTTTGGGAAAAGCAAAGAGGCCATATGATGTCAAACCCCACTTGTTTGAGGAAATAAGTTTACGGTACAAATTTCGAGGACGAAATTTTTATGAGGGAAGAGTTGTAACATCCTAAATTTCGATCCACTTTCGGGATCCAATGAAGTGGATATTATTTCTCATTCAATTTTAGTACGTCTTGCCCGAAGCTGGCCCCTCGCGGGATATTGACCAATGGGAAGGCTAACTAGGAAAGACGGTACGTGGACCGGGGACCCGATCGCGAATCGGGCACCGATTCCGAGAAATGGCGGGAAAGTATTTTGGGCCAATGTGGGCCGATCCTAGGAAGGTAACGGATTTGGTTTGGCCAACGACGTACATTCAGATCGCAGGTGATTCCGCTCGATCGAGAGTGCGCGTGGCAAATAAATCCCGAACCTAAACCGAACGATCGTGACTCTTGGAATAACTAATAATTCCTCGCATTCTCTCGGAAATCGAGACCGTCACGACTCGAGTGACCCTAGGTCGATATGCGTAACCCCTAAACAGCCACCCGTCAGTGAGAGACTCTAAAATTCTGAATTGGGCGATTTTGATCGCCAAATTGGATCCGAACTTCGATATCGAAATTCTATGGGTGTTTGCGATTATTTTGCGAGGCTGACGTCATTTTTGAGTGGCCAATCATATTTGGAGTCGGTACGGTCGAAAAATGAAATTTCGATCCGGGACCGGAAAATTACGAATATGCCACTGTGTCCTATTTTTGGAGTTCCGAATTTTAGGCAATTTTTGGGGATTTATTTGTGAATAATTATCAAGAAAAATTCATAATTATTGAAAGACCAAAATGCCCTCAAATAATTAAATTGGGTTGAATCTAGGCTATTGGATCAAGGGTAAAATGGTCATAGGGGCTAAGATCTTGACAAGTGGCACCCACTTTTGACCCATAAGGCTTCTTTGACCCATTCTCTCTCCCCCCCAACTTCATTTCAGCCGTGCCTTCCCTTCTTCCTCCTTCTCCCACGCCACTTCTTCTTTTCTTTCTTTGTTTGGCCGTGAAAGACCCCACCAGAGGATCGTCGCCGCCGCTTGCGCCGCCACGGAATCAGCTTAGCCCACCCATTTTCCTCGCTTGTTCAGCCCACTTTTGGAAGCTTAATCTAGGTGAGTGGAAATCCTAACCCCTAATTAGGATTTTATGCGCTTTTGACAAGTTTTAGGGGTTATTAGGGTATTTTAGGGGTAATTAGTATGGGCTGATTTGGGGCTGAAGTTATAGAGATTTTAATAGCCTGATGTGATGATCTAAGGATGGTATTAAGGCTGTGGAGATTGGTTTAGAGGTTGTATAAGCTTGATTGGATTAATGGTGCAAGTTTAGTGATTCTCGGATTACTGGATTTTACTGTACCTCTGTGTCTTGTTATTTTTGTTGTGATCATTATGGGCCGAATTTGAAGAAGGTTTCTTCATGAAAGTTGTTCCCAACATCTTGAGATATAACATACTTTAATTTGGAAATTTTTGGAGATCATTTGAGGCCATTCGGAAATCCATCTTTGGACCGAAATAAAACAGCCCGATTTACTGTTCATCCGACCTTCGGGTCTGTTCGAATTTTTATAAATTTTTCCAGGCCTATTTTCAAAATACTTCCTCCAAAAAATTGTTGGAGACATTTGTGGTTATAACATATAAAAAATTCAAGGCTTTCCAATATGATTTGGGTACCGAATGAGTTGTATTTTGATGGCCTGAGAGGCTGTCCGAGCGAACCGGATTTCGTCTGAATTTGAGTGTTAAAACAAGGTGTTTAAGGTTAGAACCGGTTTTCGAGTTCTTCACGAAAAATGTTTATTGAGATGTTTTGTACAACATATCCAAATTTCAGAATTTTTGCAATTTGTTTACTATTTATTTCAAATAGATTTTGGTCACTGTGCAACTACCCAGTTTGGACCCGATTTTGTATATTTTCGATTTTTCTCTCTCGGGCTAATTAGTGGTTTATTGTGCCGATTAGAGCTGAATCGGAAGCTAAGGTTCGGATGAATAGTGGCTGTCTGCTTTGGGACTTCGGTGGATTAGAAATCGGCAAGTTGGAAATTAGACTGTGTGATTGCCGGGTGTGCCCGGGTTGATGGATTATCGCTGATTGTTGCTTGTTGAGGCCTAATTGGGGCGTTGCCATGCCGCGTGTTTGTGTGATTGACTGACTGCGGTGTGTGATTGGCCAATCATTGGCATGATTGATTATTGCCCAAGCGCGTGAATTATGTTTTGGGCCACATGGTACTAGTTGGCCAAGCGTGCATGTTATGTGAATAAGTATGGGCAATTAATTGGCTGTTTGAGCATGTTGATTTGGCATGTTTGTTGAAATGTCGTGCTGAAGTTAAATGCTCATGTGTATTGCATCATTGTCCCGAGTGTGGGAATTGCATGACCACGCATTTTGTATGATGAGAGTGAGCATGATACGGAATTTTGTGCAGATATGCGTGCCTGACATGAGCATGTGTGATCACCTAAATGCCTAATGCGTTTACGCGGGGCTCAGATAAAATTGGCAGTGTGCTGTGTGATCACTTAAGGCCTTCGGGTCGTGGCCTTCAGGTCGATTCCGTCCGCTGCGTTTACGCGGGACGATGCCCGATTTGTCCGGAAGAATGAGGCGGTGTTGCGCTTGACGGCTAGAGACACCGGGCCATATGTGCTTAGGCGCGGGCCGTGAAGTGATGTTGGCCTTCGAGCCAGAATATTTGTTGGCCTTCGGGTCGGGCCTTTGGGTCGGAATATTTGTTGGCTTTTGGGTCGGGCCTTCGGGTCGGAATAACTATTGGCCTTTGGGTCGTGGCCTTCGGGTCGGTTTATAAACTGCAAAAATGAGCCGTGTGCCAGAGTGCATGATTTGAGAAAATTCATAAGCATGGCAAATGTGTGCCAGAGTATGTGGCTAATGTGCGTGCCGGTGATTCGTGTGTGAGATAGGCACTTTGAAGCATGAGCATGCGTATGGCGTAAGTGTGGCCAGTGTGTCGCATATGTGCCGTGATTTATATAAAATGCCTAACCTGCGGGGTCAGTTGTATATTTGATCTAGGCCCGAGGGCCTAGGTTTATTGTTCGTTGATTTGCTTGTCGGGAGGTGCAAGTTAGCTTAGTTTCGGTTTAGGAGGCCTACTCACTGAGATTCGTCTCATAGTTGTTTAAACCCCGTTTTTCAGACCTCTATTAGAGGATACCTAGTGTACCCGATCTATGTGAGGATCCGGAGCCTATAGAGTAAGATCCTAAACAGGATGGCTCGAGCAGATGGACTTAGAGGATGAGACAATCGAGGCTGAGTCCGAGTCATCAAGATTTGATCCTGATTTAATTTCTTAGGATCAACCTTAGTAGTAGAGTGGTAGGGCCAGTAATCTTTTGACTTTAGTGGCCACTGATCTATTTGTAGTAGGCTGTTTGTATTTGATGTGTAAGATGAATATTGTAAGTATTTTTTATGGCGGTTAATGGTGCTGGTTGATATTCGTGGATTGATGTTCTGCTACCCTTAGTCATGTATTGTTTTGTACGGGTGTTTTAATAATTGCTTCCGCATGTGCCTTATGCTCTGTGTTGGGAGTTGGGTCGACGATGCGTCCTGAGACGTCGCAGGAAATTAGATCGGTACGTGGGATGATGGCACTTCGAGGGGTTCGGGGCATGACATAAAAACTCTCAAATGCGCCTTTTGCATAATTAGAATAATGGGCGGCTTTTAGGAGTTTCGTGCGCTTAACTCGTGATTGATTCCAAATCAATCCACATTTAAGCATTCTCAATTCATGGATGACCCTCGGTTGTCATGTAATTATGAGGAGTCAATAGTCTATTTCGAAATATACGATCATTAGTGATTGATTTAGTATTGTTCGGAATCAATATAGTAATCGCGCGGAATCACCCGCGATTCGATTCTATATTATTGCCAAATCGATTTATAACTATCCCTGGATCAGCTTGAAATGGCTTATGGTTGTTCCTCAACGATCCTTATGGTCGAATTTTCAATCCATGATTGAGTGCTTTGGTCTCGTGCATCGAAATCCTAATTTGCCTTTCTCAAAGCTTAGAATACTCTTGAATGATTCCGGAAATCAATTCGGAGCCTAATTCTACTCATTGCGCATCGATAAAATAACCATTCATCATATTCTGAATAGGGTCTAGATTTGAGGATATCACATCACTCCTTAGTCAAGTAGAATGGAAGTTAAAGCAACAATAAAAATTCCCATCCGCCAAGAACGGCAATCCATAAAAAATGAATATAGAAAATAAAGTGAACAATAAAAAGTTCAAAACATGTAACATAAAAAATGAATTATAAAAAATTAAACATTGCCGTCATTAAATTGAAACTGATTAGAATCGAGAAAAGGAAAAAAAAAAGAATTACCAAACCAAATATCACGAGAGAACAACGAAGATAATATTATCTTTTTTTCTAACAAACCACGAGTCAACTATACACTATCGTCATTGATTATAGATTACGAATTGATGTATTGTTAATCAAACAAAATAATAAGTAAATGCATTTTAAAATTAGTAAATTTAATATACTTTTGCTTTATTTTGCACGAGTTTTCATGCATGAGCTACGGGCATGCGCGGTTATTTTTCATTCCATGTGCAACGTCAGAATGACTTAAATAAGAAGATTGATAACTTTACTTGGCTAGAGAAATAGAATAATATTATCTTCTTTTTCTGCCACTATACAGAATTTTTTCTATAAAGCAAATACTGAATCAGCATTTTGCTATTCTTCCAAATACTAAAGATTAACATTTATTCGAATTCTAAATTAAAAAAAAAATTAAGAGAGCGAAAAGTCAGTTATTGCACCATAGGCAACGCTTGAATGCCAATGGTCATGTAAGACGGCTAGATCTGAAGGTGAGCTTGAGACCTAGAACTTCCCTCCAAGAATGAAGAGGATGAACAATGAAAAGATAGAAATGAAAAAAGAAAAAAAATGTACCGAGACAAAAATGCCCCTGCTCGTGCTATCAGAATAAACATGTACTTGCCGGTCGGGGAGCTTAGACCCTTGATTGAGACCAACCAATCACTTCAAACCCTTATTTAAAATTAGACGGTCATGCCAAATTGAATTACTTGACGATTCAATCATACTCATGTTAATCTCCATGATATGTCTAAGTTTGTTTTTGGTTCAATTGCCATATAGAGTCTTAGATCATTCCCAGCTAAGGTTGAGAAGCAACTTAGCTTTCTAGTTCTTTTGGAAATTGTCAAAATAAGTGCATAGGAGGTAACGCATTCGTGTCTCTGCATTTCCCCATCATGTCCATCGATGGTCTATTTGAGATTGTAATATTGATTGCTTCAAGAAAGAGATCAATGCCATCCCTATCTTATTGAAGGTTTTAGCTTTGTCCATGCATACACATTTATAAATGATTTGTAAGCCACCACATTCCTGGAAATAATTATCCAGCTGAACTTATGAGGTTTGAACCCAACATTTCGATTGCAGATGGAAAATGGCTACAGGAACGAGTTTTCTTTTAGCCATACTAATGAAAAGGAAAGTTATCTGTAGAATTTAGTATGTTAATAATAAAATGAGAAATGTCATCAACAGTAATTTATCAAACTTGAATTCAATACCTTAAGGAAATTGACATATTGTTGTGCAACTTCTCCTTCCAAGAAAATGATGGAATTAAAGCTGTTCTTTTTTCTTTTTGGCCACCTAAGGGCTGAATGTATAAACAATCGCCCAGATGATTTCTTTAAACAGTCTCTTAACCCAATCACAAGACTATTTCAAGTAAGACTATTTAATAGGGTTGGATATTCTTTCCATAATACCCTTTTCAGAGTACCAACTCCGTTGATATGGGAAGCAATATTAAATCATAGATAACATCCTTCCAAGTTCGGAGTTCTACATAATTTATTGTTATTACACACTGATTTCCCATTTATAGACATTTAGTTGAGGCATGAATCTAGTTATCCAGAGAGAGAGAGAGAGAGAGGTAATAATATTTTATTTGAAATCAGTCAAGAGAGGTAACAATCTTTTATTCGAAATAAGGCATACATGTGGTATGTAGTCTAGTTATGTGTCTAGAGCAACCACTTACGGAGATAAAATTAATTTTGCAAGTCTCATAATTCAATTATTTTGTATAACTTATGACAGATTCATTTAGTTGTTGTACCAAAACTGCGCCTGAAGGTAGTCAACAACCTTCTTGTCCACTTGGAAGGCCTTGGTGAGAACTTCAGCAGAAATGGGTGGCTTCGCTCCAAAGACAGCATTAGCAATGATGATGAGTCCTGGGTTCTGGCTGCTAAAACTGGAAAAGGCCAGCGCATACGTGTTTCCGATATTCAACTGGAAGTGAATGAGACCAATAGGGAACACAAACACGTCCCCCTTGTACAGGACTTTCGTGAAGAGTGTGTTGTTTAATTGGTTGGATGTGACGAAGCCAACAAGTAGTGTACCCTCCACCACGACCAGAACCTCGGTGCCACGAGGGTGAGTGTGGGGAGGATTTAGGCCACCGGGAGCAAAGTCAATGCGAGCCATGGATATTCCAAGAGTGTTGAGTCCTGGAAATTGGTCGACAAAAGCCTGTGTGACTTTTGAGCCGAGCGGATTTGATGTGTTTCCAGGAGTTCTGAAACCCGTAAAGAGGAAATCATCAGCTATGGTTTCTTTTGGGTCCTTGCAGAACTTTCCATTCACAAATACTGCATAAGAAAAAGAATCCGCGGGTCAGTTTCAGCATCATAAGCCAGATATGAAATACATGACTAATGCAAGAATGGAGGACCAACCTCCAGAGTCCGGGTCATTGATGGCCACGCATATGTCCTGAAGAGGACTCGGGTCGTCAGCTAAAGCAGTGGCAGTTGCCAAAGCCAAGATGAGAAAGCTAATGGGAAGAAACTTCATTGTGGTTGGGGACAGGAGCTGGGGCCTTGATCGCAAGTTATAATCCTTGCACAGACTAGTATTGCTTGAGGGAGGAGTGAGGACTTGCATGGCAACATCCTCTCTCTTTATAGATGAAAATGTTTGACTCAGTATTTAGTTTGTCAGCATGTTTTCATGCAGATTACCAAGTCTTCAGAGGTTTTATGTAATTTCCCCTTCTCACCCTATAACAACTACGAGGACTTGACGATTTGTTTCATATCACCTGTTATTGAAATGGTCTTTCATGAATTTTGAATCCGTGTGCCATTTCTTCTTCGTTTCTTTTACGACTCTTTTACCCCTCAAAGAAGACTAAAAATATCTAGAAATGCGCTCTTTTGTCACACAGAAGTTGACGAGCTTAGTATTTCAGATATGATATGCTCATCGATGATGATTTGATCATTTAATACAATTTTTCTTATTTGTCATATAGTACTTCTAGTAGATTTTTCTTTTTCTCAAGCATGGTTCGTGGGAGGTAGGAAATAAGATCCTGTTCTTTTCCCAAGCTGCCACTCCTTAGCAGCCGAATGAAAGGAAGGTTTTTAGTTCCACTTTCTTTATAAGACATGACTTACTGAATGATTAAGGGTGCAATTATCTTGAGATATATAGTTTATTGAGGAAGTTACCCTGCATATTAAGTTTCTAGAAGTGGAATCTATTTTTCCCCTTCTTAAGTCCTAGGATGAACTGCTCCATAACAACTACGGCGACTCAGCAGATTTGTTTGAATTCCTCTCCTCCAGCTTGAAGACAGCACGTCATCTGATATGGAAGTAGTCTTCGATAACCTTTACATCCTTGTACTGTTTCTTCTTCACTTTCTTGTGAAAAAAGGTTAACTCTCTAGCATCATCAATGCAGCATGATCAAGTAAAGACAATTTCTTCTGCAACAATCGGATATCTCGAAAAGATTTAACTGGTTATCTAGATTGCAAAAGAAGAACAATATCCATATCCATCTTCATCCGGAAAATACTCTTGTTATTGATACCCCCCATCTTTGTTACCCAATACCAAAGTTCTTAACATTAACTTGGCTACATTGCACAAAAATGGATAAAATAAGCATTCCTACATAGGCGATAAGCTCATTACTGCGGTTTGACCATTTGATGTCATTGGTGCCTTTTTTTCTGTTTTCCTGAGCATGGTTCGCGGATTGTAGGTAATAAGAGACTGTTCTTGTCCCAAACTGCCACTTCTCTGCATCCTAATAAAAGAAAGTCATAGTTCGACTTTGTTTATGAGCATTTAATGATATTCCAGTGGCTTCTAGAGCTTATAAGTCATGGCTTAGTTGAGGATTAAGGGTGCAATTGTTCCTTTTCTGGGCTAGTCGCCATAATATAAAAACAGTACATTGTTCTGAAACTAAGATCGAGCAGTAACTGACTCTAATGGTTTTTTGTTGGAGTAAGTGCACAGAAATCTGAACCAGAGTCCTATAAGTAAAGCATCGCATGAGTTCTAGTGGGCTTCCACTGATAAGCGCACTTATACCTCTGTTCACTTTCATCTTCCCTCTCTGTTAATTCTCATCTTCACCTTATTTATCAGAAAAAGGGGAAACTTGTGAAGCATCCGCGTGCCCATATAATATACCTATAGTGGTCATTTGTATTCTGATTGGACCCGTAATGGGGCAATGCTGAATGTATCTCATTCCAGGTTTTGATCGTGCCCTAAAAACGCGGATGCACCTCAGTACGAGTTCGCGCGTGGGTTCAATTCGCGCTGCACAGCTTGAGAAATACCATGTGATGGTCATTTTTGAGGAAAAAAAATTCAGCTGAGTTTGAGAGCAGGTTTAGATTGGCCTTCAACCAGGCATTTCAATTCTCTACTGTCAATGAAAGGCCACTGTAGCAAACACATTCCGTTTCTTTCTACTCCTAATGAAGTACTTGAATCATAAGAGCTCCCACCAAATTGCTGCGGAAACAGTTTTCACAGATACACAGAAGTCGAACTATGAAACAAGTCAGCAACAAGCATTGATTTTGATGACAATGCTGAGTGTGGATTGGGACTAATGTGCTCTATAAGTTGACAGCAGCATTTTAATGATCATTTTGAGGCTGATCTGGTTGCAATTATTTTCACTTAATTAATAGACGTATTATCGAAACCTGAATGACAAAGAAGCTTGTAATTACTAATTTTCCGTGGTAAAACAAATGCAATTGCAGCCATTAGACGTGATCTAAGAATTGCGACAATTTCAAGAATGACAATCTTTACTTTTATCGATATATTGAGAGAAATAGTGTCCATATCAAGCATTTTGATGTTGGTCCATTATGATCACAGAAGCTTATTAATATCGCGAGAACGATTTGAGGGGTTTGTGGAGAAAACCAAGAGAATGGGTTTGAATCCTTCCACTGCAGTCTTCGTGGTGGCTATGGAGGCCAATATAAATCTGAAGCTTATAGCAAGTGGGGTAGGTCTAGGGAATCAATATTCAATTTGGTTCGGAACCTACCCATCACAATCAGTTTTCCATTTTCTAAACCAAAAACCTGCATGTGGACCTTGGAACCAACCCTAGAACCGAATTTGTCGGTCTGATCCAATTCTAGGGGCTACTGGGAAATCGGCCAATCCTTTTTTTTTTACTCCTTGAAAGGTCAAACTTTTCTGGTTAGTTTAAAAAAGGACAAAATGCCGAGAAGTAAAACATTCTCTTATTGAGAACCCAGATAAATAGTAGTTACAGCAAAATAATAGAGCAACAAAAACAACGAGAAGTAATATATCTGTACAAAACAAAGAGAAATATAAAACAATAGAGAAGTGTCCAGCTCACCCTAGCTCACCCCTTAGTCAAGCAGAAAGAAAGTTAAAGCAACAACGGATATTCCCATCCACCAAGAATAACAATCCATAAAAGATAATACAGAAAATAAAATCAATAATAAAAAGTTCAAAACACGTAACATAAAATATGAATTATAGAAAATTAAACTTTGCTGTCACTAAATCGAAACTGATTCGAATCAAGAAAAGGAAAAAAACAAAAGAATTACCGAACCAGATATCACGAGAGACCAATGAGAATAATATTTATCTTCTTTTCCTAACAAACCACAAGTCAACTATACACTATCGTCATTGATTATATTTTATGAATTGATGTATTGTTAATCAAGCAAGATAATAAGTAAATACACTATTAAAATTAGCATATTTAATACACTTTTGCTTTATTTTACACGAGTTTCCATGCATGAGCTATAGGCTTGCGCGGTTATTTTTCATTCCCTGTGCGATGTCGGAATGGCTTAAATAAGAAGATTAATAAGTTTAGTAGGATGGAGAAATAGATTAATATTATCTTCTTTTTCTACTACTATATAGATTCTTTTCTTTTCTTTTTCTCGAAATATAGATTCTTTTCTAGAAAGCAAATCTTGAATCAGCATTTTGCTATTCTTCCAAAAACTAAAGATTAACATTTATTAAAAATCCAAGTTCTCGGTATCTATTAACGGGGAATTGCATGGTTTCTTTGGCAGCTCCCGAGGTATACGGCAATGAGATCCATTATCGCCGTACCTTTTTATACTTGTTATGGAAGTTTTCTCCGGTATTCTCAAATCCAAAACTGATAGTCGGGACTTCCATTGGTATTGGCGCTGTAAAAAGACTCGCCTGTCTCACCTATTTTTTGCGGATGACGTGCTCTTGTTCTCAGAAGCCCACCTCAGTTCAGTGGAATTAATCAAAGATGCTCTTCATTTGTTCTCTGATTGGTCTGGACTGAAACCAAATCCTACTAAAAGCAACGTTTTCCTCTCAGGGGGAAACCCAGCGTTATGTGACCAAATCCTCCACTGTTTTGGATTCCAGCAAGGTACTCTCCCCTTCCGTTACTTGGGCGTGCCTGTTATCTCATCTAGATTATGCAAAGAGGACTGCAAATTTCTGGTTGATTCTATAACCGCCCGTGCCCAGTCTTGGACTCAGAGGTTTCTTTCATTTGCTGGACGTCTCCAATTGATCAAGTCGGTTTTGTATTCTATGCAAGTCTATTGGGCCTCCATTTTCTATATACCTAGATCTGTCTTGGATAGAATTGAGACTATTCTTCGTCAATTCCTTTGGAAAGGGCCTGATCTGGGACCAGGTGGTGCTAGAGTGGCGTGGACTACAGTTTGCCTCCCCAAAGAGGAAGGTGGCCTTGGGCTTCGACGTCTTGTTGATTACAATAGAGCCTTGACCCTCAAGCACATATGGCTTCTCTTTACTGACAAGGAATCCATGTGGTGTAAATGGATTCATTCCAACTTTTTACAAAAGGCAAACTTCTGGGTAGTGTCCAAACCCACTTTTTGCTCATGGACTTGGAAGAAAATCCTGGATATGAGATCTGTTGCCCATACACTGTTTCGATGGAGAATCGGGAACAGGTCCTCCGTTTCTTTCTGGTTTGATTGGTGGCATAACAGAGGCTCGATCTTCCGGCTTTTCAGCAATGTCGAGATTTACCAATCAAGGATCCCTAGAGACATCTCGGTTAGGAGTTTTTTTGAACATTCTTGGCAACCATCGAATACTCTAGACTCTTTTTTGGGCTGGACGGATTATCAACCACCTCTTATGGATAATCAACAGGATGTTCTCAACTGGATGCCTCATCCCTCAGGAGCATTCTCGGTTGCACATGCTTGGGATCACATTAGGAGGAAAGGTCACCCAGTCCCGTGGCATTCTTTCGTATGGGATTGGAACATGGCTCCTCGCCATGCTTTTCTCCTTTGGCTTATTTCTACTAATCGGCTGCCCACCCAGGTTTTCCTCTTACAAAACCGCAGGATTGCTGATGCTACATGTGCCTTTTGTGGCCTAGTTCCGGATTCTATTAACCATCTTTTCTTTGAGTGCTCCTCGACCAATAGAATGGCCTCCTTCTAGGCTAGTAAATGCAGCCTCCCTTGGCGCAACAGACCTTGGCTAGATCATATTAGGTGGGCTACGCAAATATGTGGGGGACCATCCTTTGCCCATCGCTTATCGAGGTTCTCCTTTGGTGCTCTATGCCATATTATCTGGACTGAACGGAATAATGCAGTATTCAGGAACAAGACCATCTTTATCCCGGGTATGCGCAAACACCTCCTCAAAGTGGTGATGGACAAAGCTATATCTTTTGGGACAGTTGATGATACACCAGCGAATCGTAGCTTCCAAAGAAAGTGGGGCCTTCCTATATCTATATTTCATGCGAATTCGGACCCTTAGCCGGCGCTCTGGACATTAGTGGAGAGTCCGTTTCCTGGTCTCTTTGACTATCTCGGTATCATGCCGCTTCTGAAGACAAGGGATGACCTCCAAGCTTCGGATTGGTTTGGGTGCCTTCCTTTTCGGTTTTAGCTATTCTTGTATTTAGCTGGCTTTTTGCCTTGTTTTTATCTTGTTCTTGCTGGACCATTCTTGACCTTGTCTGGACATCCTTGTGTCCTAATATGGTCAGGAGTAGGTTTGAGCCTAGGTTGTATTATGGTGTTTTGAAAAGTTATACAAACTCTTACCTTTACCAAAAAAAAACATTTATTAAAAATCTAAATAAAACAAACTGAGAGAGCCAGAAGTTAGTTATTGCACCGTAAGGTCGATTAAGAAATTTCACTAAATGCAAGATTTAATAAAAACTGGGGTTTGAAAAAAAACTTTTTGTCCTTATTTCTGTGATCAATTTTACGTATTTGTCTTTAAATCTAAATTCCATTACAAGAATTAATACGTAGGTTGGGGCTAAATATGAAATGTAAAAATGAGACAAAATCTACTTTTGATTTAATATATTAGATGCAATTAACTGTTAAAAATGTGAAGTCATATTTTAAATCATAGAATTGAAGCTAATATGATATACATGAAATAGCTATTCTTTAGTCAACCCCAAGGACTGAAGGTGTGGCTAGAGAACAAATGTGTAACTAGAGTAACGGATGCCTATTTCTCTGAAATTACTACAAAAGGAGCACATGCACAGCGAAAACAATGAAATTAATAAAATATGAAATAACATGTTAAGATTTTAATCTATTTTTCCATATATAATTTATGTTGCCGATAAAAGAAAGATGAAAGATTTATGACATCTTTGATAAATATTTCAAATTCGAATACTTGCATCTATCTTGGTTATTTTATTTTATAGTTTTGTTTTTTTTTTATAACCCAGGGAACCCCCGCATGGCCGACAGCCGGGGAGTAAATCCTGGGGGCGATACATGCTAGCCACCACACACGTGCCACCGGTTAAGTCATCCTGCGGCGCCCGGAATTCGAACACTCAACCTTTTGTGAGAGGAAGAGTACGCATTCCAGCAGCGCCATCCAGGCGGATGGTTATTTTATAGTTTTGTTTTTTTTTGGTAAGGGTAAAAGTGTATATAACTTTCCAATAAACCAAATACAAACTAAGCACGAACCTATGCCTGACCTTGTTAGGACAAAAATGTCCGAATAGGGTCAAGGAAGGCCCTGCAAGGCTATACAGACACCGAAAAGACTAGAGAGAGCCCGGAACTAAACAAAGGACCGGGAAACAAGGAGGATCAGGCCACGTCAAAAATAGAAGGCGGGAGGTCCCACTTTCTTTGGAAATGGCGGTTCTTGGGAGTGTCTTGAACTTTTCCCATAGACAAAGCTTTATCTTTGACAACCTTGAGTAGGTGCTTGCGCATACCTGGGAGGTAAATGCTCTTGTTCCTGAAAATGGCGTTGTTTCTCTCTGACCAGATAATGTGGACCAACGCCCCAAAGGAAAACCGAGAGAGGCAGTGTGCAAAAAAGGTGCCGCCACAAACTGTCATAGCCCAAGTGATGTGCTCATGCCACGGCCGGTTCCGCCAAGGGAGGTTGCACCTGGTAGCCCAAAAGGAGGCTAGTCTTCTAGTGGAGGAGCAGTTGAAGAAGAGATGGTTGATCGAGTCCGGTCTTGCACCGCAGAAAGCGCATAAAGCAGCCTCGATCCTGTGATATTGAAGGAGAAGGACCTACGTAGGCAGCCGATTGAGGGTGACTAGCCATAGGAGAAAGGCATGGCGGGGTGCAATGTGGTGATCCCAAACAAAAGAGTGCCAAGGAACCAGGTGGCCTCTGCTTCTGAGATGGTCCCAAGCTGAGGAAATCGAAAAGGACTCCGAAGTATTTGGATTCCAAATCAGTTTGTCGGGTGCATCCACAAAGCTAGGCGGCGGCTCATTCCAACTGAGGATAGAGTCTAGAAAGGGTGAAGGTTGCCAGATGCCTTCATAAAACTCCCTAACCGTAGTATCCCTGGGAATTCGGGAATGATAAATGTCGACATTCGTAAAAATAAGATAAAGAGGTCCTCTGCAATGCCACCAGTCAAACCATAGGGAAACAGAGCGACCATTGCCTATCCTCAATCGGAAAAGTGTCCGAGCTGAAGGACGCAGGTCCAGTATCTTCTTCCAGGTCCAGGAACAGATTGTGGGCTTAGAAGCAATCCAAAAGTTAGATTTTAAAAAATTGGAATGAATCCATTTACACCATAAGGATTCCTTGTCCGAGAAAAGGAGCCAAATATGCTTTAGAGTCAAAGCTCTATTGTATTCTGCCAACCGACGAATACCAAGGCCACCTTCTTCTTTGGGAAGGCAAATATTGTTCCAATGTACTTTTGCACCGCCTGGGCCAAGATCAGGTCCTTTCCAGAGGAACTGTCTCAAGATGGTCTCAATACTGTTTAAAACAGATTTTGGGAGGGAGAAGATAGTAGCCCAGTAAACCTGAATGGAGTGTAGAACAGACTTGATGAGCTGGAGTCTCCCTGCAAAAGATAGGAAACGTTGAGTCCAAGATCGGGCCCTCGCCGTTATTGAGTCAACTAAGATCTTGCAATCCTCCATACGAAGCCTGGAGGAAATAATAGGGACTCCTAAATATCGGAAGGGGAGGGAGCCCAGTTGAAAGCCAAGACGATGCAGTATTTGGCTATGTAAGGTCGGAGGCCCTCCCGATAAGAAAATACTGCTTTTACTATTGTTCAGGAAAAGGCCAGACCATGCAGAGAATAAATCGAGTGATCGCTTAATAATCTCAATAGACTTAAGGTGAGCTTGACAAAAGAGGAGCACATCGTCTGCAAAGAAAAGATGCGATATACGGGTCTTTTTGCAACGCTAGAACCAGTGGAAATCCGGAGAGTTCGTATTTGACTTAAGTATACCGGAAAGGACTTCCATAACCAGGATGAAAAGGTATGGCGAGAGCGGGTCCCCTTGCCGTATACCACGGCTACTAGAGAAGTAACCATGTAATTCCCCATTTATAGAGACGGAGAATTTTGCTGTAGTTACACATGCCATAATCAACTTAATGAAGGATACCGGAAACCGGAAGGCCTGGAGTGTAGATTCAATAAAGGCCCAATCGACGGTGTCAAAGGCCTTTTGAAAGTCAACTTTAACAGCGCATTTGGGGAGATAAGCTTCATGATGAAAGTCGGCAAACAATTCTTGCGTGATCATGATGTTATCACTGATTCGGCGACCTTTGACAAAAGCTGTTTGGGAGGGGCTGATCAAGGTCGGGAGAATATGTGCTATACGCCTCGCCAACATTTTTGAAATGCACTTGTAGAGGGTATTGCAACACGCTATCGGGCGGTAGTCGGCCATGGTCGAGGCATTGGGAGACTTCGGCACTAGGGTGAGGATGGTAGTGTTAAGTTCCTTCAGCATGTGACCAGTCTCGAAAAAATGTCTGACCGCCTTAAGAATGGAGGGACCGATAATTTCCCAAGAGGATTTGAAGAAATCCACATTATAACCGTCCGGTCTAGGAGCCTTTCCTATAGCCAACGAGAAGAGAGTATCCTGGATTTCTCTATCGGTGACTGGTTAGGCTAGGTAGTTACACTGATTATCATCAAGGGTTTGGCCAATGAAGCAGCCTATCTCGCCTATAGCTGGATGGGAAAGCACAGGATGACCATTGAAAAGCCCCTGAAAATGGTGGACAACATGGTTCCTTACCTCTGTCGGGTCTGAGAGTAGGATACCATCGCTAGTGAACACAGAGAGAATATGGTTCTGAGTACACCTTTTATTGACGAAGTGGTGAAAAAAACTGGTGTTCTGATCCCCTTCTTTGAGCCATCGAATTCGAGATTTCTGCCTAAGGAAGGATTCCTCTTGCAATCTCAAAGTCGAGAAGGACCGGAGTAGATCCATTTCTTCATCCGATAAGTTATGGTCGAAAGGTTGAAGTTCCAAGGCCGACTGTACAGCATAGAGTTCAGATCTAGCCTACTCCGTTCTTGTGGAAATAGCAGAAAAGGTACTCCTATTCAAGTGTTTTAACTTGGCTTTGAGAAGCCTAAGTTTACGGCAAACCTTGAAAAGAGGAGAGCCGTCCATCGGGGAGTCCCAGGCTTGGGCTACTAGTTGCAGGAAGCTGGGATGCGTGGCCCAAAAGTTAAAAAAATTGAAGGGCTTCCTGGAACTTTGAGGCGAAGAGATTTTGACGACCATTGGAGAGTGATCCGATATGCCGGGCAAAAGGAAAGTGGCCTCCGAGAAGGAAAAGTGCTGGGACCAAAGGCTGTTGATGAGAACCCGGTCGATCTTACGAAGTTTCCTGTTGGTGCCGGAAGAATGGGACCACGTGTATCTGCATCCCATGTATCTGAGATCATCAAGTCCTGCTTGGTTGAGACAATCCCCAAACTCATCAAAGACTGGAATCCACGGTGTTGAGCTTCCAAGTCTATCCTGCGAGTCCTTAATAGCGTTAAAATCCCCTGCAACAAGCCAAGGTAGATCACAGGAGGAGAGGCGGATGAGATCAGCCCAAAGCGGACGCCGGTGCGAGAAAGTATGTTCCCCGTAGACAACAGAGAGCAAGCAGGTTTTGTTCAAAGAGAGAAGTCTGAGCTGCATGTGGATTAATTGACCTGAAGTATAGAGCGAGTCCATCTCTAGCACATACGGGTCCCAACCAAACCAAATGCGGCCTAAAGGAGAGAAGTTGTAGTTGGACACCCATCTCCAGTTGTTACATAAGCCCTTTGAAATATCAGCAAAAAAGGGCTCTTTGGCTTTGGTCTCAAAGATGCCAATACAAGAGAGACGATTATTCCTAATAAGAGTACGGATCTCCGCTTGACGGAGGGGGTCAACAAGACCCCTAACGTTCCAAAAACCAAAAAACATAGTGGCGAAGGGGAGGTTATTTGCGAGGTTTCCTAGCCTTCTTCTTCTTGCCTTTCTTCTTTGAGGAGGATGAAGAAGGAGGTATACCAGGGGGGCTCGGGTTGGGGATGGGCCCAAGAGAAGCTTTTGAGGGGTCTCCGACAGTGTAGGATGCTAGTTTTCTAGAGCGGGTGGTAGGGGGAGAAAAAACAGCAGCGCCCTCCACCATTTGGCCTTCTGAGTCACTATTCTCCTCCCCGATGTGTGACCCAGCAGAATCATCGGAAGAGGAGGAGGAGTTGAATGTTAAGTCCTCAGGTTGCTGGACGAAGGGTCCTGTAGGATCAGGGTCACCAAAGGGGGCCAACGCAGCATTTTGGTTCTGCTGTAAGTGCAGATCAGAGCTAAGTCGCAGGTGATCCTTAGAGAGGTTTGAACTAGAAGGCAAAGAAGACTGCGGACAGGTCTGAGCAAGGCTTGGTCGAACGTGAGGCCTTGGAGGGACAAGAGCATGAAGAAGAGGAGAAGGCCCCTCCTCTGTAGTCACGTCCAGGGGAGTGGCGGATGCAGATGTGGAGACACCAGCAGCTGAGTGAATATCCAGAGTAACGTCTGGAGTAGTTCCAGACACAGCAGTCGTGGTCATCTCAAGGCTGTTCAGAATAGGAACCAAGGAGGGGCCAGGAGCAGCGGATGAGGCGTGAGCAGGGGGTGAAGGACCCTCCCCCCTTGAATTCACTCCAGGAGTTCGAACAGTAGCTGGTCTGGTTCCAATATCCGTAGGCGTAGGAGCCTCAATGTCCAAGGGACGTTCCAGATGGGGGGTTTGAAGATGTTGCCGCTGGTCTGAGGCCAAATCAGTAGGAGCAGAACCTTTTTTCTTCCTGACCACAGTCCACTCATTCGCCGGTAGAGTTCTAGGGGTGGGCTGAACTGTGGATTCAGGTTGGTGGGGTGCACAAACAAAGCCTTTGGTTCCCAATTTGTGGCCGAATATACCACATGAAGAGCACACTATGGGCTTCCATTCGTATTCTACACTGATGGAGTTTATTTCACCCTCCCATCTGAACTTGACAAAATCTACCCGAGGATTGGAGGCTTTGAGCTCAACACACACTCGGGCATAGGAAATTCTGACTAGCTGTTCAGTTTGTGTATCCACGTATAGTGGTTTGCCTATGGCGCTTGCAATGCGCCCGATACCCGCCGGAGACCAGAGGGGGAAAGGTATGTCCCTCAGCCTTACCCAAACAGGGAGAGAGTCCAACTTCCCCTTTTTCAAACTCAATTTGGAATGCCACTGCTGCAGCGTAAGTGTGCAACTAAAAATAGAGATAGGTCCCATATCTAATATCTTCCTGCGAAAATCCACATTAGGTACATGAAAGAAGTAGAACCTATTCTCATGCAATTTTATATCCACCACTTGATCGCCCCAGGCCTTTTTAATAGCCTCCTCAGTGAGCTTAAACGGGATTTTCTTACCAATGTAATGCCCGACTATGCATTCCATCCATCTTGGGTTCTGTTCAGCAACTACTTCAGGCGTAATGTCTACAATGGCTTCACCATTTTCCACCATTGGTGGAACATAAAGACAGGTTATAGCCTTTGGTTAATACCTTGGCAACATTTGCCCAAGATTTGGTCATGTGTGCAGGAGGATGACTACTGGAGTTTTGTCTCTCTTTAGTGGAGGGGCCTGCTGCTTTTGATCGAAGGTCAGACCCACCAGGGGGACTAGCAATGTGAGCATGTCTAGGGGAGGGATGACGGCTTTTAGAACGTCCTCTGCTTCTGCTACGCCTAGCATTACCTTTCTGAACAAAACTGGAACCAGGCGGGGGGCTATTTCCATGGAAAGCTACTGATTTCCCCCTAGGTCCAGCATTACTGGTTTTGGGCAAGGGAACCTCATTGCCTCTGGAATTTGCAACAGCTGTGGTATTCAAGTCTGAACCAGGTGTTGTCTGATGTGTCCCAGCAGTAGGGGGAAGTACAGTATCCAGAGCAGAAGAAAGCCCAGGCGTTTGGAGAGATTCCTCCATTGGGGCAAAAAAGCAAGCACCTACCAGTCAACACAGGAATACCAGGAAAGGAAGTGGGCCACGCATGAGTAGGTCCCCAAATACAACCACCAATTCGCACCCTCCAGCATCAACTCAGCAGAGATAAAGGAACCCAACCAGATATCCAGCCCAACTCCAATTAATACGCCAGCCACGTGACAATCCAGCAACGTCAACACCAAAACAGGGAGTCACTTGAAACTTCACATACGTACGCATCCGAGCAACGCCTCAATCAGACCAATACACCAGCCCAAGCACCGCAGTAGGGAAACAAGGGGAAAGCTCTAAAACCAGGATGATAATCGCAGAGAACCCAAACCTGAGCTGAATCCTCAGATCGGTCGAGTACAACTCACGAAGGAGACAAAACCCAACACCGATCAGATCTGGAAGTTCAGCATCAGTGCTGAACGAGAAGACCAGCCCTTCGGAGGGGTGATGGAGTGGGGTCCGAGGAACCTAGCCACCGAATTCCAGCTCAAAAGACCACCGGGATCAGCCAGAATCACCAGAAGTTCACCGGGTGAACAGTACCCGCGAAAACAGTAGCTGGGAGCATTCTGATCGCATGAACAGTACCCGCGCAAATTTGATTTTTTTGTTGTTCCCAACGCATAAAATTTATCATCATTCGTTATTTTATAGTTTTGTTCATCTATAATTATTGGAAAAATTTCAAATAAGGGCCCAAACTGGATGAGTTTTCTCAAAAAAGGGGTTCAAAATGAACGTTACCTCAAACAAAGGTCTAAAACGTCCAAAGACATTTCTTTTTTCTTTTATTTATGTTTTCATTTTTTTTATCTTCTTACTCCTTCACCCATGTTTCTTTCCAGATCTGGCCATCTTCCATTGCTGTTGGCCCGCATCTAGGTGTCTTCTTGGCAAGCTCTTCAAATCTGGCCGTTAATGGCCACCAACACCAAACGAGCCGTTGTTGCATGTGGCCATGGCTTGAGATGATCTTAGTTTATCACAAACTTCTCCATGAGCAGGTAGTCCTTCGTCCGCTCTCACTTCAGCAGCAACAATGGACACTCAGCTACTTTCTTTTTAACCAAGAGCTCGTGCAGAGCAAGAGAGAGAAGAGAGAACAGAAAAGGAGAGAAAGGGAAAGAAAGAAAAGGGGGAAGAAGAAAGAGGAAGGGCTTATGTCACGGGAGCCTCGTCAATTTTGATCAACTAGGTATCGTAACACCCGGTAAGTACTCGAGTCTCTCGTTCGTCCAATCTAATTATTTTTCGAAATTAGGGCATAATTTCGGAGTTTGGTGAAATTCAAGCTACGAAGTCTGATTTTTGAGTTGCTGGGCTGTGTATATATATAGAATTGGTAGTTTAGGGTGTCATGGAGCCGTGAGTTTTTACGGAACTCGATTTGGACTTACCGTTTGCCCGAAACGAATATTTGAAGTTGAGCGCTCGTGGTGAATGTAACGCCACCATCTCGGGGTCATTAACGTGACATCTTGTTCATTATTATCTTTCGTTACACATAAGTGGAAGCATATCTCGGGACAATCACAATCAATACATACAGCGAAAATAAGACAAGAAGCATCATGAGCAAACCTTATGTTTACAACGCATGCGAACATATTAAATACAGGCCCTTCAGGCCATAGTAAACAACACATATTTTCATAGCCGACTATGAATAGCAAAACTTGACTTGGGTTATCCTGTACCCACTACGGCTTCTTGCTCCTCGCTTCTTCACCTCCACCCCGGTCCCATCTACTAGGCCATCTCACATCCCACCTATGGCTTTATCCCGTAGCCAGCCCGCCCGCACTACGAAAGCACCGTTGAACCCACATAGAGATCCAACCCATTCTCCGTTCGTATAACGATACCACGCCACGTACGAATGAGGCACCAAGTCCTTAGGCCCTCATCGAACATCACAAGCGTCGTGATTCGGCGATAGGCGCGGTCTTCTCTGACATCTATCACGGTAAGCACTTCGGCTCTCTGCTCCACGGGATTGCCAATGCGGGCTAGGGGAGATGCCATCCTACGAACTTGAACAAGGGAAACAACGGGGAATAAGTCGGGGAGACTCAACAAGTGAAAATACTAATATCAAGTGAGGATATATCGATTGCCGTTAACATAAGTCGGCCCTTACAGCACCCGCATCGATGGCAGATCAATAGCAAAGTTGAAACAAGAGAACATCACACATAGCCACATCATGTACACTTTACCAACCAAGGCTCGGTTCTATCTCAAAATAACATCAAACATGAAACATGATCAAACTAAGAAAATGAACCAACTACGACCAACCAAACGACTGTGAAACGGTCCAAGCAAACCATGTCACAACACATCTCAACATCCTTTCCTGAAATTGGGGAATTCACTTACACGACGACAAACAAAACTAGATAACGGGTTAGAAATGGGTGAGCTCAGGAAATTCAGGCTTCCTCCCTGCTTGGCCGAGCAAACCTAGGCCTACAAAGGCCAAACTGTGGGCTCTTAAGTGGAAACGAGAAGAAACACAGGCCGGTTCGGGGTTTCTAGGGTGTGAGCTTCTTGGGCCAAAAGTGAGAAAACAAGAAAGAAATGAAGAAGAGGATGATGAAGTTGGCGTGAGAAGAGACAGAAGGGGGGGGAATTGTCTTGCTATTTATAGGACTCTTAGAAAACCCTAGAGAACCCTATATGTAATGGCCTTTGCTTGGGTCATGGCTTGGGTCATCAAGGGATTAGGTCATGGCTTATGTCACTAAGAGATAAGGTCATTTATGCTCATCAATTGACTAAGCCTCTTAGTCAAATTTCATGATGGCATGTATTTAATGTCATTAATAGACTAAAATGATGAAGAGGCCAACCTTATCTTCACCTCATTGGCTCTCCCTCTCTCTCTCGGCTAACTCTTCTTTGGCCGACCCTCTCTCTCTCTCCCTATTTCTATGGCTCTTACTTGAGTCATTAAAAGGAAGAGAAAAGGTGTCATCATGAATAGGTCTCAAAAGTCTAATGCCATTAATTTAGGCTTCTTGAACAAGCTTCATTCTTGGCCATTCATCTCCAAACTTGGGCTTCAAGTTTTGACTTCTTTAGAATTATCCAATTCCAAGCTTGCTTCTCTCTTTTTTCTCTCTCAATTTCCCTTTGGGCCGACCTCCAATCAAAGCATAACATGTCTCATTTGAAAGATCATAACGTGTAATTTAAATCATCAGAAGATATTAAGTCGAAATTCCAACGTTCTCGGATAAAAAATGCTGAATCTTTGAAATTTGACAAAACCGAATAGTTTTGCACTATTCAAGAAATCGGACTTGAAAACATAGTGAATGGACTCCAAAAATTCTCAATTTTGAATATGTTATAAAAAAGGCTACAAACATTTCTCATGAGTAGCATGAAATTTGAATTTTATTATAAACACCATTTTTAGTAGCTCAAATACAGTCTAAAAACAGTTCACTGGAATAGAATTTTTGTTTCTAAAAGTAAGCTCTTTCCAAAGTCCAAATCATCTCTAAAAATTCCCAAATTTATATACGTTAGAGAGAAGGACGTTCTCAATAACTTTTGTGAAGGAAAGTTTTTCAAAATCGGCCCAGAAAAGCTTATAGAAAACAAATAAAGTGCAAACATCACCGAAATATCCATTCTGGGCAGTTTTACACGGTCCGAAAATCAGACCATCGTACCACTCATATCAAGTCCGAAAATTCTGAAATTAAAATATGTAAAACTTCATGATGTTTGGAACAACTTTCAAGATAAAGTGTTTGGAAATTCGAATAACAAAAGTCTCTATAAAAATAACAAAACAAATGGGTACAAAGGATTTGAAACTGGGTTTTCCAAAACAAGAGTAAAAAAATTAGTTCCGATTGGAAAACCACCAAACTTAAACCATAGCCATTACAGTGAACAGTCTACGAATAGTGGTTTTTAGGCTGGTTTTTTTCGATTTTCAGCTTGATTTTGGGACGGCCAAGTTATGGGTCTTCTAGTGCTTCAAAAGATCTTTCTTTTAACTATAAGCTAGCTTAGAATGGGTTTCCACAGAGAGAGTTATGGCACGATCAAGTTTAGCACTAAAGCCCCGCATTGCGAACAACTTTCAATAATCGCTTTGGACGAAGGATGTGTGGCCTTGTGGGAGTTGTTTGATAGTGTAACTTAGTTGAGTTGTTAATTAAAATAGTATTTTGCTTGGTTTTGGCATTGATTCTCGTTTAATTGACAAGATTATGAGATCATCGGCACGTTTAACCACGTTGTTTGATTTTGGGACATTTCCAGGTGAGTGGTGCTATCTCTTTTATGAATTTGTAAACTCATGTCTTGAAAGTGATAATAATTTGAGTATCGTACAAGTTATTAAAGCATGTTTATCACATAAAAGTTTGGATCGGGCAATTACTACCTTTTAATATTTGAGAATAGTTTTGTGAAAGGTATTGTGAAATGATATATATGTATTGTTTTGCGAACTGGTTTATGGGAGAAAATATTGCGTGCCTCTAGGGATTCCACCGTGGAAAAATACCCACTCTGGTGCGGCGACACGTGTCCGAGAGGGCCCACATGTCAGGAAGACTCTTCCGCTCCCACGCCACTGAGCCGAGCTGAGCCGAGCTGAAGCTGGGCGAAAATTTTTGAAAAACAGGCCTCTCTCTCCACACTCCCTCTCTCTCTCTTTCGTGCTCCCCATCTGCTCTGCACACTCTCTCTCTCTCTTTCGCGCTTCCCATCTGCTCTCTACTCTGCGCTCCGTCTCCCTCACCCGCTTAGGCACCCCATCCACGAACGAGGTCCGCTACCTCCGACGAGCGGGGTCCGTCTCCTCGCGCCGACGCCGACGCCGCCTCTGGCGAGTGACGGCCTAGCCTCCGCCTCCGCCCTAGCCTCTGACACCTCCGACGAGCGAGGTTCGCCGTTGCCGACGAGCGACGTCCGTCGCCTCCCACGAGCGAGGTCCACTATCTCCGACAAGCGAGGTCTGTCTCCTCGCGCCGACGCCGACGCCGCCTCCGACAAGCGACGCCCTAGCCTCTGCCTCCGCCCTAGCCCCCGACGCCCATGCCGAAGACGCCTCCGACGAAGCCCGACGCCGACGGCATGCTTGTGTGAAGTGGGTTCTCTGCCTGCGGCATGCTTATTGGGTTTTTGAATTGAGGAGTTTCGGTTGATAATTGGAAAATGGGCATGCTCTCTCCTTCTCGTGTAGGGGAAGACCCAATCCGGACCGTGTGCTGGGACGTCATTCCGGGCCTCCCACGAGATCCACCGCTGCCCTCAATATGCATTGACTTGAATAGGGACGGTTCTTTAAGCAGCAAGTCGATTGTTTTGCAAATTGACAACAAATCTCAACAAGTTTCTGCAAGTAAGGTCCTTACTGGGAAGCGCTATTCAATTACCCTAGCATAGACGCTTGTTAGTAATGGCATTAATGCATAAAACCGTAGTTTCTTGTATATGTGACTGCATGTCATATTTGAATTTTCTCACGTTCATTGTGTTTAGGATTGGATTTCTGTAAGGTCTTGGTGTCTGGAAGCAAAGATTGCACCGTTCGAATATGGGATCTTGACAATGGCAATCTCATCACTGTAATGCACCATCATGTGGCTCCTGTTGGCCAAATTATTCTCCCTCCTAATAAGACTGAACATCCCTGGTGTGCTTGCTTTCTCACTGTTGGGGAGGATGCATGTGTGGCACTTGCTTCACTTGAAACTCTAAGGGTTGAGAGAATTTTTCCTGGACATCCCTGTTATCCTGATAAGGTTGTTTGGGATGGTGTAAGAGGTTATGTTGCATGTCTTTGCCGAAACTATTTAGGAACGTCTGATACTAGTGATGTGTAAAGAGTGGAGCCAGAGAGCGGATCCTCCGGGGAGTGGCTTCTCATTCGATGTTTGATCATTTTTGTAAGGGCATTAGCATGAAGTCAGTCTCTGGATATGTGAGGGATGGAAGTACTTCTGTTTCCTCCCTGCTTCTTCCCATTGTTGAGGATATTGGTTTTTCTAAACTTCATATGGAAAGCTCAGAAAAGGGATTTTCTTCCTCTGGTGCAATGGCAACGTCAATTAAAAGGATTGAGTCATTCAGTCATAAAGCCCTCGTTAGCAAGGAGAGCTCTACTGAATCCAAAAGCAAAGCTCATCTATTGTCCAAAGCATCAAGCACTCCATTAAGTGCTCTTGTCCATTCCCTGGGTTAGCAACTCTTTGTTTTGATCTCACTTCACTGATGCTTCTTCCTCAGGGTGACGAGTTATGTGGAAGTCAAATTAGGAAAGCTGACTCTCCTTTGAGGAGAAACAATGTTGCTGGGTTTTCTGATAATGGAGCTGGTCCAAACACATCAAACAGTCCCGTGGAGTCCAACTGCATTAGGTCACTTGAAGAGAGCATTGTACGGTTTAGCTTGTTGGTTTTGCATTCATGGGGTGTAGACAGTGGGCTTGATCAATTGCTAATTACCGACATGAAGTTGATAAGACCTGAGAACTTCATTATTGCACCAGGTTTGCCTGGGGATAAAGGGTCCTTTACAGTGACTTCTCCTGGTACAAGTGCTGTCCTTGAGGTATTTTGATGAACTGTATTTACTGCCAGGACATTTTTTCTCATTTGCACTTTTATACTTTTTCTGAGACACTGAATAAACACATTTCTGCTATGGAAATTGTCCTCCGAGTTTTGTGCAATGAGGTCATTGACCATGGTATCCCTCGCCCAATGCATGGTTAGCCTGTGCCATTCCTGTTCAGTTGCCAGCAGGTATTGTTTATTAAGCACTCCCACCTAATAGTACGTCCTGAGTTTGGCTACAATTCAATACCAACATTTTATATGAATGACTGAAATTTGTGATTTTTTTGGGTTTAAGCATCCAAAAATTCAAGCTCTTGGCTTCAATTGGAGTTTGCTTGATTTGTTCTTACTAGTCCGGTCAATTGATCAACGCATTTCTTGGAAACTTTTTGTCATTGGAGTGCTCTATGGAGCTTTACTTTAGTCTGATACCTAAGTTTATGTCAGTTGTTTTCATCAGATTAGATGAATTTAACAGTATTTAACTACCTGGTTTGCAGGGCAAAAGATAGCTTCTAGTTGTACTGATAAATTTTGTGTTGTAAGCCGATTTATTAATACTAAAAGTGGAAGCACTGTGTAAGATCCATAGACTGTCTATAAAGATTGATCTAAACTAGTGTCTCTTGGCATAGTTTGTCTTCAAAGATTGATCTACTGTGATAGTTGATTTTTCTTAGTTATAAAAATCAATAAGGACTTACTGGTGGATGCACCGTCATATTTGTAGCATGGGAAGACGGTTTCTCGAATGGATCTTTAAAGTTGGGTGCAATGATGCAGATACTAATAGCAAATAAATTTTGTTAATCTACTTTTCAAGGATTTCTCACAATGTCTTCAGTATTTTTCTTGAAGCATCTGGCATCAAATCATTACTCTTGAATTTTCCATTCTGTTCACTTTCCATCTTAATGCTACTTTATTTAAAATTGAACGGTCTACCTCTTTTCTAATCTCCAGTACCCTGGCAGCGTTCTATACTCGAAACTTTGCAGAGAAAGTCCCAGAGACTAAGCCACCTTCCCTCCAGGTTAGACTCTGTTCCACTGTTACTGTTATGTCTATCTATAGCAATTTCTGGGATTCCTTAATGCCCTTTTTTCATATCTTTTCCAGCAGTCCAGCGTAAATGAACTCCGGACTTGTATAAGAACATTTAACTGTGGCAAGATTGCATAAACTCACTACATCTTTTGTTTTTCACTACCAGCCTCCTACTAGTTTGGGATATTTTTTGGGGTTCTGTCTACGGGAAAAGGGGGAGGGGGTGGGTTTGGTGTGAGGATGAGAATATCCATAATTACGTGTAAATTCCTTTTTTTTATAATATCTAGAAAAAATCTGTGTTGTGTTTTTTCAACTTGTATCTTGTGCCCTGTAGGTGAAGTCTTTTTTTGGATAAGTAAATACAAGAAGACAAGGTGAGCTTACCTTATGGTAGAAGCCCACACAAGCACTCATATAAACAATGTCATTTGCCTGGTTATATTATTTCGGAGTAGAATCTAAGAGTAATGCTCAGTATACTAAAGCAGCTCCATTAGTTAAATATATTAAGTAATGCGGTAGACTGCAATTTTTTTAAAAGAAGTGGTTCATATTCGAAATGCAATACAATTCTACATCGCTTAGTACACCAATCTAGTAAACCTTCTTACTATATCTTTCATTATCCAATCTAATCTAAGGCAGGGAAGCGTGTCGAGGCCGAAGAAACCTTCAACTGCATGTGTAGGGCTGGGATAAAACCTGATCATCTTGCTTATTCGGTTATGTTGGACATACTCTTCAGGTTCAATGAGACAAAGAAGGCAATGGTGTTGTACCAGGAAATGCTATCCAGTAATTTCAGGCCGGATCGTGCCCTTTATGAGGTCATGCTGCGTCGTCTTAGGAGAGAGAATGATGTGGACAGTATCGACAAGTTGGTCAAAGATATGGAAGAATTGTGCTGTATGAAACCATCAGTCATTTGTTCAGCTCTCGTGAGGGGGGAATGTTATGATCATGCTGCTACTATGTTACGATTAGCAATCGGTAATGGGCATGAATTGGATCGCAATGATCTATTATCTATATTGAGTTCATATAGCTCATCAGGCAGGCATTCAGAGGGTATAAACTTGCTTGAATTTTTGAAGGAGCATGCTGGATCCAACGCACTGAATAGTGAAGCACTGGTGGTTATGCTTTGCAAGGCAGGCAAACTAGATGCTACCCTGAAAGTGTATAGTGAAATCAGTGCATATGGTTCATTCAGTGGAAGTTATATCTTTTATGAGTCTTGGTTCAATGCTGTTTAGACAATGAACTCTTTATTGAAGCTTCGCAGGTCATTACGGACATGAGATTCTATTGCGTTGCACCATCAAAGCGGCTGTATGAGATCATGGCGCTTGTATATTGTAGAATGGGCTTCCCCGAGACAGCCCATTGTTTTGTTGATGAGGCAGAAAGAAAAGGTATTTTGTTTGATGATAACTCAATACATGTTAGTATCATCGAAGCATATGGTGTTGTGAAGCTGTGGCAGAAAGCAGAAAGTTTGGTGGGAGGTCTTAGAATGAGACGTTCAGTAGATCGTAAGGTTTGGAATGCATTGATACATGCTTACGCTGCCAGTGGCTGTTACGAGCGTGCGAGGGCTACTTTCAATACGTTGATGAGAGATTGCCCTGCTCCTACACTGGAGTCCATCAATGGTCTCTTGCAAGCTTTGATCACTGATGGGCGGTTGGATGAACTTTACGTAGTGATCGAGGAGTTGCAAGATATGGGTTTCAAGATAAGCAACAGTTCTATTATTTTGATGCTTGATGCTTTTGCTCAATCTGGAAATGTATTTGAAGTGAAGAAGATATATGCTGGAATGAAGGCAGCGGGTTATGTTCCTACCATGCATCTTTACAGGATTATGATCGGATTGTTATGCAAAGGGAGAAGAGTAAGGGATGTTGAAGCCATGGTGTCTGAGATGGTAGATGCAGGATTTAAACCTGATCTTTCGATATGGAATTCTATGCTTAAATTGTACACAGGGATTGAGGACTTCAAAAAGACAGTTCAGGTGTATCAGAAAATTCAAGAAGCTGGCCTTAAGCCAGATGAAGAGACATATAATACTTTGATCATAATGTATTGCAGAGACCGTCGGGCTGAAGAAGGTTTAGTGTTGATGCATGAAATGAGAAGGCTCCGCTTGGAACCTAAGCTATCCACGTACAAGAGCTTGATATCTTCCTTTGCCAAGCAGCATCACTTGGAACAAGCTGAAGAACTTTTCATGGAGCTGCATTCGAAAGGGCACAAATTAGATCTTTTTTTTTTTGGTACAGAAATTAGATCTTTCGTTTTATCACATTATGATGAAACTCTATAGAGACTTGGGAGATCATTCTAAAGCTGAAAATTTGCTGTTAGTGATGAAATAGGCTGGGATAGAACCGACAATCGCCACAATGCACTTGCTTATGGTTTCTTATGGAAGCTCTGGACATCCTCAGGAATCTGAAAGAGTTCTTGACAACTTGAAAGTAAATGGAATAAGTCTGAGTACATTACCATATGGTTCAGTTATCGATGCTTACCTGAAAAATGGTGACTACAGCATTGCTATTCAAAAGCTTGATAAAATGAAGAGTGAGGGTGTGGAACTCGATCACAGGATATGGACATGCTTTGTGAGGGCTGCGAGTTTGTCCCAGCATGCATGTGAAGCCATTAATCTCTTGAATGCATTGAAATGTGCTGGATTCGATCTTCCCATTAGGTAATCATTACTTAATCGATCTTCGGATATGAGATATGACAATTTTAGGTTTCACTCTCCCCTTTTATGAACTTCTTTTTTCGGTCTGTCCCTTTTATGAACTTAAAAATGTTATGCTTTGGCTGCTTTTGTTTCATAGGCTTCTCACTGGAAAGGGCAAGTCCCTAGTTTCAAAGGTAGATCTTTTTCTGGAGAAGTTGCTTCCTTTTGGAAGACAATGCTGCTCTTAATTTTGTCAACGCTTTAGAGGATCTTTTGTGGGCATTTGAGCTTCGTGCCACTGCTTCCTGGGTCTTTCGGTTGGCAATAAAGAAAAGTATCTACCGCCAAGATGTGTTCAGGTGCATTGTACGGTCATCAATTTTTCTAGAATCTCCTTTTCCATGAACATCAAGCATATAGGTCAAGCAGAATTGTTTTTCAGGTCCTTAGAATAATTAGGTTTCATCCATGAGAATAAAACTGGGTTACTAGGTGTTGCCAGTATTTTGGTTAATGTAGTTTTAACTTTTAACATGTGACTGGATACTGGGGTTAAAACTTGTGGCTGAATCGATTGATTTATTGAATATATTCCTCAATGTTGTATAAGTAGATATCATGTGAACAACAGGTCTAGACTTGGTTAAATTTCTTTCTGCTGATATTAGTTTGCCGTATTGTCTATCTGATGCAGAGTAGCTGAAAGGATTGGGGGGCTGATTTTAGAAAGCTATCTGCTGGTTCAGCTCTTGTCGGTCTTACTTTATGGCTTGACAACATGCAGGCACTCTCTCTCTCTCTCTATCTCTGTTTTATTGCTTTTTGCTATACATTAACCTTTCAATTAAAAATTTGAAAAAAGAATATGATTTGTGGATTAATCGAACATTTCTTCTTTTGAATTTCTTTAATTTCTCCCAAATATTTTTTATTGATGCTAATAGTTTAGTAGGATAACTTCTTTTATTATAACTAATATTTATATTGATTTCCGGAGTTAAAAATCCTTTCTTCTTATCTTTTGTAATTTTTTCTATTTGATTCCTGATTGTGCTGGTTCTATCGGCCAGATCTTTCATTTTTTTTTTCTGTCAAATTCATAAATAGAATTTGAATGGACGATTCATTAATCATCCCATTACCTGATGGCAATATGCATTCTCTATGTTTGCAATAGGTCTGTAGGCATCCATCTTCCATTGTTTGGTCCAGTTCTGGGATCAAGTAAATGACCCTATGGTTTGTCTGGATCTTCGTATTTGGTCCTTCCTCAATGGCAAATTGCAACAAGCCAAAGCTTTTATTGTTTTAGCAAGTCATGTATAAATGGGATCATGAATTTGACATTGAAGCATTGCTGACACGCTTATAATACAGTTTTCTGGAATAAATGGAGTTCGTTACTATGCTCCTCAAATTCTTGAAGAGGCTGGAGTTGAAGATCTTCTTGCAAACCTAGGGATCAGCTCAGAATCTGCGTCATTTCTTATAAGCGCATTCACGACTTTCTTAATGCTACCATGTATAGCTGTGGGCATGAGGCTTATGGATACCTCTGGAAGAAGGTAAACATCTCTCTCTCTCTCTCTCTCTCTCTCTCTCTCTCTCTCTCTCTCTCCCCTATTTTGGAGGAACAGGATACTGGACTTGATGGCATATCTACGTTCCTCTATAATTTCATGAAATATGGAGATGTTCCAACTTTTCACCTCTTTATTTTTGGTGGTGTTGCAATCAATCAATTTGCATTGATGCAGGACGCTCCTTTTGACTACGATTCCGATGCTCATCGTGACACTTGTAGTATTAGTAATCGTCAAACTGGTGGGTTCGAGCTCGGTGGTCAGCTCCTTGATTGCGACCATTTGTGTGGTGGTCTACTTCTGCTGCTTCATGACGGCTTATGGTCCTATTCCAAATATCCTGTGCTCTGAGATATTCTCCACAAGGGTGCGCGGTCTCTACATCACAATATGTGCATTAGTCTTCTGGATAGGAGACATCATCGTGACCGATACGCTGCCTGTGTTGCTCAATTCGATCGGCTTAGCCGGCATCTTTGGCATTTATGCTGTTGTGTGCGTCATATCATGGGTGTTCGTCTTTTTGAAAGTTCCGGAAACCAAAGGCATGCCTCTTGAAGTCATCACCGAGTTCTTCTCCGTCGGAACGAGGCAAATAGCTACTGCAAAAAATTAGTGATTCGAAGTAATCAGCCTCTCGTCTGTATGTACTGCTCTTTTCGGTTCTAAAGGAGCCCTCCTCAGAGGAATTAGGGGGTCATAACTATTTTGAGAGTAGAGTATGTGATGGCTTCAAGGCTACCGTCATATTTGTTATGAACTTCTTGTTTTGTATTGTGATACATAAAGCAAGATTTTTTGGCACGTCCTTTACTTTCAGGGGCTATACCAACAATGCTCGTATGTGCCCTGAGTACTAGCAAATAGGTGTCTTGTTCCTTCATAAAACCGTATGACCATGCTAAACCTCTAAGCAAAAGGAAGTGTAATGTTATCACAGTGTACGTACCCAACAATTCATGATTCGAAGCGAGCGAAGATGATCTGAAAGCTGAGATACCATTCTAGCTTGAACCAATTTCATGCACATTTTATTTCACGAGAAAGAAAAAGTGCTGCGGGAGAGAGAGAGAGAGACAGACAGATAGACAGACATCAGGGCATTCCAGATAAATGCAATAATTCGCATCGATGAAAGGATATTTACGTTTAATACAAAATCATTCAATTTACAACCAACCAGCTTATGTTTCTCTTCTTTTCGCAACTCTCAGCTCCTTCTCAGTAAAAAAGGAAAGCAGGCTCTAAAAAGGAGCCTTCTACTGCTTTTGAATTTCCTCAGCGGATGATTGGCTGATAGAAGAACTTGAAGATGAGTGCTTTGATTCGGAAGAATTTGATGATTGATTTTGTGAGGCACTCTGCTCACCGTCTACTGGCGATGATTGGAACTTTAAGGGTCTTTCAAAATCCTGGGCGTTCTTCCAGTCAATTACCAGTTTATCAAATTTCTGGTCCTGCACCAATCACAAGTAAATGAATACATCAAACATGATGATGTATAAAAACCCTAGAGGCAGCTCATTCTCCTTATGAATGAGTGAACTCAAATACGTAGATTTGTCTTGATCTTCATGTATGTAGATTGGACACAGAACAACAAGAAGATCCAACAAAACAAGAATCCAGAATATCTACCGAAGAAATAAAAAAATATATGTTACAAAAAACACAAAAGACTGAGAATTGTCAAGATTTGACACTTAACCCATTTTGTGGAAAGTCCAATTTTCCCATTTTTAGCATGGACACAAGCAGTGAGCACAATAGAATGACATGAATCACGCTTCTGAATACATAATGGTGTTTAAAGCAAGCAGAACATAAAACCTAGAACACGAACTGAAGATAATCATTTGCAATATGCAAATAAGGAAGTCCATTATCAACAACAGAACAGCTAACTGATTGACATGCAGAATAGTGCTAACCATCTGTAGAGCTTCCAGTTTCCTTTGCAGTTCCTCATGTTCAGCTTGTATACGGAAGGGAACGCCATGCTTCTTATACACATTAGTTTGTGCCAAGTCTTCATCTATGTCACTCGCCGTGGTTGCAAAAGGATGATTCGCAGGAATCCACCTCACCATGTCAGGATCAACATCAGGCGGTATCATATCACCTTCTTTCAGAAACATGGTGGGCCTCTTCCACTAATAAGCCCGTGACCTTCTCTTCTTATGAATTGCTTCTTGCTCTTTAGTAAGTGTAACTGGAGCCAACCGATAAACCTTTCCACACATCTCCAGTGTTGAGTTACGCATACCAACTTTGACTAGTGGGTTGTTGAATGGATCGTCATACTTGAGGGGCCTGGAGCTGTGATGAAAATCACAGGGGATGTTAAAACAATTGTTCATGAGGCAAAACACAAGCTGAATGGTACAGAGACATACACAATCCAGAGATGAATGCACCAAAAAAGATGTGCCAGGAAAAAAGAATTAGAGGATTAGTAATCATACATGCCTCTTCTATCAGATCTCAACAACCCACGTCTCACAAGATCAGCTACAGAGCCCGAACGATTGTAGTTCGCCTTCCTTGCTTTCAAGAGTCTCACAGCAAAGAACACAAACACAGTCACAATGCATAACCCAAAAGCAAATCCAGCACGAGACTTTCTTTTCATCTGATAAGCAAGAAACACCCACAAAGGAATTAGGACGAACGCCCGAACTCTCTCAACAGAACAAGTAAACTCACTAAGTTAAGCCAAACCCACCCAAAACATCGCCTATTTCAGATGGTTCCGATCACAGATTAAACCAATTCAAGTTCCAACAACCAGTAGGAGACAAACCCAACATTTCAGATCATTCATTCACCACATAAGCAAGAAAGCTTTACAATAACAAACAGCATCGTAGAGCTCTAAAAAGTGCAAACAGTAAAAAATTTCATTTTTTCCATGCGTTCATTCACGCTTCTTCCTTAAGAACTGAAATCAACCCCCAGTGAAATGAAAATGAGAGAGAAAGAGAGAGATTTTACCACATAAACAACCAGTGGCCAAGAAGTGACAATGCCATGGAATTTAGCAAGTGGGTCTCCTTCCTCTGACTTAATGACCTCTTCTTGATCAGACCTGGGTTTGCCGGAGCTCACTGGATCCACAACCGCCCTCAGCACGAACCTTCTGTCAGATCTAACCACATCCCACCTCACATTCTCACGCTTCAACCCGAACACCGTTCTCAAATCCGAGAGAACCCGGCGCTTCAAGACCCAAACGCAAGGCTGCTGCACGGCACAAACCCACACACGCAGTCAAAAAGCTTTTTCTGGGAAGAGAGAGAAATGCCAACAAAAAAAAAACTCATGGGAACTGCCACGTTTGACGCCACCTGAAGAGAGGCAGAAGGAACATGAAGGGACCATGGATCTACTGTAAGTATATAATAACCAAAATACTTGCAAGCCTAATATCAAAGCAATACAAAGACGAGCAGTGTACAAGATAACACTAAAGTTGCAGTCCAATAGTATAATCTCCATCACCAGTCTTCCCTCAACCCCTTCTACCAATCCCCATAAAAGAAAGCAAACACAAACCAACTTCTGCCAGAGGTTGCTAGAATTCAACGGCTCTGAGTTCCTTACTCAACTAGAAGTACTTGGAAAACTCAGCATTAATACTTATTTCCTTGTCATTATAAACTTCACGTATCTAGTGAGGACAATCAAGGACTTGCTTCAAAGAAGAGCGTACTTGGTACTTTGAGATTCTGAGAGAGATCAGATGCCGGAAAGTCAGACACGCGCCATGTCGCTTTTCCTGATAATAGAGGGCTCTCCCTATGGAAGTGTGAAGAACCAAGTATTCCACACTTCAATTAAACCTCTGTACGCACGAGCATTAGAGAATGCCAACCCTGCCAAAGGAAATTAATAAAAAGAATTGATTATATAAACTGCGGAGGCCGTTTGCATATGAAAGAGCTAAATTTGACTTTCAGAACATAAAGGAGATACAAGGATATGAAAAACCAACCACACCAATCTCGAAGACTGCATCGTTTATGAAATTCCAAGATCCAACAACCAACACAAGCGCAGGAAGGCTCCACGCTCTTGGCTTCCTCCATCTCTCGAGTTATCTCGGCAAGCCATCCTTGGAGCTCCGCATGCTCCACCTCGCACTCATGCAACTCTGCCTCGATCCTGAGCAGAGTCTCCTTTGCACAATGGACATCTTCCTGGAGATGTTTAATTCGTCCATCGCCAGCAGCATATGCATCCGATGTCACTGAATATTTCTCGGATACATCATGAAACCTCTTCTTTGCATGACTGCAGTGCTCCAGGACGTTGGGCATTGCAGTTTCATTGGTGGGACGTTCGACTTCAGCAAGCCGGGAAGCACAGAGTAGAAACTCCTTCACTTGCTCCTTGAATTGGCTACTAGCAATAGGGAGAAAATCCAGATAGTCGAGGCGATCTCTAGCCTCCTTTTCAAGATAAGCATGATCGAGCAAATTCTTCTCAAGAAGATCAATGATCTCTTTCTGGACAAGCTTTGCCATCTGATTTAACACCGACACTTTCCCTCTACTCCAGTGGTTTGATGCCAATTCAGGATGACTTTGGAATCTAGAAACTTCACTTCTTGTTTCAGACACATGCTTTGCCGAGAAGCTGTTGCTGGTGGAAAACTGGAGGTTTCGATAGTCCATCCCAGATTCCAGATGACTTTGCCCAACGCTGCTGATGTCCATATGATCAACAGCGAGAGAAGGAAAAATTCCTAGTCCATAAGAAACATGATCTACATTACAATCCAAGATTGGCCAACCATAAATAGAAGTTAGATAAGGAGGGGGTGGACACTAGACACAGTGCAATTACCACAGAGGGAAGGCGTTGGTGATGGATCAGCTAAGCTTGGACGAGGAGGGAAAGCAAGACGCCAGCACCGCCTTATAACTACACGGCCGAATAACATATCAAGAGTATCTGCCACCCAAAAATGCAAATGGTTCTAAAGACTTCCAACAATATTACAATAACAGATGATCAACTGCTAGTGAATGACAAAAAAGAAGTGCCGACGATGGGGGAAAACCCCTCGAAGATGACTCATAATGTATAACAGCAAGAGAAAAAGTGAGGTTGTGGTTGTCAGTATAACAGCAAGAGAATCTTCTTAGAGCACCTAATTGTAGGTTGGAAACATACATTAGGAGAGACACTTCGAGTGTTGTAGTTGTCATCCCAGTATAGTGTACAGATCCGATATAGCTGCTGAACACTTAGGACCTAAAGACAAAAAGCTTTAATAAGGACAAAATATAGCGAACAAGAATTTTCTACAAGTTAACACACAATGTACATCGTCCACCAGCTTTTAACTTATTTAGTGGCATGTCTACTCTATATTTGTTAATTCATGATTCTCATTGCTTTTATTCAGGTCATCCTCAAACACTATTAGAAACCATTATGTATGCTTCTATTGAATTATTGTTAGGAGGATCCTTGACTTCAAATTAAATATGGAGTAAGCTCATTTTACTTGCCAATTGGAAAGGCTTTTACCAGTTAATAATTTGTAACATCACAATTCCACATTTCTAGAAACATAAGACTCAGGAAAGACCGCAAGTTAGCAATTTAATTTTTGATGCACCAGGCACAACATTTATCACTGTAGACCTACAAAAAAGAAGACCATCTCCCACAGCATAAACTCCATTAAACTTTACAGCATAAGCAACATCCCAAGGCATACTGGCAGTGAGAAATCAATTGGAAACAAAAAGCCCTCGAAGATATTAGTTTTCTTAACCCTTCAGACACAAGTTATAAGAATTATACAGCCATGCAACAATTGTCCTACTCCATAAGCTGTTCAGATTTTAAAGATGCACTGCACATTTAACTAAAAACCGCACTCGCTATTACCTGCAGCACTGCTGCTATCAGACCAGTCGGAGGCAGCAGATGCTCGATTGTCGTGAATGCTGAGTTGTATTGTGAGTGTTGACAGGAGGGAGGCCTGTTTCTGGTATTTTTCCCTCTTACGTTTTACATTTTGATCCTCTAGAAGCAGTTCTTCAATTCTTGCTGTGCTCTGAGCACTACAAGCCAATGTAAACAAGAAAGGATGACTAATCATTTAAGAATAACCCTTGATTAATGATATAGAATTTTGTAACAATGTTACATATGAAGCATATTAGTGCTGTAGAATTGGAAACTGTAGGACTACAAAACAGGACATGATAAGTGCTTACCCAGCCACTCAAGTTTCCTCCAGCAGAAGGCTGCATAACATTTCTCAATTTGTTCAACCACTCAACTTTCTCTGCCATAGTCTCAGCCTTCAATACCACCGCACTGTGAGCTACAACATGGAAGCAGGACATCCGATTGGCAGTTTAAAAGGATAGTCGAAATCCTAAAGATAAAAGACATAACGTGCAAAAGAATAAGTACCTTTCAGTACTGTCTTGTACTGAATCATCCATGACTCTTTAATCCAATCCAGGTAAATCAATGAGCTTTAACGGTGGAGCTGAAAATAACAAGAAAAGAAGGGAAAGAACAGTTAGGGATACAAATCATCATGGCATCATGAGAAATCCAATCTAGTGATAATTGCCAGGCCAGTCACAAGATTCGATTGTTTATTCTTACAATTTTGAGATAAGCCTCCAATAAAACTACCAGATATTAAAAAGAAAAAGATAGGTTTTCAGATCGGCCCCTGTACCTAAAACCATAGATCGAAGAAAATAAAATTGACCTTAATGCCGACATTTCACCGTGAAGCTGAACCATTGAGTTTAAACTTGGCAAGTCAGCCACCTTGGTGGTATCTGAAGTTGATGCACATGTCAACTCCCAGATACACATTCCATGTGATTACAAATCAATGAGTGGGGGTATAGGATGTGCAAAACCTAGCTATTAAAATTCGACAAGTGTTTTAAAATAGAATAAACTCATCCAAAAGTAGGAAAATATGTGCCAATCTGCTTATGATTTTCTTCATCGATTAAGCAACATGAGGTCAATTTAACCATCACACAGAAACAACTTCAAGCCAGAAATTACCTGTGCTAGTGCGGAGTTTCAAGTATATTTCATCCCGGCCTCTTCCTGATGCACCCTTGCTTAGTCTATCTTGTACGGAGTGGCGAAGATCACCTATGATGTCCCAAACACAATGAACGTGAGAAAATTCAAATATGACATGCAGTCACATATACAAGAAACTACAGTCTCATGCATTAATGCCATTACTAACAAGCGTCTATGCTAGGGTAATTGAATAGCGCTTCCCAGTAAGGACCTTACTTGCAGAAACTTGTTGAGATTTGTTGTCAATTTGCAAAACAATCGACTTGCTGCTTAAAGAACCGTCCCTATTCAAGTCAATGCATATTGAGGGCAGCGGTGGATCTCGTGGGAGGCCCGGAATGACGTCCCAGCACACGGTCCGGATTGGGTCTTCCCCTACACGAGAAGGAGAGAGCATGCCCATTTTCCAATTATCAATCGAAACTCCTCAATTCAAAAACCCAATAAGCATGCCGCAGGCAGAGAACCCACTTCACACAAGCATGCCGTCGGCGTCGGGCTTCGTCGGAGGCGTCTTCGGCATGGGCGTTGGGGGCTAGGGCGGAGGCGGAGGCGGAGGCTAGGGCATCGCTCGTCGGAGGCGGCGTCGGCGTCGGCACGAGGAGACAGACCTCGCTTGTCGGAGATAGTGGACCTCGCTCGTGGGAGGCGACGGACGTCGGTCGTCGGCAATGGCGAACCTCGCTCGTCGGAGGTGTCAGAGGCTAGGGCGGAGGCGGAGGCTAGGCCGTCACTCGCCGGAGGCTAGGCCGTCACTCGCCGGAGGCGGCGTCGGCGTCGGCGCGAGGAGACGGACCCCGCTCCTCGGAGGTAGCGGACCTCGTTCGTGGATGGGGTGCCTAAGCGGGTGAGGGAGACGGAGCGCAGAGTAGAGAGCAGATGGGAAGCGCGAAAGAGAGAGAGAGAGTGTGCAGAGCAGATGGGGAGCGCGAAAGAGAGAGAGAGGGAGTGTGGAGAGAGAGGCCTGTTTTTCAAAAATTTTCGCCCAGCTTCAGCTCGGCTCAGCTTGGCTCAGTGGCGTGGGGGCGGGAGAGTCTTCCTGACATATGGGCCCTCTCGGACACGTGTCGCCACGCCAGAGTGGGTATTTTTCCACAGTGGAATCCCTAGAGGCACGCAATATTTTCTCGGTTTATGGAATGAGTTCTAGATAATTTGGAAAATGTTTTTATGAAAAACATTACGAAATGACATATATATATATATATCAATTTATGAAGAATTCTAAACTAAAGTGAGAAATGTCTTGTAAAGTGCATTCAATGTGACGAACGAAGTTGAGAAAGATTACGTGTTTTGTTTTGTGAAATCAATTGGTGATATTAATTGTGGACTTGATTCCTAGTATTGTAGGATGTGTGTTTTGTACTCAATATCGCTGTGAACTCATTGAGGGGTTTAGGGGTATGCATACTAGGTTAAGATATCCTTCTGGGCAGAACCATTGGCTTTATAGGTGGAGACCTTGCCAAGGGGGAATCTTAGTAGCCTTGTGATTTGATATTAAATAATAGATTGGTTAATGGAATGGACCATTTATGTGTAATGTGATATGAGATTTATCAATGGGATAGACCATTGATGTATGCTTTGAGATTAGTTAATGGAATGGACCATTGACATGGTTTTTAATAGAGATTGATCAATAGACTTGACCATTAATGGTTAACTTGATATGATGGTTTAAATGAGTATTTCTTATTTATATAAAGTTTTGTTGAAATGAAACAACTTGTATGTGACTCGATATGTATTTTATATCTTGAGTTAGCTTATGAAGTTCAGCATTGCTTTGTATATATCCATAGTGACTACTCAATCTGCTTAGAAGAAATACGCACAATTTACTGAACTGTGGTTGCTCACTGCTCTCTTTCTCATTCTTTTCAAGTTCCTTGGTTAGTAGCCAATAGAGCAAGAGCGATATCGTGGGGACTTTTGGGAGTTGAATTTCTTGTTGTGATTAGAGGCTACGTCCTTCAGGTGAAAGGATGGTCGTGCCATCCCCTACCCTAGTAGGTTTTGGGATGTGACATTTTTGATATCAAAGTTTAGGTTACGTTGTTTTGGGTATAGAGTCTGTGGGACGTTGTGAGCTATTGTGTTAGTTCATAGCGTGTTAGTTTTTTGTTAGGTACTAGAATGTATGTTTCATTTTGGATCTAAGCAATCATCGATTCTAATTCAGAGAAGTATGCTTCGCCCATTAAGAGATAAAAAAGGCAAGCGAATTATTACCCGTGATACTAGAAATGTATCTTAAGGTTCTCGAGGAGCGGTTTTGACAAGGAGATAAAGAGGATTATTATGATCTAAGTTTGACTCTCAGGGAGTAGAGCAAGCTAGTGTTAACACCTGATTTTTTGGTCCATTTTTCAAATTTACCTAAAAATCACAAATTTAGGATTAGGAACCTTGGCCATGCTTAGGAACCTATTTCTAAACAAAAAATAATTTTTTTTTACAATTTTCATGAATTTTTCCTTAATTTCTTTTGGTTAAAATGAGTGAAAAATCAAGAAAAATATCAAATGGGATTAAAAAATTCCACAAAAATATCCATCAGACTTATTTTAGTGCCAATTTCAACCCTCCAGTTGTAATTTTTGAAAATTTCAGTTGGGGATATGTTTTTCCCAAAATTGGGTACTTTCATACCCTAATTGAGCCAAAAATCCAATTGAGTCATTTTTAGTCATTTTTGGGCTATGGTGTCTTCACAAAAATTTATTCTGAGACCTTAAAATTGCATATTGGTCAATCCAATTTCACAATTTGACAAAGGAATTGAAAAACCCCAAAATTAATTGAAAATTATGGATTTTAAGATCCAAATTGGAGAACGCATCCAATCCGAAATTATCAATCAATACTCATACCTTCCCTAGAGTTAATTAGTTATGGTTTATTCAATTTTGGCCTCAATTTTTCCTAATTAGGTCATTTAGACATTCAATTGAACAAAAACCCAAGTAAACTGAATTTGGATTTGGGAATTTTTTACCAAAGCAAAGTGAAAATTCAAATTGAACCCACATTCTAGGGTAAAATGTGTCAAGGATTCAAAATTTGCGGTCGGAATTGTGAAATTGGGTCAAATCTTATCTAATTTGCAAAATTGGACCCACCCGAGTCTACCGAGTTGGTCGGATCAACTCAACTCGACTTGTGATAATTATCCCTTTCACCCAACCCACCTAGTGCACACCTAGAAAAAGAGGAAAAATCCAGGTTAGCCCTGCCCCTTTACTGACTTGAATCTGGGTTTTTAGCACGTGATAAAATTGAATGGACTGGGGAGTTGGTTAGAGCCAAGAACCACTTCCGAGAGGAGGTAAAAAAGGGCGGGAAAGCTTGTTATCACACAGGGAAGCCATTTGAGGAAATGCAAGAGAGAGAAAACTAGAGAGAGAAAGTGAGAGGAAGAGAGTTGAAGGTCCCCAACTGAGTGTCCGGCGCCCCCCTAATCAGAGGAGCGCTGGTGAATTAGTCATTGGCCATGACTTCCTCTTCCCTATCTCAGTCCAGCGGTTGATCGTGAACCCCTGAAAAGCGAGCTCTATCCGACCAACTGGCAACTTTCCCGGCGAAGTGGAGGATACTAGCTTGAAGAAGAAGTGTTGGTGGATTGTGCTATAGTCACCATTTGGTTCGAAAATCCAATTTTGCCTCTCAACGATGAAGACAAAAATCCTTTGTAGATGCACATTAGTTATTCGATAAAATGCCAAATTGATGTACTGAATTGGTTTTTTTTTTTTTGGGTAAAGGATGTACTGAATTGGTTTGTGCATGATTTTTGGATTTTCTCATTTCAATGATGCTGATTGGTTTCTTCTTCATGTTTTTGATCGATTTTTGGTGTGTTCAGTGCATTTTGGATCACGATTGCCATAATCACCGAGTTGGCCCCCATGAATGTCCCCACCGAAGCTCTCAAACCTTACCGGAGTGCTTCTTAGTGGCCAATGGCCACTCCAAGTCAGTCATTCTTGTTCTCTGATTGTTTGGATTGTTGTTTTGATCGCTAGAAATGGCTAGGATGTTCTGTTTGTTGATTAGAACATGTTAAGTTGGTTTAGTTTTGGAGGATTTCCATATTAAGTAGAGAAGTTTGAGCTTGAAATTCGATGGCTTAGGGAGGTTCAATGATAATCCAATAAGTATGGATGTGTAGAGGATCATTTAGTAAAGGTTTAGGATCGAATAGAATAATCTGATTGTGGTCGGAAAGTCACTAGAGAAGGATCCAAAGTCTCGGCCATGAAAATGATAGACTAACTAATGCCTATCAAGTGTTTGAGAAAATTCCCCAAAGAAGAAAGCTTGAAACAATGCCGTTTTAGGCACCGTTCTCGCCGGAGCACTAGCCAATGCCGGCCAAGCTAGTTTGACTTGGTCAGACCAGTCCAAACCGGTTCAGTCCTATTCATTCCCAATGAGAAAATAAAAAGAATAAATAATAATAATAATAATAATTTAGAAAATTCAGAAAATCCTAAAAAATTTATAAAATTAAGAAAATGCATTAAAAATGAAAGTTTTGCCTTTTTGGAAATAAAAATTTTCCCAAAAAAATCAAAATTTCAAAAATTCATATACTAGCTTCGAATATCAGTGGCCACCCACGTTAAGTGGAATTTAAATTTTTTGAGGTACTCAAGTAGTATTTGTGAAGACTCCTTAGTTTAGGGATTAAAAGGGGTCTTAGCCCCTAAAAAAACCCTAAAAGGGGTCTTTTCTCACGCTTCGAACCCCACGGCACGCAACATCCCTACTTTGGTCGATTGTGATGCAACGCTCCCAAAACGCGTCGCTGACCCAACACCCAATCAGAGATAAGGCGAATGCGGAAACAACATATATAGTTACATATATACACCCGTACAAAATAAACACGTGAGACCAAGGTAGAACAACCATCATACAGGAATACATTTTGTATTACTATAGGAAAAAAAAAACTTTTTACAATATCCATTTGTACAGCAAAAAAGGAACAACATCAGTAACTAACAGCCATTAGGTCAAAAAGATACTATGGTTGGGGAAAGGTGGAGTCAACTACAGGAAAGATCACAGTCAAAAAGTTACTAACTTCCCTATAAGAGTTAAGACCTAAGCTAGGGCTCCCAATCCAGATCCGATGATTCCGAGGACTCCCCTGTTGAACTCTCTTGAGGCTTAGACCCTTCGGAATCCATATCCATTGCTGCTGCCTCTTCATCCTCAGTATCCGGGTCAAGCTCTGGGTCAAGATACAGTGCTAACTCATCATCGAGTCCTATCTCTACGTTTGAACCTACCTCCGCTACCTCCCCGTGGTCTTCATCAGAATCTAGATCCATATCCTCTGGTTCGTCTTCTTCCTCGACATTTTGGTCTTGATCTTCAGCTATTACCTGTGGCTCCTATGGTTCCTCCTCCATAGGCTCGTCCACACCATCTACATCGTAGACATCATAAGGGTTGATTATCTCATCATCGGCCATTCTTGGAATCATCAACCCATCTTGGTCAATTGGCACATCAAAGGTCCTAAGGGGTCGCCCGAGGTTGCCGTCTGCGTCTCAAAAGCACCAGGCCACGTACTCTTGGGTCTGATGAAAATACTCTCCTACATTTATAAACACCACAGATCGATATCTCACATAAGATTCCCCGTTCCCTATGGGGTATGTACTAGTATATTGGTATATCTGTATAGGTATTCCAAAAAGTGGCGAATTTGGCATCTTTACGGCTGGAGGTCTGAAAAGTTTCGGTTTACACAACCGTGAGACGAATCTCAGTAAGTTTAACCCCTAAACCTAGGCTAGTCTAGTATGCAATCTCCTGACCGGAAACAAATATTTAAAACCATAATACAATAACAATCAAACAATTCTCTGACCCTGCAGGTTAGACAGTTCAATACGTAATAGTCACGATACATACGTGGCACACATTATCACACGTACGCCAAGCACATGCTCGTGCACCAAGTCCCACATATTCACATGCCAATCATGCATGTTCATGCATGCAAATGTCGTCGACATGTCACGTGCATTTCCTGGCCCACTGGCCCACACTGGCACACTGGCGATCGCCCAATTTATTATTTATTACGACTCGAGTCAACAACATTCACGGCCCGGTGCTTCTAGCCTGCTTCAAAGTGCATGCGGCGCAGCAACCGATCTGGCCCGGTATCTCTAGCCTGCTTCAAAGTGCATGAGGCGCAACACCAATCTTCTTACGAATTAGAACCTGCTTCAAAGTGCATGAGGATGGTCGTCTTCCGGACGTACCGAGCATCGTCCTGCTTCAAAGTGCATGAGGACGGTATCAACCCGAAGGTCACTACTCGAAGGTCCTTAGGTGATCACACAACTCATTATTATCTGAACCCAGCGTATGACGCTTCAGGGTATTTTAGGTGATCACATGTTCATGGCAGGCACGCATTCTGGCACAATTTCATCACGTCTCACTCTTGACATACACAATGCATGTCCATGTCATGTAATGCAATGCACCACGAGCACCAATATAATTCAAACACTCAATATCACAACACGTGCCTAATTGGCTCAATTGATACTGTGTGGCCTAACGTGTGATTCACAAATCAACAATTAATTTCCAAACCAATCATTGGCCAATCACACTCCACATAATTCAGCTACACGACATGCGACATGGTAATACGAAATCAATCATAATTAAGCACAAATTACGTACAACCATTCAACCCGGACATACTCGGTAATTTTCCAATGGGCTCCTAAGTTGGTCATTTAATCCAATTAATCTCCTCAAATTATTCTCATTAATTCACTAAATTTTTTCGATAATAATTTCTACCAATAAGTTCTCAACCCAGTCTGAAATATACACTGATACTACCTAAGTCAGTCTAAATTGCACCGATAATACCTAAACCAGTCCAAAAAAAGCACTATTAGTCCTAATCCGGGTTTAGAAATTTTACTCACTTAATCCAAGGTCACGACGACGAGGGAACAGCAGCCGATCATTGGTGAACAGTGAAATCGACGACAGAATTCCCGGAGATAGCGTACGGACGATGGCCGGTGGTGTACGGACGATGACGTATGGACCTCTATGGACACACCCCATACGGACACTGTACGGACAGGAGGAAACGGTGGCCGGCGAGGTGGCGGTAGCTGACGGTGAGCTCCGGCTAGGCAAATCGAGACAGAGAGAAAGAGAGGAAGAAAGCTGTTGAGGTCTGGTCTGGGGTGTTCTGGCAGAATAGAAGGGTGAGGAGAGAGAGAGAGAGAAGTCCAAGCTAGTCAAAAATAGCAACCTAGGGGCACCACGTGTCGCAAATCCGACGGTTTTGACCAAAATACCCCTAATCTAACGGTTCTAATTTCTCTATCCAATAAGTAAAGGGTAAAAGGGTAATTGGGTCAATAATTGAGCTGATAAACCCTCCATAATTATCCTAAAATTTTTTCAAAAAAATTCGGACCAAAAATAGCTCAGGGGCAAAACCGTCATTTTTCTGGTCCCGGGGCGAAATTTCAATTTTCGCACATACGTATTCCATTTGTGTGTGGCCAACATAATATGGCGTCGAATTCGTGAAATTCACTTTTTAAGTTTTCGAAAATCGACTGTAAAGTTTCGGGAATAAAATAATATTATTTTTATAATTTTTTTTTCGAAATTCCAATTTTTGGCCATAACGACTCCCGGTATGCGCGGCCACCCAAAAATGGCGTCGGCCTTGAAAAATGACCTCATTTGTCCTCGAAAAACAACGCTGGCGTCCCGAGGGGCAAAATCGTAATTTTTCACCTCCGGACCGAAATTTCAATTTTTACTCGTGCTAACTCCAAATGTGTGTGGCCAGCGTAATATGACGTCAGATTCCCAAAGATAGTCTCTTAAGCTTTCGAAAATCGACATCGAAATCCGAACCTAATTCCGTGAACAAAACTCGCTAAATTTTCAATTTCAGGGTCTCTCACTAATGGACGGCTGTTTAGAACATACGAGTATTGACCTAGGGTTATCCGAGTCACGATGGTCTCGATCATTGAGAGAATGAGAAATTATCACTAGTTCTAAAGGTCACGATCGTTCGGTTCAAGTTCAGGACTGGTTGGCCACGTGTACTTTTGGTCTTGTAGAATCACTTGCGTCCCTATTGTACATCGTTGGTCTTGGCCAAACCCAATCCACTACTCTTTCCTAAGATCGGCCCACGTTGGCCCAAAATATTCCCTCAGTGTCTCTCGTGATCGGTGTCCGTTTCACGATAGGGTCCCCGATCCACGTACTTCTTCTTAATTAGCCATACCCTATTGGTTAGTATCCCAAGAGTGATCAACTCTAGGCGAGAGTTACTAAAATGAAATGCGAATTAATGTCAGTTTTATTGATCTCGGAATTACATCAAAATTCGGGCTAATACAATTCTTCCCCGTTACAAAAATTTCGTCCTTGAAATTTGCAATCTATTCTTATCTACTCAAATAACTGGGGGTGCTGACGTCTCATAGTTTCTTTACTTTCCCACGTGGCACCTTCCATTCCGTGGTGCTCCCAGACGACTTTGACCATTGGAATCGTCTTGTTCCTCAGCACATACTCTTTTCTATCCTCGATCCTAACTGATCTTTCCACGTACGACACTTTATCGTCCATTTCTATCTCCTTATACCTTAAGACATGAGTCGGGTCTGGTTCATACTTTCTTAACATCGACACGTGAAAAACATTATGTACTTGTGACAGATTGGGCGGCAAAGCAAGTCGGTAAGCCATATCTCCAATTTTTTCCAAAATCTCAAATGGCCCGACATACCTAGGACTCAATTTTCCCTTCTTGCCGAATCTAGATAATCCCTTCATAGGCGACACCTTAAGAAACACGTGATCTCCAACCTGAAACTCTAAAAGTCATTGTCTTCGATCGGCATAACTTTTCTAGCGATTTTGCGCCGTTCTGAGTCTATCTCGAATGACCTCAATTGCCTCAATGGTTTACTGTATCAACTCTGGACTCGTGATACTCCATTCACCCACTTCATCCCAACACACTGGCGTCATGCACGCCCTACCATATAAGGCCTTAAACGGTGCCATCTGAATGCTCTGCTGATAACTATTATTGTAGGCAAACTCTATTAAATGTAACTGTTCCTCCCATTTGCCTTGAAAATCCAATATGCAAGCCCTCAGCATGTCCTTTAAGGTCTGAATTGTCCTTTCAGACTGACCATCTATCTGCGGATGGTAAGCTGTACTAAATTGTAACTTGGTTCCCATGGCCATTTGCAAACTTTTTCAAAAATTTACTGTAAACCGCGGATCTCTATCCGATGTGATTGTTACGGGTACCCCATGGAGACGTATGATATGCCCCACATATAACTCTGCATACCTTTCCATCTCAAAATCCTTTCGAACTGCTAAGAAATGCACTGACTTGGTCAATTGGTTTACTATTACCCAAATCGAATCATGACCTCTCGGACTTCGGGGTAAACCTGAAACGAAATCCATCGTGATATGTTCCCATTTCCATTCAGGAATCTCTATTGGTCTTAATAGTCCTTCAGGCTTACAGTGCTGTGCCATCACTTGTTGGCAAGTTAAGCACTTGGCCACATGTTTGGCCACATCTTTCTTCAGTCCATTCCACCAATAATGTTGCCTCAAATTCTGGTACATCTTCGTACTACTTGGGTGGATACTGTAATTACTGCGATGTGCCTCACTTAAAATTTCCTCCTTAAGCTCAATCTCATCGGGCACACATAATCTTCCTTGGAACTTTAGGATTCCATCCTCACTCACTTGGAATTCCGGTTTCCTTAAAGTGGCATCCATTCCGATAATCTTTTGTATTTCTGAGTCCGTAGACTGAAGTGTCTTTATCCTTGCCTGAATTTCCGGTTTAATCCTCAAAGTAGCCATCAGGCTAGACATTTGACTCACTTCAAACTTAAACTCCGAGTCCTTAAACTTCTCCAGCAAAGTCCACTCCTTCACTAACATATGCGCCATACTTGACTTACGACTTAGCGCATCCGCTACTCGATTTGCTTTCCCTGGGTGGTACATGATATCGCAATCATAATCCTTTAAAAGTTCCATCTATCGACGTTGCCTCATATTCAATTCCTTCTGTGAAAATAAGTACTTGAGGCTTTGATGATCCGTATAAACCTGAAACTTCTCTCCACACAAATAGTGCCTTCAGATCTTAAGGGTAAAAACGATTGCTGCCAACTTCAAATCATGCGTCGGATAATTCATCTCATGTGGCCTCAACTGACGCGATACATATGCAACTACCTTTCCATGTTGTATTAACACACAACCAAGTCCTCTTAATGAAGCATCACTATAAACCTCAAATCCTCCTAGCCTAGATATAATGGTTAAAACTGGGACAGTTGTAAGCCTATGTTTCAACTCCTGGAAACTCTTCTCACATTTATCGTCCCATACGAACTTCGATTCCTTCTTAAGCAATCGTGTCAATGGCATAGCTATCGACGAGAATCCTTCTACAAAACGTCGATAATAGCCGGCCAATCCCAAGAAACTCCGAATTCTTGTCACTGATGTCGGTCTTGGCCATTTCATCACTGCCTCAATTTTCATTGGGTCCATAGAGATTCCATCTCCCGAAACTATATGACCAAGGAACGCCACTCTGTTTAACCAAAATTCACACTTACTGAACTTAGCAAAGAGTGCGTGTTCTCTTAATGTCCGTAATACCTCAGTCAGATGTACCTCATGCTCTTCCAGACTTTTCGAATACACCAAAATGTCATTAATAAACACTATAATGAATTTGACCAGAAATTCTTTGAACACCATATTCATTAAATCCATAAAAGCAACCGAGGTATTAGTTAATCCGAAGGGCATCACTGTAAACTCGTAATGCCCATACCGCATCCTAAAAGCGGTCTTAGGTATGTCCTCCTTTCGGATTCTCAGCTGGTGGTATCCGATTCGCAAATCAATCTTAGAAAACACTGATGCCCCCTACAACTGATCAAATAGATCATCTATCATCGGTAGAGGGTACTTGTTTTTAATCGTCACTTGATTTAACTGCCGATAATCAATACACAACCTTAGAGTCTCATCCTTTTTCCTTACAAACAATACTAGTGCTCCCCATGTCACATCCTCAATTTCAGTCCCTAGAAAATGTCTATGGCTTAAGTTTAATGATTTTCCAATCGAAACTAAAATTTTTACTCTTGTTTTGGAAAACCGTATTTCGGATCCTTGATACTCCTTCGTTTTATTATTTTTGGGGAGACTTTTGTGATCCGAATTTCCAAACACTTTCTTCTTGAAAGTTCTTCCAAACATCATGAAGTTTTACATATTTTAATTTCATAATTTTTGAAGTTGATATGAGTGGTACGATGGCCTGATTTTTGGATGGTGTGAAATTGCCCAGAATGAATATTTTAGTGATGTTCACACTGTATTTATTTTCTACAAGATTTTCTAGGCTGATTTTGGAAACGTTTCCTTCATAAAAGTTGTTGAGAATATCGTTTTCTATAACGTATATAAATTTCGGAATTTTTTGAGATGATTTGAATTCTGAACAGAGCTTACTTTGAAAAACAAGAATTCTGTTCTAGGGAACTATTTTTGGTCTGTATTTGAGCTACTAAAAATGGTATTTACAGAGAGATTCAGATTTCGTACTCTCATGAAAAATGTTTGTTAAGGCCTTATTTATGACATATTCAAATTTGAGAATTTTTAAAGTCCATTTACTATGTTGTCAAGTCCGATTTCGTAAACAGTGCAAAACTGTTTGGTTTTGTCAGATTTCAAAGATTCGACATTTTTCTATACGAGAACGTTGGAATTTTGACTTGATGTCTTCTGATGATTTAAAACATACGTTCTGAGCTTTCAAATGAGATATTTTGTTCTTTGATTGGAGGTCAGACCAGGGGGAAACCGAAAGAGAGAAGCAAGCTTGGAATTGGATGATTCTAGATAAGTCTAAACTTGAAGCCCAAGTTTGGAAATAAATGGCTTAGAATTTTCATCATGACTTTTGGCCTTTGTGCATAAATGAGTATAAATGACCTTATCTCTTAGTGACCTAAGCCATGACCCAAGCAAAGGCCATTCGGCCAAGGGGAGGGAGGGAGAGAGAGAGTAGCCGTGAGGAAGGGAGAGAGAAAGAGAGGACCAAAGTTGGCGTCTTCATCATTTTAGTCCTTTAATGACATTAATTACATGCCACCATGAAATTTGACTAAGAGACTTAGTCCATTAATGGCATTAAATGAAAGCCATGATGAGTCTTGACTTTGAGAACTTATCATGATGGTCATTTATCTTCATAGGCAAGCTTGGATTAGCAACTTGATGAGCAAGTTTGAAGTTGTATAAATAGAGGAAGCCTCCCCTCTTTCTCACACCATTTCTTCTCCATTCTCACGCCACTCTCTCCTCATCCTCACGCCAACTTCATCATCCTCTCCCTTTTCTTTTGTTTCTTGGCCCAAGAGATTCACGCTCAAAACAATCCCGAACCGGCCCGTGTCTCTTCTCGTTCTTACCCAAGAGCCACAGTTTGGCCTTCATAGGCCTAAGTTTGCTCGGCCAGGCAAGAAAGAAGCAAGAAGAAAGCCCGAAATCTCCCGAGCTCACCTGTCTCGACCCCCGTTCTCTAGTTTTGTTTGTCATTGTGTAAGTAAACGTCCTAATATCGAGAAAGGAAGTTGTGATGCGTTGTGACACGATTTGCTTGGACTGTTTCTCAATCGTTTGGTTGGTCGTAGTTGGTTCATTACTTGATTTAATCATGTTTGTGTTTGAAGTTGTTTTGGAGGTGGAACCGAAACTTGAATGGCAAGGTGCACATGTTATAACCATGCTTGATGTTCTCTTGTATGAACTTTGCTATTGATCTGCTATTGATGCGGATGCGGTAAGGGCCGACTTGTGCTAACGGCGATCCTCTCGTCCTCGCTTGATATTAGTAGGTTTACTTGCTGAGTTTCCTCGACTCATCCCCCATTGTTTTCCCCTTTTTTCAGGTCCGTAGGGATGGCATCTCCCCCAGCCCGCATTGGCAATCCTATGAAGCCGAGAGCCAAAGTGCTCACCGTGATAAATGTCAGAGAAGATCGCACCTACCGCCAAATCACGATGCTTGTGATGTTCAATGAGGGCCTAACGGACTTTATGCCTCAGGGCGGGCCTGTTCCGGGACAAAGCCACGGGTAGGATGTGAGATGGCCAGGCGGACGGGACCAGGGTGGAGGTGAAGAAGCGAGGAGCGAGAAGTCGTAGTGGGTATAGGATAACCCAAGTCAAGATTTGCTATTTATAGTCGGTTATAAAATAGGTGTTGTTTGTCATGGCCCGAAGGGCTTGTTAAAAACATGTTTGTATGCATTGTAAACATAAGGTTTGCTCATGATGCTACTTGTCTTATTTCTGCTGTGTATTGATTGTGATTGTCCCGAGTCATGCTTCTGCTTGTGTGTAATAAAAGATAATAATGAACGGGACGTCACGTTAATGACTCTGACGTCGGGGCGTTACACCCCATGGAGACACATTAGGATGAATGAAGCCTTTATCCAACAACTCTTGAATCTGCACCTTTAGTTCCTTCAATTTCGACAACGACATTCGATACGGCGCTTTAGAAATCGGTTCAGTTCCCGGTGTCAACTCGATCACAAATTCCACTTCTCGCTCGGGCGGTAAACCAGATAACTCCTCAGGAAAGACTTCAGGGAAATTATTTACTACTGGTAACTCTTCCAACTTAGGTTCTGCCATTATTGGATCCATAACATTTACTAAATATCCTTCACACCCGTCATCTAACAGTTTCGTCACTTTGAGTGAAGAAATCTAAGGGATCAAGGTTCCACCTTGGTTTCCCTGAAACTCAAATCTTGGATGTCTTATCGAATTAAATAGGATCGTCCTACTGCCACAATCCATAACGACCTTCTGGCTCACTAGCCAGTCCATACCAATTATTACATCGAAATCGAACATGGCTAGCACTGCCAAGTCAATACTTTCTTCATTACTCCCAATCACAATCTTACAATTAGGACATCCAAAAGACACTAACATTTTATCATTCATAGGCGTCGACACACTTAGCATAGTATCAAGCAATACTAGTTCCAAATCCACTAACTTAACAAATTGCTTCGAAATAAAAGAGTGGGTTGCCCCCGGATCAAACAACGCGTAAGCAGCATGATCACAAAGAGAAATGGTACCTGTGACCACATTCGGCGCATTCTCAACTTCTCTGTGCGCCATGGCATAGACCCTTCCTTGCGCCGGTGGTCATCCTTGATTGGCAGGTGGGGGAGGTTCGGCTTGGTTTCCAGCTCGTGACGGTGGCAACCTGAGCAGTCCTGAAGGTTGCATCTGCGAACAATCGCGGATCTGATGTCCCAAGCTCCCACATTTAAAACATGCTCCAAATCTACTCAGCTGGGGATTCAGCTTTCCTATTGTCCGTCTAGCGGGTGGAATAAACCGCCTATTTCCTGTCATAGGTCTCTTCCCCATATGGCGGTTGCCTCTGTTCTGAGTAAATCGCGATCCAGAAGCGGTTGCTCTTTCCTGCTGATCCCGCTCTATAATCTGTGCCCGCTCATACATTTCTCCAAAGTCCTTAATGTTATGCGATAAAATCTGGCTTCAAAGATCCGGCTTCAAACCATCCCGGAACCTTCGAGCTTTGTCCCGTGGGTTCTCAACCATAGTCGATGCGAACTTAGCCAATGTTGCAAATTCTCTTTTGTACTGATCAACAGTCATAAGACCTTGGCCCAGTCGCATTCAATCCATTAACTTCCTCTCTTGGGCAACTTCTGGAAAGTACTTTCCATAAAAACTTTCGACAAACACTGCCCAATTCAATTCTGTACCCTCCGGAAATGCTCTACCCCTAGTGACTTTCCATCAATCATTCGCGCTACTTTGCAACTGATACGCCGCCAGCATCACTTTCTCTGTATCGGTGTACCCCAATACTTCAAATGCATTTTCTAATTCCTCTACCCAATCTGAGGCAGCTTTAGAGTCACCTTTGCCATTAAACTTCGGCGGCTTCATTTTCAGAAATTGCTCCACTAATTGGGGCATCTGTTTGGCTATCACTGGCTGGGCTTGCCCTTGCTGGGCTTGATTACCTTCATTACAAGCAATTAGGGTGGCCTCAGCTGCCTGAGCATAAGCTGCGGCCCTAACTTGAGCCTGTAATCCCATAACATGCTCTATCTCCCTTAGGGTGTCCATCACATCGTCAAGCCTTGGGTCTCTAGCCTCACGGGCTCCCTTGCTGGTCTAAGCTTGGGGTTCCTTTCCCCTTCTCCTACTTAGGGTTTGGATAATGTCCTCTAAACGGCGATCTCGAGCCTCTTGGCCTCCTGAAATCAACGGACCTTGGGATTCTATTCCTTTTCTTCTATTCATCCTCACCACTCGGCTATTCTACTACCTGCTATAATTTCACTAAGGAATTAAAGACTTAAACCAATCTATCCCAGTCTAAGTCCTAAACAAGTATCAAATAACACTCAAACAATCAACATGCGGCCTAACAATTATCCAATACATCACCCAAGGGATTCGTATACTCACATCGGGTTCTGCCGCACCTGCACTGCAAGGGTCAAACCAATAAACACGCTATCAACACACAACTATCAGGAGATGCATGTAACACATGAGGTCACCCTACTAGCTACCCATGGTCTTATCACTCCTTATAATTCCAGGCTTCGACTAGATTGGACCAAGTTGATCTTGCTTTGATACCAATTCAAAAGTAGATGTTATGCCCCGAACCCCGCAGCACGCAACATCCCTATTTTGGTCGATTGTGATGCAACGCTCTCAGGACGCGTCGCTGAACCAACACCTAATCAGAGATAAGACACATGCGGAAACAACGTATATAGTTACATATATACACCCGTACAAAATAAACACGTGAGACCAAGGCAGAACAACCATCACACAGGAATACATTTTGTATTACTATAGGAAAAAAATCCTTTTTACAATATCCATTTGTACAGCAAAAAGGGAACAAAATTAGTAACTAACAAAGATTAGGTCAAAAAGGTACTGTGGCTGGGGAAAGGTGGAGTCAACTACAGGGAAGATCACAGTCAAAAAGTTACTAACTTCCCTATAAATGTTAGGACCTAAGTTAGGGCTCCCAATCCGGATCTGATGATTCCGAGGACTCCCCTGCTGAACCCTCTTGAGGCTCAGACCCTTCGGAATCGATATCTGTTGTTGCTACCTCTTCGTCCTCAGTATTCGGGTCAAGCTCTGGGTCAAGATACAGTCCTAACTCATCATCGGGTCCTATCTCTACGTTTGAACCTACCTCTACTACCTTCCCGTGGTCTTCATCAGAATCTAGATCCATATCCTCTGGCTCGTCTTCTTCCTCGACATTTTGGTCTTGATCTTCAACTATTACCTGCGGCTCCTGTGGTTCCCCCTCCATAGGCTCATCCACACCATCTACATCATAGACATCCTGAGGGTTGATTATCTCACCATCAGCCATTCTTGGAATCATCAACCCATCTTGGTCAATTAGCACATCAAAGGTCCTAAGGGGTCACCCGAGGTTGTCGTCTGCGTCTCACAAGCACCAGGCCACGTACTCCTGGGTCTGATGAAAATACTCTCCTACGTTTATAAACACCACAGATCGATATCTCACATAAGATTCCCCATTCCCTGCGGGGTATGTACTGTTATACTGGTGTATCTGTACAGGTATTCTAAAAAGTGGCGGATTCGGCATTTTTATGGCTGAGGGTCTGAAAAGTTTCGCTTTACACAACCGTGACACGAATCTTAGTAAGTTTAACCCCTAAACCTAGGCTAGGCTAGCATGCAATCTCGTCACTGGAAACAAATATTTAAAACCATAATGCAACAACAATCAAACAATTCTCTGACCCTGTAGGTTAGATAGTTGGATATGTAATAGTCACGATACATACGTGGCACACATTATCACACGTATGCCAAGCACATGCTCGTGCACCGAGTCCCATGCCAATCATGCATGTTTATGCATGCAAATGTCATCGACATGTCACGTGCATTTTCCGGGCCACTGGCCCACACTGGCACACTGGCGATCGCCCAATTTATTATTTATTGCGACTCGAGTCAATAACATTCACGGCCCAGTGTGTCTAGCTTGCTTCAAAGTGCATGAGGCACAGCAACCGATCTGGCTCGGTGTTTCTAACCTGCTTCAAAGTGCATGAGGTGCAACACTGATCTCTTTACGAACCAGAGCCTGCTTCAAAGTGCATGAGGATGGTCGTCTTCCGGACGTACCGAGCATCGTCATGCTTCAAAGTGCATGAGGACGGCATCGACCCGAAGTTCACTACTCGAAGGTCCTTAGGTGATCACACAACTCATTATTATTTGAACCCAGCGTATGACGCTTCAGGGTATTTTAGGTGATCACATGTTCTTGGCATACACAATGCGTGTCCATGTCATGCAATGCAATGCACCACGAGCACCAATATAATTCAAACACTCAATATCAGAACACGTGCCTAATTGGCTCAATTGATACCGTATGGCCTAACGTGCGATTCACAAATCAACAATTAATTTCAAACCAATCATTGGCCAATCGCACTCCACATAATTCAGCCACACGACATGCGACATGGTAGTACGAAATCAATCACAATTAAGCACAAATTACGTATAACCATTCAACCCGGACATACTCGGTAATTTTCTAATGGGCTGGTCTGGGGTGTTCTAGCCAAATGGAAGGGTGAGGAGAGGGAGAGAGAAATCCAAGCTAGTCAAAAATAGCAGCCTAGGGGCATCACGTGTCACAAATCCGACGGTTTTGACCAAAATACCCCTAATCTAACGGTTCTAATTTGTCTCTATCCAAAAAGTAAAGGGTAAAAGGGTAATTGGGTCAATAATTGAGCTGATAAACCCTCCATAATTATCCTAAAATTTTTCCAAAAAAATTCGAACAAAAAATAGCCTAGGGGCAAAACCGTCATTTTTCTGGTCTCGGGGCAAAATTCCAATTTTCGCACATACGTGTTCCATATGTGCATGGCCAATATAATATGGCGTCGGATTCGCGAAATTCATTTTTTAAGCCCTCGAAAATTGACTATAAAGTTTCAGGAATAAAATAATATTATTTTTTCAATTTTGGTCAAAATTCCAATTTTGGTCAAAATTTTCCGATTTTTGGCCATAACGACTCCTGGTATGCGTGGCCACCCAAAAATGGCGTCGGCCTCAAAAAATAATCTCATTTGGCCTCGAAAAGCAACGCTGGCGTCCCGAGGGGCAAAATCGTAATTTTCACCTCAACCGAAATTCCAATTTTTACTCATACTAACTCCAAATGTGTGTGGCCAACGTAATTTGACGTCAGATTCCCAAAAATAGTCTCTTAAGCCTTCGAAAATCGACATCGAAATCCGGGCTCAATTCCGTGAACAAAACTCGCTAAACTTTCAATTTCAGGGTCTCTCACTAATGGGCAGCTGTTTAGAACATACGTGTATTGACCTAGGGTTATTCGAGTCACGATGGTCTCGATCATTGAGAGAATGAGAAATTATCACTAGTCCCAAAGGTCACGATTGTTCGATTCAAGTTCAGGACTAGTTGGCCACGTGTACTTTTTGTCTTGCAGAATCACCTGCATCCCTATTATACATCGTTGGCCTTGGCCAAACCCAATCCATTACTTTTTCCTAAGATCGGCCCACGTTGGCCCAAAATATTCCCTCAGTGTCTCTTGTGATCGGTGTCCGTTTCACGATAGAGACCCCGGTCCACGTACTGCTTCTTAATTAGCCATACCCTATTGGTTAGTATCCCGAGAGTGATCAGCTCTGGGCGAGACTTATTAAAATGAAATGCGAATTAATATCAGTTTTATTGATCCCGAAGTTACATCGAAATTCGAGCTGTTACATCTTTATCCCTAAAAAAACCCTAAAACTTTAACATAACACAATTCATTGAATGACCAAGCCATTAGGGCTTTTACTAGGGCTTAGGTGTTTTGATTGATTTTCATTTTAGAGACCATTTTAGGAGTGTTGTGTTTGATTGAAATTGATTGCGCATTTCCTTATTGATTGGTTGATTTCTCTCAATTAGAATGGTTAGAATTAGTGGATTAGACTTGCGAATTCGTGTGACACATTTAGACTCTTCATATCAGTTTAGATACTGAAAGGGCATTAGAGGTCTCGATATCGAGATCATTAGCGTAACCAAGTCCGCTTATCAATGTAATCTCTGGTTGGCAAAAATCGCGGTATTTCTCCCATACTTCGATTAGGTTTCTAGTCGACCAATAAGGACTAGTGGCGACTCCAAAGCAAAACTTAGGTTAAATAGAAAATGAACTAACAAATAACTATTGTCTCGTGAGATATGGTCTGGAAGAGACCTTCGTTTATCTAGTGATGGGATGTCTACGAGACGTTTGGACGAAATATCCGTTTCGAACCTTAGTAGCTCATTCAGAGACAATTTCCTCATTCGTGACAAACAAAAGTACCTCCAAAGGCGTACAAAAGCGCGGCGCGACGGCTAGACAAGGAGTTTGTTGTAAAAGATATCAAATTTGAGGTTGAGTAGCGTGCTGTGATGCTTAAGGGTGTGGAAGACCTTGCGGATGCTGTGAAAGTCACTAGGGGCTTGAAGGGCTGTAATGTGGTAATTGAGTAAAGCTTTGGTGTACCAAAGGTGACAAGGGATGGTGTTACCGTGCCAAGAAGTGCTGAGTTCAAGGATCAAAGTAAAAATACGGATGCTAGTCTTGTAAAGCAAGTGAAGGAGAGCTGGAACCGAAGGCAGCTGGTGAACTTGGATTGGCTCTTGAAATTGAGAATAGAGGAAGCCCTAAAAAGGTTGCTCAGTTGGAGTTTGATCATATGAAAGTTGTAGAGAGTGAGGGTAGAGCTGAGCTCGCTAAGAAAGTTGGGGAAGTCACTTTGTGAAGAAGGGAAGGAGTGCCCTGAAGAAAGTCTAGTTGAGGAGAAGAGGGAACACATAGACGAGACCTTTCAAGATCATTGAAAGATTTCAAATGGCGAGATGAGTGGGAGTAAAGATGAGGAAGTGAAACTAAATCTAACAGTGCAATTGTTAAGGATCGAGAGATTTTGAAAGGGGAAATGAAAGTTGGGGAGGTCACTTGGAGTCTGCAAAGGAAGTTGTTCATTATAGGGTTCTTGGGAAGCACTTACACGATGAGGAACCTCCAAAACAAGACGAGGGTATTAATTTTGAACTCAAAGAAGAAGGTCCAGAATCACAGGAGTTAAAACTAGGAGAAGGTAGGATTCATCTACAAACCATTCAAGCCGAGCCTGTGTTGCCTGAAGATAAAATCGGCTTGGTTGGAGAAAAGGCTTGTACATAGCTTCAAGGACAAAGGCAAGAGTGTTGCTTTTATGCCAATTGAAGTCGTTAAAGCTGCTGAAGAACTTGTGTGGGTTGAAAGAGAATATAGAGATGTTGTGAGTAATAGGGACATGGACATGGAAGGGCCGAGCACTAGAGGTTTCAAGTTGTTCTTGAGCTCTTTTGTTAGGAAGGCAGAAAATTAAAATAAGATAATCCGGGCAAAGCCTAAGAAGCTCCGGTGTATCAAGGATCTCTCAGCAATGGAAACGACTCTCTTTGCTGGTCTCAAGCGGTACATGGCAATTGAAATGGTGAGCTCATCCAAGGATCGAATCTTAGCGTATTAGAGGAAAGCATTAAATGCTCAATGGATTGGACAGACAACTGGGTTTTAACAAACAGTTGTTGGGAAGGTAGACAAAGCATCATAATGATGTCAAGTCCCCTTCACAGAGTGTTGGATCTCATGATTAGGGGGCAAGTTATGGCTTCGATAAGAAATGAGCGACGAGAGAGAAACATGGTGGTAGCTCATATAGTAGCGGTAGCCAAAAGTAGTTTTGTCAAATGTTGATGGGTGGAAGTTGAACTGAATTTGTCGAGTTGCTCATTGGGAAGATAGTTTCAGAACCATTGTATGAACTTACAAGGAAATTCCGCGAGATGAGAGAGGAATCTTGGGCATGTTTTGAAGAGAGTATCCAGGATTTAATGGTTAATAAAGCTAAGCATCAACAACTATTGGCTTTTCGAGAAGCGCTGCAGATCACACTAGAAATAACTATTGAGATGCTATCGTAATGCCATCAAGCTCAACTGGAGATATTGGAATTTGGTTTGCTAGGCTATCTTCAACTTTCATCTACTCTTCCATTGTTCAATTTGATTTAGATTTTCTAAACTTAAGATGCAGAAATGTTTCTTATTGGAATGCTATACCTGTTAATGGGTGTGACTGCAAGGTTCGTGTGAAGAAGGGCTTTTGCAGTGATTGTATGTGCTTAATCTGCTCTAAGTTTAACATGAACACTTGTAGTTGGGCTGATTGTGATGTTTGTCTTCATTGGTATCATGTAGAGTGTGTCATAAGGGAATCTTATATTAGGAATGGACATAGTGCAACTGGCACCCAAGGAATGACAGAGATGCAATTTCATTGTGTTGCTTACAATCATCCTTTTGAGATGTTTGGACTTGTCAAAGATGTTACTCAAAATTTTGCAAGGGTATGGAACGTTGAGAATTTTTACAGAGAGCTCGAATATGTTAAGAGAATTTTCCATACGAGCATGGACTTAAGAGGGAAACGATCATATGAAGTTGTCGATGGGGTGAGATTAGCAACTAAAGCTAACCATTATGAAGTATACAATTACATGATGACCATCCTGAATGAATCTGATTCAGCTAAATATGATAAAACTCTGGATTGGTTATGGTGTGTGACATCTCTAGGTTCATCACTGAGCTTGTAGTAAGACTTGCATCAGCACATCAGTACTCCCAAGAGAATTGATTGTCCTGATCCTCTAGGTCCTACAAGCCATGATTGACATTTAGCAATATGTCATGGCTACCCAAATAGTGTGAATACTTTAAAAACATGATAAACTTGTCAGCTTTGGCTACAGTGTAATTCAATCCATCTATCTTATTATGTCCCGATTGAACAAAGACCATGGAATATTTGTCAAGCCACCAATTCAATCATATGCACAAAACTAATTGACATACATATTACATGAGACATGAACAGTTTATTCTCGGTTACAATCCAGGCCGAGGATTTTAATGCAATGTCAAGATTAGATTGCATAGGACATCATTATTGTATCTTGCGTATAACAAGGAGACAGATTTCATTTTGCGCATACGTGTAACTTCGTATGTGAACGAACTGTGGTCATCAAGTATAGAGACGGATTAACGAACCGACAATATGTGCATCTATGAATAATAGCCATCCAACAAACAAGTCAACACTGTGCCTCAGGTGTAAGGATTATTTACACAAGATCAGAGCATGAACGATTAGGCATTGACCACGCTAAAAGCTTCCATGTTGCTAATCGTTATATGCGTGTCACGTTCAGTGAACTTGTTTGGTACAAGCACCTGTATTCTAACTCAGCATCATAATACCCAATGACTCGTGACTCGTCATTCCCTTAAGTTTCCAACACTTAATGGTGATGCCAAGAATACACTGGTCTTAACAGGATCATTGATATCCACTCAATGATCCATCGACTGGGAACAATTTAAAGATTCAGTTTAGCTGTGAATCTGTCACATATATTCTCAATGTCTCAAGAATAGGTTCGATCACAACTGATCTTATGAAATCATTCATATATTTAAATATTTGGACAAATGAATGAATACATCCTTGTCATTAAACAAATAATGAAATTGAAAATACAACTTAAATTCCTAACATGTAACTATTACATCCTGACTTTAGGGCATACACCTAACAACAATGACATGGGATTCTCTCTATTTGATTAGGGCTGTTGATTTGTGCTTCCATCTTTACATTAGTGAAAGCTTCTTTTTCATATTTTGCTGAAAACCCCCATGTCGACCATATCCTAAATAGCATGAGAATTTTGTTTGGATCCCGAAATTTCTATGATTTTTGTCCTCTTTGGTTAGAACGTTGAATCGCTGTGAACATTTGACAATGTGAGTCATGTTTAATAGTATTTGCTCAGAATTACCTTCCATAGCATGCTTCTACGTCCGAAGCTCTTCAATTTAGTCCTCTCAAAGCGAGTCCATCTGATCTTGCGTTGTATTTGTTCATCTTCTTCTCCACCTTAGTCGTTTCGTTCTTTTACAATCTATTTTATTCGCGTTTTATGAGTACGACATGAGTAGCCAATACCTTGTTGCTTGTATAGCACTTGTTTGTTCGTCTAGTACGTGAGCTAAGGTTAGGTCATCACGCATTGTACGTCCTATATAGGTTTTCAACTTTATAACCGATTCTTTTTACTCAAGCAGTTACCCTTGGTTCTATGGCCTAAAACAAGTAAATTGAGGCAAAGTAGGTCGATTATCTTAACTTTAACTTTGGGAAGGCTTTAAATTGGTGCTAAGATATGATATGGTATTAACCAGCCATCAATAATAAATGCGAAAATTGTTCGATCCATCCAATCCTCTCTTTCATCTATCTTCATCAGGTCTGGATACTCTGCTGTGGCATCCAACTTCGTAGAGCTTCCTTAATGGTTATCCTGACCGTGTCAAGAGATCCAGAGATCGAGAGAGAGAGAGGGTAACTGTGACATTTCGAAATTTCGCTCATTTGGGATTTATGAAATGAATTATTTTGTTAATGTACTTGTAGCTAGTTTTTACCCGGAACTGATCATTCCTGGGATACTAACCATTAGGGAAAGGCTAATTAGGGATTTAAATTCGTACGACTAAAAGAAAATTTGATCGTGAATTGATTTTCAACCATGAAATCGTACGACTAGAGTCCGGTAAGTCACAATCTAACCCTCACCTAGGACATCGGGTATTATCGGACTCGTTTAGACGCGGTTTAGTCGGTTTTAGGAGTTGATTGAGGTAATTATAGGTAGATTAGAGGAGAGCTTGATCTTTCATTGTGTTCTTGGATATCCTTGTGGCTATTGGATGGTAGTTTGAGCATTGTGGAGTGAATTTTATGGGTTGAAATTGGGTGGATATCAACTAAGGCTTGGATCTTTGAAATTGGAGGTGAATTTATGATTCGCGGTTATTATACCCTCCCGGTTTACTATTTTTGTCGAGATTTTTGAAGGCCGAATCAGGGGTGGTGTCCTTCACAAAAGTTTTTCCTCACATCCTTAAGTATAACATATTTTAAATTTGGAATTTTTGGAGGTCATTTGGATCACATGAAAACCCATTTTCAGACCGTGTTGAAAATGCCCGGAATACTATTCATCCCAACCTTCTTGTCTTTCCAAATTTTTATAAAATTTTCCAGAGCTATTTTCAATAAACTTCCTTTACAAAAGTTTTTGACGACTTTCTTTTCTATGACATATAAAAATTTCAAGACTTTTCAAGGTGATTTGGGTATTGAAAGAAATATATTTTGAGGACAAAATGGTCTATTAGAGCGAACTGGTTTTTGGTCTGACTTCGAGGGACAAAAAGGCATGGTTGCAGATTGAACCGGATTTCGTGTTCTTCATAAGAAATGTTTATTAAGATGTTTTTTTTATGATATATACAAAATTTAGAATTTTTGGAGTTCGTTTACTATTTATTTTGATGGGATTTCGGTCACTGTGTAAGCTGCCCAATTTTACCCCTATTCTTTGGATGTTTATTTTTATGAGCGAAATAATGGGGGTGTCGAGGTTGAATAGTTGCTGCCTCGTGACCAGAATTTAGGCTTGAATGTGTGTTATATGAGTTGATTTGAGGATGAAATGAGGATGTTTCGAGGCTGGAGTGGGGCTAAATAGAGTGTCAGATGTTGTGGTATGGAATTGACGAGCTTAGGGCTCAATTTAAGGACAAATGGTGTCAGTTTGGTGTGTGGTAGTATGGCTGGATTGTGGTGTTTAATATGCTTGGAAATGTCGAAATTATGCCTATGAACGTGGCTGTGTTTGTCGGCCCATGAGTGGCCTTGTGTGTTTATTGAACCGTGATTTGATGGATTGAAATGTGCTTGATTATGTGCACGCGTGGGCCGGACTGAATTACTTGTTAAATGGCCATGTAAAATGCTTAGCGAGCATGAATTGTGTGTGGATTGATGCGTGCACAGGCCACGTGTGATTGGCCAATTGAATGTAGCAAATGATTGTTGAGCATGTGCATGAATAAGAGAGTGAATGTGGTATGGCATGTGCGATTGTGGGAAATTGTGCCGTCCTGAGGTGTGTACTTCAATGCGGGACGATGCCCCGTATTACCGAAAGACTGCCAGCCTGAGGTGTGTACTTCAACGCGGGTTGTGCAATAGGTGGTAGATGTTGAGCCTGAGGTGTGTACTGTAACGCGGGCAAGAGATATGGCCTGGGTGTGTACGGTAACGCGGGCTAAGGAGTGTTGTGAAAATGAGATGGTTGTTTATGCCGTAGGTGGTAGATGTTGAGCTTGAGGCATGTACGGTAATGTGGGCAAGAGACATGGCCTGAGGTGTGTACTGTAACGCGGGCCCTGGAGTGTTGTAATGAGTTGGTCGCAGTGGATCTAAGGCGTGTACTATAACGTGGGTCACTGGCGAGAGTTGTGGAAAAAGATGTGATCAAACGAGAACAAATGCATGAAATGTCATTAGAACATGCATGTCAGTGGAATAGTGCTATTGTAAGACTAATGTGCAAGTTGTGTGTATTGAGAATCAGGTGAGTACGATTGTGTGGACGTTGTCTGTGTGTACTTGTTTCGGTGTCTGGACTTGTCTGGAATACATGGTAGCCTAGATAAGGGTTAGGTTGTGTACTTATTGAGAAGTGTCTCATGGTTATATCAACCAAACCATTTCAGATCAATCGCCCCAGCCGTGAACCTTCTGCAGCCACCGCTACCGCGTATTTGGGATTGTTATGCATACTTATCATGATGTAGTAGAATTCCCGATCGAGTTGAGCCGATTTGGAGTCATCGGATGAAGCTATGCCTGATGAGGATTCGGACGAGGATTCCGAAGGAAGTGAGTCAGAGCGGACGCCATCTAGAGGGCGTAGGGATTAGTAGAGCTGAGGAAGAGTCTGGAAGTATCCCATTTTGGTGTAGCGTTACCCAGGCTACTAATCTTTTATGATATCGGTGGTTTACAGTTTAGTAGTTCAATATGTATATTTTGCTTTGTGGTTTCAGAATTGGCGGTTGTGGCATAAGTTTGTGTTGTAAATTGATATTGTACTTAAATTGAGGTATAGTATATGATTTAGTGGTTTGGAAATTTATTCTCCCTAGCACCCCAGGTAAATTATGTATTTGGGTGTTTGATGTTTCTGCCGCGATTAAACTATGATGGGTTCGTTTGGGTCGGCGACGTTTCCTAGAATGTCGCACTATTTCGACCGAAGAGGGATGTCGCGTGTTCGAGGGGTTTGGGGCATGACAGTAACAATCTTTTATCGGATACCAGTCGAGAGAGAAGTAACAATGTTTTATTCGAAATCAATAATACATGTGGTATGTAGTTTAGTTGCGTATAAAGTAACCACTTATGGAAATAAGATTAATCTCATAACTCTCATAATTCAATTATTTTCTGAACTTATGATAGATTCATTTCGTTGCTGTCGTACCAAAACTGCGCCTGGAGGTAGTCAACAACCTTCTTGTCCACTTGGAAGGCCTTGGTAAGAACATCAGCAGAAATGGGTGGCTTCGCTCCAAAGACAGCATTAGCAATGGTAATAACTCCTGGGTTCTGGCTGCTAAGACCGGAAAAGGGCATCACATACGTGTTTCCGATATTCAACTGGAAGTGAATGAGACCAATAGGGAACACAAAAACGTCCCCCTTGTACAGGACTTTGGGGAAGAGTGTGCTGTTTAATTGGTTGGACGTGACAAAGCCAACAAGTAGCTTACCCTCCACCACGACCAAAACCTCGGTTTAGGCCACCGGGAGCGAAGTCAATGCGAGCCATGGATATTCCAAGAGTGTTGAGTCCTGGAAATTGGTCGACAAAAGCTCGTGTGACTTTTGATCGGAGTGGATTCGATGTGTTTCCAGGAGTTCTGAACCCCATAAAGAGGAAATCATCAGCTGTGATTTCTTTTGGGTCCTTGCAGAACTTTCCATTCACAAATACTGCATAAGAAAAAAAATTGGTGTTTCATTTCGGCAACATAAGCCAGATATGAAATACATGACTAATGCTAGAATGGAGGAACCAACCTCCAGATTCCATATCATTGGTTCCCACGCATATGTCCTGAAGAGGACTCGGGTCGTAAGCTAAAGCAGCGGCAGTTGCTAAAGCTAAGATGAGAAAGCTAATGGGAAGAAACTTCATTGTGGTTGTGAACAGGACATGGGGCCTTGATCCCAAGTTCTAATCCTTGCACAGACTAGTATTGCTTGAGGGAGGAGTGAGGACTTGCATGGCAACATGCTCTCTCTTCATAGATGAAAATGTTTGACCCAGTATTTAGTTTGTCAGCAGGTTTTCGTGCAGATTACTACCAAGTCTTCTGAGGTTTTATCTATTTTCCCCTTCTCACCCTATAGCAACTACGAGGACTTGGCGATTTGTTTCATGTCCTCTCCTCCAGCTTAAAGAATGCATATCACCGGATATTGAAATGGTCTTTGATGAATTTTTGAATACTGGTACGGTTTCTTCTTTGTTTCTTTTACAACTCTTTTACCGCTCAAAGAAGATTATCAAGTAATGAGCATATCTTGTGCAGGGTTTAATATCTGATAAAGACTGAATGTCACGCCCCGCACCCTATGAGCGCGCGATCATTCCTCGATGGTCGAACATTGAATGCGACGTCCCAGATACGTCGCCGACCCAATCCAAACATCAGAGATTAAGCATGCGCGGAAGCAGATAGGAACAACACGGACAATTAATAATGACAGGGGGATAGCGATAGCCTGAAACAATAACTGCAATTCATACACACGACAAACACATACGACGTCCACAAAGACAATCCCTAAGTTAAACCATAACAGCAGAACCACAAATCTCGAAGGGGGGGAGGCAATTGTCGCAAACTTAACTCCTCTACAAAAAGGGAAAACTCAAAATGCCAGGTACTTGACCCGTCTTTGATCTCCGAGATACCCTTGCTGCGTCTCCGATCACTCATGGTTGCGGATCTGAAATGGTTATATAATAACCGTGAGAATGAGTCTCAATAAACAACCCCCTAAACCCCACATAGGCCAATGCGTACCCAGATAAGTCGTACATGTAATCAAACCGATAATATATATAATTCACATCAATGGACTTATCGCGCCATCCAATCACTTACCCACACTGCACATTAGTTAATCAGAATAATGCAATAATATCCCGGTAATATGACAGAATCGTTCAAGTACCATCTACACTCGCACTCAATCAAACCAACCAATTCAATCAGTCAATTCAATCACATGCTCAACCAGCCAATTCAGTCACATGCTTGATCAGCCAACTCCAATCACACGCTCAACCAACCAATTCAGTCACACCCTCAACCAGTCAATTCAGTCACAAACTCAACCAGCCAATTCAGTCACACGCTCAACCAGTCAATTCAGTCACACGCTCAACCAATCAATTTAGTCACACGCTCAACCAGCCAATTCAGTCACATGCTTAACCAGTCAATTCAGTCACACGCTCGACCAGCCAATTCCAATCACACTCAAATCGCATGCGTGACCGAACATCTTTCTCACGACCCGCGCCACTGCGCCTCAGGTCCATTCTCATTGGCTTACAAGCCACACAATTCGATCAATTCCAATGGCCGCCGTCAACACGTCCTAAGCCATACCATTCAATCAATTCTAGTGGCCACCGTCAACACGTCCCAAGCCACACTATTTAATCAATTTCAGTGGCCGCCGTCAACACGTCCCAAGCCACACAATTCAATCAATTCCAACGACCGACGTAAACACGTCCCGGTCTATTCACACCTTTAACGGGCCACCATCAACACGTCTCAAGCCCGCATCCAATTGGCACATCGGCCATTCATGCCTTCATATAGACTACCGTCAACACGTCCCAAGTCCGTAGCCTTTCGATCGATCCGGGCTTAAAATCGACAGGCATGCACACGCCATTCAATTCAATCACATTCACGCCAAATTGCATCAAACAGCTCAAACTCACAAATTCAGTCCAATCCACAAATCGCCACTTTAACTACAAACCCGACGTTCAAGTCGGTCACACACGATTTTCCCCAAATCAAGCATACTATCTAATCCAATTTAAATTGCACAATTAAATCACAATATCACTAAATTAATGCACGCTCTAGCCGTTCTAACCCGAGACTAGTCAATGAAATACCCAAAAGACTAAGTAGGGTCTAGGAAATCGCTTACCAAGTTTTGGTTCGGGAAAAGTCGGCTTGGGTCCAAAATGGCCCGGGTGAACAGTTCGGACTAGGCGTGAGTGTGGGCCACACGGGCGCGCTGACCGGCCAAAGCGAGCACAATGGCCGATCGGCGCACCTGGTGCACGGGCGCGGCGAAGGTGCGGCGTGCCAGGGGCGCACGGGCGAGCGGATGGGCAACGCGCCCGGGCGATGGGCACGAGCACGGGCGCGGGCGCGCGACTTGTCGCGCGGGTAATGATCCGGCCACGGCCCGAGGCGTCTTGACCACGAGCTAAGCTGGCTGGTTGGTGGGGTTGGCTGACCAGCTGGTTGGCCGGCCGGCGAGCTAGCTAGCCGGTGACAGTGACAGCGACGGCGACGCCACGGCAGCGGGCAGCAGCTGGTCGGTGGGCTGGGCGAGCTTGGGTGAGCTGGCCGGCGAGCTGGCTGGCTAGCCGGCGACGGGGCAAGGCCGGACGAGCCGACGACGGCGATCGGCAGTAAGCTCGACGAGAGGGGGGTCATTCGGGCGGTGAGGTGAGAGGGAGAGGGAAAAGGAGAGGGAGAGAGAAGGCTGAGGCGGTGGCTTGACGAGCCAGCGAGGGCGAGCTAGCCGGCGGGCGGCGACGGCGAGACGGCCGGTGGATGGCGACGACGAGCTGGTTGGGCTCGGTGGTGACGCAGCTGGACGAGGCGACTGATCGGGAGGGAGAAGGAGGGGAGTAAGGGGGGAGGGGTGGCGGCTGCTGAGGGCGGCGGCGACGGGGCTGAGGCGGCGACCGGACGGCGCGCCGGCGGGCTGGGCAAGCGCCGGGCGCGCCGGGCAGCGGCGACGAGCTTGCTGCCGCGGGCGTGAGGGAGGAGGAAGGGGCGGCCGGGGCGGCTGGCGGGCGACGCGACGGCGGCGGAGCTGGTCGGGCGGCGCGGCACGGCGGTCGGGCTGGCGACGGCGGCGTGCGACGGCCAGGCGAGCTCGAGCGACGGTCAGCGGGCAGAACGAGAACCAGATGCGGCCAACCAAAGGAGAAGAAGAAGAAGAAGAAGAAGAAGAAGAGAAAAGGAAAAAGGAGGGGAGAGGAGAGAGAGAGAGAGGTGACAGGAGGGGGGTGGGTGTCTGCATGGCAAAGAGAGAGGGGACGTGCATGGGGGGTAGCGTGCACGGCAGAGAGAGAGAGAGAAGGAAGAGAGAGAGGGAGGGAGAGAGAGACGCGCGGGAAAGGACAGCTCGGCAGAGGAGAGAGGAGAGAGAAAGAGAGAGAAAAGAGAAAGAAAAAGACTTAATTTTATTTTGAGCGCGATCCAACAGATATGGTTTAAACTAAAAATCGATCTAACGGTCCCAATTCAAATTCGGAAAATGACCTAACAATCCACGAAAAATCCCAATAATAATATAGGGCAAAAAGGCCGAAATAAAATAACCCAACACACACTACGAGGGAGGTCTACTAGTCCAAATCCGCATCCGGTCAAAAATTCATTTTCTCATTATTCCTGATAATTTCAACACTGGCCACAATAATATCGACACTGTTCAATTTATTTCGCTCCGGAACTCCCGAAAATCGACTGGCAAGTTTAGGGTCTAAATAACGGCCAAATTCGATCGAGTGTGATTCTAGCGAAATCTCAAAATTTAAAACAATAACCGGGAGTGATCAGTTCCCGGGCGAGATTTTACTACAAGCACACTGACGAATTACACGTTTATTAAATCCCAAAATTGAGTCAAAATCCGGGATGTCACACTGAAAATATCTAGAAATGCACTCTGTTGTCGCACAAAAGTTGATGAGCTTAGTATTTAGATATGATAAGTTCATCGCTGATGATTTGATCATTTAATACAATTTTTCTTATTTGTCATCATAATACTTTTAATAGATTTTCTTTTTCCCGAGCTAGGTTCGTGGGTGGTAGGAAATAAGATCCTGTTCTTTTCCCAAGCTGCCACTTGTCAGCAGCCTAATGAAAAGAAGGTTTTAGTTCCACTTTCTTCATAAGACATGACTTATTTAACGATTAAAGGTGCGATTATATGGAGATATAGTTTATTGGGAAAGTTACCCTGCATATTACCAAGTCTTCAGAGTAGAATCTATTTCCCGCTTCTCAAGTCCAAGTATGAACCGTTCCGCAATAACTGCGATGACTTGGTGATTCGTTTGATTTCCTCTCCCTCCAGCTCGAAGAAGGCACGTTGTCCGATATGGAAGTGGTCTGTGATAACTTTTACGTCCTTGTACCGTTTTTTCTTCACTTTTCTTGTAAAAAAAGGCAAACTCTCCAGCATCATCAATGCAGCCTGATCAAGTAAAGACCATTTCTTCTGCGACAATGGGATATCTTGAAAAGAACGAATTGGTTATCTAGATTGCAAAAGGAGAACAATATCCATATCCATCTTCATCCCGAAAATACTCTTGTCATCAATGTCCCCCATCTTTGTTACCCAATACCAAACTTCTTAACATTTACTTGGTTGCATTGCACTCTTTCGGTGCACCAAAATGGATAAAATAATCATTCTTGCATAAACGATAAGCTCATTACCGCGATATGACCATTTAATGTCATTGGTGCCTTTTTTCCTTTTTATTTTTTTCTGTTTTCCCGAGCATGATTCGCGGATTGTAGGTAATAAGAGACTGTTCTTGTCCCAAGCTACCACTTCTCTGCATCCTAATGAAAAGAAAGTCATAGATCGACTTTGTTTATGAGCATTTAATCCGTTGGCCATCAACGAGACCTGGTAATGACTGGCGGAGGGAGAAAGGAAAAAAGAAAAAAAAAAAGAAAAGAGAAAAGGAGGAGGTCGTCTCGAAAATATATTATATTATTGCATGTTAGTTGGATGTTGGGCGTGTTACACAACTTAACATATTCTCCACTTGCCAGTATTTCGTTATCATGTTCCGCTTGTCTGGAAGTTACCTGGGGCCTTCCTTCATCAGTTGAAAAATACCATTCAGACTAAGCACCAAATACGGGGCTAAGTTTGAGGAAATATTTGGTGAAAGTCTTAGAAGGCGAGGAGGTCGTCTCGGAAATATATTATATGATTGCGTGCTCTATAGACGTTGGACGTGTTGGACAACTTAATATATCTTCCACTTGCCATTACTTTGTTATTGTGTTCCACTTGCCTGGAAGTCACCCATGGCCTTCCTTCATAACATTTCTTTTTCATTTTTTTTCTCTTCTTCCTCCTGCAAGTCTTCCATGGCTGTTGGCCGGCATTCAGGCGTCTTCTTGGCAACCTGTTCAGACCTGGCCGTCCATGGCTATCGGCAACAAATGAGCCGTCATTGCATATGGCCATGGCTTGAGCTGATCTTCGTTCATCACGAACTCCTCCATGAGCTGGTAGTTGTTAATCCGCTATCACTTCAATAGCCAGAGAGGTTGCACTTGGTCAACAGCGTAATAGTCGGGCCTCACAGCGGCCTCCAGCCCCTTCCGCTTCTGCTGCTTTCGGCCTGACATTTGAGGTAGTGCCGCCGGCTCAAACTTCTTTTTGTCGGAGCCGTACTACCTGTGGTCACCGGACTAGCAATTCATGGTTTTCTTGTCAGAGCTATACCATGGCTCTTTGGGGGGCTAAATCAAGTTATTGAGAAAGAGATCGAAGAGCTTTGGGATTAAGTTAAATATATGCTTTTAAGTGTAAAGAGAGAGACACTGGCTCATTTGGTGCCGGTGGCCATGGACGGCTATTTGAAGAGTGGGCCAAGGTGACGCTTGAACGCCAATGGTCATGTAAGACGGCCAAATTTGGACGTGAGCTTGAGACCTGCAACTTCCCTCCAAGAATGAAGAAGATGAACAATGAAAAGATGGGAAAAAAAAGGAAATGACTGTGGACAAAATGCCCCTACTCGTGCTACCGGAATAAGCATGTACTTGCCGACCGGGGAGCTTAATCTCTTGTTTGAGACCAAATGGCCACTTTAGAGCCATATTTGAAATTAAATGGTTAGACCAAGTTGAATCACATGACGATTTCGATCAGACTCATGGCCATCTTCATGATATGTCTAAGTTTGATCGTAGATGGAAAATGAGTGCAGGAAAGATTTTTCTTCTGGCCATACTAAAGAAAAAGTAATCTGCAGAATTGAGTATGTCGGTTAAAAAATGAGAAATGTCGTCTGCAGTAATTTATCAAACTTGAATTTGATACTCTTAGGAAATTGACATATTGTGGTGAACTTCTCCTTTCAAGATAATGACGGAAACAAAGCTGCTCTTTTTTCCTTTTGGCCACCTAAGGGACGGATGTATTAACAATCACCCTGATGATTTCTTTAAATAGTCTCTGTACTCAATCACAAGACTGTTTTAAATCAGACTATTTAATAGGGTTGGACATTCTTTGCATGATACCCTTTTTGGAGTACAAATTCCGTTGATGTGGGAAGCAATATTTAATATTAGATAACATGCTTTCCAGTTCCGAATTGTACATAGTTTAATGTTATTGCACACTGATTTTCCATTGATAGACATTTAGTTGAGGAATGAGTCCAATTATCCTGATCGTGTCATGAGAGAGAGAGAGAAGGGGGGGGGGGAGGGGGTGTTGTAACAATCTTTTATTGGATACCAGTCAAGAGAGAGGTAACAATGTTTTATTCGAAATCAATAATACATGTGGTATGTAGTTTAGTTGTGTATAAAGTAACCACTTATGGAAATAAGATTAATCTCGTAACTCTCATAATTCAATTATTTTCTGTAACTTATGATGGATTCATTTAGTTGTTGTCGTACCAAAACTGCGCCTGGAGGTAGTCAACAACCTTCTTGTCCACTTGGAAGGCCTTGGTAAGAACATCAGCAGAAATGGGTGGCTTCGCTCCAAAGACAGCATTAGCAATGGTAATGACTCCTGGGTTCTGGCTGCTAAGACCGGAAAAGGCCAGCGCATACGTGTTTCCGATATTCAACTGGAAGTGAATGAGACCAATAGGGAACACAAACACGTCCCCCTTGTACAGGACTTTGGTGAAGAGTGTGTTATTTAATTGGTTGGACGTGACAAAGCCAACAAGTAGCGTACCCTCCACCACGACCAGAACCTCGGTGCCACGAGGGTGAGTGTGGGGAGGATTTAGGCCACCGGGAGCAAAGTCAATGCGAGCCATGGATATTCCAAGAGTGTTGAGTCCTGGAAATTGGTCGACAAAAGCCTGTGTGACTTTTGATCCAAGTGGATTCGATGTGTTTCCGGGAGTTCTGAACCCCATAAAGAGGAAATCATCAGCTGTGGTTTCTTTTGGGTCCTTGCAGAACTTTCCATTCACAAATACTGCAAAAGAAAAAAAATTGGTGTTTCAGTTTCGACATCATAAGCCAGATATGAAAGACATTACTAATGCAAGAATTGAGGAACCAACCTCCAGATTCCATATCATTGGTTCCCACGCATATGTCCTGAAGAGGACTCGGGTCGTAAGCTAAAGCAGCGGCAGTTGCTAAAGCCAAGATGAGAAAGCTAATGGGAAGAAACTTCATTGTGGTTGTGAACGGGAGTTGGGGCCTTGATCGCAAGTTCTAATCCTTGCACAGACTATTATTGCTTGACGGAGGAGTGCGGACTTGCATGGCAACATGCTCTCTCTTTATAGATGAAAATGTTTGACCCGGTATATAGTTTGTCAGCAGGTTTTCATGTAGATTACCAAGTCTCCAGAGGTTTTATCCATTTTCCCCTTCTCTTCCTATAACAACTACGAGGACTTGGCGATTTGTTTCATTTCCTCTCCTCCAGCTTAAAGAATGCGAATCACCTAATATTGAAATGGTCTTTGATGTATTTTTGAATCCTCGTACCGTTTCTTCTTTGTTCCTTTTACAACTCTTTTACCGCTCAAAGAAGATTACCAAGTAAAGAGCATACCTAGTGCAGGGTTTAATATCTTACAAAGACTGAAAATATCTAGAAATGCACTTTGTTATCTCACAAAAGTTGATGAGCTTAGTATTTTAGATATGATAAGCTCATCGCTGATGATTCACTCATTTAATACAATTTTTCTTATTTGTCATATGATACTTTTATTAGATTTTCTTTTTCCCGAGCTAGGTTCGTGGGTGGTAGGAATAAGATCCTGTTCTTCTCCCAAGCTGCCACTTGTCAACAGCCTAATGATTAAAGATGCGATTATATGGAGATATAGTTTAATCAGGAAGTTACCCTGCATATTACCAAGTCTTCAAAGTTGAATCTATTTCCCGCTTCTCAAGTCCAAGGATGAACTGTTCCACAACAACTGTGAGGACTTGGTGATTCGTTTGATTTCCTCTCCCTCCAGCTTGAAGAAGGCACGTTGTCTGATATGGAAGTGGTCTTCGACAACTTTTACATCCTTGTACTGTTTTTTCTTCACTTTTCTTGTGAAAAAAGGTAGACTCTGCAGCATCATCAATGTAAAAGGATCAAGTAAAGACAATTTCTCCTGCAAAAATCGGATATCTCAACAAGATTGAACTGGTCATCTAGATTGCAAAAGGAGAACAATATCCATATCCATCTTCATCCTGAAAATACTCGTCATCGATGTCCCCCATCTTTGTTACCCAATACCAAACTTCTCAACATTTACTTGGTTGCATTCACTCTTTCATTGCACCAAAATGGTTAGAATAAGCATTCCTGCATAAACTATAAACTCATTACTGCGGTTTGACCATTTAATTTTTCTGTTTTCCCAAGCATGGTTCGCAGATTGTAGGTAATAAGAGACTGTTCTTATCCCAAGCTGCCACTTCTCTGCATCCTAATGAAAAGAAAGTCATAGATCGACTTTGTTTATGAGCATTTAATGAAACTTCAGTGGCTTCCAGAGCTTATAAGGCATGACTTTGTTGGGGATTAAGGGTGCAATTATTTCTTTCCTGGGCTGTTCGCCATAATATAAAAACGGTACCTTGTTCTGAAACTAAGATGGAGCAGTGGTAACTGACTCTAATGGTTTTTTTTTTGGTAAGGAGAACAAACAGACTCTAATGGTTTTTTGTCGTAGTAAGTGCGAAGAAACCTGAACCAGAGTACTGTAAGTAAAGCATCCCATGAGTTCTAGTGGGCTTCCATTGATAAGCCCACTTATACCTCTGTTCACTCTCATCTTCACTTTATATATCAGAAAAAGCGGAAACATGTGAAGCATCCGTGAACTCATATACCTCTAGTGCCCATTTGTATTCCGATTGAAGCTGTAATGTTGATAGCATCGAGATAGGGCGATGCTGAACGTATCTCATTCCAGCTTTTGATCGTGTCCTGAAAACACGCATGCACGAGTTCGAGCGTGGGTTCAATTCGCACTCCATGGTTTGAGAAATACCATGCGACGGTCAATCTTGAGGAAAACAAATTCAGCTGACTTTGAGAGCAGGTTTAGATTGGCCTTCAACCAGGCATTTCAATCCTCAAATGTCAATGAAAGGCCACTGTAGCAAATACATTTCATTTCTTTCGTACTCCTTATGAAGTGCTTGAATCATAAGAGCTCCCACCGAATTCCTCTGGAAACAGTATTCACAGATAGGCAGAAGTCGAACTATGAAACAAGTCAGCAACAAACATTGATTTTGATGACAATGCTGCGTGTGGATTGGGACTAATGTGCTCTATAAGTCGAAAACAACATTTCAATGATCATTTTGAGGCTGATTTGGTTGCAATTATTTTCACTTAATTAATAGACGTATTATCAAAACCTGAACGATAAAGAAGCATGTAATTACTAATTTTCCATGGCAATGCCAATGCAATTGCAGCCATTAGACATGATTTGAGGATTTCAACAATTTCAAGAGTGACAATCTTTACTTTTATCAAGATACCGAGAGAAATAGAGTGTCCAAATCAAGCATTTCGATGTTAGTCCATTATCATCACAGCAGCTTGTTAATACAGCGAGAACGATTTGAGGGGGTTGTGGACAAAACCAAGAGAATTGGAATGATCCTTCCACTGCAAACTTTGTGGTGGTTGTGGAGTCCAATATAAATCTGAAGCTTATAGCAGGTGGGGTAGGTCTAGGGAATGAATATTCAATTTGGTTCGGAACCTACCCATCACGATCAGTTTTCTGGATTTTGAACCGAAAACCTACCTGTAGACCTTGGAATTGATCCTATAACAGAATTTGTTGGCTCGGTCTGATTCCATTGTCTGTTGGGAAATCAGCCAATTCTTTTTTTTTTTTATTTCTTGAAAGGACAAACTTTTCTCGTTAGATACTTTTCATTTTCACCTCCTCGGGTTACTGTTCATTCGAGCAGGATGCTCTCTACTGAGTTCCTCGCTGACACTGTTCACTCGGTGGATTTCTGCTGATTTTGGTGGATTCTGGTGGTGGTTTGGGCTGATTTTTGGAGGCAAGACTGCTTGGTACCTCCTCTCCCCACCTTCCAAAGGGCTCCTCCTATTTCTCGGTCTGGAAGCAGGGACATCAGATCTGGAAATTCATCTGGTGCGTGGGTATCTCTCTTCTACTCTGAGTACGTATTTCTGGGTTAGGCGTACAGAAGGGATTTACCTCCTTTTAAAACTCTGTATAGTCCTCGCCTTAGTGGTAGGACTGGAGTTTTGGTTCTGGTGAGCGTATTTATGCTGGGTCTCCACTTAATCGCAGACGCTGTTACTGTGCTGGCTTTATGCTGCTGTACTGGTTGACTGGTTGTTAGAATTTGGGCGTTGGTCTCCTTTTATGGAGGAAGTCATAAGGAACCCCTCTTCTGGTCCCCCCCTGTTGCTGAACTGACTTTGGCGATGGCCGGACCTCTGCACCCTCTAATTCCTCGCAACCCAAAGGAAAATCAACCCTTTTGACTCATGGGAATGAACCCCCTTCTGTACGTAAAGTGGTCCTCAAAGGTAACACAAGCCGTAGCCAAAGTAGGGGACGTTCGAAGGCTAGAAGCCGATCCACTAGACATGCCAGATATACTGGTCCGCCTACTCAATCTGTCCCTGGTTCCCAGTTAGATGGGTCAACGAATGGGGCGGGACGGAACCCCAAGAGGGCTCAAGGCCAACACACCCCAGTATCTGGTCCCAAAACGTGGGTGAATGTAGCCAAGATCCTAACAAAAGGGTACAACCTGGCTTATGTTCCGCCATTGGTGGTGGATGGGGAAGTAATTGTAGACATAACTCCTGATGTTGCAGCGGATGAAAACCCCATTTGGCTTGAATGCATCGTGGGCCACTATATTGGGAAAAAAATCCCATTTAAACTGGCAGAAGAAGCTGTAAAGAAGTCTTGGGGAGACCAGGTTGCTGATATTAAGCTTCATGAAAGCGGGTTCTATTTCTTCCGAGTTCCTAATGCTGGGTTTCGCAGAAGGATTATCGACATGGGACCGATTTCTATCTTTAGCAGCACTATGATGCTGCAACAATGGCACTCCAAGCTGAAACTGAAGAAAGGAACTCTAGAATCCCTCCCGGTCTGGGTCAGATTAAGAGATATCCCCTTCTCCCTCTGGTCTCCTGCTGGTATTGGGCGTATAGCCAGCGCCATCGGGAAACCTTTATATGTAGATGTTCAAACTGAACAAATGACCAGGATTTCTTATGCACGAGTGTGTGTGGAGATAAAGGCAGCAGACCCTCATCGTGAATCAGTGAAAATTCGATGGGATGATGAAGTGAGTTTGATCAATATTGAATATGAGTGGAAGCCACTAGCTTGTACAGCTTGTGGCATATTTGGCCACAAATTGGGCTCCAAAGGCTTTGAATGTGCTGCTGCACAACCGGAAAACAGGAAAGATACTACTGTTCGTTCTCAACCAGCTGATGGCTGGACGCAGGTCATCAGGAGAAAAGGCAAATCTACTTCAGCTTTATCTGATAGTCACGCCCAACCTACTCCAACCCCCCTTTCTGACCCGATCATGGAAGAAGATGAAATTCAGCACCATGCTCCTGGAACCTCTGTGGAACCTAGTCTGCTGCGGAATGACCCTAGTCCCTCTTTTGATGCTGAGGCAGATATTAACCATTCCTCGGATCTCCTACCGCAGAACCAATTGCCCTTCAGGAGAAAGATTCTTCCTCTTGTTCTCTTTCCTCCTCAGAAGACAACTCAGACTCTAGAGTTGCAGTGGACAAGAACAATGACTCTGAAGAACTGCTGGAGGAGGAACCGGCGGTTCTGTCCCCCCCCCCAACACTCGTTCACGAGCCTTGGTCTCTAGTGCAACGGATGTTCCTCTGACAGCTTCGCCTGATTCCACACCTACTTCGGATGCTCCTCTGAAAGTTCCTGGGCCGTCCTCCTCAAAGAAGAAATCTAAGAGGAGGAAGCCAAAGAAATCTTTGAGGTAACCTTCCCCCCCCCCCACCTTTTTTGTGATGTTTTTTGGCGTGTGGAATATTAGGGGCCTGGTTGATCCTCTTAGGCAAGCTGAGATTCGTGCCTTCATTAGGACGAACCGTCTATCATGTATTGGTATCATTGAAACCAAAGTAAAAGCCTCCCTTTTTGGTGATATATCCAGAGGCTTAAGTGCTAATTGGTGTTGGATATCCAACTATGAACATTCCCCCCTTGGCAGAATATGGGTTGGGTGGAACCCGAACGAGATTGAAATGAGTCTTTTGTACTCCTCCTCCCAGCTCTTACATGCTCAGATAAAGCTGGTGAATATGCAAAAATCCTGCCTTCTTTCAATAGTCTACGGTGAACATACCTTCGTGAACCGCCGTGCACTTTGGGCGGACCTTGTCAGGATTTCCTCTTGCCAATTACCTTGGGTAGTCGCTGGTGATTTTAATGCTATTAGAGACCCTGATGACAGAAAAGGGTAGCTCAACTCCTTGGATACCAGCCTTCGATGACTGTTGGAATGGCCTAAATCAAGCAGGGCTGGATGATCTTCGTTATGTGGGCTGCAGATATACCTGGTCCTACTCATCAGGTGATAATCGGAAAGTACGGAAGATCGATCGGGTCCTCGTTAATGACTTGTGGACCCAACAGTTTTCCTTCTCCGAAGCAAACTTCTTGGTGGTCAGAATTTCACTCCCCAAAGCTCCAAGAAACTGTTTAAATTCTTCAACTTTTGGATCTCTCATCCAAAGTTTTTGGACATTGTAGCCCAAGCTTGGGATACTGACATAACGGGTTCACCAATGCACCTGGTTTGCTGCAAGCTTAGAATTCTTAAAGCCAAGTTGAAGCTTTTGAATCGAAGTTCTTTTTTGGACATATCTACAAGGACTGAGCAAGCAAGGGCCGATCTCTATGCGGTGCAGGCTGCATTAGAACATCAACCCTTTGATCAGAGCCTTCTTGATACTGAGTCGGATCACTTACGAACCTTCTCGACATTGCGCCTACAAGAAGAATCTTTCTTCAGACAAAAATCTAGGATACGCTGGCTCAAGGAGGGCAACCTCAATACCAAGTACTTCCACCATTTTGTAAATAAAAGGCGGCTTCAAAATCGAATACTCTCAGTCTCCACGAATGATGGAGTGCTTTTAACTGACCCGATAGATGTCGGGAATCACATTGTTGGCCATTTTCAGAACCTTCTCAATGGCATCTCAGCTTCTATTCAGGCCTCTATTGAGGAAATTGGCACATTCATTGGAACGAGCCTTGATGAGATTCAGAGAAATATTCTGGATGCCCCGGTATCTGAGGCTGAAATTCAATCTACTCTCTTTTCACTTGCCAAAGGCAAGGCCCCTGGACCGGATGGGTACAATGTTGAGTTCTTCAAATCCACATGGGAGATCACTGGTCCCTCCATTCTCACGGCGATTAGGGACATCTTCCAATATGGTCGAGTTCCGAAGGAGATTAATAATATCATCCTAACTCTAGTGCCCAAGTCTTCTAACGCCTCAGCTATGAATGACTTCCGGCCCATTGCTTGCTACAACACCCTATATAAATGCATCTCCAAAATTTTGGCAAGGCGCATTGCACGTGTATTACCCTCTTTGGTTGGCTCGTCCCAAGCGGCTTTTGTTAAGGGGCGTCGGATTAGTGACAATATTATGATTGCTCAGGAGTTATTTGTTGGCTTTCATCATGAGGCCTACCTTCCAAAATGCGCCATCAAGGTCGATTTTCAGAAGGCTTATGATAGGTTGATTGGAAATTCATTGAGAAGACCCTAATGGCCTTCAAATTTCCTGACTCCTTTATCAAAATGGTCATGGCTTGTGTATCAATAGCTAGATTCTCAATCTCAATCAACGGGGAATTACATGGGTTCTTTGCTAATTCCCGAGGCATTCGACAAGGTGACCCTTTATCCCCTTATCTATTTATTTTGGTAATGGAAGTCCTTTCGGGCATCTTAAAAGCCAAAACGGATAGCCCCGGGTTCCACTGGTACTGGCGGTGCAAAAGAATACGATTATCACATCTATTCTTTGCGGATGATGTCTTTTTATTCTCAGAAGCGCACCTGGAGTCTGTTACTATAATTAAGGAAGCTCTTGATCTATTCTCCGACTGGTCTGGCCTTAGACCAAACACTAGCAAGAGCAATGTATTTATTTCGGGAGGAACGCCAGCTCTCCATGGGCAAATTCTTCAAAGCCTCGGCTTCCAACAAGGTACACTGCCCTTTCGCTACCTAGGTGTACCTGTTATTTCTTCTAAACTTCGGAAAGAGGATTGCAAAGTTTTGATTGACTCTATCACTGCTCGCGCCCGGTCATGGACGCATCGCTTTCTGTCCTTTGCTGGTCGGATCCAACTGATTAAATCAGTGCTGCACTCTATCCACATTTACTGGGCCACAGTCTTCTCCCTTCCGAAGTCTGTACTGTATAGTATCGAGACTATTCTACGACAATTTTTGTGGAAGGGTCCTGAGCTAGGTGTCGGTCGAGCTAGAGTATCATGGAAGATCGTATGTCTTCCTAAAGAGGAAGGAGGCCTCGGAATTCGACGACTCACAAAATATAATAGAGCCATGATCCTCAAACACATATGGCTCCTTTTCGCGGACAAGGAATCCATGTGGTGTAAATGGATACACTCAACGTTCTTAAAGAACCATAACTTTTGGGTGGCATCCAAACCGACAATATGTTCATGGACTTGGAAGAAAATCTTAGACATGAGAGCCTATGCTCAGACTGTCTTTCGTTGGAAGATTGGCAACGGGCGTTCGATATCCCTTTGGTTCGATTGGTGGCATGACAAAGGTCCGCTTCACCTTCTATTCAACAATGTTGACATCTACCAATCACGGATACCACGGAATACCTTTGTTCGGGACTTTTTTGATCGAACATGGCAACCCTCAAACACTCTGGATACCATTCTCAACTGGATGGATTCAGCTCCAATTTTTCAAGACAATGCTTTGGATGAGCCCATTTGGACCCCGCATCCGTCCGGCTCGTTCTCGGTTTCGCTGGCCTGGGACCACATCAGAACAAGAAGACGTCCTGTGCCCTGGCACCCCCTTATTTGGGACCACCATATAGTCCCTCAGCATTCTTTTCTTTTATGGCTAGCGACCCTTAACAGGCTGCCTACCCAGGCAATTCTCCTACAAAATCGCAGAATTGACACAGCATTATGTCCCTTTTGTGATGCAACACCAGATTCGGTTAACCATCTCTACTTTGAGTGCACGCATACTAGCAGATTGGCATCCTTCTGGGCTACGAAATGTAACGTGCCATGGCGTAATCGGCCATGGCATGACAATATTACCTGGTTGCTGAAAATTTGTGGAGGATCCTCCTTTGCCCATTGCTTATCCAGGTTCTCTTTTGCTGCATTATGTCACATAATATGGACCGAAAGGAACAATGCATTATTCAGGAACAAGTGTCTTTTCATTCCTGGAATGCGCAAGCATTTGATAAAAGTGGTGAAGGATAAAGCCATATCCCTTGGACGAATTGCGGACACAAACAGGAATCGGAAAATGCAAAGAAATTGGGGTCTACCTCAGTCACTCTTTGAAGATGAACCGAGGACTCATTAGTGTTTAGTCCTTAGCCTTCGGGCTTTGTTGCTTTGTACATTTCATGTATGTTTATTGTCTAGCCATCCTTGCTTCCCTTTGGACAATTTTTTGTCCCCTTCGGGTCGAGGTTTGTCTACTGTCTTTTGTGTATATGGTGATTTGAAAAGTAATATAGTTTTACCTTTACCAAAAAAAAAAAAAAACTTTTCTCGTTAGTTTACAAAAGTACAAAATGGCGAGAAGTAAAACATTCTCTTACTTAAAACCGAGACAAATAACAGTTATAGCAAAATAATAGAGCAACAAAAATGGCGAGAAGTAATATATCATTACAAAGCAAAGAGAAATATAAAATAATAGAGAAGTGTCCTACTCACCCCTTAATCAAGCAAATTGTAAGTTAAAGCAACAACAGAAATTCCCATCCACCAAGAGAACAATCCAAAAAAGAAGAATACAGAAAATAAAATGAACAATAATAAGTTGTACATATTGTATTTAACTCTCAATGATATAAACGTCGCTTATATAGCTGAAAATATTGTTTCCAAAAGCCTTCTACGTAAGGAACAGTCTCATGCATTGTTGTTCACATCTAAAGAGTGGAAAGGCTGATAAAGCCGAAATTCTGTCTACTCTTAGAAGTGACCTAAAGACTTGCATAGACTCTTGTAGGGGTAAAATGATTAAGATAAAGAAGAAAACAACAATCCATAGATCCAACCTATTGGATGTCATTCACACAGATATTAGTGAACATATATGGTAATCTTGTGTAAAAATTTTTATTTCATCACTTTTATTGATGACGATTTCCGATATGGTCATCTATACTTAATTAAGGAAAAGTCTAAGTCTCTTGACAAGTTCAATATTTTTTGGAATGAAGTTGAGAAACAGTTGGAAAAAAGTCATAAAGGTTATCACATTTGATCGTGGTGAAGAGTATTTTGGTGGGGATGGCGATGTTGGATAGCTTAAAGAGCCATTTGCCAAATACTTGCATGATTTTGGGATAGTAACTCAATTTACTATACCTAGGAGTCATAAACAAAATGGTGTGGTCGAAAGGCACAACACACCTTTATGATTATGATGAGGAGTATAATTATTATGATCAATTTACCTGATTTTCTGTGAAGTGAAACTTTGAAAAATGGCTCTTTACATACTAAACTGTGTTTGTAACAAAGATGTTCCATCGACTCATTTTGAGATATGGATTGGACATAAATCTAGTTTGAAACATTTTAAGGTCTAGGGATGTCCTGCAGTAGGAAGGTTATATAATTCAACATTAAGTAAATTGGACTCTAGAATCAATCAGTGTTACTTCGTATCTTACCTAGATCATTCGAAGGGGTATCAATTTTATAATCCCAATGAAAGCACAAGAATTGTCAAATCACAGATAGCGAAGTTTGTAGAATTTGATGTGGTCAAAGAGTGTAACTGTTCATAGACTATTAAGGATAATAGTATGGTGAGAACTGTCGTGTCTATCTCTCTACCTATACAAACGATTGTAGAACCTCCTACACCACAAATTGAGTCTGTTGAGGTCTAGGATCATGTTACTGAGACAATTCCTAATGAAGATTTTCAAACCTCTCAAGTGCAACATAAGGTTGTAATAGCTTCACTCAAGAGATCAATTGGGTAGAGACGATCAACTATACCATCAGACTATATAGTCTATCTAGGAGAGCATGACAACAATATCGGCTGTGTAATTGATCCAGTATCTTATACAAATGTTGCTTATTGTCCTCAGTCAAATTTGTGATTGGATGCCATGAAAGAAGAGATGCAATCTATGAAACATAATAGTGTTTGGAAGCTTGTTGAATTGCCTGAAGGTCACATGTTCATTGGCTGCAAATGGGTGTATAAGGCTAAAAGGAACTACAAAGGAAAGATTAAGAAATTTAAAGGCAGACTGATAGTTAAGGGTTTTACTTAAAGAGAAGAAGTTGACTTTAAAGCAACATTCTCCTCAGTCTCTTCTAAAGATTCTTTTAGAGTGATCATGGCATTAATAGCTCATTTTGATATGGAGTTACGCCAGATGAGTGTGAAAAACTGCCTTTCCAAATGGAGACATTCATGATGAGGTCTATATGGTATAACCCAAAGGTTTTGCAGTAGATAATTCAAGTAAACTTGTGTGTAGATTGAAAAATTCTATTTATGGCCTCAAACAAGCTTTTAGATAATGGCACTTTAAGTTTTATAGTATTGTCACATCATTCGGTTTTGTTGAGAACAAAGTATATCAGTGTATGTACTGTAAGGTTAGTGGGAGGAAATCTATTCTCCTCATACTCTGTGAAGACAATATCTTGCTTATGAGGAGTGATCTTGGATTACTGCATGAGACAAAATGGGTGTTCTCAAAAAATTTTGACATGAATGACCTTGGTAAGATGTCTTTTGTCCTTAGCATTGGGATCCATAGAGACCGTTCTCGCCAAGTATTGGGTTTATCTCATAGGACATATGTTGATTGTATTTCAGAAAGATTCAGTAAGTAGCATTACAAGTTAGGAATTGCTCCTATCATTAAGGTTGCTGAAATGAATCTATCACATTATCCTTACTTAGATTTTGAGAAAGTCCAAATGGAGGATGTACCTTATATTAGTGCACTTGAAAGTATTATGTACGCTCAAGTTTGTAATGGACCAGACATTACTTTTGCAACAAGATTTCTAAGTAGATATCAGTCAAATCCAAGATACAATTACTAGGTTGTTGTCAAGAAAGTTTTGAGGTTTTTAAAAGGACAAAAGACTCTATGTTGATTTATAGATATGTTCAGTACCTACAACTAGTAGAGTATCCGGATGCAGACTTTGCTAGTTATCAAGATGAATCAAAGTAGGCAACTAGACACATCTTTAAGTAAGCAAAAGGTGCAGTATCATGGAAAAGCGAGAAATATAAATTTATATTATCCTCTACCATGCAAGCATAGTTTATAGCATGTTTTTCAGCACTTATTTAGGCAATTTGGCTTCGAGACTTCATTAGAGAGTTAACCGTATTTGATTTTGTAGATAGGCCCATACAATTGTATTGTGACAATAACTTTGTGGTATTATTTATTAATAACAACAAAGGTCTCGAGGGGTTTGAGCATATGATGGTCAAGTTTTTTTATCTTAAAAGAAATAGTTCAGACTTGTCACATCAAAGTAGAGCATATTCGTACAAATGATATGATTGCAAATCCACTTACTAAAGGCCTTCGCCATTATATGTTTGAATGACGTGTCATTAACATGGGCTTAGAAGCATTATAGGATGTTGTTGTACAGTGGGAGCTGCTTTTGTCTTTGCTCTAATAAAGTTTACATCTTTTTGTTACATTAAGTAACATTTTTTTGGGTATGTGTTAACTCCTTTACAGTCAATAAGGTGTTTATGAATGCATTGTTATCATGTTAAATACATATATCCAGTGAAAATCTCAAGGTGTTGTGTAAACCTCGAGTAAAGGCTAGGGGCATCCAGTTATTAGCCTTAAAGATATGTCTTACTACACATAAAGTAAAGTTAACTATAAAGATAAGACATATGTAGATTCATCTGAACTATAAGGATATTCTCTAGTGACACATCCGATTTTGTGACACTTTACGAAAAAGAATACGGACTAACAAAGGGGATGACACGTAACATATTGAATCCATATCAATAAAGTTAAAAGCATTTGTGATCATAGAAGGCTCTGTGTGTATACATGCAGATATCATCATGATTCAGTGTTTGAGACTTTATGGGATCGGATTGACTATCACGAATTATCTCTAGACTAGCATAAAGGTGTGCATATATAGTACAATTTCAATTAATATAGTCCAAGTGGGAGATTGTAAGAGTTTTTCTCATTAATTTAGGTTGTAATTTACCGTTTTACGAGCTTGGTCTAATCAGGTAAGGTATAAAGATTCTTAATTATTCTAATATGAGACTTGCTGGTATGGGCCGAGTAACACCCAGCCCATGATGAGAGGGTTTGGTTTAAAACTTTATAAATAGTACTCAAGTCCCTCCTTTAACCCTAACGCACATATTATCTCACATAAGGAGCTCATGCTAACCGTGAGAGGTAGTCTCATTGAGTTAGTGATATAGAGGGTAATAAAGAAGAAGAACTTGCACTATGGATTGTCGTTATTCCGCACCAAGAACGATGATTCCAAATCAGGTGCACAAATTCCTTTTACTTGATTATATATGTGTCATAGATTATAGCTATGGAGATCTTGTCACGCCACGTACCCCACGAAGCGGTAACATCCCATGCAAAGATCGATTTGTTTGTGCACGACGTCCCAGGATGCGTTGCTGGCCAAACACCCAATCAGAGATAAGGCATATGCGGAAACAACATATATAATTATATATATACACCCGTACAAAAATAAACACGTGAGACCAAGGCAAAACAACCATCACACAGGAATACATTTTGTATTACTATAGGAAAAACCTTTTTACAAAATCCATTTGCACAACAAAAAGGGAACAACATCAGTAGTTAACAGCCATTAGGTCAAAAAGGTACCATGGCTGGGGAAAGGTGGGGTCAACTTCAGGGAAGATCGTAGTTAAAAAAAGTTACTAACTTTCCTATAAAGAGTTAGGAACTAAGTTAGGGCTCCCATTCCGGATCTGACGATTTTGATGACTCCCCTACTAAACTCTCTTGAGGCTCAGACTCTTTGGAATCCATATCCGTTGCTGCGGCCTCTTCGTCTTCAATATCCGGCTCAAGCTCGGGGTCAAGATAAAGTCCCAACTTATCATTGGGTCCTATCTCTACGTCCGACCCTACCTCCGCTACTTCCCCGTGGTCTTCATCAGAATCTAGATCCATGTTCTCCGGCTTGTTTTCTTCCTCGGCATTTTGGTCTTGATCTTCGGCTATCACCTGTGGCTCCTGCGACTCCCCCTCCATAGGATCATCAACGCCATCTACATCGTAAACATCCTGAGGATTGATCACCTCGCGCATCCGCATATATTGGTTCCATCAATCCATATTGACCAATTGGCACATCAAAAGTCCTAAGGGGTCGCCCTAGGTTTCCGTCGGCATCCCTCAAGCACCATGCAACGTACTCCTGAGTCTAAAGAAAATATTCACTCATATTTACAAACACCACGGATCGGTATCTTACATACGATTCTCCATTTCCTGCGGGGTATATACTTGTATACTGATGTATTTGTAACGGCCCGAATTTCGATATGATTCCGGGACCAATAAAATTGACATTATTTTACGTTTTATTTTAGTAAGTCTCGCCCAGAGCTGATCACTCTAGGGATACTAACCAATAGGGTATGGCTAATTAGGAAGCGGTACGTGGACCTAGAACTCGTTCGCTAAGCGGACACCGATCATGAGAAATGGTGAGAGAATATTATGAACCAATGTGGATCGATCTTAGGAAAGGTAACGGATTTGATTTGGCTAAGGCCAACGATGTACAATCGGATCGCAGGTGATTCTGCATGACTGAGAGTGCACGTGGCCAACCAGTCCTGAACTTAAACCGGACGATCGTGACCTCTAAAACTAGTGATAATTTCTCATTCTCTCAATGATTAGGATCGTCATGACTCGGATAACCCTAGGTCGATACGCGTAACCTCTAAACAGCTGCCCGTTAGTGAGAGACCCTGAAAATTGAAAGTTAGCGAGTTTTGATCACAAAATTGGGCTCGAATTTCGATGTTGATTTTCGATGGCTTAAGAGACTATTTTTGGGAATCTGACATCAAATTAGGCTGGCCATGCATATTTTGAGTTAGTACGGTCGAAAATTGGAATTTTGACCCGAAAGTCAAAAATCACGATTTTGCCCCTCTTGACCCCGACGCTGATTCTGAGGCCGTATGAGGTTATTTTTCAAAGCCGATGTTATTTTGGGGTGGACACACACATTTAGAGTGGTTTCAGTCAAAAATTGAAATTTTGGCTCGGAAGTGAAAAATAATATTATTTTATTCCCAGGACTTGGTAATCGATTTTCAAGGGCTTAAGAAGCTATTTTTGTGATTCTGACGCCATATTATGTTGGCCACACTCATTTGGGGTTAGTATAGCCAAAAATTGGAATTTTGCCCCGGGATCAGAAAAATGACTGTTTGCCCCTGGGCTATTTTTGGGTTCCGAATTTTGGGAAATTTTTGGGATAATTATTAAGGGTTTATCAACTCAATTATTGGCCCAATTACCCTTTGACCCCTCAATTATTTAGATAGGATCAACGAGGACAGTTGGATTAAGGGCAAAATGGGAAATCGAGTAAGATCGCGACAAGTGTCGCCCCTCTAGCCCTTAATGTTTGACCAACTTGGACCGGCCCCCTCTCTCTTCTCCCTCATTCGGCCAGAAACCCCCATCCCGATCAGCCTCCTCATTTCCTCCTCCTCCACCGTTCTTTCTCTCTCTCTCTCTCTCTCTCTCTCTCTCTCTCTCTCTCCCGGCCATTTTCGCCGGACCGCCGTCGTGCCGCCGCCGCCCCATCTAGCTGCTGCTCTGCCCAACCTTAGCCTCACCCTCATCCTGACCTCTCTCTCTCTCTCTCTCTCTCTCTCTCTCTCTCTCTTCGGCCGCCGGTACGTCATCCGTACGGGTGTCCGTACGCCGTCCGTACGGCAGCCCGCGCCAGCCACCGCCGCGTTGCCGGCCACCATCCCCCATTGTCCTCATATAGTGTCCGTACAGTCGTCGCGTCCGTACGCCGCCGGCCGCCGTTAGCCTTTGTCGTTGCCTTCTCCGAAACGCCGCTGCTGATTTCGCCCTTCACCGGCAATCGGCTGCTCGTTTCATGTCGTCGTGGACTAGGAATTAAGTGAGTGTATTTCCTAAACCCGGATTAGGACTAATAGTGCATTTTTCTGGACTGGGCTGAGTACTATCGATGTATATTGGGAAAAATTTAAATTACTATTTGGTGAGGCATATTACTAGAATAATATTGGTGATTTATTGGGTGAGCATGGATTAGTTGAGGATTAGGTGACTGAACTGCCGGGTATGCCTTGTTGATTGCTATGCCCAATTGTGGGAAATTGAATAATGTCATGTCGTGTGACTAAGTGGCCGACCAATGTGAAGTGTGATTAGCCAATTGATGGCATGAATTTGACTGGATGTCTGTAATGGTTGTTGCTCGTGGTTTATTGTACTGTATTACATGGCCACGCATTTTGAATGCTGAGAATGAGGCGTGTGATGAAATTGTACGAGAATGCGTGCCTGCCATGAGCATGTGATCACTTAATTATACCCTGATGCGTTTTACGCGGGGTTCAGATAATAATTGGTAATGTGTGTATGTGTGATCACAATTCACCCTAATGCGTGTTACACGTGGTATGCCGTCCTCATGCACTTTGAAGCAGGACGATGCCCGGTTTGTCCGGAAGACGACCATCCTGATGCATTTTACACGGGCTCTGGTTCGTGAGGAGATTAGTGTTGCGTCTCATGCACTTTGAAGCAGGCTAGAGACACTAGACCAGATCGGTGTTGTGTCTCATACACTTTAAAGCAGGCTAGACGCACCGGGCCGGGAATGGTGTTGACTCGAGTCGTAATAAATATTAATAATTGAGACAATGTGTAGTGTGAATCAAATCGGGAGCATGACATAATATTGACATCACATGCATAGAATGTGTGATCCAGCATGCGAGATGAACACTATGAACATGAGCACGTGTGTGGCGCACGTGTGACCATTGTATTCGCGCACGCATCTTGAGAATTTTAATGAACTGCCTAACCTGCAGGGTAATTCTTATGTTCTATATGGGCTCGAGGGCCCAGGTTATTATTTGTGTATTATGTTGTTTTACCTGTCAGGAGATTGCATATTAGCCTAGCCTAGGTTTAGGGATTATACTCATTGAGAGTCGTCTCACGGTTGTAATAACTAACCTTTTAGACCCCCAGCCATAAGAATGTCGAATCCATCGCTTTTTGGAATACCTGTACAAATATATCAATATACAAGTACATACCCTGCAGGAAATGGGGAAACGTATGTAAGATACCGATCCATGGTGTTTGTAAACGTGGATGAATATTTTCATAAGACTCAGGAGTATATGGCATGGTGCTTGAGGGATGCCGATGGAAACCTAAGCGACCCCTTAGGACTTTTGATGTGCCAATTGGTCAAGATGGATTGATGGAACCCATATATGCGGATGGCGAGGTGATCAACCCTCAGGATGTTTATGATATAGATGGTGTTGATGAGCCGATAGAGGGGAAGCCACAGGTGATAGCTGAAGATCAAGACTAAGATGCCGAGGAAGAAGACGAACTGGAGGACATGGATCTAGATTCTGATGAAGACCAAGGGAAGTAGCGGAGGTAGGGTCGGACATAGAGATAGGACCCGATGATAAGTTAGGACTTTATCTTGACCCCAAGCTTGAGCCGGATACTGAAGACGAAGAGGCAGCAGCAACGGATATGGATTCCGAAGAGTTCGAGCCTCAAGAGAGTTCAGCAGGAGAGTCCTCGAAATCATTGGATCCGGATTGGGAGCCCTAGGTTAGGTCCTAACTCTTTATAGGAAAGTTAGTAACTTTTTGAATGCGATCTTCCCTGTAGTTGACCTCACCTTTCCCAACCATGGTACCTTTTTGATCTGGTGGCTGTTAGAAGTTGTCGTTTTCGTTTAAATCTTTTGATCCGTATAAAGCACGTTGTAAAAAGAGGTTTTTAGTGGGTAATAAAAGTATATCCCTGTTTGTATGTTGTCTTATCTGTGGTCTCATGTGTTTTATTTGTACGGGTGTATATATATATTTGTATATGCAATTTCCGCTTGTATCTGATCTGTGATTGGGTTTTGGGCTAGCGACGCATCCCAGGAGGCGACGCATCCCGGGACGTCACACATAAACAAATTGACCTTTACGTGGGTTGTTACCGCTTCGTAGGGTACCGGGCGTGACATCCTCGTTTGATTTGGTATCAGAGTAAGGTTAGCTCTATCCAATCTGGTCGAAGCCCGGAGTGATAAGGAGCGATGAGACCATGGGTAGCCAGTGGGGTGACCGTGTGTGCTATATGTATCTCCTGATAGTTGTGTTTTATTGGATGTTTATGGATACGATTTGTAAAGTGCAGGTGCGGCAAGACCCGAGGTGAGTATGCGAATCCCTTGGGTGATAAGTTGACTAATTCTTATTAGGCCGCATGCTGGGTGTTGATTGTTATTTTGATACATGCTTAGGACTTAGACTGGGATAGATTGGTTTAAGTTAAGTCTTTAATTCCTTAATGGAATTATAGCAGGTAGTGGAATAGCTGAGTGGTGAGGATGAATAGAAGAAAGTGAAAGGAATCCCAAGGTCAATCGAGTTCAGGAGGCCAAGAGGCCCGAGACCGCCGACTAGAGGACATTATTCAAACTCCAAGTAGGAGAAGGGGGAAGGAGCCCTAAGCCCAAGCTAGCGAGGGAGCCCGTGAGGCTAGAGATCCAAGGTTTGACGATGTGATGAATACCCTACGGGAGATAGGGCGTGTTATAGGATTGCAGGCTCAGGAAAGGGCCGCAATTTATGCTCAGGTAGCTAAGGCTGCCCCGATAGCTGGTAATGGAGGGAATCAAGCCAATCCAGGATAGGCTCAACCAGCAGGGGTTAGGCAGATACCCCATCTAGTGGAGCAATTTATAAAGTTGAAGCCGCCTAAATTTCATGGTCGCGGTGACCTCGAGACTGCGCCAAGATGGGTGGAAGAATTGGAGAAAACCTTCAAGGTTTTGGGGAGCACCGATGAGGAGAAGGTAACCTTGGCGATTTATCAGCTGCAAGAAGGTGCAAATGATTGGTGGAATGCCACCGAAGGAAGAGTGTTTCCTGAAGGAACGGCCCTGACTTGAGCGATATTTGTGGAAAATTTTTATGAGAAATATTTCTCAGAAAATGCCTAAGAAAAGAAATTGATGGAATTTATGCGATTGCGTCAGGGCCAGATGACTGTCGACCAATATGAAGCTGAATTTGCAAGACTAGCAAAGTTTGCATCGACCATGGTAGAAAATTCGTGGAATAGAGCTCGGAGATTCTGGGATGGACTGAAGTCGGATCTTCGAAGCTTGATTTTGTCTCACGATATCAAGGATTATGGAGAAATGTATAGGCGGGCTCAGATTTTGGAGAGGGATTAGCAAGAAAGGGCAGCCGCTTCAGGATCACGGTTTACCCAAAATAGAGATAATCGCCGCTTGAGGAAGAGACCTATGGCTGGAAATAGGCGGTTTGTCCTACCGGCCAGGCGAAATATAGAGAAGCAGGTCCCTCAGCCGAGTAGATATGGGGCATGTTTTAAGTGCAGGAGTATGGAGCACCAGATTCACAATTGCCCTCAGATGCAGCCCTTAGGACTACCCAGAGTACCGCCATCACGCATTGGAAATCAAGTCGAACCTACCCCACCGGCTAATCAAGGGCGACCATCAGCTCAGGAAAGGGTTTATGCCATGGCGCGCAAGGAAGCGAAGAATGCGCCGGGCGTGGTCATAGGTACAATTTCCTTATGTGATCATACCACTTATGCATTGTTTGATCCGGGGGCGACCCATTCTTTTATTTATGAGCAGTTTGTTAAGTTGGTTGGTCTAAAACCAGTGTTGCTTGAGAATGTGCTTTGTGTGACGACGCCTATGAATGATAGGGTGCTAGTTTCTTTTGGATGCCCTAACTGTAAAATAGTTATTGGGGATAAGGAAGAAAGTATCGACTTGGCAGTATGGGCCATGTTCGATTTTGAATTGATTATTGGAATGGACTGGTTAGTCCGACAGAAAGCTATATTGGATTGCAGCGATAGGACGATCCAATTTAATCTGGATGGACATCCTAGTTTTGTATTTCGAGAAAACCGAGGAGGAACCTCGATTTCTTGGATATCTTCGTCGGAAGTGACCAAATTATTGGATGATGGGTGCGAAGGATACCTGGTGAATATCATAGATCCGACAGTAGTGGAACCTAATTTAGAGGATATACCGGTAGTATGTAATTTCCCTGAAGTGTTCCCCTAAGAATTACCGGGCTTACCGCCTGAACAAGAAGTGGAATTTGTGATCAAACTAGTCCTTGGGATGGAACCGATTTCGAAGGCACCATACCGGATGTCCCTATCAGAATTGAAGGAGCTGAAGGTACAAATACAGGAATTGCTGGATAAAGGTTTCATTTGCCCTAGTGCGTCTTCATGGGGAGCGCCAGTATTGTTTGTTAGAAAGAAAGATGGAACTCTGAGGTTGTGAATAGATTACCGGCAGTTGAATCAAGTGACAGTGAAGAATAAGTATCCGCTACCGAGGATTGACGATTTGTTTGACCAATTACAGGGAGCCTCAGTGTTTTCCAAAATAGATTTGAGGACTGGGTATCATCAGTTGAGAATCAGAAAAGAGGATATCCCTAAGACTGCCTTCAGGACTAGATGCGGACATTATGAATATATGGTTATGCCCTTTGGATTGACAAATGCTCCAGCCGCTTTTATGGACTTGATGAATCGGGTGTTCAAAGAATTCCTGGATCAGTTTGTCATAGTCTTCATTGATGATATCCTGGTATATTCTAAGAGCCCCGAAGAGCATGAAGTACACTTGGCTGTAATGCTACGGACCTTAAGAGAACATGCTTTATATGCCAAGTTATGCAAGTGTGAATTTTGGCTTAGTCGAGTGGCATTTCTTGGACACATAGTGTCTAGTGATGGAATTTCTATAGACCCAGCTAAGATTGAGGCAATAATGAAATGGCCAAGACCGACATTCGTGACTGAGATTAGGAGTTTCCTAGGTTTGGCTGGCTATTATAGACGATTTGTAGAAGGATTCTCATCGATAGCTATGCCATTGACAAGGTTGCTTAAGAAAGAGACTAAGTTTGTATGGGATGATAAATGTGAGAAAAGTTTTCAAGAACTGAAGCACAGGTTAACAACCGCTCCCGTGTTGACCATACCATCTGGATCCGGAGGATTTGAGATCTACAGTGATACTTCTTTGAGAGGGCTGGGATGTATTTTAATGCAGTATGAAAAAGTGGTAGCATATGCGTCGCGTTAGTTAAGACCGCATGAGATGAATTATCCGACACATGATTTGGAATTAGCTGTAATCGTTTTTGCCCTCAAAATCTGGAGATATTATTTGTGTGGAGAGAAATTCCAGATTTATATAGATCATCAAAGTCTCAAATATTTGTTTTTGCAAAAGAAATTGAATATGAGGCAGCGCCAATGGATGGAGCTTTTAAAGAACTATGATTGCGACATTTTGTATCATCCGGGTAAAGCAAATCAAGTTGTTGATGCCTTAGGTCGCAAGTCTAGTATGGCATACCTAATGGTTAAAGAATGGACCTTGCTGGAGAAGCTCAGGGATTCGGAATTTAAATTTGAGGTGGGTCAGATGTCCAGTCTGATGGCTGTCTTGAGAATTGAACCGGAGATCCAAGTTAGAATCAAGGAACTGCAGTCTACTGACCAAGAGATCCAAAAGATTGTTGGGTTGGATGCTGTTAAGAGAAAGTCAGATTTTTGAGTAAGCGAAAATGGAATCTTAAAGTTTCGAGGAAGGGTGTATGTGCCGGATGATGTAGCGCAGGAAATTTTATCGGAAGCTCATAGAAGCGATTACAATATCCACTCAAGCAGCACGAAAATATATCAGAATCTACGGCAACATTATTGGTGGAATGGAATGAAGGCGAATGTAGCCAAACACGTGGCTAAGTGTTTGACGTGCCAACAAGTAAAGGCACAGCATTGCAAGCCAAGTGGCTTATTGAGATCGTTAGAGATTCCCAAGTGGAAATGAGAGCATATTACGATGGACTTCGTATCGGGATTGCCACGTAGTCAAAGAAGACATGATTCAATATGGGTCATAGTGGATCGTTTAACCAAGTCAGTGCACTTTCTGGTAGTGCGAAAGGACTTTGAGCTGGAAAGGTACGCAGAATTGTATGTGAGGCAAATAATCGTCTGCATGGAGTACCAGTGATAATTACATCCGATCGAGACCCGAGGTTTACAGCGAATTTTTGGAGAAGTCTACAAAAGGCCTTAGGCACCAAGTTACAATTCAGTATGGCCTACCATTCGCAGATAGATGGCTAGTCAAAAAGAACGATTCAGACCCTTGAGAACATACTAAGAGCTTGTGTGTTGGATTTTCTAGGCAAATGAAAAGAACAGCTGCATTTAGTGAATTTGCCTATAATAATAGATATCAGCAGAGTATCCAGATGGCATCGTTCGAAACCTTATATGGTAGGGCATGTAGGACGCCTCTATGCTGGGATGAAGTACGTGAGCGGAGTATCACAGGCCCAGAGTTAGTGCAGTAGTCAGTGGAAGCTGTAGAAATTATTCGGGATAGACTGAAGACAGCACAAAGTTGCCAAAAGAGTTATGCCGACAGGAGACGACGACCCTTGGAAATTCAAGTGGGAGATCATGTATTTCTCAAGATATAGCCAATGAAAGGATTATCCCGATTCGGCAAGAAAGGAAAACTTAGTCCAAGGTATGTCAGGCCATTTGAAATATTGGAAAAGATTGGCGATATGGCTTATCGATTGGCATTGCCACCTAACCTATCCCAAGTGTATAATGTTTTCCACGTGTCAATGTTAAGAAAATACGAACCAGACGCGACTCACGTCCTAAGGTATGAGGAGATAGATATGAATGACAAAGTATCGTATGTAGAAAGACCAGTCAGGATCGAAGATCGGAAGGACCAGGTGTTAAGAAATAAGACAATCCTAATTGTCAAAGTTGTTTAGGAGCACCACGGGACTGAAGGTGCCACTTGGGAAAGCGAAGAAGCCGTGAGACATCAGCACCCCAAATTATTTGAGTAGCTAAGGATAGAATGCAAATTTCGAGGACGAAATTTTTGTAATGGGGAAGAGTTGTAACAGCCTGAATTTCGATGTAATTTCGGGACCAATAAAATTGACATTGATTCGCGTTTCATTTTAGTAAGTCTCGCCCAAAGCTGATCACTCTAGGGATACTAACCAATAGGATATGGCTAGCTAGGAAGCGGTACGTGGACCAAGGACCCGATCGCAAGCGGACACCGATCACGAGAAATGGTGAGAGAATATTATGAACCAATGTGGATCGATCTTAGAAAAGGTAATGGATTTGGTTTGGCCAAGGCCAACGATGTACAATTGGATCGCAAGTGATTCTGCATGACCAATAGTGCACGTGGCCAACCAGTCCTCAACTTAAACTGGACGATCATGACCTCTGGGACTATTGATAATTTCTCATTCTCTCAATGATCAGGACCGTCATGACTCGGATAACCCTAGGTTGATATGCGTAACCTCTTAACAGCTGTCTGTTAGTGAGAGACCCTCAAAATTGAAAGTTAGCGAATTTTGATCACGAAATTGGGCCTGGATTTCGATATTGATTTTCGATGGCTTAAGAGACTATTTTTGGGAATCTGACATCAAATTAGGCTAGCCACACATATTTTGAGTTAGTATGGTCGAAAATTGGAATTTTGACCCGGAAGTCAAAAATTACGATTTTACCCCTCTTGACCCCAATGCTGATTCTGAGGCCGTATGAGGTTATTTTTCGAAGCTGATGTCATTTTGGGGTGGACATGCACATTTAGAGTGGTTTCGATCAAAAATTGAAATTTTGGTTCGGAAGTGAAAAATAATATTATTTTATTCTCAGGACTTGGCAGTCGATTTTCAAGGGCTTAAGAAGCTATTTTCGCGATTCCGAGCCATGGCCACACTCATTTGGGGTTAGTATAGCCAAAAATTGAAATTTCGCTCCGAGACAGGAAAAATGATCATTTTGCCCCTAGACTATTTTTGGGTTCCGAATTTTAGGAAATTTTTGGTATAATTATTAAGGATTTATCAACTCAATTATTGGCCCAATTACCCTTTTACCCCTCAATTATTTGGATAGGATCAATGAGGACCGTTGGATTAAGGGCAAAATAGGAAATCGCGTAGGATCGCGACAAGTGTTATCTCTAGCCCTCAATGTTTCACCAGCTTGGACCGGCCCCCTCTCTCTCCTCCCTCATTCGGCCAGAACCCCCCATCCCAATCAGCCTCCTCCTCATTTCCTCCTCTTCCACCGTTCTTCCTCTCTCTCTCTCTCTCGGCCATTTTCGCCAGAGGTCGCCGGACTGTCGCCATGTTGCCGCCGCACCGTCTAGCTGCTGCTCTACCCGACTTTAGCCTCACCCTTATCCCGACCTTTACTTCTCTCTCTCTCTCTCTCTCTCTCTCTCTCTCTCTCTCTCTCTCTCTCTCCGGCCGCCGGTATGTCGTTCGTATGGGTGTTCGTACGTCATCCGTACGGCTACCCACGCTAGCCACCGCCGCCTCACCGGCCACCGTCCCCTGTCTTCCGTACAGCGTCCGTACAGGTGTCAGTACGGTCCGTACGGTCATCGCATCCGTACGCCGCCGGCCGCCATGAGCCTTCGCCGTCGCCATCTTCGAAACGCCGCTGTTGATTTCACCGTTCACCGGCAATCGGCCACTCGTTTCTTGTCGTCATGGACTAGAAATTAAGTGAGTGTATTTTCTAAACTCGGATTAGGATTCATAGTGCATTTTCTAGACTAGGTTGAGTACTGTCGGTGCATATTGAGAAAAATTATAGTACTATTTGGTGAGGTATATTACTAGAATAATATTGGTGATTTATTGGGCGAGCATGGATTAGTAGAGGATTAGGTGATTGGACTGTCGGGTATGCCTTATTGATTGCTGTGCCCAATTGTGGGAAATTGAATAATGCCATGTCGTGTGACTGAGTGGCCAACCAATGTGGAGTGTGATTGGCTAATTGATGGCTGAATTTGACTGGATGTCTGTAATGGTTGTTGCTCATGGTTTATTGTAGTGTATTGCATGGCCACGCATTTTGAATGCCGAGAATGAGGCGTGTGATGAAATTGTACGAGAATGGGTGCCTGCCATGAGCATGTGATCACTTAATTATACCATGATGCGTTTTACGTGGGGTTCAGATAATAATTGGCAATGTGTGTTTGTGTGATCATAATTCACCTTGATGCGTGTTACGCGGGGTATGCCATTCTCATGCACTTTGAAGTAGGACGATACCCGGTTCGTCCAGAAGACGACCATCCTGATGCATTTTACGCGGGCTCTAGTTCGTGAGGAGATCAGTGTTTCGCCTCATGCACTTTGAAGCAGGCTAGAGACACTGGGTCAGATCGGTGTTACGCCTCATGCACTTTGAAGCAGGCTAGACACACCGGGCCGGGAATGGTGTTGACTCGAGTTGTAATAAACATTAATAATTGAGACAATGTGTAGTGTGAATCAAATTAGGAGCATGACATAACATTGACATCACATGCATAAAATGCGTATTCCAGCATGCGAGATGAATACTATGAACATGAGCACATGTGTGGCGCACGTGTGACCATTGTATTCATGCACGTATTTTGAGAATTTTAATGAATTGCCTAACCTGCAGGGTAATTCTTATGTTCTATCTGGGCCCAAGGACCCAGGTTATTATTTGCGTATTATGTTGTTTTGCCTGTCAGGAGATTGCATATTAGCCTAGCCTAGGTTTAGGGATTGTACTCATTGAGATTTGTCTCACGGTTGTAATAACCCACATTTTCAGACCCCCAGCCATAAGAATGCCAAATCCACCGCTTTTTAGAATACCTGTACAAATACATCAGTATCCAAGTTATTGAAGATAAATTAAATATTAAAAATGGACTAATTCTAAAATTTATCTATCAAATCAAAATAGAATTGAGAATAAAAGAAAATTAACAATTTTAGAAACAAAATTTAGAAACTAAAGGCAAGTTATTCAATCAAATAAATATGTTAGAGTATTTGATTTTACTATAACCACTAAATTTGAACTTTAGATTATTATGCATATAAGAACAATATCAAACATGTGATAACGAAATTTCCTAGTCTATTTACTATCGTATCTCGAACCTATTCAGTTTGTCAATCCACTATATCTCTATGTGAATTTAAATAAACATAAATGCATTAAAATTTTATACTATTCTTGATTTACAATGAATTTTTTGGACCACCTTATTTCTGAAAGCCACACAAATAATATGGTATACCTCTATCCACATTTAATTCATGGTTATATATTATAAGAAGCCATTATATATTATCACTTCTCAGTCTTAAACATGTACATCAGATCATTTAAATAGTAGCCACTTAAAGGAATTAAGCACAATAATATATAGAATGAAATCACCTGCAAAAACATAAAAAAGCATAAACTTCATATCATCATGGTTATGTTACATTGTAGTCTTGACAAAAGAAAATTAGAATATAATAGAAGAACAAATGAAAATATAAATTAAACCCAATATCTTAAATCAAAGAACAAAAATTATGTCATCACTTTTTGTCTTCTCTTTAAAATATTTGAAAAAATCCAAGAACAGTGAAAACAAAAACGATAAAATAAACTAGCTCTCTCTCAATGTTATCATATTTTTAGGATAACATTCAAGACTCCTACCACAAGGTAATTGCTTATTTTTCGCGTAAAATTAAGGAATAAATCGCAAAATTCTTGATTTGATATTCACATTTTAACTCTTCTCTAGGTAGTGTTTTTCTTTTTTTGGTAAGGTGTGCTTTTTACTTATATATAATTAAGAAAAAAGTTTCTGTGGCCAAAGGTTTCATGGAGGGTGGGTTTTTTTCTTCTTCTTTTCTTTTTTTGTAAAGGTATTCTAGGTAGTGTTTTTCTTTCCTTCTTTTTGCCATTTTTTTTCTTATTTTCTCTTTGTCTCATTACTCTGCATAAACAAGAAAAATTTGAGTAAATAGAAGGAAATCCAAATGTTTTCTTACAAATATTGCATTATTTTTTGCCTAAAATATGTAAAATAACTCTATTTTTATAGAGTTATCAAATATTTCACTGGCATTTCCAAGAACAAATGCTTATGTTATGCAATGTTTTGATTTAATTAAATTTCATCTACTTAATAATTTATCTATTAATTTGATCGATAACACGTAGAAAAGAAGTAAATTTCTTGTAAATTTCTCTTTTCGACAAAACAAATTTTTATGAAAATAATACCTAACAATGAAAAAAATAGTGCCCTTAATATATATGGAAAATATACAATAAACCAAAACTAAGAATATGAAATTCTTAATTATGATAGATATATCCTACATAGATATAGAAAAGCTAACAGAAAAAGAAAAATAAACAAATTTGAGGCCACCAATTTAAATTGCACTCGAATGATAGAGGGCAATGGTGGGTAGATTTAGTCAAATAGGGGTGGAAATGGCGCCGCTCGAAAATTATTATAAAACAAAGTTTTATTTTGGTCGAAATTTTAAAATAAAGTTTAAGAGGAGTCTTATTAAATAAAAAAAAAATCAAAGGGTGCACCTCAAAATCCGAAAAAAAGGTAAAAGTTACTATAGACACACCAAGTTTATTAGCTCCCCAGCAGAAAAAAAGCCCTAGTTTCCCTTTCTCGTCCGTATCTCCGCCGCCGTCTCGGCCCCTCAGCCGCCGCTGCTCTCTCTCTCTCTCTCTCTGTTCAGACGCATGCTCACGACGGTCGGTCGGCGACTGCCGGCGGTGCTCGGCTGCAAACGTCCGACCCCGAACTCCATTCGCGAGTAGCTTCTTCTTCTTCTTCTTCTTCTTCTTCGTCGCTCTGCCGATGGCTTCTCGACCGGAAATACAGGCGCCGCCTGAGATATTCTACAACGACTTCGAGGCTCGCAAGTACACTTCCTCTTCCCGTATAATCGAAATTCAGGTCCGTGCAGTTTGAACGTATACGTTCCTCGCGTAATTGCGTTACGGGTCGTGTTTTTTTCTGACCAACGTGGTTGTTTACGGTTTTGTCGGTTTGAAAAATAGGCTAAGCTGTCGGAGAGGGCGTTGGAGCTTCTTGCTTTGCCGGACGACGGAGTTCCGAGACTACTGCTTGATATTGGTATACCCTCTTGCTTCTGCGATTGCTGAGTGAGTTGTGCTTGAATTTGAGTTGAAAGTGTTGTTGTACGTGTGTTCATGTTGAGGGGAATGTGGACTGGATTGACATTCGTGGAGATTGATGTAACGGTGAGGGAACTTGTCTCTAGTGTGACTACAATGTCTTTGACCGAAGTACATCCCTTTGTGCAAAGATAAATTGTTAATGTTGGTGACTGATGATTGGAACTTCTGTCTGGAGTATTGAAGAGTATCTCCTGTCCAATGGGTAAACTTTTGGCTTGATGAAGAGACAGGGTCAACTTGCTTGCCGGGGTCTTGCATCTTCTGTTTTAGGTCTTCAGGCATGAAGAACCGATCAACTCAGTTATATTTCTTAGCTTTGATAACAGCACATACTTGATGAGAATACGTCTCTCTTCTTTTCTTCTTTTCTACTTGTTCTTTTTCTCTTTTTCCCTCGCGAGCGGTGTTTGTAATACTCGGAGAGTTTTGATTGTTGATCATGTTGTGTTGACGTTTGGGTCATTCTAGGTTGCGGATCTGGATTGAGTGGGGAGACGATATCAGAAAATGGACACATGTGGATTGGTTTGGACATTTCGCCATCAATGCTTGGTATGTTAACGTCGATACCTATTGATTGAAGGGATTGTTAGTTTGCTCATATTTTGATATTCCATTTGCCTGTTCAAATGTAGACGTCGCTTTGGAGAGAGAGGCAGAAGGTGATCTTTTGCTTGGCGACATGGGTCAGGTACTGACCAGTTTAAAGTTTTTGAACTGTATTATCTCTGAAACTGAGGAAATTCGGCAATGGACTTGTTCTCATACTTCACCTTTAATTTTTTTAGCGGCCAATCTTTTCTCACTTTAGTTACTATGAGGCGTTTTGTTGAAATAGGACAAGTTATTCATTGAATATCCATGAACTATATAAATTGGAAAGTAACAACAGAAAGAAAACAGAAAAGCAATATAAAAGGCCTAATAACAATTAATTTGTTTTTTGTGGAATTATTAGGCAAGCCTATTAAACTATTACTGATTTGATTTCAAGCCTTAAAGGTTCGTTATGTTCCTTCCAAGCCATAAGTTCTGCATATTCGATACGGAGGGATTTTGAAGTTGTTTAGTGGATTGGATTTCTCTATGCCATTTCCATTGAGAGTCTCTGTCCCATTTTTTAGCATGATCCAGGCGATTCCATCTTTCTTGAACCTAGTCTGAATAGCAAAAGACACCTGACAGTGAATCAGAAGATGATTGACAGGCTCACTAGAATTGTAACACATGCAACAACAATGCTATGGCGGCTTTTTTGGTGGCAGCTGTTGTGGAGTATATGTGCATGCATGCTTGAATGCTTCCTCTATTTTTCAAGAACTTTGTACTGGCATATTGTACTGGGCCTTGTCAATTGTCACATTTGATGGTATCGATCATCCTGCATACACTTGATTTCTTTGCCATTGGGTTTATTGTGAATTTTGTGTTGTAGGGCTTGGGACTTAGACCTGGTGTTGTTGATGGAGCCATCAGTATCTCTGCTGTTCAGGTTCACTTTATTGTGTCCATTATATTGATTATCATTTTAATGATTTTATTCTATAGGAGTTCTCTTCTTGGATCTTAATGGAACTAATTTTCATTAGGCCCTACAGAATTGCTATTCTCACACTTCATAGTGCATAAAGTAGCAAATAGCAGTTGAGCTTCTTTATTATTGGGTTCCTTAGTGTAAGTACCAAAAAGAGCACACTTATTCAGACTATGAAACAAGAAACTTTCTCTGGTCATGCTCAAGTAACATTGTTTCAATCCTGCTAATATATTTTAGAGGATATGATAAGGTACTTGTGCAATGGATCTAACCAAAGTTTCTCTGAAGACTATCATTTTTAAAGGAGGACCGATTATGTTAATTTGCTTGGTAAGATCTTAGGTAAGACTGTTCTGCATAGTAAAGGAGGCTACAGTATATGTTACATCAACTGATAATTCATTGTGCAATTAGTCGAAATCTGTAAGCATGTGTCACCAAATAAATTGTATTTTTAATTGTCGAGTTTTGGCATATGGACAAGGAACTGGTGTCAATATGATATCTGGTGGGCTTTGGCACTGGTATTCAGGTTAATTTATTTAGTTACAACATGTGGATGCAGACATGTCTTGCTCGGTCTTTTACATCTAGATGTGGAACATCTGGAAGAATATTACGTCTATTGTGATGCTGGACATAATTATGTAGATGTGCAAGAATAGGAATGGTGTTTCTTTGAACAAATATTTGATTATTTCTTTGTGCTCAGAACAACTACTTGTTTTTTCCCTAAATATGTAGTTTCTGGGTGAATACCCGTGAGAGTAGCTTCATTTTTTGTATAATGTTTAATAAAATAACATTAAATTCAAGATTTGCTGGCATTCTGCCCCCTAAATCATTTGCAGCTTCATTTGTATATCCTTATCATCCTAAGCTCTTGCTTTCACTAGAAATCATTATATATCAAACCTATGTCTGTTAATATAGTTGATTTTGCATCTATCTTGTGGCCACATGGATAGGATGAAGCAGCTAGTATTGCAATCAACTCTGAAAAGTTCCCTGCAGAGATATAAAGCAGTGGTTACTGCTGCAGTTCACGTTTGACAGATTCAACTCTCTCTCTCTTACCCCCTTTATCTGTCAGTTAGATAGCATCAGAATGAGGTGATACTTGTTGTCTCGTGGATACTTTGCAGGGTGGGGGGGGGGGGGGGCACGGGGTGGGTGGGTAAGGTGTGCACATGAAATGTTGATTAGAACTTGCGCATAGTTGGGTTTGAAGGACCGAAGGAATGATCCCCAGGGATAAGCATTGTGTAATTGTTCTATTGTTTCTGCATGTTTTGTTTGTCCTACAGTGCATTAATTTTTCACAGTAAACATTCTTAATTTGTAATTTGCAATACTCTTTGGAAATTTTAAAGTGTTTCTACACTTGGCAACTTAGAATGTTTTTGGGTTTCTTTTCTGTAGTTTGTTGATTCCACTTCTGTTTTTCATGCAGTGGTTATGCAATGCGGATAAGTCCTCTCACGAGCCACGATTAAGATTGAAGTATGTTCCTCATCATTTGGATGATATCTGGTTGATTTTTTTAAATAATAAAATTTTCCTTTTCTGCTTTTCTTTCTTGCAGAACTTCTAGTCCCTATTTGGCTGGCCTATAATTGACATCTGTCTTGATTTGTTTTAGGGCATTTTTTGGATCATTGTATAGATGCTTAGCAAGGGGGGCAAGAGCAGTTTTTCAAGTTTATCCAGAGGGTATAGCTCAGCGTGAGTTGATTTTGAGTTCTGCTATGCGTGCTGGATTCGCAGGTGGTGTGGTGGTTGACTTCCCACACAGGTACCTATATTATTACCAGCACTTATTTTAGTGTTCGACATTGATTGAACAACATATTTTGTGCATATCTTAGTATCTGTGCTGTCGTTTGGAAGTCATCTGTGAAAGTAAAATATCTGAAAGCGGAATAAGAGAGCTTTCATTGGAGAGAAACACCCTTTTTTGTAATTATTGGAAGTTGGAAAATTGTGTGTGGATGGAAATGCTTAACATGGTAGATGATTTGTCTTGTAATTGAGCACTTTTAGTTCTGAGCTATTTGTATATTTCCACCCCCTTGGTGCCCTTTAATAAATTTTTTGTTTACCTATCAAAACATTAATAAATTTTTGTGAAATTAGCGTCAATAATCTTAGTAGTTTATTCCTTAAATAGGTGACATCTTTTTTATGAAATTATCAAATGTGTGCATAATACACTTTAGCTGTTACATGACAATCTCTCGTTGTTCATTTTCTTACTAATGGGGTGATGTTTTTTTTTTCTGGTAAGGTAAGATGTATATATACTTTTTAACGCACCAATTACAATGAAGGGAAGTCGTACTCAAAAACCTCGTACCTGAGGGAACAAAGAAGGTGTTCCAATGGGTACAAGGTATACGACTAAACAAGGCTAGAAAGCCGCAACAGTGGAATTAACTACTAATGGGGTGATGTTGCTTAGGATGATTGGCAAAATTGAGCTTATAAAGTTGGTCCAGGATTATGTAGAGATTCTTATCAATATCATGTCCGGAGTTGCTTGTTATTTGTGAAGGCCGGTTTTCCTTTTCTGTTTTCTTTGAGGGACTGTCTAATTACAAGTTCGAGCAAGAGATGTGCCATTCAACAATAGATTTTTCGTATGCTTCTGTTGCAGAATAAGTGCTTTAGACTGTGTATGTGATAAGAATCCGACTGCTCTGGATAAAGGCTGAGCACTGCCACGGTAATTTGGTTGGATGCCATTATGAGAACTTTATTGAAGAAAAATGAACTAACCTTGAAATCATTATTGAAAACAGCTCGAAGAGCAGGAAAGAATACCTTGTGCTTACTTGTGGGCCGCCATCCGTCGGCACTGCTGTACCAAAGGGAAAAGGGGATGATGGGGAGAGTTCCTCCGATGATGGCAGTGGTGATGAAGACAATCAAACAGTGAGTTTGCAAATTTTATAGTTGAATATTATGTTAGACTTTTTCTAAACATGGATTTGCATATCAAATTCGGATTTTTTCTTTCTTTTGTTTTGTTTCTCTTTGTTCTTTTTTAGTCTCATTCTATATGTGGGTTTGCTTAAGAACTCTCTTTCTCTCTCTTGTGTCAAGTGTTCTCAATCAAATATTGACGGGGCTGATTGTCTTCTCATTTTTCTCTCATTTCAAATGCAGGTTAGTGTGTCTGACAGGCACCGGCCAAGGAAGAAACAGAAACTAAATAGGAGAGGCAAGGGAAGAGAGTGGGTTATGAAAAAGAAAGAACAGATGAGGAGAAAAGGGAATGTGGTGCCTCCTGACTCAAAGTATACAGCTCGCAAGCGCAAATCTCGGTTTTGATCAGTGGCAGGCATGAGCTGCACCAAAAGATTTTCATAGTACAACTTCTGGCCTGGCTCATATTTAGGAGCATAGCTAGTTATGCACTGCAGTACTCATGCTTTTCCATATCCAGCGGTCAAATGTAATTTTGTATTCCGAGTAGTTAAGTATTGGTATATATATGCATTTTTTGGAGAGGCAGGATGATCCTGCGAAAATTTTGAGTGATTTATAACGTTTGGATAAGATGGTTACAGGACCTTACCTTCCCATCTCCTGTCTTGAGTCCTTTCCACCTTTGTGTTTTTTCCCCTCTCCTTTCAACCTTCTGTTTCAGTGAGTTTAATGAGCTGAACATGCAGGAAATCTTGGTTTTCGATATTAGTGTTGTTGATGGTTGGTTAACTCCATTGAGATAATTCATCTTCTTTTGGATCTAAAAGAACAACGATGCTCGTGAGTTTGCAAGTGTTCGATTAAATGCATGAATTCTTGGGTTTACTCGGGATGACACTCCAGGAACCTACCTAGGTATTTCTCTTACAAATTTGTAGGATTGACACGGCATTATGTCCTTTTTGTGATACTACACCAGATTCGATCAACCATCTTTTTTTTTAGTGTGCGCTTACTAGTCGATTGGCCTCCTTTTGGGCTACAAAAATGCAACCTGCCATGATGGAACCGTCCTTGGCGAGAAAACATTACTTGGGCAATGAAAGTTTGCGAGATCATCCTTTGCCCACTACCTCTCTAGATTCTCCTTCGGTGCATTATGTCACATCATATTGACTGAAAGGAATAATTTTATATTTAGAAACAAGAGTATCTACATCCCTGGCATGCGCAAGCATCTGATCAAAGTGGTGAAGGATAAAGTTATATCCATTGGGGGAATTGCGGATACTCCCAGGAATCGTATTCTACAAAGGAAATGGAGACTTCCACAATCAATCTTTGAAGCTAGGCCGATAACACTTTAGTTTCGGTCCTTTGGTCCCTTTGGGTTTTGTTGCCTTGTTCGTTTCTTGTATAGTTCGTGCTAAGTCATCCGTGACCCCTTTCGGACAAATTTTTGTCCTACTAGGGTCGAGGGTTGTCATTAGTGCCTTTTCTTGTATTTGGTGTTTTGAAAAGTAATACATACTCTTACCTTTATCAAACAAAAACAAAAACACTCCAGGAACCGCAGGTAATTAGCAAAGAACACGATTTACCTGTCGAGAATGCATATGATATAACTCATGTAAGGCATCGAGGTCAATGTGACTCTTCAAATGCATTTTGAAGACACCTTTTGAAGACACCACATTATTAGTCCATTGAGGGTGATTGGCACAAAAGACGCTTGATAAATGGTTCGGTTTTTACGAATGAGTTGAATGCTCCTGGTGATGATTGATGACATTGGCGAACTTAAAATTGCAGATCCTGTCATCTTGGTTCTTTACTAATATCATTGCGCATAGTTTTTAGGCGACTTTCGATTTGTTATACTTTTATCGTTTTGCAATTTGAAGAATATCCGTTTTCATCTTTTTTATTCAAGTGATCAAATCACGAAACTCATTCCCGACCTTCGTTATTATGACTTCAATTAGATGAGCGAATTATTTAATTCCTCTCTGATGTGAATTTTGGTCCGAACGATGTTCTTGCTGGTTCGCCACTTATGAACACATCAGCTTCTCAAATGGGGACTAAGACTAAAACTGGAAAAGTAAAATAGTCCTAAACCTTTTGCATTGATGCCAATTTAGTTTTAAACCTTTTTTTAGTGTCAATTAAGTCATAAATCTTTTATCTTTATGTCAATTCAGTCTTTCTAATTAATTTTGGTCAGATATTGCTAATGTGGATAATTTTTAATAATATTTTTTTATGTAAATTTTTTTTTTTCGATTTTTTTATTTTTTTACTTTTTTTTCCTCCTTTCTTCTACCTTTGGCTGGTGATTGGACACCGACTACCTGGGCGAGGCTGCCGTCACCCGTACGAGGCCATCATCGCCCTCCACAAGCAAGGCCTGGTCGACCTTAGCCTAGGCAAGGGCCAACCTCCCCGGATCTGGTGAAGGGAGACCTCGCCGGGGCTCATCTATGTCCAAACAAGGGTCGGCCTTGCCTATGGCGGGCGACGGCGGCCTCACCTAGGCTAGGCCAAGCAATCGGCCATGCTTGGTGTCCAGTCATCGGCCAAAGGTAGAAGAAAGGATGTAAAAAAAAGAAAAAAAGGAAAAAAATAAAAAATAAAAAATATATTAAAATGTTATTAAAAATTGTCTACGTAGACCGCCTGGCGTCCATGTCTGCGATATCCGATCAAAATCAGCTGGAAAGACTGAATTGGTATAATGATAAAAAGTTTAGAATTCAATTGATACCCAAAAAAAATCACCACCCGCTTGGATAGCGATGCTGGAACGCACATTTTTCCTCTCGCAAAAGGTTGAATGTTCGAATCTCGGGCGCCGCAGGGTGACTTAACCGGTGGCACGTGTGTGGTGGCTAACACGTGTCGTCCTTAGGGTTTACCCCCGGCTGTCGGTTGTGCGGAGGTTCCCTGGGTTATAAAAAAAAAGATTTAGGACTAAATTTGTACCTATGTAAAAGGTTTAAAAATTTTCTGACACTTTTCCTGTACTAAAACATTAGACAAAACTGAACTTGTTCAGCCTCAAATCAGAGTATATGAATAGCTCATGCTTTTAAAAGATCGAGGCTAAGCATCGTACGCTTCTTTTTAAGACCCTACAAACTAACCAACCCACCAACCAGACATCACTTGCATGACCAACCGTCTCGCCAACTTCCAGTACTTGGCTCTGCTCCGGAGATGCTCCACCATTGACCACCTGAAGCAAATCCATGCCCACGCCATCATCTCCGGCCTCTCTCGCTTCGCGTTCACCGCGAGCAAAATCTTGGCCTGCTCTGCCCTCGCGCCGTACGGGGACATGGGCTACGCGGCGAGCGTCTTCGCTCGCATTCCGGCCCCCGGCGTCTTTGACTTCAATGTCATGATGATGGGTTTCTTGGGAGACCTCGAACACGGGAGGGCTGTGTCGGTGTACGCTCGAATGTGCAGGGAAAGCGTCAAGCCCAATGCCCGCACTTTCGCTGCGCTGGTCAGATCATGCGCTGGCTTTCCTTTGCTTGGCCAAGCTCACTGTAGCGCCATGAAGTTCGGGCATGATTATGATGTTTATGTGGTGAGTTCTCTGATAAGCATGTACTGTAAGCATGGAGCTGTGAGTGTTGCCCGCCGCCTGTTTGATCAAAGTTCAGTGAGGAACGTAGTTTGCTGGACGAGCCTTATCACTGGGTACTGTAGCGGCGGCCTCGTTGATGAAGCTCGACGACTATTCGATTCAGTGCCGGAGAAAAATGATGTTTCCTACAGTGCCATGATCTCTGGCTACGTTAGGAATGAGCGGTTTGATGACGCCATCGAGTTGTTTTCTGAGGTTAAAGATCGTGCTGACATGAAATTAAGTGGATCTCTTTTGGTTAGCGTACTTAGCGCCTGTGGCATTGCGGAAGCCTCTGAAGAAGGAAAATGGGTTCATAAGTACATAGATGAGAATGGCATCGAATACGAACTTGAGCTAGGCACTGCATTGATTAACTTCTATGTCAAATGTGGGTTCATCAGATTCGCACAAAAAGTGTTTGACCAAATGCCTCTTAAAGATGTGACAACTTGGAGTGTGATGATATTGGGGTTTGCTGTTAATGGTGAGAATGAAACAGGGCTGCAGCTTTTCCATGAGATGGAACATAGTGGTCCTAAACCAAATGCTGTGACATTTATTGGAGCTCTGATGGCCTGCAATCAGAAGTGCCTAATCAACGAAGCATGGCGCTTGTTTGGACGTATGAGCAAAGTTTACAGCATTGCTCCAACTATTGAGCACTATGGATGCATGGTTGAACTCTTGGCTCGGGCTGGACAAATCAAAGAAGCTGGTGTGTTGATAAAGAGTATGACAATGGAACCAGATGGTGCAATTTGGGCATCTTTGTTAAATGGGTGTATCATGCATGGCTATGTTGAGTTAGGAGAGAAAGTCGGCAGGCATTTGATCCAACTAGAACCTCAACATAGTGGACGCTATATCCTTCTGGCCAATATGTATGCTAAGATGGGCAACTGGGATGACGCTTTGCTGCTGAGGAAAACAATGAAGGAAAACAAAGTAGTCACAGTTTCTGCTTGGAGTTTCATTTAGATTGATGGGATTGTCCATAAATTTGTTGTTGATGATCCTGCCATGCGTGCTCCCAGACACAATGGACTTTGTTGATGGAATCGTGAAGGAGCAGCAGCGCAAAAAGGAGAAAGATGGTAGCGGTGGAGGAGCGGAGGCAGCTGTGGAGGATGATGAAGTTAGGAATTCCAGTTGGGTTTGATTCGACGAGGGGGAAAGTGCTGCCAAGAGTGGATGTGAGCGCCATTAGGACTGTGACGAAGCGGCAGCCTAGACAGTACATAAACAAGAGAGGAGGGTTTATGGCTTATTGCCGGAAAAAAGGAACGGATGGCTCGATATGGAAGAATTCAAGGTGCGAATTTTCGTCTCTATGGCTTGGTTTGAGTATGGCATGCTTGCAGTTCTTTTTTATAATTATTTGACTTCCTCAAAGAAGGAAGTGTTACTGTATGCAATTGTAATGGCTTCCTCAACTATCTTAGCTACTTCCTGTATCGAATGATCTTTCATTTTGTGATCCTTGGTCTTTGTTCTGTTAGAGACTCGGATAGCTAGAGAAAGCTGTAAAAGTTGTGTTTATTTTAGCTGTTCTCTTATGCTATATTTGGATGGAACAATATGAAAAGCACCGAAGGATGAAAAATATTAGTGGATCAAGCATGTGCTTTATTAGTGGATGAAGATGACATTAATGTGCTTGTGAGCATGGCATGGAAGTTGCGAGTATTAGAATGTCCACTTGAATCTTTAATGTGCTATAGAACATTTTTTTTTCACAGTAATAAATGATGTAATAGAGCTATTCTAATGTCAGAATGAAAACAAAAGGAAAACTAACGAAAAAAGTATAAGAACATTTACAGTGCTCTTGATGCGAATTACTATTTGTGAATCTTTTAAGATTTTGAAATGCTATTTGAGTATTCTTATGGAGTGAACTGTGTTTTCTCAGGTCAATTCTGGAGGACTTTAGATGTTCAAAATTCATTGGCAGCATAATACTTGAAAGCCTTCGAGTTTACATGCTTAAAATTCAGCATGGAGAACGAACTTACATTTTTGGCCTTTTGGTACCTGATTTTGAAATGTGGTTCTAGTCTTGTTGACCTCAGCAGTTGGCATTGTGTACTAATCTCTCGTGCTTTGCTAAGAAATGACAGACGGTAATTTGTCTCAACCAGAGAATGAGGTGCCGTTGACACCATCTGATCAATTCCTTGGGATGTACCCCTGGAATTTATCTGAACAAAGCTGCAGCGCACCAGGGGCAAACACTTTCATACGTTGAGATCTAGTGATTTGTCATTGAAGTTGAAGTGTCTTATTTTAATTTGCCGGAATTCAATATGCACATTCCGTTGCAAGGCTTCAAATCTCATAATGTTTTCTCCATCAGCATGAAAGAAACGAAAGAAGTTTTCTACAGTGGCCTTTCATTGACAGTAGAAAATTGAAATGCCTGGTTGAAGGGAAGGCTTCTCTAAACCTGCTCAAGCCAGCTGACTTTGTTTTCCCCAAGAATGACCCATCACATGCTCAAATCCTGGAGTGTGAAATGAACCCGGGTGGAAGTCATGTTGAGGTGTATGCATGTTTTTAGGTCACCATCAAAACCTTGAATGAGATATGTTTAGCATCACCCTTTCTACAACTTCAATTAGAATACAACTGACCACCAGAGAAATGTGGGGATACGGATGCTTTATACTTAATTCGCCCCCTTTTTTTTTATCTGATAAGTAAAGTGAAGATGAGAGTGGAGAGAGATGTAAGTGGGCTTATCGGTGAAAGCCCACTAGAACTCATCGGATGCTTCACTAACACCCCTCTGTTTCGGATTTCTGGGCACTTAATTTGACATACTTCAAAAACCATCATAATCTTAGTTTCAGAACAAGGTGACTTAGTAGATCCCAACGACCAGTGTAGCAATGAAATAATTGCACCCTTAATCCTCAACTGAGTCATGTCTTTTGAGCTCTGGAAGCCACTGAAGTATCATTAAATGCTCATAAGCAAAGTCGAATTACGACTTTCTTTTCATTTGGCTGCAGAGAAGAGGCGGCTTGGGATAAGAACAGTACCTTATTGTTTATGCTGGAGTACTTATCTATTGATTTTTGTGCAAAGAAAGAGTGGATTGCAACCAAGTATATGTTAAGAACTATGGTATTTTGTGCCAAACACCGGAATATCCATAACAAGAATATTTTTAGGATGAAGATGGACGTGGATTGTTAGAGATAATTAGGGATTTCTCTAGAATAATTTCCTATGTTAGAGATATTTTGATAATTTTGTTGACTTTTTGTATCTCTCAAGATTGTGCATATATCTTGATTAATATGTTATCATAGATAGTTATCTAATAAAGCCTATAAATAGGCTCATAAAATATCTATCAATATGTTGAAATATACAGACAATTCCACAATTCTCTATTCCACTTTTTTATTCTCAATTGTAAAGCCTATAAATAGGCTAATGTAATCCTCAATGATATATTGAAATATATAGAAAATTCTACGATTCTCCATTCTGCTTCATTATTCACAACTAGAATATTTAAATATATTGATATTGATAGAATATTTAAATATCAAATCACACTTTCATAAAAAAAGGTTAAGCTTTTGGAATAGTTGGTAGTAGTCCCACAAATTTTCACATGGTATCAAAACAGAAGGTCCTAAGTTCAAATCTTAGCAGGCCCCTATTTACCTCTCCAATTAGTTATATCCATGCTTAGACTAGGCAAAAAGACCTTACTAAGTGTAACGGGAGTGATAGAATATTTAAATATTCTATCATGGATATTGTTCTGCTTTCGCAAGCAAGATAACCAATTCAATCTTTCTGGGATACGAGATTGACGCGTAGATGAGATGGTCTTTACTTGATCATGTTGTGTGACATTTTGAAATTTTACCCATTTGGAATTTATGAAATGGATGATTTTATGAGCGTACTTATAGTTAGATCTCGCCCGGAACTAACAATTCCTGGGACACTAACCGTTAGGAAAAGGCTAATTGGGGATTTAAATTTGCGAGACTAAAGAAACTTGATCGTGAATTGACTTTCGACCATAGAATTGTCGAGGTGACATTTTGAGCCAAAGTAGGCCAATCTAAGGATAGTTAGGGATCAATTCGCCGCTGTCATATTAGTGGATCGCGGGTGATTCCGCTTGACCATGAGATGAACTGACAAATGACCCTAAACCTATACCAAATGATCGCTCCCATCGGAACTAGCGATCGATCCTCGCGATTAAGTGACAACCGAGGTCGTCACGACCCGAGTGAACTCGAACATGGCTTGATTCAGTATCGGCCACGGGTCAAAAGTGCAAAATTTTCTCAAAAGCCACCCATTAGTCTGAGATACGCTCGAGTTACGTTATTTAAAATTTAGTCATTAATTAGATATCAAGTTGGGCATTGGAAATTTAGAAAGTCACAACAGAACATTTGGACAATGTTGTTATTAGCATGATTAGCCTTATAATTGTTTGAATCCTTCAAAAAAATTGAATTTCGGCAAGAAATGGAAAATGACCGTTTTACCCTTGAGATTTTGTTAAGGCCAAGTGTAAATGGAGATGGGCATTTTGGTCATTTCACCCTCACTTTAGAAATGATAATTTTTGGATAATTTTGCCCTTGGACTTTTTGGGAAATTCCCATTTTACCCTTGAATATTTTGGAAAAGATTCGATCTCGGCCGTTGATCTCAAGATAAGAACGAATCGTGACCGTTGATTGAAAAGTAGAGAGAGGGGCAAGATGGTCATTTTGCCAAAAGGGGGACAATTATTGGAATATATAAACCTCTCTCTCTCTCTCTCTCTCTCTCTCTCTCTCTCTCTCTCTCTCTCTCCCCCTATCATTTCTCTCCCTCTCTCACGGCTCACTCTCTCTCTCTCCCTCTTGGCGATCTCTCTCTCTTCCTCCCTTGGCCGTGACTAGCCGGCCAAGCAAGCCGCCGCCGCCGTTGCCGATCGTCGCTGTCTCACCGGACCATCATAGTCGCCGTTTAGCCGCCGCGTGACTACCGGCTTACCATCGTCTCTCTCTTACTTGGACACGCTTAGGATTCTAAGTAAGTTACAATCTAAACCCTATTTAGGATATCGAGTATTAATGGACTAGTTTGACACGGTTTAGTTGGTTTAGGGGTTGATGGAAGTGATTATAGATGGATTAGAGGAGAGCTTGATCCCTTGTTGTGTTCATGGATGTTCATGTAGTTGTTGGATGATAGTTTGGACATGGTGGAATGAGTTTAGGCGGTTGAAATTCGGTAGAAATCAATTAGGGTTTGAATCCGTGAGGTATGGTGTGATTCTTGGATTCGCAGATATTGTGCTAGTCCGATTTTCTATTTTTATACATAATTATGTGGGCCAAATTTGAGAAAGTTTTCTTCATAAAAGTTGCTTCCAACATTTTCAGTATAATATATTTTAAATTTGAAATTTTTGGAGTCCATTTGGGTCACACACAAACCCATTTTCAGACCGTATTAAAACTGCCTAGAACACTGTTCATCCCGACCTTCTTGTTTTGTCAAATTTTTATAAATTTTCCAGATCTATTTTCAATAAACTTCCTTCACAAAAGTTGTTGGCGACTTTCTTTTCTATGACACATAAAAATTTCAAAGATTTTCAAGGTGATTTAGGTGTTGAAAGAAATGTATTTTGAGGACAAAACAGTCTGTTAGAGTGAACTAATTTTGGTCTGATTTCGAGGAATAAAAAGGCATGGTTGCAGATTGAACCGGATTTCGTGTTCTTCATAAAAAATATTTATCAAGATGTTTTTTTTATGATATATCCAAAATTTAGAATTTTTAGAGTTTTTTTATTATTTATTTTGATGGGATTTCAATCACTGTGTAAACTACCCAGATTTACCCTGATTCTATGGACGTTCTTTTTTTTTTTTAGCGGAATGGTGGGGGTGTTGAGGTTGAATAGTTGTTGCTCTCGTGACTGGAATTGATGCTTAAATGTGTGTTTGTATGTTCTAGGGGCTAAATTGAAATGGTTGAATTGGGTGCATTTGGGTGCATTTAATCAATATTCGAGTATGTGAACATGTGAGATTTGAGGCGTGCGATGTGCGTGTGATCACTAAAAAGCCCTGAGGCGTGTTTACATGGGGTACATATAAAATATGGCGTGTTGGCATGTGCGCGTGATCACTTAATCCTTGAGGCGTGTTTATGCGGGGAATTGAATTGGCCTGAGGTGTGTTTACGCGGGTCGTGATACGAATGTGGGGCCTGAGGCGTGTTTACGTGGGCCGTGGAAAGAAAGTGGAAGTGAGAAGTGTGATGTGGCAAGTGAGAATGTGATCGGGCCTGAGGCGTGTTTACGTGAGTCACGATAGGAATGTGTGACATGGCAAGTGAGAATGTGATTGGGCCTGAGACATGTTTATGCGGGTCGCGATAGGATTGTGTGATGTGGCAAGTGGATAGTGAGATCGGGCCTGAGGCGTATTTACGCGGGTCGCGATAGGAATGTGAGGCCTAAGGCGTGTTTACGCGGGCCGAGGAAAGAGATGGAAAATTAAAATGGTGTGATAGTGCATGAATGAGCGTGAAATGTGGGGTTTGGAATTGTTGTGTGTACGACATGTGCTGTTGGGCATGAGAATGGCTTGAAATGTGTATGTGGTTTGAAATTCGTGTATTTGAGACTAATGTGCAGGTTGAACCCAGGTAAGTACATTTGTGTTAATGTGATATGTATGTATTGAATGATTGGGTGTTTGGACCTGTTTGGAGATACGTGGTAGCTTAAGTGGGGTTTAGGCTGTCAACTTACTGAGAGTTGTTTCATGGTTGTGTAACCAAATTATTTTAGAACCCCACCCTGAGCCATGAATCTACTTCGTTGCCACAGCGTTTTGGTATCCCAATGTACACTGACCATGCAATAGTAGAATTCCCTATAGATAATCTGATTGAGATTGAGGCAGATTTTGAGTCGTCAGAGGAGCAGGTGAATCAGGGGGAGTCAGATTCAAGTTCAGAGGAGACCGACTCGGACTGGACACCATCTAGAGTTTGTAGGGGTTAGCTGAGGATAGGGTGATAATTTTTTAAGTACCCTTTTTTTTGGAGTTGTTGACGTAATTTGGAGAAGTCAGTTTTTATGTGTATTATAGGTTGATGAAATTTTGGTGAGTGCTAGAAGTGACTAATGGTTGTGTAATGGACGAGAATGGATATTGTATATATATCGATATGTAATGTTATATTTGGTGGTTTAGCGAATTATCTCTCCCTATTACCCCATATTTTATTGTCAGGATTTATGTTCTTGTTTCCGCCGTATGCAAACTCTGATGTGATCGTTTGGGGGTAGGCGACGTTTCCTGAGTCGTCGCATTAATTCGACCAAAGAGGGATATCGCAAGCTTGATAGGGTTCGGGGCGTGACATGCTACTTTGAGATGGTAGAGAGATTTTTTTTTTTTTACAAGAAAAGCGAAGAAGAGTCGGTACAAAGATGTACAAAGTTATCGAAGACGTTTTCCGTATTAAATGATGTGCGTTCTCCAAGCTGGAGGAGTGGAAGCCAAAGAAATAATGTCATCGTAGTTGTTATAGAGCAGTTATCCTTGGACTTTGAGACGGGGGGAAAATAGATTCAACTTCTGAAGACTGGGTAATCTGCAAGGCAACTTGGTGAATAAAGTATATCTCGAATTGCACCCTTAATCCTCGAGTAAGACATGTCTTATAAGCTCTGCAAACTAGATAAATTCAATCTTTTCCAGATAGTAAAACCTTGCGCTAGAGATGTTCTTTACTTGGTAATCTTCTTTGAGATATGCTAAAGAGTTGTAAATGAAATGAAGAAGAAACGGTACAAGGATGTAAAATTCATCAAAAACCATTTCCATATCAGGTGAAAGGGAAGATAGATAAAACCTCTGAAGACTTGGAAACCAGCTGGCCAAACTAATTACTGGGTCAAACATTTTCATCTATAAAGAGAGATGATGTTGCCGTGCAAGCCCTCACTACTCCCTCAAGCAATATTAGTCTGTGCAAGAACCCAGGATGAAGTTTCTTCTCATCAGCTTTTCTCATCTTGGCTTTGGCAACTGCCACTGCCTTTGCTTACGACCCGAGTCCGCATCAGGACATATGCGTGGCCACCAATGACCTGGACTCTGGAGGTTGGTTCTTGATTCTTGCATTATTCATGTCTTTCATATCTGGCTTATGATGCCAAAACTATAACACGGATTCTTTTTCTTATGCAGTATTTGTGAATGGAAAGTTCTGCAAGGACTCGAAACAAACCACAGCTGATGATTTCCTCTTTATGGGGTTTATGACTCCTGAAAACACATCAAATCCACTCGGATCAAAAGTCACACAGGCTTTTGTCAACCAATTTCCGGGACTCAACACACTTGGAATGTCCATGGCTCGCATTGACTTTGCTATGGGTGGCCTAAATCCTCCCCATACTCACCCCTGTGGCACCGAGGTTCTGGTTGTGGTGGAGGGTACGCTACTTGTTGGCTTCGTCACTTCCAACCAATTAAACAATACTCTCTTCACCAAAGTCATGTACAAGGGGGACATGGTTGTTTTCCCTACTGGTCTCATCCACTTCGAGTTGAATATCGGAAACACATACGCGCTGGCCTTTTCGGGTCTTAGCAGTCAGAACCCAGGAGCCATTACCATTGCTAATGCCATCTTCGGAGCGAAGCCGCCCATCTCTACTGATGTTCTCACCAACGCCTTCCAAGTGGACAAGAAGGCTGTTGACTACCTCCAGGCGCTGTATTGGTTTGACAACAGTAAATGAATCTACGATCAACATAAGTTACACAGAACAGCTGAGTAGTGAGACTTACAAGCTTAATATTATTTCCATAGGCGGTTGTTTTAGACACATAATTAAACTATGTACCTCATGTATTACTGATTTTGAATAAAAAATCATTACCTCTCTCTCTCTCATATGACGCGATGAGGATAACCAGATTCATGCCTCAACTGAATGTCTATAAATGTGAAACCAGTGTGCAATAACATTAAACTATGTAGAATTCAGAACTTGGAAGGTCGTTATCTAACATTAAATATTGCTTCCCAGATCAACGAGATGTGTGACCCGGAAATGGTATCATCAAAAGAAGGTGCTATCCTAATAAATAGTCTGATTTCATATAGGCCCGTGATTGGTTTAAGAAAGTGTTTGACAAAATCATCAGGGTGATCATGTATACATACCGCCCTAGGGTGGCCAAAAAGAAAAAAGAGCAGCTGTAATTTTGGTCATTATCCTAGAAGAACTTGTAATACATTATGTCAAATTTCGAGGTTGAAGTGTCTCATTTTATTTTCCAAGGTCTTTTGTGAGATTGTTTTATAGGTTGATAATCTCTTGGGCGACTGTTTCACTTCTTCATATACCTAGCAAAACTCCCACAATCCTAGTTGTTGTGACTTATACAGGGAAAAGAACATTAGAAGTGTCAAAAGTTATGTAAGGTGCGCACATTAGTGCCAAAAGTTTTTTTGGATCACTTAAGTGTTACGCCCCGTACCTCACGAAGCGTTAACATCCCACTCGGTCGATCATGATGCAATGCTCCCAGGAAGCGTCGCCAACCCAACGCCCAATAATTAGAGATCAATACACAAGCGGAAGAAACGTATATAAATATATATACACTTGTACAATAAATCAGACAATCAAGAATCGCACAATCGTTAAAACCAATAAGACTGGAAACCTACTTATTTCATTTCTAGTAAAATATTTACAATATCTATTTTTCACCAAGTACACTTATAAAAGCCAAAAAGGATCAATAACTACCAACATCAAAAGAGGGCACATGACATGGCGGTCAAACGTCATATCTATCCGGGGCTTCTCCCAAAACGTGTCGGTTCACCTACCATCCTCAATGCTGGGAGGAGTCTGAAAAGAGTGGGTTTATACAACAATAAGACAAGCTTAGCGAGTAAAAACCCCTAAACCTAAACTAGGCTAACATGCACCTTCTGACAGGAGAACCAAGTACACACTGCATAACAATTTTAGTCAATTGACCTAGGCCTTCGAGCCCAGATTGAGTATACAACCGACCTTTAAGGTTAAGCATTTTATATAAATCACGGCACATACGTGACATATTGGTCACCCGTACGCCATACGTATGCTCATGCCTCAAGTGTCTATCTCACACACGAATCACCGGCACGCACATTAGTCACATACTCTGGCATACGTTTGTCATGCTTATGAGTCTCCTCAAATAATGTACTCTGACACACGTCTCATTTTAGCAATTTATAAACCAACTCGAAGGCCACGGCCCGAAGGCTCACAACACTCCGTGGCCCGCGCCGAAGCGCATTTCCGGCCCAGTGTTTCTAGCCCGCTCCAAAGTGCATGAGGCGCAACACCGATCTCCTTACAGACCAACGCCGTCTTTCGGACAAACTGGGCATCATCCTGCTTCAAAGTGCATGAGGACGGCACGACCCGAAGGCCACGACTCGAAGGCTTTAAGTGATCACACGGCACACCGCCAATTTTATCTGAGCCTAGCGTAAACGCATCGGGGCATTTAGGGTGATCACACATGCTCATGTCAAGCACGCATACTCGCACAATTTCAATTCATGCCTCATACTCGGCATACACAATGCGTGTCCATGTAATGCCACACCATGCATCATGAGCATCAAACAATAACTCAAGCACCTAATCAATTCAATGCCACAAACACGTGCTCAATTGGCCCATTTAATACCGTGTGGCCTAGTACATAAATTTCAATTCGGCATTCAATTCAAGCTACAATTGGCCAATCACATACTGCATAATTCCAGCCACACAAGCACACAACATGACATTTCACAATTAAGTACAATTAATCAGCAATCAATCGACAGCCAATCACTCTGGATAATCCCGACCATTTAGCTAATAATTCTTACTGTCCGTTATAATCCGGTACATTCCTCAAAGCACGGACAGCCACTATTTCATCAATCCGAGCCCAATAATTATCTATAATAATCCCACTAAATTCCTCGGATTTTATTTCTACCAATCGGTCCTCAATTCTATCCTAAATATACACCGATAATATCTAAGCCAATTCAAAAAATGCATCGTCAGTCCTAATCCGGGTTTAGGAGGTATACTCACTTAATCCAACTTCATGATGACGAGAAATGGCGGCTGATCACTGGTGAACGGTGGAATCGGTGGTGACGTTCCGGCGGCGACGTTCCGGTGGCGACGTTCCAGCGGCGACGTACGGACGCGGTGTACGGGACACCGTATGGACCCGTACGGACGGCGACGTATGGGCTACAAAAATGTCATGGTGGCAGCGGCTCAGCTGATCGAGCTCCGGCGCGGCGGCGGCTTGCTCCGGCGTTCCTTTGGCCGAGAGAGAGGAAACAAGGGAGAGAGAGAGAGAGGGAGAGAGAGAGAGAGAGAGAGAGAGAGAGAGAGAGAGAGAGATCGGGTGAGAGGGGGTTGATCGGGAGGAAGCTAGCCGAATTAGGAGTGAGGAGAGAGAGAGAGCTGGTCAGACCGGTCAAATATTAGGGGCTGGAGGGCGCCACGTATCGCCGATCCGAGAGTTTTGACCAAAATACCCCTAATCCTACGGCCGATGTTTATCCCTATCCAATAATTAAGGGGTAAAAGGGTCTTTGGCCTCAATAATTGAGCTGAATTATCCAAATAATTATCCCCAAAATTTTCCCAAAATTCGGAACCCAAAAATAGCCCAGGGGCAAAACGGTCATTTTTCCGGTCCCGGGTCGAAATTTCAATTTTTGGCTAAACCAATCCCAAATAGGTGTGGCCAACATAATATGGTGTCGGAATTGTGAAAATAGCCTCTTAAGTCTTTGAAAATCGACTGCAAAGTCCTGGAGAATAAAATAATATTATTTTTCACTTTTAAGCTAAAATTCCAATTTTTGTCCGTAACAACTCTAAATGTACTTGGCCACTTCAAAATGACATCGGCCTCGAAAAATAATCTCATACGGGCCCAAAATCAACATCGGTGTTCAGAGGGGCAAAATTATAATTTTTGACTTCCGGGTCGAAATTCCAATTTTCGACTGGACTAACTCCAAACGTGTGTGGCCAGCATAATATGACGTCCGAATCGTGAAAATAGCTATACAAGCCTTCAAAAATCGGTACTGAAGTCCGGGTCCAATTCCGTGACCAAAGCTTGCTCAATTTCAAATTTAAGGGTCTCTCACTAACGGGCAGCTGTTTAGAGCATACACGTATCGATCTAGGGTTATCCGAGTCATGACGGTCCTGATCACTGAGAGAATGAGAAATTATCATTAGTCCCAAAGGTCGCAATCATTCGGTTTAAATTCAGGACTGGTGGACCACGTGCACTTTTCGGTCGTACAGAATCACGTGAGATCCGATTGTACATAGTTGGCCTTGGCCAAACCAAATCCATCACTTTTCCTAAAATCAGCCCACATGGGTTCAAAATATTCTCTCATCATTTCTCGATATCGGTGTTCGATTCGCAATCGGGTCCCTAATCCACGTACCGTTTCCTAATTAGCCATACCTTATTAGTTAGTATCCCGGGAGTGATCAAATTTGGGTGAGACTTACTAAAATGAAATGCGAAATAATGTTAGTTTTATTGATCCCGGAATTATATTGAAATTTGGGCTATTACATGAAGTGCCAAATCAAAGAAAAAATTATCACTTAAGTGGCAAATCGGAGAAAAAACGATCACTTAAGTACCAATTCCGGCCAAATTAATTACATGGCATTTATAATTAAAATTTTTAATATGACTTGACATATATTTTTTTAAAATTTAATCCATGTGGACATCCAAAACGACGTCGCACAATCCAACTGGCATTGAAGTGATCGTTTTTTAACAACAACTAGTAGTGAAGTGATCACTTTAAATAGAATTTGGTACTTAAATGATCACCATTTATAACTTTTAGACGAGGTCGTTTATGAGTTATATGCTAATTGGGCATGCCGGTGAGCCATGTAGGATCAAGAAATTAATAAAATATTGCCATGTTATATTTCCAGCAATCCAAATTAGATTTGGCATTCAAGTGATTGTTTTTCTTTTAAAGTTGTACTTAAGTGATCCGAAACAAACTTTTGGCATTAAAGTGAGCGTCGTACATAATTTTTGGCACTTCTAGTGTCGTTCTCCCCTTCAATTATATGGACGTGCCCGAAGCACAATCCAATGAACAAAACCATTAGGTTTTCGAAGTACTTAGGAGCCGAGCGCCAATGGACCACGGCAAACTTGAAGCTTCCTCAAGTGACAACTAGTAAGCGAAACTCTCAATTATAATAAAGCATAACGGTGTTGAACAGGAACGACTGGATATCGAGTTGTGCCTTCAAATCCATTTCACAAAAATATGAGTCCATCTACAATTCCATTCAACAAAATATGAGATAATCCTCTTAACAAAGCCTAGTTATGTGAAAGAAACTTAAGAAATGGTTTAGTTCTGTATAATATATGTTTCAGTCGAACATGCACAACAAGCAATATATACTCTGAATTTTCGTTGAATTTTTCTCCAGACAACTGAGTGGAGTTAAATTTTCTAATTTATCTAGGAACAACATCAGAAACGACAGACTATTTCTTTCATGGATGTAAAAGACAATATTTCTAAGACACGGAGATCGACCTTTTCAAAAAACTGTGAAAGTGCATCTTTTTGTTATTAATGCACTAAGTAGTTCCAAAGTAATCGCTGCAAAGTACTTAATCCATCGGAAAAAAGAGAATTCATTTCTTATTAGAAATCTTACGGACCAAGACTAACTACTCTGGATTTCTACTTCTATTTTGCTATGACATAGTGGACACGAATCATTCCTTTCGAGCCACTCGATGATGCATGTGCTGTGAAAGAGGTGTGAATACGGTATCTCCATCAATTTATCTGCCCCATTCAGTTCCTCTAACAAATACAACAGCATACGTTACCGTCCCGGACAGAGCAGCTCTTTTGCTCGAGCTTTTCAATGGTGCTTCTGGAGATGCCCCGCGTAATTTGATCGGGACCTGACTCGTATCCTCTAATGGAGACTTCCTCAATGTCTTCCATTTCGACTTCTTCTTTAGTGGCCAAATCCAAATTAATGTTCATGTCGATCTGTCAATGGCCATGACCCAATCCCGAAACGCTGTATGCATGATAACTCTTGTAATATCATCCCAAAAACTGCTATGAACTCCCAAAGTATCGAGAAGTCTCTCCATGTGCGTTTCGCAAAGGGATTGCCACGGTAGGATGCAAAGCGGCATCTCAAGCAACTAACTCGACTCAGACAATGTAGTATTTATTGGCGCACCCACTTGATCGACAAAGACTAGCAAATGGTGCCACTTGACCGAGAAGTTGAAAACAGCTGTCGGCATGCAGAAAAACCGAAATTCCTTGTATCCAGATTCAAAGTATATCCGCAGTAGACTGTCTCCATGCTATTGCTACCAAGAGGGGACTAAAGAAGATTTCGCGGGTAATGTTGGAATCGAATCATGAAAAAGCACGGGAAATGTTTTGCCGAAAGCTTTTGGAAGTATATCGCGAAACGGATGGAAAATGAAGCTCTGGCGAAAACAAATCGAGAAATGAACGAACCAAACAATTGAAACTACGGACAGAGCAATCTGATTTGAAACAAAGAATCGATGAAAATCTGGGGTTTCTGCAGAATAGGAAATTCTCTCCGGAGCTGACAAACAATAGTGATACTAGTGGTCTTATATAGCCGTTGGTTGTCTTAGGAAGCGAACTCAGCTTTCCTGTTTTGTGCACAAGGCTCTTTGTCACGCCCCGAATCCCATGAGCATGCCAACATCCCTCCGAGGTCGTCAAGTATGCGACATCCCAGAATTTGTCGCCGACCCAAACTTAATCACTGACGAATAGCGTAAGCAGTAGCAAAACAAACTCTCCATACATGTAATCCAACGGGATAATAGAGAGATAATCGAAACACATCAACAAATACATTTTATAAACATAGCATTAGACACAAATAAGCAATTACAACCCTTACTAGAGGCCACCATCTAGACATCACTCATAACAAACAGGATTGGGTGGTGGGTAAGCTTAACTCCTCTACAAAAGGGGTACTCCAAAAAGAGACGAGGAGAATAATCCTATTCTTAGATCGTCACGGTAGCCTGGTGCATCTCCGGATTAGTCATGGTCATGGGTCTGAAAAGTTTACAATTCAACAATGAGAATAAATCTCAATAAACAACTACCTAAGCCTCGCTTAGCTAACACGTACCTCTGGACAATCCTAAACGTGCAATTCTAACAAACCATGCCATAGGCAATCACATGCGTCCTTACCTCGCCTTGACACATGCACATGCCCTGCACGTTAGAATACCGCCATAACATGGCAATTCACTCCTCGAGCACATAATACAACCACATGATGTAAACGTGCATAAAACGATTATTAATCTAGACATGCTCAATAGCAACACAAGCACATTGCATTCCCCAATGCATAACACATGATTATAAATGTCTAGATTATTAATGGCCCCTTGGGCCACCGAACCCCCGTTGGTCTTCTGGCATAACCAGGCATCGTCCCGTTACTTCAGCGATAGAAACGTCCGAAACTCCCACCTAGATGGCATTCCATAAAAGAGCATCAATTCGGCCTCCACCGCGATCGGCAACGTCTAGAACCCCCGCCTAGACGGCATCTGAACCACTGTCAGGCATCGTCTAGAACCCCCACCTAGACGGAACGTGTCGTGACCATGCACACACTCAACAATCATTACCGATTCTTATCTTTCTGAATTAACCAAATGCCAACTAACTCTGTACTCATCAATTAAAAAGCCTCGCCTTTCTTTTGTAACAAAATCTCCGAAAAGTCCTCGAGAGAGAGAAAAACCAAGAATGCACAGAATCGGGGCCAAATTGGACAGTTGTGCAGTGATCGAAATCGACTTGAAATAAATAGTAAATCAACTCCAAAAATTATGAAATTTGAATATATTGTATAAAACATCTTGATAAACATTTTTTATGGGGACACAAAATCCAGTTCTAACTGTAAATGCCTTGTTTTGACACTCAAATCTGGACAGAATCCGATTCGCTTGGATAGCCCCCCGGACCATCAAAATACAACTCATTCAATACCCAAATCACTTTGGAAAGCTCATAAATTTTTATATGTCACAGAAACAAGTGTTTTTAACAATTTTTGTGAAGGAAATTTGTTGAAATAAGGTCTGAAAAATTTTATAAAAATTCGAAAATACAAGAAGGCGGGTGAACAGTAACTACGGCAGCCTTGAGGCGGTCTGAAAATTGACTTTCGAATGATCCCAAACAACTTCCAAAAATTTAGAATTTAAAGTATGTTATACTTAAAGATGTTGGGAACAAATTCCATGCAGAACACTTCCTCAAATTCGGCCCACAATGATCACAAAAAAAATAACAAAGTGCAGAGGTACAGTAACAACCAGAAATCCGAAAATTATTAAACTTGCACCATTAAGCAAACCAAGCTTATACAACTACTAAACCAATTATCCATAACCCCTAATCCATCCCTAGACATGCCATTAGTAATCCACTAGCCTAACTAAGGATTAGGAAGTCACTTACCAAGGGTTTAAGCAAGAAAACCGGTGAACAGGCAAACTGAGCTCCAGAGGTAAACAGGGCTGGACGGGAAGCTCTGGCGACTTTCCGGCGACCAAGCTGTGATGGTTGGAACGAGCACAAGATGGTAGTGGTTGGGGTACCAGGTGTGAGGCCTAAAGAGAGAGAGAAATAGGGGAAAATTGGTGTTTTCCAATTGGTTTATAGGCTAGTTCAGGCTTTTGTGAATAGTTGTCACTTCGGCGGCCGGAAGGATGGCTGGTTGGCGATTCATGCGGCGAGTTCGGTGGCGTCTGAATCGGAGAAGCAAGGCTGAGGTGATGGTTCTTGGAGCTTCGGCCAATTCCAAGGAGGGGGAGAGAGCGAGTTCTGGGAAGGAGAAGAGAGAGAGAGAGAGAGAGAGAGAGAGAGAGAGAGAGAGAGAGAGAGAATTCTGGGAATGAGAAGAGAGAGAGAGAGAGTGAAAAAAGTGAGGGTGAGAGTGATAGACAAGGGTGATGTGAGATGACTTCTAAAAGTCTATCAATGACCAAGATTGAATTACAATCAAATCAAGACATCCAAGGGCCACAATTGAGCCTTTTAATGCAAGATGGGAAAAATATCCTAGAGCAATTAAGGAATGCGCAAACAGGAGAGAAGGCACTCTTGTCCAAATTTTCGCTTATGGAGGGAAATGCAATTGTCCGAATTGCCCTTCAGTGTTTCAAAAGTGCTCAATTAACCCAGGGGCAAAAATGGTCTTTTTCCACTCCCGGTCCAAATTTCGATTTTTCGATAATTCTAATCGATCCAATAGTTGACCACGCTAAATGAGACAACGTCCAATAAATTAGTCGTGAAAATCTTAAAAATTTGACATCCTAATTCGGATTCAAATTAATGGCCAAAATCCAACAATCGCGACTTTAATGTATCTCAAACTAATGGACGGCTTTTAGAAGTTACGCATATCAACACGTGGCTGATGACATCGAGCCACATCCAAGTTTACTTGAGCTATGACGATCTCGGTTATCATGTAATTGCGAGGGTCGCTAGTTTCGAAGGACACATCTTTCAGATTAGGTTTAGGATTGTTCGAAACTCATACAATGATTAAGCGGAATCACCCGCATTCCGATTGTATAAGATTTGCGAATCATTCCATAGCCATTCTTAGATCGGTCTATAATGGCACAAAATATTCCCTCATCAATCTTTATGGTCGAAGTGCCAATCCATGATCAAGTTCTTAGGTCTACGTACTTAATTTCTGGTTAGCATTTCCCTAATGGTTAGTATTTTGAGAGTGATCAATTTTCGAGTGAGATTTTACTGGAAGAAATATTCATTTCATAAATCGTGAAAATGTGTCGAATTTCAGAATGTCACTCTTGGGCGGTGAAATAAGAAAATTGCCTAAATTGCATTTTTTCTCTTGTTTAGGACTAGTATTGCTTTCCTAAATCGGCTAGTTCCCTAAAAATTGTGGAAAAATATAATAACAAAGTAATATAAAAGTGAAATAATCTCACCAACAGAAATTAGATGTATGAGGAATGAAAATCAAAATATCTAATTAATTGAAAATTAAAGCCAAACCAAATTGCATGCGTAGCAGGTTTAGAGTCAGATGAGGAAATTATTACGACAATGAAGAAAACCTTACAACTAAAATTGCATCATGTCAAATTTAGTGCAAATTCAAACACGAGTTTATCAACATCATTTATCAAAAAAGAGCACATGATACAACATATTTAACACATTTACAACGCGAACTCTTGCTATAAAATCCAAACATACGCTGTCTAAAATCAACGCGTTTAAGGGTGACAAATGAATTAAAAATAGTCGACACATAGGCAACACAGTTGTTATTCAATAATTAAATGGGTTGATTCATTTATGACCAATCACGCTTAATTGCATGTTGTGTAGCCTAATCGTGTCAAAGATTGCTAGTCCTAGCTAAACTCACTCATAAGATCAACAAGTTTCCTAACTTCAAATCGAAATCGAGATGATGATGCCTCATTTTGTTTGTTTTAGAATATTTGCAAGATAGAGTAAGTTATAAATATATCGTAACGAATTTAATACGGATTGAAGAATGTAATGATCCTTGATGGCCAAGTGTCCCGGAAGTACACGTGGGATTATTACGATGTATGTATTAAATAACTCAATCCATATGAACCCGAGAATTATAAAATATAATATGAAGAAGAAGAACAGGTGAAAGTCGTGTAGTTAATTGTCCAGCAAAAGAAAACTATTATTTTTAAAATTATTGATTTTCCGTGCAGTTCGCCGATCCCTCTTCCATCTCTCCCGCCAGACTTAAGTAGTACCGCACGCTCTTTTCTCTTTATCGCATTCTTCTTCTGTACGCTGTGGAACAGAGAGTTAGGGTGTTGAAGAACCAGACCAACAATCTGATGGCATTACGAGTGCAATTCTATTGCCAACCGTTTGCTGTTTGGAACTGAGAATTTGCAGAGAGAGAGGAATGTATTGTAATAAGATGAGGGTTGGCAAGTGATGGATATGGCCGGGGCTCATTTAGCTCTCTCTACTTCGCTATTCTTGCTAGTGTGGTGACTCGCCTCTATGTGCCTCCAGTTCTGGGTGGATTCTGGTTTATTGTATATTTGCATGTACAGATATATCCAAGCAGGAAGTTTGAGACTTGTGTTTTGTTCTGCTGAGTCGTGACACCCAGTCTTTGCTTTCTGTGACAGTGAAGCAGATGAACGATGCGCCAGTATCACATGATGCACAAATCAATGTCCTTATTGATGGTGTTGCTGCGACTAAGATGATGCCATTGAGTTGTTTTCTTAGGTTGAAGATCCTGCTGATTTGGAATTAAGTGGACCTCTAAAGAAGGAAAATGGGTTCATAAGTACAGGGATGAGAATTGCATCAAGTACAAACTTGAGCTAGGCACTGCATGATTAACTTGTATGTTGAATGTGGTTTGTCGGATTCGCACTAAAATACCTCTGAAAGATGTGACAACTTGGAGTGCGATAATATAGGCCTTGCTGTTAATGGTGAGAATGAAACAAGGCTGCAGCTTTTCTATGAGATGGAAAATAGGGGTCCTGAACCAAATGCTGTGATGTTTATTGGAGCTCTGATGGCCTGCAATCACAAGTGTCTAATCAATGAAGCATGGCACTTGTTTGGACGTATGAGCGAAGGTTACGGCATCGCTCCAACTATTGAGCACTATGGATGCATGGTTGACCTCTTGGCTTGGGCTGGACAAATCAAAGAGGCTGGTGTGTTGGTAAACATTATGACGGTCTAACCAGATGGTGCAATTTGGGCATCTTTGTTAAATGGGTATATGATACAGGGCTACGTTTAGTTAGGAGAGAGTTGGCAGGCATTTGATCTAATTAGAACCTCAACACAGTGGACACTATATCCTTCTGGCCTATACGTATGCTAAGATGGGCAACTGGGATGATGTTTTGCAGCTGGGGAAAACTGCGAAGGAAAACAAAGTAGTCCGAGTTTCTGCTTGGAGTTTCATTTAGATTGATGGGATTGTCTATTAATTAGTCGTTGATGATTCTGCCACATGGAGTCCCAGACGCGGTGGGCTTTGTTGATGGAATCATGAAGGAGGAGAATGGATGTGAGCAACATTAGGGTGTTGACGAAGCGGTCAGCCTAGACAGCACATGAACAGGAGTGAAGGGTATAATCGGCCATTGCCAGCGGGAAGGATCAGATGGATCGATTTAGAAGAATTCGAGGTGCGTATTTTCTCCTTTATGGTTTGGTAAGAGAATGGCATGCTTGTCGTTCTGTTTTATAGTTATTTGGCTTCCTGTTCAAAGAAAGCTAGTATGGAGTAGATGTCCATTATGAGTCTAAAACTGCTACTGGCACTGGTTAAAATAAAAGCTAGAATAGAGTAGATATCCAGGAGATAAATCAAAGGAAATTGACTGACCAAGAGGACAGTTTCTTTTTTGTATTTCAAATCTTGCTATTTGGGAGGGATTTAAAAGGTACACTGGAGTATTACTTTTGCCAGAATGTGTACGTTGTTTACTTCAATCAAGCCCTGAAATGCAGCTGACCAGACTGTGTTTTACAATTTATGTCCTGTGGCTCCATACTGTTAGATTTTGTGTTTTCTGAAGAGACTCCTTAGCCTGCACAGAAGTCGCAATTTTCTCATTAACCATTTGTTCAAATTTGAGTCCATCACTCCGCGTTTATCGAAATGTGTTTGTTTCCTATTTTCATACTTACTGGAATGCTTGGTTTGGCCGTAAGTTTGAATCACGCGCTAATGACCAACTTCGTGTTTCTCCTCGGTAAATGTGCCTTTTGACTTAAACTCCTACTATAATGCATAGATCAATGCCAAAACCTTGTGTAAGGAATGCCTGAGGACTTAAAGTCCCGAATCTCTTTTTTTAAAAGTCATCCATGCATCATTTCTGATCCCGGAAACCAATCAACCTGGTCAACCCTGGTTCAATTAGATTTTGACTCAAGGTTCAACTGTCTGAAACTGGACAAGACCTCGCTTAACCAGTTGAACTGTTCGTTCCATTTCCGTTTTCTGAAACACTGACAAAAACCGAGATGAACTTGCCTTTCTTACATATGCTGCATATTATTGGATGGAGAGCTCCTGCTCACCAAGTTATGCTATTTGAGAGGATTTATGCTGTGATCATGATTACTTGCTTATTATCTATCTGGAGGTAAAACAAATGACTCTGAAGTTCATTGAACTAGACACCTCACCAATTTAGGCCTTCGTGTATTCCACAACATGTTGGCGCTGTCAGAATGCAAAATGTTTTTCCAGTGTACTCTTTATGTCTTCCAGTGTGCTGCTGGCATGGTGCTATTTCTGCATACTCAGGGTTAACGACAAGACTCTTCTCACTATGTACTTGAATGCAGGGTCATGTTCAAGTTGACGAATAACGACTAATTTTGCATAGTGTGAAAATTATGACATAAGAGACATGCCTTACCAAAAAAAAAAATGACATAAGAGACATGTTTCTTGCGTGCTTAGATGGATAGATAGTCAGATCTGGTACTTACAATTGCTATCTCTGATATGCTCGAGAAGGCTCCATCCTTTATCGTCACTAGAAATGGTGATGGTGGCTTATGTGTGCAAGCGTGGCATGGAAAGTGTTAGCATGTCCACATTGAATCTTTAATATGCTGTCGAATATGTTTTCTCAATAAGTAATAAAGAACTTCATTAGTAGAGCAATTCTGACTCCATAACGAGAAGGAAAGGAAAAACTAACAAAAGAAAGTAAAGAAGCACCAGACTTGGTGGAATCAGAGCACTATGCTTCTGAGAACTGAAAGATACAAGAACATTTACAGTGCACTTGATGCGAATTACTATTTGTCATTCTTTTAAGATTTTGAAATCCTATTTCAGCATTCTTATGGAGTGAACTGTGTTTTCTCAGGTCAATTCCAAAGGACTTTACATGCTTGAAATTCATCGGCAGCATAACACTTGAAAACCTTCGAGTTTACATGCTTCAAATTCAGCAGGGAGGATGAAGTTTCATTTTCGGCCTTTTGTACCTGATTTTGAAATGTGGTTCTAGTCGTGTTGACCTCAGCAGTTGGCATTGCGTACTAATCTCTCTTGCTTTGCCAAGAAATGACAGATGGTAATTTGTCTTGACCGGAGAATGAGGCGCCGTTGACACCAGCTGATCATTTCCTTGGGATGTACCCCTGGACTTTATCTGAACACAGCTGCAGTGCACCAGGGGAAAACACTTCATACATTGAGATCCAGTGATTTGTCATCGAAGTTGAAGTGTCTTATTTTAGTTTGCCGGAATTCAATACGCACATTCCGTTGCGAGGCTTCAAATCTCATATAGTTTTCTCCATCAGCACGAAAGAAAAGAAAGATGTTTTCTACAGTGGCCTTTCATTGACAGTAGAAAATTGAAATGCCTGGTTGAAGGCTTATCTAAACCTGCTCGAGTCAACTGACTTTGTTTTCCCCAAGAATGACCCATCACATGCTCAAATCCTCAAGTGTGAAATGAACCCGGGTTCGAAGTCATATTGAGGTGTATGCATGTTTTTAGGTCACCATCAAAACTGTTGAGGATAATAGCCAAGCACAAACGGATGAAATAGTCGAAATAAAGGAAAGGAAATCAGATATCAAATTTACGTGGTTCGATCTAAATATCGAAATCTCCGTCTACAGAGAGAGCAACATGGAATTCTACTATAAAAAACAAGCAATGCAATGGAGATTACAGTTACTCGAGCACTTAAACACTCTCTCGATGTTTCCCAGACTCCAATTGTATCCAATAAATCACTCAGTATTTAGCCCCTCGCAATTCCTAGTGAAATCTCACTTAAGGAATTGAACAAATTCTACTTACAAGAATTTAACTGACTAAATCACTTGGATATTATTACAACGAACAAAACCCTCACGAGGAGTACTCTGTCTTCTCTCAGCCACCAAAGCACTTTGGCGCTCTCGGCCACCAAGAACTTGGTGCACTCTTGTCGGACGTCTCTCCTTCTTTTCATAAGAGGAAGAACAAGACAAAGAATGGACTCATTAAATGGCAACAACAGAGCCCACAAGAAAAATCTCTAAAGCAGCAACGGCACCCTCCAATTTTCATGGCATGCATGCACATGGCCATGTGTATGCATTAATGAAGCAGAGAAGAAAATGGACGTTCATGGAACCTTATTTCCTCTTTCTAATGCAGAGAAGAAAATGGACGTTCATGGAACCTTATTTCCTCTTTCTTAACCCATTGCAGTGTGAATATGCCCATTGCACTTTCTTCATACACGCCAACTCCCATGATTTCTTAGTCTTCATCCTTCTTTCTTCCTTTCACGTGCAGAGCGTATAATGTAGGAAGTATGGGCGGCGCGCTAAAGAAAATCGTGGACGATCATAAAAGTCCAACTTGGACTTTATTTATTGAGACAAACTTGCATGCTTTAATTTCGATATTTGTTCAACGAGCTCAAACTCGAGACACATTTCAACAAAAAATCTTGAATGAGATATGTTTAGCATCACCAATTAATTATATACACGCTTAGACTAGGCAAAAAAACCAAACTATGTATAAGGGGAAGTGATGGAATATTTAAACATCCTATCATGGATAACTAATTCAATCTTTCCGAGATATGAGATTGTCGCAGATGAAATGGTCTTTACTTGATCATGCTGTTTCGAGATGATGCTGGAGAGTTTTTGTTTTTTTTTGTTTATAGAAAAGCGAAGAAGAATCAGTACAAAGGTGTCCAATGTTTACCGCTTCCGTATTATATGATGTGCCTTCTCCGGGCTGGAGGAGACCAAACCAATGATATCACGTCATCGTAGTTGTTATAGAGCAGTTATCCGCTGACTTTTTCTCTTTTTTTTTTGGGTCAGATTTATCCGTGGACTTCTGTTTGAAAGAGAAGGGGAAGATAGATAAAACCTCTGAAGACTTGGTAATCTGCAGGGAAACCAGCAGGGCAAACTAAATACTGGGTCAAACATTTTCACCTATAAAGAGAGATGATGTTGCCATGCAAGCCCCCACTCCTCCCTCAAGAAATACCAGTCTGTGCAAGGATTGGAACTCGAGATCAAGGTCCCAACTCCTATCCACAACCACAATGAAGTTTCTTCTCATTAGCTTTCTCATCTTGGCTTTGGCAACTGCCACTGCTTTTGCTTATGACCCGAGTCCTCTTCAGGACATATGCGTGGCCACCAATGACCTGAGCTCTGGAGGTTGGTCCTCGATTCTAGCATTATTCATGTCTCTCATATCTGGCTTATGATGCCACAACTATAACACGGATTCTTTTTCTTATGCAGTATTTGTGAATGGAAAGTTCTGCAAGGACCCAAAACAAGTCACAGCTGATGATTTCCTCTTTATGGGGTTTAGGAATCCTGGAAACACATCGAATCCGCTCGGATCAAGAGTCACACAGGCTTTCATCAACCAATTTCCGGGACTCAACACTCTTGGAATATCCATGGCTCGCATTGACTTTGCTCCCGGTGGCCTAAATCCTCCCCATATTCACCCCCGTGGCACTGAGGTTCTGGTTGTGGTGGAGGGCACACTACATGTTGGCTTGGTCACTTCCAACCAATTAAACAACACTTTCTTCACCAAAGTCCTGTACAAGGGGGACATGTTTGTGTTCCCTATTGGTCTCATCCACTTCGAGTGGAATATCGGAAACACAGACGCGCTGGCCTTTTCTGGTCTTAGTAGCCAGAACCCAGGAGCCATTACCATTGCTAATGCCATCTTTGGAGCGAAGCCACCCATCTCTGTTGATGTTCTCACCAAGGCCTTCCAAGTGGACAAGAAGGTTGTTGACTATCTCGAGTCGCAGTATTGGTTCGACAACACTAAATGAATCTACGGTTAATAGAAGTTACACAGAATAACTAAACTACATACCGCATGTATTATTGATTTCAAATAAAACTTTGTCACCTTTCTCTTGGCTGATTTCGAATAAAAGATTGTTACCTCCCCCCCCCTCTCTCTCTCTCTCATGACACGATGACGATAACCGGATTCAAGCCTCAACCGATTGTCTATAAATGTGAAATCAGTGTGCAATAACATTAAACTACGTAGAATTCGGTACTTGGAAGGATGTTATCTGGCATTAAATATTGCTTCCCAGATCAACGAGATGTGTGATCTGGAAAGGGTATCATGCAAAGAAAGTGCTAACCTAATAAATAGTCTGATTTCATATAGACCCGTGATTGGTTTAAGAAAGTGTTTAAAGAAATCATCAGGGTGATCATGTGTACATACCGCCCTCGGGTGGCCAAAAAGAAAAGAGCAGCTGTAATTTCGGCCATTATCCTAGAAGAACTTGCAATACCATATGCCAATTTCTTTAAGTTGCTGAGTTAAAATTTGATAAATTACAGTTGATCACATTTCTCATCCCATCACCAAGTATTGAATTTTGTAGATAGCTTTTATTTATCACTAGTATAACCGAAAGAAAAATCTTTCCTGCAATCATTTTCCATCTACAGTTAGAATGCCGGGTCAAAACCTCGTCAATTCAGCTGGATTATCATGTACAAGAACTTCGTGGCTTACAATATGGTCTATAAATGTGTTTGCGTGGACAAAGTCAAAACCTTAAATAATATATGTATAGCATTGATCTCTTTCTTGAAACAAACAGCATTGTAATCTCAAAAGGACCAAAGATGGATATAGTGGGCGAATGTTGAGATGCGAATGCGTTACTTCTTATGCACTGATTTTGACAATTTCGAAAAGAAGTAGAAAGCTAAACCTAGCTTGGAAAGATGTGAGACTCTATATGGAAATTGTACGGAAAAAAACTTAAGACATATCATGTGTTAACACCTATTTTTAATAACCCAAAATTAATTACACAAAATTTAGGAGTTAATGTCCTTAATTCCTAAAACCAAAAACATTTTTATTTAATTGCATCGCATATAGACATTAGGTGCATTTTGCATTATTAGAATGTATTTTTCTTCTTTTAATTAAAATAATTAAAGAAAAAGGAGACCGGGCCGAGGAAGGCCCGGCCCGGCCTCCTCTTCCCTTCCCCTCCCCTTTTTCTTTTCTTTTCTTTCCCATTGGGCCCGGCCCAGCTCTTCCCCCTTTTCCTTTCTTCGGCCGGGCCTCTTTCTGTCTATCCTTTCTTCCTCCCTCCTTCCTCCTTCCTCCCTCCTTCATCTGCTTGCCCTATTCTCGGCCACGGAATGGCATGGGCGGTGGAGCGGCCTCACCGTTTTGCCCAAGCAAGAACCACCGAAGGGGAGCACAGCAGAGGCATTGAATGCCATGTCCCCCTCTCTCTTGCCACCCCTCCCCCCTCCCCTTCCCCTCATTTCACTCTCTCTCTCTTCCTTCTCTCTCTCCCTCGAATGTCTCGGTGAGGGCCAATGAATGGTGGGATGGCAGAACGCAGCTCCACCAAGTAAGAATGAACTGAGAGGAAAGAGAGCAAAGAGTGTGTGGCCAAGAGCAAGCCGAAGACTACTATATATTAAGCCAAAGAAGAGAGATAGAGGGGGGGACTCAGTTTTGGAAGGACAGGAGCTAGAGAAGAGAAAAACAGGGAGCTCGGTTTGGAGAGAGAGACCGAGAGAGATCCAGAGAGAGAGCGGATGGAGACCAAGCGAAAGCAAAGGGAGAGCATCAATTGACACCTCGTTCAATTGCGAACCTCGTCAGACGGTTCCACCGCCTGACCAACAAACCGCCGCCGCACAACAAGTAGGTCCTGTTTTGGCCGGTCCTGCCCTGTTTTGACCATGCCAAGCCGGAGCTCGTGGCCGTCCGGCTCACGCAAGCTCCAGCCTTGTCAGTCCTTTGTTTGGCTGCCATGTGTGTTGCTTGTCGGTTGTCCCGAGTCCCGGAACAAGTTTGAGCCTCGGTTGGCTTGATTTTTCCTATTTTTAGCCGGTGCACTCCACATGTGTCGATGAAATGCATGAATACAATATGGTTTTGGGTTGTCTTTTTGGCTGGCGTCAAGTTGCCCATGCACGGCCTCGTTTTAACAATGTACTCTTGTGATGATTAGCGTTCCCAGGTGGTCATTCGTTTGGTCATTCACGACGTCCCACCGCCATCGTCGTTTCGTTTGGTGTTGTGCCGAGGAGGGTACCCCAGCTGCCAGTGACCGAGCCGGCCGAGGAATAGCGGCCTGGTTGGAGGCTGGGCCCTCGGCCTAAGCTTGCCAAGGCAATGCAAGAGTGGGTGGCCCGTAATGTCGAGATGAGCAATGCTGTTCTTCTCAACCGTTGGCACCACATCGCGCAAGGAGAGAAGCAAAATTCGCATCTAGCCAAAGGAAGCCGGGTCGGGCAAAGTCGGGTAGGTTCCGGTTTGGACGAAATGCCTGACCTGATTCCATTTATTTTATTTTATTTTATTTTTTTATTTTCTCTCTTTTGGGGCTGGGTTAGAAATAAAATAGAAATAGACAATGGGTTGGGCCTTTTTTTTTGTTATTTCCACCAGACTGGGCCAGATCCGATTTGGATCCGGAAATCTGATCCGGGTCAATGCCTTTGGGTCGGGTCCATTGACCTGGGTCAATTCTGACCCGATTGGGACCCACAGACCCGATCCATTTGAATATTTATATTAATATTTCATTATTTTTTTTAAAATTAGGAAATAGTTTAGAAGTTCGTATTTTTAAATATTTTTCTAAATTATGTGAATTGTTTCGATTAATAGTAATGTCTAAATCAGAAAAGCCTATAGAGTTATACAGTAAGATTTTGCGTGTTAATTTTATCGCACCGTGCTTTTTTTTTGGGTTTTCGGGGTTTGTGCGCTAAGGAGGTATTTCCGTGCAAGGGTCTCTCCCAGACCATATCTCACGTGACGGTGGATGGTAATTTCTTATTTGATCTAAGTTTTTGATTTTGAAATTGCCACTAGTCATTATTAGTAGGTTAACTAGAAACATAATCGGGGTATGAGAGAAATACCACGATTTCATGAATTAGAGATTCTAAGTATAGGACTTGGTTACACTAATGACCCCAAATTGAGATCCCTAACGCCCTTTCGGTACCTAAGAACGATACGATGTCTAACATGTCACGCAAGTTTTCGAGGCTTACCCACTAATTCTATCCATTCTAATTGCAGGGAAAATTAATCAAAAATTCAATGTGCAATCAAGGTCAATCAAACCAAACAATCCTAAATTGTCCCTAAAAATGAAATCCAATCAAAACATTAAAACCTTAATGAAGCCCTAAAGGCTTATTCATTCCATGATTTGTGTTTTTTTAGGATTTTAGAGTTTTTTAAGGGTTATAACCCTGAATTTGAGGTTTTCTAGAAATGCCACTTGGGCACTTCCAAAAATTCAAATTTCACTTTTTAAGATTGGCCACAGTGTTTTCGAACCATTCTATGAATTTTTAAAATTTTTGATTTTTTTTCGAAAATTGAATTTATGAGAATTTCATTAACCGAGAATTGATTTTTATGAATTTCTAAAAATTTTTATGAATTTTCTAATTTTTTTTAGAATTTCTGAATTTTTATGGATTTTCTAAAAAATTTGAATTTTTATGAATTTTCTAATTTTTCCGAAATTTTCAGAATTTCTAAATTTTTTTGTATTTTTCTAATTTTTGTATTGAATTTTTTTGAATTTTTTGAATTTTTTTTAGGTTTTTTATCAACTTTCCCACTAGATTAGTGAACCGGGCAGGAGCATCGTCGGCGCCAATCGCCAGTCGTCTTCTCCAGTGAGAAATAGCGCCAAAACGGCGTTGTTTCTGGCGTTTCTCTTTGAGGCTTTTCGTCGAATATGTGGTGGGCATGTTTCTGAGTTTTATATTGTTGAGGAAGTGACTTTGAGCTCATCACCGACGACCTTCCGGCGACTATTTCGCTTGATTTTTGGTTCTGCATCATCCCCTTATCACTACCTATCAACCTCAACTTACAAATTTGTCATTGGACCATCGCCGGTCGGCAAGAAACTAGTCTGAACATCCTAACCTAAACTGAATTCAACATAAGCTTCAAAAATCCACTAACTAAGATTTAATCCGCCTTAGCCATCTAAATTGTGTCAAATCAATTCCAAAATCATCAAGCAAGGTTAAAGAACGCTAACTTGACCAGCCTAAGGCCACGGTGACACTCCAGCTAAGACCTTCGAGCTCCGGTGAAGTAGTTTTCATGCATGGTCGACTCGATTTGTGCAAGTTTAATACCCTAAACGCAACGAAACAACACACATGATGATTAGAACATGTTTTAAGCATCAAACATAATGAAATCACAAAGAAACACACAAGTTTGAGCTATAACTTATTCTGAAAATTCTGGAAAAATTAGAACTATGAGCGATTTTTACCCGTTTCGTCAAGAAATCAAACGAAGTTATTGTACTGATCAGTCACCGTAGAGTTCTTCCTTGACACTTAGGCTTCTAGTAGATGGCCTTAGCTTCGCTGGGGATGATCTGGACACGCCAACCAAGATCGATTTCCAAGCATTCACGGCCAACTTCAGCTTTGGTTCGACGGTGAGGAAACTCACCAACGAGACCAATTTGCCGACGCTTTTTGATCGGAAAGGCGTCGATCACTTGGCCTCAGGGAGTCTCGACCCACTTCTCTCTCTAGTTTTGTCCCTTTTCTCTTTGTTTCTCTCCCTTCTCTCTCTCTGGAATTCTTTCAAGCATGTTCTGTGCATAATGATTAGTTTTCCTTTGTTTTTGTTGATCAATTTTCCCACCCAAAGTTTGTTTCTACTGACTTAGGATCGGTTAGGATGATTCTCTAGCGCTAGCTGGAGATTCTCCAGCTAGCTAACTCGATTTGCACATGTTTTATTGCTCATAAGAGATCAGTGAAGTTGAGGGTTCAATAACCTTTTTTCTGGGTTTTTACACTTTATGGGCAAACCGGTTGAAGAAGCTGACTGACCCGAGTTGGGTCGGGTTGACCCGGCCGACCTAGTAGACTTGGGCTGGTTTAAATTTACAAATTTCACCCGATTTTAACCTAATTTATCAAATTCAACCCCCAAATTGAATTCCTTGTCATATTTTGAACCTAAATATATGATTTTCCCCAATTTTGTCAAAATCATGTCCTAAAATTTTAACTTTTTGTACTTGCGTTATTGGGTCTTTGTTCAATTCGATACCTTAATGACCTATTTAGGAAAAATTGGTGTCAAAATTGAGTTACCCACATCTGATTAACCCTAGGAATGATGTTCTCATGGTTCGACAATTTCAAATTGGATACGATTCCCAATTTGGGCTCAAAATTCCAAAATTTCAATTGAATTTTGGGGTTTTATGATTTCTTTGTTAAATTGTGCAATTGGATGGACCATTATGTAATTCAAGGTCCCAGAATCATTTTTTGTGAATACACTATAACTTAAAAATGACTAGACAAGATTGAATTGCATTTTGGTTCAATTCGGGTTTGATTTTGCCCAATTTTGGAAAAAACACATTCCCGATTGAGATTTTCCAAAATTGATGATGCATTAGTGAAATTGGATTTAAAAGAAGACCAAGGACTATTTTTATGGAATTTTTATATTCCATTTGCTACTTTTCTTGATTTTCTCACTCATTTTGACTAAAAGAAATTAAAGAAAAATTTAGGAAAATGGTAAAAAAAATTATTTTTGGTCTAGAAATAGGTTTCTAGGCTTGGTCAAGATTTCTAGTTCTAATTATGAGATTTTTGAAAATATAGAAAAATGAGTTAAAAATCAAATGTCAATAGCTACCTCTCTTTGAGATTGAGCTCGTTAGAGGTTAATTTCTAAGACAAGATGACACATGAATTTTTAGTTGACTCAATGAACAAGACAAAATAAAAATTTCACAACAACTGATTAGGGATCTTCCTTTGAGATTCGGGATCTAATCCAAAGGTTTTCTTTTCGGATCACATTTTGATAGGTTCTTAATGATTGAGGGAGAGAAACTTATCTGTCTGTGAGCGTCTCTTTATTGCTTATCCAAGAGTATGAATTGATGGCGGTGATGATTATGATGATTATTTTGATTTCGTGGTTTAAGGACAAACCCACAAACCATAAACACCTGAAGCACCTCGTTTGAGGATTTGGAAATTTACTTTGTGGTTCCTCATTAGTAGGACTTTAAAATTTGCCTAGTGACTCATCGTTAGTAGAACTTTGGAAATTGTCTAGTGACTCCTCGTCAGTAGGACTTTGGAAATTTGCTTAGCTCCTCGCTAGTAGGATTTGAAAAATTTGCCTAGTGGTTCCTCATTAGTAGGTCTTTGGAAATTTGCCTAGTGGCTCATCGCCAGTAGGATTTTGAGAATTTGCCTAGTGGCTCCTCACCAGTAGGGTTTTTGAAATTTTCCTAGTGGCTCATCGCTAGGAGGACTTTGAAAATTTGCCTAGTGACTCCTCATTAGTAGGATTTTGAGAAGAACTTGAACAATGTGTACCTGAGGCTTCTCTCCTGAGGTCTTGATGATTTGCTTGGTGACTCCTTGCCAACAGGAATTGAGAATGAGTGCTTTAACCATGAGTTATGTGATTTTAAGGTTTCACTAACCTTTGTATGATTTTTAATTGACCAAAAATTATTTTTGAAAAGTGGTTTTGAAATTAATCAAAAGCTATTTGAAGTGTAGGTTTTTTTAGCTTATCACAAACTATTTGAAAACTTGATTTTAAGTTGACCAATAACCTTTGAAACATGTTATGGAAACATGCATTCTTTGCATTAATGCATATTAGATAATCAAATTTCCTTTTCGATGAATTATTTGAACAAAGTGCTTGCAATCTTTCAAGAAATACTTGAAATGATCATTTGGAAGACCTTCATTAGAAATGATTTATCTCAATTTATGAACTTGGTCTTTTCTTCATCTGATTGAAATGGAAATTATTTGATATCCCTCAATTTTATCTCCCTTAACCAATCCTCAAGTGTTCGGAGATGTTCGCAATGTATACAATCCAATTGATCCGATAAGGTCTTTTGAAGGACTGTAATGTTGGCTTGGTCAATGGCTATTCAAAAGATAGGCATTTTGGGGCCAAGAAAAAGAATTTCTTCGTAACTTGCTTCTGGTCTGCCAGTTAAGAACCTCGAGGACAAGACAAGATATTATTATATACATTTCTTTGAGCGATGACTTCTTGTCATAAAGTCATGTTTCTACTCTTAACATCCTAATCAGAAGAGTCTTCAAGGAGAGATTATATTGTTAGTATTGGGTAGGCTCAAAAAAGGCTCATTTGTTTGAATTCAGAGTTTTTATGAAATTGGTGATCATTTTGGCATCATCACCTCTTTCCTCTTTTGTTCACTAATGATCTCTCTTTTCATGAACATCAGAGTCCACTAAACGTTTATTACGATCTCTTTTCTTTTGCTCATTCTCATTTGTTGTTATCTATGATCTCTCATGATCTTGGCTTTGCTTTGTCATGACCTCTTTTTTTTTTGTTTGTCATTTCGAGCTTTCTTTTGAATTCTCTTTCCCTTTCTTTTCATTTTTTTCGGCATTTAGCCTTGCTTTCACCAGGCACACTACTTTTTCATGCCTCTGATTGTTTTGCCTTTGACCTTTTTGAGTTCTAAGGACTTTATATCATACCTTTTGTTTCTTATCTATTCAAGATGGATCAATGTTCATGCTCTAGTGTGAAGAGATGATCACCAATTTAAGGTTCTGAAATGAATATTTAGGCTCAATTGGGCTTTGCCAAAGGTAATATATTTGGGTATAAGAAATGAAGTGCTCTTCTTCCTCTTGGGATTTCTTGAGCTCTCATGTGACTTCATCTGAAATTATCATGGAAAGATTGATGCAAGAGTATGCAATAGAATCTTTCTTGATCTTATTCTCTATAGCTGTCAACCACAAAACTCCTGGTTTGCCCCAATGTGAGGTAGTTCTTAACAGGGTTGTTTTGAAAAAACTTCTCCACTGTTTTGGCTCAAATTTGATTTGCAGGAGATAAGTATGTGTTTGGGATAGTGAAATGATTGCTTTTCATCATTTCAATCCATGTAATCATTGCGAACATCCCCTATTTCCTTTAGATGAGTTTTTTTCTCACTCACTCCTTCATCTTGACTTTGAGTGTATAGGGGACGTGGTTGGATACGGATTACCTTTCATCATTTGAAGGTCTTTCTATTCGATTTGATCTAAACTTTTTCTTTGAAATTTTTTCAAAGCCTTTTGTCAAATTATCCCTTTAAAGAATTTTGATACTTAATGTATTTTCAAAGAAAACGTGTTTCAAAACTTTTGATTTGAAATATTTCTGATGTATTTTCTTTTCAAAACAATCTATTTTGTTTTGCTCAGTCTTAGTGTCATTTCGCTTGGGGAAGAAGAAGCTCGATTTTCTCTTAGAAAGGTAACTTCTTTAACACATGCACTCACGATTTAGGAATATCTGTCTGATCAACTTATCAAGATCCCTCTTGTTTGCATGTTTTTGCTTTGGTTCCACTAGGGATTCGTCTTTTGTTACTCCATTTTCTTTGTCTCTCTAGGGATGATAAAAAAAAAAAAAGAAAAGCACATTAGGGAATATCAACGGAAAAAATTAAATTGGAAGTAATACTTCCCTCTATTATTTGACAATTTCATTGGGGATTCTGAAACCATCGACTGGTTCGGACTCCTTTTGCTTTCTTATGCAAAATAGATAAACATGTTCATGAAATGCGTAATATGTATGATATGCATAATATGTACATGTTCTAAAGTGACCCAAATCGTTTCTTGAATGTTCGTCTTCATTTCATGGGTAGAAAGTCTTGAGAGAATCTGCATTTACATGATAGGCCAATTCTATTCTAGCCATATCTACAAGAATCAATACTCCTTAAGAAAGGGCTTTCTTGACAATGTATGGACCTTTATAATTCGGAGCGAATTTGCCACGAGAATCTGAATTATGAATTTGCCATGAGGATCTAAATTATTGAGGATGACTTTTTTCACTACTAAATCCTCTGTTTTGAAATGCCTTGGTTTCACTTTTCGGTTAAAGAATTTGGCCACTCTTTTCTGATAGGCTTGCCCATGGCATATAGCTCTTAATCTCTTTTCATCGATCATGTTGAGGTATTCATATTTTTGTTGAATCCATTTAGCTTCTGAAAGCTTCAATTCGGATAATATCCTTAATGAAGGAATTTCTTCTTTAACAGGTAGCACTATTTCCATTCCATAAACGAAGGAAAATGGGGTTGTTCCAGTTAATATTTGAATTGAAGTTCAGTATGCTATCACAGCATACATCAACCTTTCGTGCTAATCACGATAATTTTCAGCTATCATAGCCAATATCTTCTTGATATTCTTATTTGCTCCTTCAACTGCTCCATTCATTTGTGGATAATATGGGAATGAGTTCAGATGTCGGATGTGGAAGTGTTCTAGTAAATTATCCATAATCTTATTGTTCAGATTTGAGCCGTTGTCCATAATTATTGCTTCTGAAACCCCATACCTAGCAATAATGTCTCGCCTAATGAATCTTGCAACATTCTTGGTAGTAATATTCGTGTAGGAGTTTGCTTCAATCCATTTGGTGAAATAGTCAATAGCAACCAAGATAAATTGGTGCCCTTTTGAGACCTTGGGATTGATTGGACCAATCATATCAATGGCCCACATTGAAAATGGCCATGGTTCGGACATTTGATGCAGCTCATTTGGCGATGCATTAATTCTGTCTCCATAAACTTGACATGGATGACAACATCTTACATGTTGGATACAATTCGTTTCTATTGTCATCCAATAATATTCCAACCTCATAATCTTTTGGGTTAGAAGATGTCCATTCATGTGCGGTCCACATTCCCCTTCATGAATCTCTTTCATGATCTATTCAGCTTCTGTAGCATCCATATATCTTAGGAGGGTTGAATCAAATGATTTCTTATAAAGGGTTTGACCACTGAGGAAGAACTTGTTGGCTATCTTCCTTATAAGCTTCCTGTCACCTGGTTGGCTTCCTTTAGGAAATTTTCTCGATTGAAAACACCTTTGGATGTGATGAAACCATGGTTCGCTGTCAAACTCTACCTAAACCATCATGCAATGAGCTAGTTGTTTAAGAATATTAATTCTCAATGGTTTTATATCTATACCATCTTCAGCTTATAGTAATGATGACAAAGTTGCAAGAGCATCTGCAAATGATTCTAAGTTCTTGGGAGATAATTGAATTCTACTTCTTCGAATTTTTTTATCATCTCTTCTAAGTATTCGTGATAAGGAATTAGTTTGGCATCTTGAGTTTGCCATTCACCAGTTGTTTGTAATATAATAAGCATATAATCTTCGTATACTTGCAACCTCTTTACTTTCATTGAGAGGGCTAATTGCAAATCGAGAATGTATGCTTCGTTTTCAGCGATGTTACTAGTGCATGGAAATACCAGTTTCACAGAGATAGTGTTGACCTTCTGGGGAGATCAGTAATGCCCTAGTTCCTGATCCAGATAAGTTGATTGCACCATCAAAATACATGGTCCATTTATTATCGACTGGTGTTAATATATGATCATCAAGTTGTTCTTTAGGATTAGCGATATTTTGCAAATTTTCCGCCAACATGTCCGTTATTGCTCGTCCTTTGACTGACTTTTGGGATGAACTTCTGATGTCAAATTTAGATAACAAGACTTGCCATTTTTGTGATGACCCAGACCCAAGGAAGCGGGCACAGGATGAGGGATGGCAAGGGAGGTTGCGCCTCTACCCTAGACGTGCACAGGGCAAGGCTAAGCGCATGTCTCCTATCCTACATCGCTTAAGGAGGGAGCCTTCGGCTTGCTTATAAGACTTGAGGAGCCTTAACCTAGTACGATGCGTTTTAAATCTGTGAGGGGTTCGATCCAAAGCGGACACTATCGTGCTAAGGTGGGGCCTCAGGTCTTTACAAGTTGTATCAAAGCCAACTCCCGACCACATGTGAGGCCACAACGAGGGCGCTGTGCTCATAAAGGAGGGAGAATGTGATGACCCAGACCCAAGGTAACGGGCGCAGAATAAGCGATGTCACGTCTCTGACCCCAGCGAGCACGCAATATACTTCTCTGGTTGAATCATGCGACAACCCAGGGTATCGCAGACCTCATTTAAAATTATCAAAGATTTAAAACTTCAGCGAAAGCCACCAATACCCGAACAATTATAATTGAGGTAAATAGGGGAGAATAAACATATTCCTTTCTCATTCAAACTTATATAGTATTCACATTCTACAAACCACCATATGTATATGCACACCGTACTATAAACCACCGATATTCAAAATTGTTGATAGCCTGGGTATCCTATCGCTAAAAAATAGAACACCTCAAAAAGCCTATTCCCAACCCCTAAACGTAGCCCCTACGCCTTTTGCTGGGCGTCCACTCCGAGTCTGATTCTTTATCATCTGAATCTGGATCTCCTTGGAATGTCTGCTCCTCCGAGGACTCCGGCTCGACATCAATCTTGATCGGGTTATTTATATCACCCGACTCCTTTGGAACTTCGTTCTGCTCCTCCTCGACTAGCTCCTCATCGGACTCATCCTCTAGCACAAACTCGGGGTCAATCCATTGCTCATACGGGGGTATGTGCACCAGTTCTTCTTCAGGTTTATCTTCTGGGGCCTCTTCAGGTTCTTTCTTTGGGATCGCCTCAAGATCCACGTCCATTGGATAATACCCCTCCTGCGATTCTTCAAGTTCTGGTTCATGCTTGGCCCCCGAAGGCTCAAGTGTCGCAGGCGCTTGCTACAGTCTAGACTGCGCCAGATTAGTCTCCAAACTAGTCATCTCACCGTCAGGAGAAGGTATGACAAATAGGTCCCAATCCCTAACTCTATCAAAGGGGACATCAAATCCACGGACGGGACCAAACTCATCTATCCAGTCCCGAAAGAACCAAGCGGTATAGTTATGGGCCTGCCAAAAGGGTAACCTTACGTCTACCTAGACTACTATCGTATGCTTAACCCAGGTCATATGTTCATCTATAGGATACTTTACTACATTGTGGTCGGTGTGCATTGGTACTCCAAAACACTCAGGTGGCGGCGGCGGAAGATTCATTGTTTAGGCTGGGGTTCTGAAAATGTTAATTGAAACAACCATGAGATTACATCTCAATAAACACACAACCTAAACCCCACTTAGGCTATCACGTACCTCCAGATAATTACAAACACAACCACATTCAATCATCACATAGCAGGTACACAAGTATGCTTATCTGAGCCTTTCCAGCGTGCAACTTGCACGTTAGTCACTCATCACCATTGCCAATCACATGCACGTTCTAATTTCATTTCATGCATTCGTTTCGGCCTCATCACATTCTTTTCACTCAATTCGCCAGTGACCCGCGTAATGGTACTGCCTCAGGTTCACTACAACTAACTTATAACAATACTTCGGGGCCCGCGTAATGGTACCGCCTCTGGCCATGTATCTTGCCCGCGTAATGGTATTGCCTAAGGCTCAACATCCGTCACCCAATGCACAACCCGCATAATGGTACTACCTCAGGTTGGCCATATTCACAACACTTCTCGGCTCCCGTAATAGTTCTGCCTCAGGCCATGTATCTTGCTCGCGTAGTGGTACCGCTTGAGGCTTAACACCTACCACCTATGACACAACCCGCGTAATGGTACCACCTCAGGTTGGCCGTCCTCCAGTAATACCGGGCATCGTCCCGTGTAGTCGTATCGCCTCAGGACGGATCAATTCCCCGTGTAATGATACCACCTTAAGGATTTCCATTTTCACACGTACCGTACCACATGCTTTCTCACTCATTCACATGCTCAACACTCACACGCCAATACATTGGCCATTCACACTTGGCCCGTGCACGCATCAAACCGCACATTTCTCATGCTCAATCGACACTCAAACACGGCCAATTGACAATCAATTCAATTCGGCTCGAGCGCGCACATAACAAAGCACATTTCAATCTATCAAGTTGCGGTACGACAAATACACATGGCCACTCATGGGCCCACAAACACAGCCACATACACGTGCACAATTTCAGTCTTTCCACACTCATTTCAAGCCATAACGAGCATCATAATTCAGCCACCATACGACGCACTAACCCGACGCCAATCGCCCTTAAATTAAACCATAGGCTCGTCCCTACAAGTCCCAATTTCCAGCAATGAACTAGGCATCAATTCAGCCCCGAAACGTCACAATTTCATCCTCAAATCAGCCCATATTAATTCCCCAAATCAGAATACCGATGTAACCCCTAAACAACTCCAATTTACACTTAAACCGATACTAATTGATCCAGTTTAACACCTAATTAGTCCGTCGATACCCAAAGTCCTAACTAGAGTTTAAGGCGTGACTTGCCAAACTCTAGACTAACTCGGCTAGAGTAGAAAATGGGCGGCGGTCAATGGTGAGCGATGGTGAGCGGCTCGGCGATGGCGAGCAGCGGCTCGGCGACAAACGGCAGCGCTGGCGACGACTTCGTTACTGCGGTTCACGGCCATGGGAGGGTAGAAGAGAGAGAGAGAGAAAATTGGACTTAAATCCAATAATTGAGCCCCCTTTTGGCAAATTACCATCTTGCCTTTCTCACACAAATCCAATCGACGGTCGAGATTCGATCTTATCTTGAGATCGACGGCCAAGATCGAATCTTTTTCAAAAATATCCAAAGGCAATTTGGAAATTTCATAAAATTCTAAGGGCAAAATTGTCCAACTCAAAAATTAAGGCAAAATGACCAAAATGCCCTTGTCCTTTAACACTGCACTTTATAAACCTCCAAGGGTAAAATGGTCACTTTTCCATTTTCTTGACAAATTTGAATTTTTCTGAAGGATTTGGAAAAATCCAAAGCTATACGTTCCAACCACAACGTCGTCTTAACGTCCCGTCGTGACTTCTTAATTTTTCGATGCCCAATTTGAGCTCTAATTAATAATTGAATTTTATTTAATTTAACTCGGGCGGTTTTCAAACTAACGGGCGGCTTTTAGGGAAATTCGCATATTCGACCTATGATTGATAATAAGTCGAGTCACGTGCAAATTCATTCAGTTCGTGACGACTTCGGTTATCATGTAATCGCGACGTTCGATCGCTAGTTCCGTCATGCATGATTGTTAGGTATAGGTTCTGGATCGTTCGTTAATTCATTTCGTGGTCAAATGGAATCACTCGTGATCCACTCGTATAATAGTGACGAATCGACCCATAACTACCCTAAGATTGGCCTACATTGGCTCAAAATGTCACCTCGATGATTCTATAGTTGAAAATCAATTCACGATCGAATTTTCTTTAGTCGCACGAATTAAAATCCCCAATTAGCCTTTCCCTAAGGGTTAGTATCCCAGGAATGATTAGTTCCGGGTGAGAACTAACTACAAGTACGTTCATCAAACCAAGCACTTCATAAATCTCAAATGGGCCAATTTCAGGATGTCACAACTCTTCTCCCTTTATAAAAAATTTCGTCCTCGAAATTTACAATTTACACTAATTACTCAAACAAGTGGGGGCATTGACGTTACATTTACTCTTTACTTTCTCACGTTGCACCTTCTGTCTCATGGTGTTCCCAAACAACCTTGACCATTGAGATCATTTTGTTCCTTAGAACCCATTCTGTCCGATCCTCAGTCCTTACTGGTCTCTGGACATATGACACCTTGTCATTGACTTCTATCTCCTCATAATTTAACACGTGAGTTGGGCCCGGTTTATATTTCCTCAACATCGATACGTGGAACACATTATGCACTTGTAATAAATTCGATGGAAGTGCAAGGCGATACGCTATGTCTCCAATTCTTTCTAAAATCTGAAAAGGTCCCATGTACTTTGGACTCAACTTCCCTTTCTTACCGAATATGGATAGTCCTCTCATGGGCGATACTTTAAGGAATACGTGATCCCCTACTTGAAACTCCAAAGGTCTTCGTCTTCTGTCTGCATAACTCTTTTGATGGCTTTGAGCTGTTTTCAGCCTTTCGCGAATCATCTTAACAGCCTCAACTGACTATTGAACTAACTCTAGCATGGTTATACTCCTTTCTCCTACTTCATCCCAACATACGGGCGTCCTACAAGCTTTGCCATATAGCCCTTCAAAGGGCGCTATTCCGATACTCTGCTGAAAACTATTGTTATAAGCAAATTCTGTTAAAATTCTGTTAAAGGCAATTGCTCTTTCCACTTACCTCGAAAATCCAATACACATGCCCGAATCATATCCTCTAAAGTCTGAATCGTCTTTTCAGACTGGTTATCCTTTTGAGGATGGTAAGCGGTACTAAACTGCAGCTTTAATCCTAATGCCGTCTGCAGACTTTTCCAAAAATTGGCGGTAAACCTAGGATCACGATCTGAGGTAATCGTCACTGGTACCCCATGCAACCGGACTATCTATTGCACATACAACTCAGCATATCGATCTAAAGCCTTTTCACACAGCCAAAAAGTGTGCCGATTTTGTCAATCTGTCAACAATCACCCAAATAATATCATGGCCTCTTTGGCTCCTTGGTAATCTTGACACAAAATCCATGGTTATATGCTCTCATTTCCATTCGGGGATTTCCAAAGGTCGCAATAATTCTCCGGGCTTACAATATTGTGCTTTTACTTGTTGGTATGTCAGATATTTGGCCACATGTTTGGCTATGTTTACCTTCATACCATTCCACCAGTAGTACTGTCTCAAATTCTGATACATTTTGGTACTACTTGGGTGGATACTATAACTACTACGATGTGCTTTTGACAAAATTTCTTTCTTAATCTTCGCATCGTCTGGCACACATAGTCGCCCACGGAACTTTAGTATCCCGTCTTCGGATATCTGGAAGTCCGGCTTTCTCTTGGTCTCATCTATTTCCATAATCCTTTGGATTTCTTGATCCACAGATTGCAAGGTCTTAATCTTAGCCTGGATCTTTGGTTCAATCCTAAGCGCGGCCAACAAACTCGAGACTTGACTTACTTCAAATCTAAACTCTGAGTCTCGCACTTTTTCCAACAAGGTCCATTCCTTGACCATCAAGTGTGCAATGCTAGACTTCCGACTCAATGCATCAGCTACCCGGTTGGCCTTCCCGGGATGATATAGTATATCACAATCGTAATCCTTCAATAACTCCATCTACCGACGCTGCCTCATATTTAATTCCTTTTGAGAAAACAGATATTTGAGGCTCTGATGGTGGTATAAATCTGAAATTTCTTTTCGCATAAATAATGTCACCAAATCTTTAGGGCAAATACTATTGCAGTTAATTCCAAATCGTGTGTCGGATAGTTCAACTCATGCGGTCTTAACTACCTTGACACATAGGCCACTACATGTCCATTTTGCATGAGTACACACCCTAATCCTTTCAACGATGCATCACTATAAATTTCGTATTCTCCGGGTACTAATAGAATAGTCAACACCGGTGCTGTTGTCAATCTATGCTTCAATTTTTGAAAACTCCTTTCACATTTGTCAGTCCACTCATACCTCATTTCCTTTTTCATCAAATGCATCAACGGTGTTGCTATTACCGAAAACCCTTCCACGAAATGACGATAATATCCTGCCAGACCAAGAAAGATTTGAACCTTTGTTATCGTCGTTGGTCTCGGCCACTTCATTACAGCCTCGATCTTCGCTGGATCTATTGAGATTCCTTCCCCAGAGATCACATGTCCGAGAAATGCTACTCGATTGAGCCAAAACTTGCACTTGTTAAACTTAGCATACAGTGCGTTCTCCCTCAAAGTCTGTAACACTTTACTCAAGTGAAACTCATACTCCTCTAGACTCTTTGAGTACACCAATATGTCGTCTATAAAAATGATCACGAATTTATCTAAGAACTCCTTAGACACTCGATTCATTAAGTCCATAAAGGCAACAGGGGCATTCGTCAATCTGAACGGCATTACTGTAAATTCATAATGTCCATACCTTGTCCTAAATGCCGTCTTCGGTATATTTTCCTTCCTAATTCTCAATTGATGATATCCTGTTCGTAAATCGATCTTAAAAAACACCGAAGCCCCTTGCAATTGGTCAAATAAATCATCAATCCTCGGCAGGGGATATTTATTTTTGATCGTCACTTGATTCAACTACCTATAATCAATACATAACCTCAACGATCCATCTTTCTTTTTCACAAATAAAATTGGCGCTCCCCACGAGAACGCGTTCGGACAAATAAATCCCTTGTCTAACAATTCTTGCATTTGCACCTTTAATTCTTTTAACTCCGACAGTGACATTCTATAAGGTGCCTTTGATATTGGCTCAGTTCCATATATCAATTTGATTACAAATTCTACTTCTCTTTCTGGTGGCAATCCCTGCAATTCCTAAGGAAATACATTGGGATAATTGCACACCACTGCTATATCCTTTAGCCTCGGCTCCTTAGCCTTCGAATCAACTACTAATTCATTCAACAACTTAGTCATTTCTAGCGACAAAATCCATGGAATCGAAGGTCCTCCTCGATTTCCCACAAATTTGAATTCCGGATGTCCAGCGGGATTAAATTGGATCACCCTGCTATTACAATCCATTACGGCCCTTTGCTTAGATAGCCAGTTCATACCCACTATCACATCGAAATCATACATGGCTAGAATCGCTAAATCAATCCTTTCCTCCCTATCACCAATCACAATCTTATAGTTCGGACACCTCCGCGAGACTAGTATCTTATCATTCAAGGGAGTCGTCACGCATAACACAACATCAAGCAACTACGGTTCTATACCAATCAACTCAACAAATTGTTCAGATATAAACGAATATGACGCCCTAGGGTCAAATAAAGCATACGCAGCATGGTTGCACAGAGAAATCATACCTGTGACAACCCCTGGCGCGTTCTCAATCTCTCTTCTAGCCATGGCATACACTCGTCCTTGCGCCTATGGCCTATTTTGATTTGCTGTCTAGGTCTCTCCAGTCTATTTCCCGTTCCGGGGTGGGGGCAACGCAGGCGATCTATTTTGCCTGAGGTTAGGGCAAAATCTTATATGATGACCAAATCCACCATATCCAAAACACGCTCCGCCCCTGATCAAACAAGGTCAATTTCCATGCCTTTCCCCACACACTTGACATGGACCATTTTGATTACGGGTCGGCTTCCCTAAATTCCTTCTAGCCGGAGGGACAAAACATCGATTACCCGTCATTGGTCTCTTCCCTAACTGACGGTTCTCCCTACCTTGGGTAAACCTCGACCTAGAAGCGGCAGCCCTATCCGCCAAATCCCGCTCAATTACTTGAGCCCTATCATAAATCTCATTATACCCTCTTAAATTCAATGAGATCATTTGGCTGCGAAGCTCCGATTTCAAGCCATCATGGAACCTCCGAGCCCTATCTAACAGGTCGTCAACCATCTTCGGGGTGAACCTAGACAACCGAGCAAATTCGGCCTCGTATTGATCCACCGTTCTATGCCTCTGACGCAACCTCATAAACTCAGATAATTTTTGTTCTCGGACACTCTCAGAAAAATATTTGCCATTAAAGGCTTCTATGAACATCGCCCAAGTCTGGGCTATGCCAGCCGGGAATATCATTCCTCTGGTGGCTTTCCACCAACCATTTGCATTTCTTTACAGTTGATAGACAGCCAACGTTACTTTCTCCTCATCTGTATATCCCAACACCTCAAAAGCCTTCTCTGATTCCTCCATCCATAGTGATGCACCCTCGAGATCGCCTCTTCCATCAAACTTAAGAGGTTTCAATTTTATAAACTGCTCGACTAATTGGTGCATTTGTCTATTAGTATTCACCTGCCCCTACCCTTGATTCCCATTATTATTATTATTGGCAGCAGCGGCCACAGCAGCCTCGGCAGCTTAGGCAATCGTAATAGCTCGTTCCTGAGTCTGCTGTTCTATCAGATTACCGATTTGTTCAGGGTCCTCATGACCACTTCTATCCTAGGATCTTCTGCAGGTCGAGCTCGGCCTCGTGAGCTGGATGAACCCCCAGTTCTTTTACCTTGTAAACTCATCCTCACGATTTCTACCACTCAACTACCTACTACAATTCCACTTAAGAATTAGAAACCTAGGCTAACTATGCCAGTCTAGCCCTAAGCAGTGAATTAACGCAATAATTCACTCAGCAAGCAATCAATCACCATAAGCATAAGGCCACAATCAATAGGGTCTATACACTTACCTCAGGTCCAGACGCACCTGCATTTCAATCATCACCACAATCAATTCACTCAACAATCACAACAAACAATCTGGAGGCACGTGTAGCTTATTCCACCTTATGACTCACTAAAGTCCCCCTAAATTACTACCCTAGGGTCTCTACTCCTTATTACTTTAGACTTCGACCAATTTAGATCGAGCTGTCCTCGTTCTGATACCAAACCAAACTGTGATGTCACGGCGTAAACCCCATCGAGCACGTAACTCACTTCTCTGGTCGAATCATGCGACAGCCCAGGGTATCACCGACCTCATTTAAAATTATTAGATTTTTAAAATGTCAGTGAAAGCCACCAATACCGGACAATTATAACTGGGGTAAATAGGGGAGAATAAACATATTCATTTCTCATTCAAACTTATATAATATTCACATTCTACAAACCACCATATGCATATGCACACCGTACTATAAACCATCGATATTCAAAATGGTCGATAGCCTGGGTATCCTATCGCTAAAAAATGGAACACCTCAAAAAGCCTATTCCTAACCCCTAAACATAGCCCCTACGCCCTCTGCTAGGCGTCCACTTCGAGTCTGATTCTTCGTCATCTGAATCTAGATCCCTCTAAACTGTCTGCTCCTCCGAGGACTCTGGCTCGGCATCGATCTCGATCGGGTTATTTATATCACCCGACTCCTTTGGAACTTCATTCCGCTCCTCCTCGACTGTCTCCTCATCGGACTCATCCTCTAGCACAAACTCGGGGTCAATCCATTGCACATACGGGGATATGTGCACCGGTTCTTCTTCAGGCTTATCTTCTGGAGCCTCTTCAGGTTCTGCCTCGGGTTCTTCCTTTGGGATCGCCTCAAGATCTACGTTCATTGGATCATACCCCGCCTGCGATTCTTCAGGTTCGGGTTCACGCTCGACACCCGAAGGCTCAGGTGCCGCAGGCGCTTGCTGTAGTCCAGACCACGCAGACTAGTCTCCAAACTAGTCATCTTATCGTCGGGAGGAGGTATGGCAGATGGGTCCCAATCCCCAACTCCATCAAAGGGGACGTCAAATCCACGGACGGGACCAAACTCATCTACCTCATCCCGAAAAAACCAAGCGGCATAGTTATGGGCCTACCAAAGGAGTAACCCTACATCTATCCAGACTACTGTCATATGCTTAACCCAGGTCATATGTTCATCTATAGGATACTTTACTACATTGTGGTCGGTGTGCATCAGTACTCCAAAATGCTCATGCGGCAGCAGCGGAAAATTCATTGCTTAGGCCGAAGTTCTGAAAATATTGGTTGAAATAACCATGAGATTACATCTCAATAAGCACACACTCTAAACCCCACCTAAGCTATCACGTACTTCCAGACAACCACAAATATAATCACATTCAACCATCATATAGCAGGCACACAAGTATGCTTACCTGGGCCTTTCCAGCATGTAATCTACACGTTAGTCACATCATCACCATTGCCAATCACATGCACGTTCTAATTTCATTTCATGCATTCGTTCCGCCCACATCATATTCTTTCCACTCAACTCGCTAGTGACCCGCGCAATGGTACCGTCTCAGGTTCACTGCGACTAACTCATAACAACACTTCAGAGCCCGCGTAATGGTATTGCCTCAAGCCATATATCTTGCTCGCGTAGTGACACCACCTCAGGCTCAACATCCGTCATCCAGTGCACAACCCGGGTAATGGTACCGCCTCAAGTTGGCCATATTCACAACACTTCTCGGTCCGTGTAATGGTATCACCTCAGGCTATGTATCTTGCCCGCGTAGTGGTACCGCCTCAGGCTCAACACCTACCACCTACGACACAACCCGCGTAATGGTACCGCCTCAAGTTAGCTGTCCTCCGGTAATACCAGGCATCGTCCCGCGTAGTCGTACCACTTCAGGACAGATCAATTCCCTGCGTAATGACACCACCTCAGGGATTTTCATTTTCATACATACCGCACCACACGCTTTCTCACTCGTTCACATGCTCAACACTCACACGCCAACACATTAGCCATTCACACTTGGCCCGTGCACGTATCAAACCACACATTTCTCATGCTCAATCGACACTTAAACATGGCCAATTGACAATCAATTCAATTCGGCCCGAGCATGCACATAACAAAGCTTATTTCAATCTATCAAGTCACAATACAACAAATACATAAGGCCACTCACGGGCCCACAAACACAGCCACATACACGTGCACAATTTCAATCTTTCCACACTCATTTCAAGCCATAACGAGCTTCATAATTCAGCCACCATACGACGCACTAACCCGATGCCAATCGCCCTTAAATCAAACCATAGGCTCATCACCACAAGTCCCAATTTTTAGCAATGAACTAGGCATCAATTTAGCCCCGAAACGTCACAATTTCACCCTCAAATCAGCCCATATTAATTCCCAAAATCAGAATATCGATGTAACCCCTAAACAACTCCAATTTACACTTAAACCGACACTAATTGATCCGGTTTAACACCTTACAAGAGTTTAGGGCGCGACTTACCGAACTCTAGATTAACTCGGCTAGAACAGAAAACGGGTGGAGGTCAACGGTGAGCGGCGGTGAGCAGCTCGGCGATGGCGATGGCGAACGGCGACTTGGCGACAGACGGCGGTGGTGGCGACGAATTCCTTCCCGCGGTTCATGGCCACAGGAGGGTAGAGAGAGAAAATTGGACTTAAATCCAATAATTGAGCCCCTTTTTGGCAAATTACCATCTTGCCCTTCTCACACAAATCCAATCGATGGTTGAGATTCGAACTTATCTTGAGATCGATGACCGAGATCGAATCTTTTCCAAAAATATACAAGGGCAATTTGGAAATTTCATAAAATTCCAAGGATGAAATGACCAAAATGCCCGTCCCCTTTAACACTTGCCCTTTATAAACCTCCAAGGGTAAAATGATCACTTTTCATAAAATTCCAAACTTCGTCTTAATGTCCCGTCATGACTTTCTAATTTTTCGATGCCCAATTTGGGTTCTAATTAATAATAGAATTTTATTTAACGTAACTCAAGCGTTTCTCAAACTAACAGGTGGCTTTTGGGAAAATTCGCATATTCAATCCGTGATTGATAAGAAGTCGAGTCATGTGCAAGTTCATTCGGTTCGTGATAACTTCGGTTGTCATGTAATCGTGAGGTTCGATCACTAGTTCCGTCGGGTACAATTGTTCGATATAGGTTCTGGATCGTTTGTCAATTCATTTCGTGGTCAAATGGAATCACCCGTGATCCACTCGTATGACAGTGACGAATCGACCCATAACTACCCTAAGATCTACCTACATTGGCTTGAAATGTCACCTCGACGATTCTATGGTCGAAAATCAATTCACGATCGAATTTTCTTTAGTTGCACGAATTTGAATCCCTAATTAGCCTTTCCTTAAGGGTTAGTATCCTAAAAATGATCAGTTCCAGGCGAGAACTAACTATAAGTACGTTCATAAAACCAAGCACTTCATAAATCCCAAATGGGCCAATTTCAGGATGTCACAAGGGATGCTAGGGGAGGCTGCGCCTCTACCCTAGACGTGCACAGGGCAAGGCTAAGCGCATGTCTCCTATCCCACATCACCTAGAGAGAGAGAGAACCTTAGGCTTGCTTATAAGACTTGAGGAGCCTTAACCTAGTACGACCCGTTTTAAATTCGTGTGGGGTCCGACCCAAAGCAGATGATATCGTGCTAAGGTGGGGCCTCAGGTCGTTACAACTTTGCTAATTTCCCAACCAAGGAGGATTTCTCAAGAAGATACTTGATCGGATCATTCTTAGTCATTAGCAAAATTTGATGATTGAAGGTGTATTGCCTTAATCTGTGTAACACCCAAATCAATGCAACGCACGTCTTTTCTGCTGCCGTCTAATTCATTTATAATGTTGTGAACTTCTTGCTCAAGTAATAAATGGCTTGTTCTTTACCATCATTTAATCTTCTTTGTACAAGCATCGCTCCTAATGACTCATAGTGAATCGTCAAATATAAAATCAGCAGAACCCTAGGGATTAGTGGTACCAGCATTGGTGGGCATACCAGATATTCTTTTATCTTGTCAAAGGTTTATTAACGTTTTGCATCCCACATCACTTTGGCATTTTTCTTCAATAATTTGAAAAATGGTTTAGCAGTCTCAAAAAGCTGATAGATGAAACAGGCAATATAATTTAATCACCCCAATAGGCTTCTCACTTCTTTTACCGTAGAAGGAGTCTTTAAGTCGTATATTGTCTTGATCTTGAAGGGATCTATTTCGATGCCCCTGCTACTGACCACAAATCCTAGCAGTTGTTAGACTTTGACCCGAATACACACTTATTGGGGTTCAGTCACAACTTGTATTTTCTGAGTCTTTTGAACAACTTGCGAAGCACTTCAACATGATCTTCTCCTTGTTTGGGTTTTACGATCATGTCATCCACATATACTTCGATTTCTTTATGCATCCTATCATGGAACAAAGTTACCATTACCTTTTGATATGTGGCACCGGCATTTTTTAAACCGAAAGGCATCACCTTGTAATAAAATGTGCCCTATGGTGTTACGAAGGATGTCTTTGTCTTATCTTGTTTCTTCATAAGGATTTGATTATATCTTGAGAAACCATCCATGAATGAAAATGTTTTGAACCCAGCAATGTTATCCACTAATACATCAATATGTAGAAGCAAGAAATCATCTTTATGGCTTGATTTATTTAGATCACAATAATTAACGCATACCTGTACTCGACCATCTTTCTTCATTACAGGTACTATGTTGGCAACCCATTCTAGATATGGTATTACTTCAATGAAACTGACTTTGAGCAATTTCATAATTTCTTCTTCTATCTTCTTTGCTAAATCCAGCTTTATTCGCCTAAATTTCTCCTTCTTTGGCGGAATACTTGGATCGATTGGCAAAGCACATTCAACTATGCTCGGATTAAGGCTCGGCATGTCAGCATAAGACCATGCGAATATATTTTGATATTCTCTAAGCAAATCTATGATTTTTCCTATTTCTACTGAGGGAAGACTTTCTCCAATCTTAACTTTCTTGGGATTCTCTTTATTGCCAAACTGAATAGTGATTATTTTTTCTAATGTGAGTGGTTTTGATTCTTTATGACAAATCCATTCCTTTCTGACCCGTTCCTCATCCTTGTTATTTTCTTCAATATCGCAAGCAATCTCCTCGGAAAAATTTGGGCCACATAAGAACCTATTATGGATATAGGAATGCTCATGCCTGACATGTAACAAACATGATTAGTAATCGCATACGAAGTAAAATAATACATGCGGTCTTATGAAAAACCTTTAGGAAATTCATTTTTAAATTTATTTTGAAAGAATATAAAGACAGAGCTAGTCCTCATATGATCAGACTTCCTTGCTCTTAAAATTATTTTCGCAATGAGGAGCAATATAGAAACCCAAAGCCTCAAGCCTCACGAATGAGGATAATGTTCATCATAGGTTTGGTTTTGTTTCTATATGTCCTTAACAAAACATTTGACCACTTTTATTGAATTGAAAGACGTAATTACATCTATATCAATAGGAATAGAAATTTCAACTGAACTAAAATTGCAAATGAAATCATAAAAAATTTGAAACTGTAATCAACAAAATGCAATGGAAAAGGCTTGTAGCAAAAGTTCAAGAGAATCTTCCTACTCCAGTGTGTAAGTATCTTCTGCTTTGGTTATGATGACATTAATGGTATTCTCTTCGAATAAACTAGGTAGAATAGATTCTTCCTTTGCATGTAAGTCTTCTTCTTGAAGTAGCTTAGAAGGTCCCGAAAAAGTTTCTTTGATGTGAATCTAATGATAGAGAAGCTCTTTAACTTTGCCCTTTCATACGGATGGATTAATGATATGATCACCTCAGTTACCATAGCCTCCATAGTTCTTTCGACCTTGGCCTCGACCTTCATGGTGATCTTTAGAGCTATTTGGAATATAACCTATTTCGTGTTTTATTCTTGTAGCAAACGAAGTGATAGGTTCCTTGATTCATTGGGATTTCAATCCAAGACCATTACCGGGAATAAATCCATATTAGCATAGCACCCTTCCAAACATAATGGATGATGTTGAGAACTCTGGAGATTTTATGATGCAACCGATAGGGATTTGCACCATTAAGATCATTTTAAATGAACGATAGCTTAGTTCTTCTTTCACTTCGGGTTTAACGTACGGTATTGCACTCTCTTTATAAGTAATGAAATCCATCTCCCCATGTACGATGATCATCTTGCCATTAATGGCGAACCCAACCTTCTAATGGAGACTTGAAGGAATAGCACCAGCCATATGAATCCAAGGTCTTCCGAGTAACAAGTTGAAAGTCCTCGGAATATCCACTACTTGGAAGTCAATTAGGAAAGGCATAGGGCCTATGTTCACCTCGAGCTCGATATTACTAATAACGTCTTTCTTCATTCCGTCAAATGAGCGTACAATTACCTTAAAAGATTTGATGAGCTCTTCGCTAATCCCCAAGCGATGCAGTGTGCTTAGTAGACACAAATTAAGTACGGAACCATTATCGATCAGTACACGTGATATCTCATTGCCCCGACATTTGACGGCAATATATAAAGCCTTATTATGGGAACGCTCGTCGATTGGGAAATCTTTATCGGAGAAGGCAATTTGATCTTTCATAATAATAGTGCCAACAAAGTCTTCCAATTGTACTTCATTAATTGTCTCCGAGATGTGTACTTTATTGAGAAACTTCATAAGTACCATTTTGTGGCTTTCTAAAGTCTTGAAGAGATCCAATAGAGAAATTTGTGTTGACATTTTTCGTAACTGCTCAATTACCTCAAATTCACTCGTTTTCATGACTCAAAGCAATTGTTTGACATCTTCTTCGATTACTCCTTTCTTTTTATGCTCACCTTCTTTCGGGACATAGCATCTTCCTGATTGGTTATGGCATCAACTTCTTTAGGAGAGTAATCCCAAGGAACATCCCTATTTCTCTTAGAGGAAGAGTGATGATCATAGGCTGTGTTTCTTCTCCTTCAATCTTTAGTTGATCAATAGGAAGTTAGATAGTGATTGGTTCGACATGACCTTATTCTTCCTTATATTTATGTACCTCATCAAGCTTGATTAGAAATGGTGTAATCATGGATACCATGCTTCTATTGGCTTTGTCAGCATCCATTCCACCCCATCCATCAGGTGTGATCATTTCATTCTTGAATGCCCATGGAGGGGGTGCATATTTGATACGATAATTATACCGGCCACTATTTTGACCCAGGAAATCAACAACTTTATCTTGTCTCTGTGCTTTGCGAGCAAATCGCCTATCACCTTGATGTTTCTTTTTCTTCTTTTTCTCTTCTCGATCTTCATTCTCTTCGAGATTTAGTTGGCTGATCGAGATCTCGTCCATGCCACCCCATCCATCAGGTACAATGTCTTCATTTTTAAACGCCTATGGTGGTAGAGTATATTTGACACGGTAATTATATCTACCGCTATCTTGACCGAGTAAGTCTACGGTTTTGCCTTCCCTAGATAATTTCTGGGTGAAACACTTTTGACCCTGTCGAACTTTTTCTTTATCCTTTTCATCCTCATCTATTTTATCTTGAAGCATTTCCTTATTAGATGGAGCTTTCTCCTCATGACCGATTTCGTCATCTATATCACCCCAGCTATCAGGCACAATTACTTTATTTTTTAATGCCTATGGCGATCGGGTATATTTTACTTAGAAGTTATACCTTCCGGAGTTTTCTCCCAAGTTATCTATAATCTTGCCTTTTAGGAGCTTTTCTTGACGAAAGCGGGTATCTCCTAATCGAGAAATTTTAATCTTGACTTCATATTCATCTTCATCGTCAGGCTTGATCATTGTTTTTTCATCTTTGATCATGTTTCCTGTATTGTGCTTAGGAAAAGGATTTTGATGTACATTTGGCTTGGGCTCTTGAAAGTTCAATATCTTCTTTGTTAATGACCTATTGAACCTTGTACTTTAGAGTGAGACAATTATCTACATCATGTCCCCTTTCTCCCATGTGATAGGTGTAAGTTTTTGATTCATCATACCAAGAAAATCTTGTAGGATTGTCTCTCGATACCTCTTTGGCCACCAGATACCTTTCTAGAAGCATTGATAATAACTTTGACAGAGGTCGAGGCAATGGTGTGTATTGCCTCATAGACCATTTCTTTGGCTCGAATTGCCTTGGGTTTTTCCAAGCGACATTTGATTGCTTTAGAAATGATGCATATTGAGTATTTGGGCTAGACACCATAGCCACTTCTCGGATGGGTTCTTTGTCTTTTCTCCCGGGGTAAGGCCTTCGTATTGCTATTTCTTGAGCCTTCTTCTCTTTCAATCCCTATTCAATTTTCTTGCCTACCTTTACCAACATGATGAATGTTTAATAACTTGATACATGTAGTTTATCATAGTACTCAATTAGCAATGATTTTAGAAAGAGTTCAATGAGTTCATCTTCACTTATGGCAAGCTTTACTTGTGACGCAAGAGCTTTCCATCTCTGAGCATAGGCTCTAAACCCTTCATTCTTCCTTTTCTCAGTTCTGACAAGATATTCTCCAGTTAAGAGCACTTCAATATTAAACTTGTACTGGAGAAGAAATTCTCCCGTCAAATGGTCATATTCAGTGAAGTCTTCTATGTCGAGAGCGGTGTACCATGCCAGGGCTGCTCCTCTCAAACTGTCTTGAAATGTGCTAATAAGAATTGGCGCGTTATATGAATATCTCGCCATCTTACGGAGATAATATTTCAAATGGATTTTGGGATAGCCAGTGCCATCATACTTGTTCACGAATTCCGGTTCCTTATAATTTTCTGGAACAATAACTTTCGTATATGGCAAGAACTTGTCGAACTTTTGAAGTTTTTAACCTTAACTTGCTAGGCACTTTTCAATTTTGGTTAATCTCTTGGCCTCTTCTTCATCCTTTGTTTTGGATATTTTCTTGGTTGGGTCGTCTTCTTCCAAATTCACTACCTCAGGCGTAGTTTTTGGAGGATTTTCTTGAACAAGTTCTTTGTTTCTGACTAGGTCCTCAATCAGTGTTTTAGTAGCATTTGAAGTTCTCACATTTGGAGTAGTAGGACAAGATTCTTGAGATGCGAGAATAAAAGCCTTCATTTCTACCATAATGTCGGCCATTTGGGTCATTTGATTATCAATCTCAGCTAGTCGAGTACGAGTTTCTTCTTTCGCCATTCTTATTTGCAAGCGAGATCGGGGTCTTTTACCTTCCGTTGCTAAACAACCTTATGTATAAAAAGACCCAATATTAGCACAGTGAAAGAATCATGAAACCCCACATTCTTTCAATTGTATGATTTCTTATGATTAACAAGGATAAGATCTTTTATGCAAGCCTTAGCCTTGCATAGAATTTCTTATCAAGCGATCATACAATTCAAAGAATTGAAATCCATAGTGACTTTTTGCAAAATGTATTTTGAAACTTCATCAAGCAATCGTTTCAATTTTGAAGATTCATACTATAATGCTTTACATCAAAATAGGCGAACACTAGCTTAAACAAGTCTAGGCTTCTTGCTAGCTAAGATAGCTTCAGTCTCTTCATATTCCTTGGCTCGTGTCTCTCATTCTTTCACGTTGATTACAACCTCTTCAGGAACATATGGCTCTACACTTGGCGTGCTTGGCACAATGTACTCTAGGATATATGGTTCATCGAAATGCGTAGTAACACTCAAGGGTACATATGGTTCGACGTCAATTGGTCGTTTAGCCTTCAACCACTTTATATACTTGTTAGATGTCAAGAAGAGTTTCATCTCTCCTTGCAAATATTTAGGCTATTTCACTATTTACTTGGTTGATTTTTTCAAGGAATTCACAATCCTATCAATCCTTGTTTGCAACTCTTTTCTTTCCCTTTCCGATAGGGGTCTTTGTGGTATTTCGAATGTAAACTCCTCAGGATGCCAAATAGGTGGAACTTGTTGAATCATTCCGAATTGCCATACAACTCTTAATAGGCAATAAGCGATCCCCTAACTCAATCCAAGCAAAGGCACCAAATTACCTTCTTGGGAAGTAATTTGAGCTTTCACTATCTTCGGCCATTGAATTATCCATTGAAACTTGTTGGGAGTTAATGCTCTAATGAAATTTGCCCACTCATGAAAGGAGTATTTTGGCAGTTTGTCTTGAAATTTCAAATATTTCTCGATAGGGTTGGTAGATGAGTCTATTTCTCGAATGTGCAGATGAAGTTCCCAAGGTCGGATATGGGAAATAAACCACACAGAAAGTAACCTAGCTGAAACTTGAAGTAGACCTTTTTGCTGATTTTGGTATTTGTTCAATGAAATGATGGTCTCTGCCAAGAGTATATTGGAGAAGTCCCATTTTAGGCAAGCTTATCTAGTAATTACTGCAACGAGAGGATTCAATCTAGTCCTTGATGCAGGGAATAAGATGAATCTGAAGAAAGCAAGAATGAAAACCCTCGCAGAAGTCCAATTTCTTTTTGCAATTTAGAGTAATTGACCACTAAGTAAGATAGAGAAAATCTCCCGGTATTTAACTTAATTAACTTTTCCACTTGAGGGGTCTTCAAGTTAAAAAATTCGGCTATAACACTCGTGGGTGGTAATCCAATTGGGGGCTCAACGATTCTTGACTCAAAATCACTTTCAATGGTTGCCTTATATTCTTCCAGTATAGGTACCATCTTGTGCTCGTCCAATTGAAATGTGGCGGTGGTAACTTCCTAGAAATGGAATAATGCTTGAATTAAGCTCACTTGGTACTCCAGGTTAATGAGCTTGAACAAATACACGAATCTTTCCTTCACGTATGCTTTATTGTCTTTTGTCATGTTTACCCACCATGCCAAAAGTTCCTTCCTTGAAATCGAAATGACTTGCATGTCTAGTTTCCCCATTTCAATCTAAAGCACATAAAAGAAATTAATAATTATTCACCATGGATTACCGATTGATTTTAATGCCTCCATTTCAATTATATGTCCTTTTAAGGTAAAATGGAGGTAAAATACACTTGTATACTTAGAAAGTAGTAAAATTGTCACTTTAAGTCCGTTTAGGCCTTAAAAGAGCATATAGTTGAAATTAGGGATGAATTCAATGTTTGGTGTAAATGCCTATTTTGTCACACTCCATTTAAACCATAAAGTTTTAAACTATGGTTTACAAATTTGAATACATCGAAATGAATAGGTAAACAATTGAATGCCCTAGACCTATACATTTCATCTAAAAATGAAAGAATGGTCATAATGGAATACGACGCCTTAATCATTCATTCTATTACGAAAGGGCATTTAAACCAATCATTGATCACCATTTAGGCATTTTTTGAAAATGTGCCAACTAATGTTTCGATTTGGTTTACCTTACCAAAAAAAAAAATGTTTCGATTTGGTTTTAGATATATCAACCACAAAGATAAGCAAATGCGACCAGTGAGGTTTTGACGCCTAAAAGGATAAGGTATTCTAAAGGCTTGAGATCACCACCTTAATAGATAAGGGATTCCATCCCAATAGACAATCAACCTAAAGTGAAAGAATATTATTCCATCTCGGTGATCGGTATTGTATTTAAACAATCCCATGAGCAATCGACTCACAGTTTTACCTAAACACATACCTCCTAAAGGTAGCCCAAAGTGTAGCCGGGACTAGGCCACGGGTGGTATGTGCTAATGGTGTAGTGCTAAAGCTATTTAAATGCATGCATAGCAATTAATAATCAAACACCACTTCTAAAGTAATCATTTCACATTCATTCCCGGTACCATCGTGCAAAACAAAGGTTAACAAAGACTACACCCCTTATACCTTCCGTCTGTAAAACCATTTAACACAATTATTAGCGGGATGTACTTGGGCTCCTTGCAAGCACAAATCACAAACGTATCGTTCTATCTAGGCCTAAGTCCACTTAGAAAAGGTAAGTCCCTAGTGGAGTCGCCAAGCCTATCGCGCCACCTTTTTTTTTTGGGCTTTCGGGGTTTGCGTGCTAAAGAGGTATTTCCATACAAGGGTCTCTCCCAGACCATACCTCACGTGACAGTAGATGATAATTTCTTATTTGATCTCAGTTTTCAATTTTGGAGTCACCATTAGTCATTATTGGTAGATTGACTAGAAACCTAATCAGGGTATAGGAGAAATACCACGATTCTACGAATAAGAGATTCTAAGTATGTGGACTTGGTTACGCTAATGATCCCAAATTGAGATCCTTAACTCCCTTTCGGTACCTAAGAATGATATGATGTATAACGTGCCACGCAAGTTTTCGAGGCTTACCCACTAATCCAATCCATTCTAATTGCGGGGAAAATCAATCAAAAATTAAATGTGCAATCAAGGTCAATCAAACCAAACAATCCTAAATTGTCCCTAAAAATGAAATCCAATGAAAACATTCAAACCCTAATGAAGCCCTAAAGACTTATTCATTCCATGATTTGTGTCTTTTTAGGGTTTTAGGGTTTTTTAGGGGTTATAACCTCTGAATTTGAGGTTTTTTTAAAAATGCTACTTAGGCACTTTCAAAAATTCAAATTTCACTTTCTAAGGTTGGCCACAGTATTTATAGACCATTCTGTAAATTTTTGAAATTTTTTATTTTTTTAAATTTGAATTTCTGTGAATTTCATTAAGCGAGAATTAATTTTTATGAATTTCTGAAAATTTTCATGAATTTTCCAATTTTCCAATTTTTTTAGATTTTATGAATTTTTTCACATTTTTTATTTGTATTTTCTGAATTTTTATGGATTTTCTAAAAATTTTGAATTTTTATGAATTTTCTAAATTTTTTGAAATTTTCCCAATTTCTGAAAAAAAAATTGTATTTTTCTGATTTTTTTATTGATTTTTTTAATTTTTTTTAGGTTTTTTATTAACTTTCCCGCTGGATTAGTGAATTGGGCTGGATCGGTTCAACTAGGTTCGGCTTGGCCGAACTGGGCATCGCCGATGACGGTTGCTGGTTGTCTTCTTTAGTGAGAAACAACGCCAAAACGACATCGTTTCCGGCGTTTCTCTTTGAGGCATTTCATCGAATATGTGGTGGGCATGTTTCTGAGTTTTATATTATCGAGACCATGACTTTGAGCTCATCGCCAACAACCTTCTAGCGACTATTTCGCCTAATTTTTGGTTCTGCATCATCCCCTTATCACTACCTATCAACCTCAACTTATAGATTTGTCATTGGACCATCACCGGTCGGCGAGAAACTAGTTTGAACATCCTAACCTAAACTGGATTCAACATAAGCTTCAGAAATCCACTAACATTCAATCTGCCTTAGCCGTCTAAATTGTGTCAAATCAATTCCAAATCATCAAGCAAGATTAAAGAATGCTAACTTGACCGGCCTAAGACCACGGCGACACTCCAGCTAAGACCTCCAAGCTTCGATGAAGTGGTTTTCATGCATGTCCGACTCGGTTTGTGCAAGTTTAATACCCTAAATGCAACGAGACAACACACATGATGATTAGAACATGTTTTAAGTAGCAAACTTAATGAAATAACGAAGAAACACACAAGTTTCAGCTAAAACTTATTCTGGAAATTTTGGAAAAATCAGAACTATAAGCGATTTTTACCCACTTCATCAAGGAATCAAACGAAGTTATTGTGCTGATCGGTCGCTGTAGAGTTCTTCCTTGACACGTAGGCTTCAAGCATATGGCCTTAGCTCCGCCGGGGATGACTTGGATGTGAAGATTGAGATTGATTTCTAGGTGTTCGCGGTCAACTTCAGCTCTGGTTCGCCGGTGAGGAAACTCACCGACGAGACTGATTTGCCGGCGCTTTTCGATCGGAAAGGTGCCGATCACTCGGCCTTAGGAAGTCTCGACCCACTTCTCTCTTAGTTTTCTCCCTGTTCTCTTCGTTTCTCTCCCTTCTCTCTCTCTAGAATTCTCTCGAGCATGTTCTATGCATAATGATGAATTTTCATTTGTTTTTATTGATCAATTTTCTTGCCTAAAGTTCGTTTGTATTGGCTTAGAATCGGTTAGGACGATTCTCTAGCGCCAGCTGGAGATTCTCCACCTGGTCAACTCAATTTGCACATGTTATATTGTTCATAAGAGATCAGTGAAGTCGCGGGGTTCAATAACCTTTTTTCTGGGTTTTTTACACTTTATGGGCGAACCACATGAAGAAGGTGATTGACCCGGGTTGGGTCGGGTTGACCCGGCCAAATCGGTAGACTTGGTGTTGACACCTAATTTTTTAGCTCATTTTTACCATCTTTTCAAAGAATTTCACAAATTTCAAAATTAGGTCTAAGGATCTTGGCCAAGCCTAGAAACCTATTTCCAAACCAAAAAATAATTTTTTAGCATTTTTCCTTAATTTCTTTTAGTCAAAATATGCGAGAAAATAAAAAAAAAATAGCAAATGGAATTAGAAAATTCCATAAAAATAGTCATTAGTCTTATTTTAAATACAACTTCATAAATACATTGTCAATTTTGAAAAATGTCATACAGGCATATGTTTTTCCCCAAATTGGGCAAAATTAAACCCAAATTGAACAAAACATGCAATTAAGTTTTTCTAGTCATTTTTAAGTCATAGTGCCTTCACAACAAATGATTTTGGGATCTTGAATTGCATAATGGTTGGTCCAATTGTGCAATTTGGCATAAAAATAAAAAATCCCCAAAATTTGATTGAAAATTAAGAATTTTGCACCCAAATTGGGAATCGTGCCCAATATGAAATTTTCAAAATGTGAGACCATCATTTCCAGGGTTAATAAAATGTTAGTAATTCAATTTTGGCATCAATTTTGCCTAATCAGGTCATTAGGACGTCAAATTGAACAAAACCATATTAACCCGATTATAAAAATGAGAAAATCTTGGACACAATTATAATAAAAATTAGGGCAAATTATACATTTGGATTTGAAATATGATGGGGAACTCAATTTTGGGGTCTAACTTGAAAAAATCGATTGAGTATTTGGTCAAAATTGGAATTGCCGAATCGGACGAGTCAACCCGACCCGACTTGAACAGTGTATCTTCTTCACCCAGTTTGTGACGCCCGACCTCGGGTCATTCATGTGACGTCCCGTTCATTATTCTTTTATTACACACAAGAGGAAGCATACTCGGGACGAACACATCAAAAGAACAACCAACGGAAATAAGATAAGCATTATGAGCAACTTTATGTTTACGAAACATGTAAACATATTTAAACAAGCTCTTCTCTTATGTCATAACAAATATCACACATATTCTACAAGCCTATTCCGAAGGCTTTTCTAATTACAGGCCGACGTGGCTTGGGCTTTCCTATCCCCACTACGGCTTCTCGCTCCTCATTTCTTCACGTCCACCCCGATCCCGTCCGCCTGACCATCTCACATCCCACCCGTGGCTTTATCCCGGAGTCGTCCCGCCCTGAGGCACCAAGTCCGCTAGGCCCTCATCATCAGCATCGTGATTCGGCGATAGACGCGGTTTTCTCTAACAATTATCACGGTGAGCACTTCGGCTCTCGGTTTCACGGGATTGCCAACGCGGGCTGGGGGAGATGCCATTGCTACAGACCTGAAAAAGGGGAAAACAACGGGGAATGAGTCGGGGAGACTCAACAAGTGAAATTTTACTAACAGGCGAGGACATATCAATCATCATTACACGAAACATTTCTTACCGTACCGGCCTCCGTGGCCGATCAAACAACGACGGTTATAGCAAGCATAAAACAATGATTCCAGGCATAGCTAAGTCACGGTTTACCTCATGTGTCACGCATCGGTTTCGAATTCGTGTTAGATAACATGCAAAAACACGAAACAAGGCAAACTTGTTATAGAGAACACAACATTGGAACACCAAGAGCCGAGAACGGGGAAAGCTCGTGATACAACGTATTTCAACGTCATTTCCCGGTAGTAAAATCTCACTTACACTAATAAAACAAGAACTAGAGGAGAGAATGGGCAGGAAAGGCAACGGTCTCGAGTCTCGGACAATTTACGGCGTCGGCTTTTCTTTTCTCTCTCTCGGGTTTTCTCTCTTATTTTTCTCTTTCTTTTTCTGTCTCGACTCTCTCTCTCTCTCTCTCTCTCTCTCTCTCTCTCTCTCTATTTCTTGGCCAGTTTGTGCATGTGGGAAGAAAAATGAGGCAAAACTCCTTAATGGCTTCTATTTATAGAGGAATTGGCTTGGCTAGGAAGTCAATGAGGTAAGTGCACGTGTCACGTGGGGGCGTGAGGTAAGCGCACGTGTCACGTGGGGGTGTGAGGTAAGCGCATTCATCATCCTTTTATTAATGGACTAAGTCCCAAAAGTCAAAACTAATGATGAAATGGCCAATTATTTCTCCCTTTCTCTATCCTCACTCATTGGCCGTGGGTCTCTCTCTCTCCCCCAAGCTGCCGTGGCTTCCTCTCCCTCTCCCTTGGTCAATTCTTGATGACCAAGGCTCATAATAGCTTCATAAATGGTTGTTGAAAAAGAAGACCAAGGAATAAATGAAGGTAATGATGATATAAATAAGGTTTGACCTAGTCAAACTTTCTAGGGCTTTTTCTAATTGACTGAATTCGATCCCAATTTATTCGGACTAAATGGATCTCGCGAAAATACGCACATAACGTCCAAAATGAACCCCGCATTATAATAAATCTCAAACTTTTCCCGAGGGTTTTCCATAACAAAATACGTCTAAAAATCTCATTCAACCCGAGATTCGGCGCAGGAATGTCCTTAAATATCACCAAAAGACAACAAGTCGAGATTCCCACGTTTTTCATATAACAATTAATAAATCTTTGAAATTTGACAAAACCGAGCAGCTTTGCACTGTTCACGAAATCGGACTTGAAAATATAGTAAATGAACTCTGAAAATTCTCAAATTTGGATATGTCATAAACAAGCTCTTAATAAAAATTTTTCATGAAGAACACAAAATCTAATTCGCTTTGTAAACACCATTTTCAATCACTCAAAAACAGAGTAAAAACAGTTCGCTGGAACAAAATATTTACTTCTCAAAATAAGCTCTGTCCAGAATCCAAATCATCTCAGAAAATTTCCAAATTTACACACGTTATAGAAAAGGAAGTTCTCAATAAATTTTGTGAAGGAAACTTTTCCAAAATCAGACCAGAAAAGCTTGTAGAAAATAAAGATGGTGTGAACATTACCGAAATACTCATTCTGGCCAGTTTCACACAATCCGAAAATCAGGCCATTGTACCGCCCATATCAACTCCAAAAATTCTGAAATTAAAGTATGTAAAACTTGAAGATGTTTAGAACAACTTTCAAGAAGAAAGTATTTGGAAATTCGAATCATAAAAGTTTCCCCAAAAATATCAAAATGAAAGAGTACAAATGATCCGAAAACTAGGTTTTCCAAAACAAAAGAAAATAATTTAGTTCTGATTGGAAAACCACCAAACTTAAACCATAGACATTTTCCAGGGACTGAAATTGAGGATGTGACAATTCTTCCCCTCTAAAAGAATTTCGTCCTCGAAATTTAAAACATACCTGGGATTTAGTGACACCCTCAGAAAGATATAGTTGCCTACCTAAAACTTAAGTGGTTTCTGGCGCTTGTCAACCTAACTGTTTTATCGACTTGCGCCGTCCTAAGTTTTTCTCTACTTATCTGGACAGCATCTAAAGTGACCGGGACTAGCTCTGGACCCATGACCTTCTTTTCCCGACCTCGATCCAATAGACCGGAGTTCTGCAAGCTTGACCGTATAATGCCTTGAATGGTGCCATCTTGATGCTTTGCTGATAACCGTTATTACAACTGGATGAAGGTAGCCCTGCTTAGCTCTTTCGGATAACGCCAAAAATTTCTTTTGGTGAATGTCTTCAAACTTTGGCTTTCCCATGCTTCCGCTGCGCCACTCTGATTTATCTTTTACCATCCTAAAATATTTCTTATGCTTGCTTGCTTGGATTTTTCGATACATTGAAACGTCGTACATAAATACTATGATAAAACAGTACAAGTACAGTTCCAGTCATTCGATTTATTAAGTCTCTGTAATAACATTCTTGGAGTTTTCCGCTTCTTCCTGGGTAATGGCATAAATCCTTCCTTGAGGTGGAGGACGATTGTCACGCGGTGGAACTTCATTTTGTTGCATCACTGGTGGTTGCTGTGACTGCGTAACTTGCTGTCGTTGCGGGCAGTCCTTTATGCGGTGGCCTTGTTGACCACAGCTGAAACATGCTCCTGTCTATTTTGGACACAGTGCATTTCTATGAAACCTTCCGCAAGTATGGCATGCATCACCTGTAGTGGAAATTGGCTTATGATTTTTTATCTTCTTGTTGGGAGTGGAGAAACGGTTTCTTCCGACATTGGTCTCTTGTCATAATGCTGGTTGGATTGGGATGTCGGATGATAGGGCTTTCCTTGGCTAGTCGCCGTGACAGGTCGTTCCAGGGACTCTTTCTCCACCAGCTGGGCTCGTTCATATAGCTTGTTGTAATCCTTGAGGTTCAGCGGCACCAATTGTCTCCGGATGTCTGGGTTCAAACTGTCTCGAAATCTTTTTGCCCTTTCCACTGGTCTTCAATAAATTTAAGGGCGTATCTTGACAATTGAGCGAACCTTGCTTCGTACTGGTCCACCGTCATGTTATTCTGCTGAAGTTGCAAGAATTCCTTCATCTTTCGGTCACGAGCGCATTTGGAAAAATACTTTCCGTTGAATGCTTCAACGAAAGCATTCCACTTAACAGCAGCATTTTCTGGAAACACGATTTCCTTGATCGCTTTCCACCAATAGCTGGCATTACCTTGCAGTTGATAGGCTGCTAAAGTGACTTTATCTTCCTCAGAACATCACAGAAGCTCAAATGCTTTCTAGAGTTCATTGATCCAAGATTCCGCTTCTTCAGGGTCTCCAGTTCCGATAAACTTCGGGGATTGGAGCTTCAGGAATTGCTCGACCAATCCGTGCATCGTACGGCCACCATTTTCATTTCCATTTGCTGCCACATTCTCATCATTAGGCATTCGTTGTTGGGCCTGCTGTCCCAACAGTTCTCCCACGGTTGCTAGAGCCTGCAGAATTCCGTCTATTCGGGGGTCTGGATTTGACTTCCCCTTCGAGGTCGAGGTTGCAGTCGGGTTCCGAGCGCTCATATTGGTATTCTGAGGGGTCTTTCTACAATACAAGAATAGGTCAGTAGTCACAAACAATTAGTAATACATAGCCTATTCAATCACAATCATTCACATGCGCAGGGGTGTTTCCTAGCTAACTACCCCAACTTCAACGTACCTTATCACTCCAAGTCTTTATTTTCGCTTGGATTTCAGAATCGTTCTTCCCCATTCAGTGCATAGTTCGGTTTCTTCCTCTCTTACCCATCATCCTTGAAGCCTGCCAGGAGCCACACCTTGTTTAGGTCTTCAACCCCGGCGACCACTCTTGCTAGAAGCCGCACCTTGTTCAGGCTTCATGCCCCAGCGTCCACTTCATGGCCAAGAGTCGCTCTTTGATCAGGTTCTACCTCGGCGGCCACTCCCCACCCTTATCGGATCGAGTCCATTCAGGATTCCACAGCCTCTTCTTGGCTCATCACCGAACTTGCACTTACTGGAGGGGGAACCTACTCTGATACCAAATTAATCTGTGACGCCCCGATCTCGGGTCATTCATGTGACGTCCCGTTCATTATTCTTTTATTACACACAAGCGGAAGCATCCTTGGGATGATCACATCAAAAAAACAACCAACGGAAATAAGATAAGCATTATGAACAACTTTATGTTTACGAAACATGTAAGCATATTTAAACAAGCTCTTCTCTTATGTCATAACAAACCTCACACATATTCTACAAGCCTATTCCGAAGGCTTTTCTAATTACAGACCGACGTGGCTTGGGCTTTCCTATCCCCACTACGGCTTCTCGCTCCTCATTTCTTCACCTCTACCCCGGTCCCGTTTGCCTGGGCATCTCACATCCTACCTGTGGCTTTATCCCAAAGCCAGCCCGCCCTGAGGCACCAAGTCCGTTAGTCCCTCATCATCAGCGTCGTGATTCGGCGATAGGCGCGGTCTTCTCTAACATTTATCACGGTGAGCACTTCGGCTCTCGGTTTCACGGGATTGCCAACGCGGGCCGGAGGAGATGCCATTGCTACGGACCTGAAAAAGGGGAAAACAACGGGGAATGAGTCGGGGAGACTCAGCAAGTGAAATTTTATTAACAGGCGAAGACATATCAATCGTCATTACACGAAACATTTCTTACCGTACCAGTCTCCGTGGCCGATCAAACAACGACGGTCATAACAAGCATAAAACAATGATTCCAGGCATGGCTAAGTCACGGTTTACCTCATGTGTCACGCGTCGGTTTCTAATTCGTGTTAGATAACATGTAAAAACACGAAACAAGGCAAACTTGTTATAGAGAACACAACATTGAAACACCAAGAGCCGAGAACGGGGAAAGCTCGTGATACAACGTATTTCAACGTCATTCTCCGGTAGTAAAATCTCACTTACACTAATAAAACAAGAACTAGAGGAGAGAATGGGCGGGAAAGGCAACAGTCTCGAGTCTTGGGCAATTTACGGTGTCGGCTTTTCTTTTCTCTCTCTCGGGTTTTCTCTCTTATTTTTCTCTTTCTCTTTCTATCTCGGCACTCTCTCTCTCTCTCTCTCTCTCTCTCTCTCTCTCTCTCTATTTCTTGGCCAGTTTGTGCATGTGGGAAGAAAAATGAGGCAAAACTCCTTAATGGCTTCTATTTATAGAGGAATTGGCTTGGCTAGGAAGTCAATGAGGTAAGTGCACGTGTCACGTGGGGGCGTGAGGTAAGCGAACGTGTCACGTGGGGGTGTGAGGTAAGCGCATTCATCATCCTTTTATTAATGGACTAAGTCCCAAAAGTCAAAACTAATGATGAAATGGCCAATTATTTCTCCCTTTCTCTATCCTCACTCATTGGCCGTGGGTCTCTCTCTCTCCCCCAAGCTGCCGTGGCTTCCTCTCCCTCTCCCTTGGTTAATTCTTGATGACCAAGGCTTATAATGGCTTCATAAATAGTTGTTGAAAAAGAAGACCAAGGAATAAATGAAGGTAATGATGATATAGATAAGGTTTGACCTAGTCAAACTTTCTAGGGCTTTCTCTAATTGGCTGAATTCGATCCCAATTTGTTTGGACCAAATGGATCTCGCGAAAATACGCACATAACGTCCAAAATGAACCCCGCATTATAATAAATCTCAAACTTTTCCCTAGGGTTTTCCATAACAAAATACGTTTAAAAATCTCATTCAACCCGAGATTTGGCACAGGAATGTCCTTAAATATCACCAAAAGACAACAAGTCAAGATTCCTACGTTTTTCATATAACAATTGATAAATCTTTGAAATTTGTTGAAATTTGACAAAACCGAACAGCTTTGCACTATTCACGAAATCGGACTTGAAAATATAGTAAATGAACTCCAAAAATTCTCAAATTTGGATATGTCATAAACAAGCCCTTAATAAACATTATTCATGAAGAACACAAAATCTAATTCTCTCTGTAAACACCATTTTCAATCACTCAAAAACAGAGTAAAAACAGTTCGTTGGAACAAAATATTTACTTCTCAAAATAATCTTTGTCCAGAATCCAAATCATCTCAGAAAATTCTCAAATTTGCACACGTTATAGAAAAGGAAGTTCTCAATAATGTTTGTGAAGGAAACTTTTCCAAAATCAGACCAGAAAAGCTTGTAGAAAATAAAGACGATGTGAACATCACCAAAATGCTCATTCTGGCCAATTTCACACAGTCCGAAAATCAGGCCATTGTACCGCTCATATCAACTCCAAAAATTCTGAAATTAAAGTATGTAAAACTTGAAGATGTTTGGAACAACTTTCAAGAAGAAAGTATTTGGAAATTCGAATCATAAAAGTTTTCCCAAAAATATCAATATGAAAGGGTACAAATGATCCGAAAACTAGGTTTTCCAAAACAAGAGAAAATAATTTAGTTCTGATTGGAAAACTACCAAACTTAAACCATAGACATTTTCCAGGGACTGAAATTGAGGATGTGACATAGTTGACCCAACCCGCGATAAACCCGGAAAAAAAATCAAACCAAACCCATCACTTTGCCGACTTATTCCAGCTAATACAACACGTGTTAATCGATTATTCCAGCTGGATAATCATCAGCTGGCATCGGATAATCATCCCCAACCGAATCAAGTTGGTGATGACCACTTTTGGGCGGGAAAATTTGATGAGCAAAAGAGGAAGAAAACTCTATCGTACACACACAACTTGCTCGGGAAAATTCCAAAGAGAAAGAAAGAGGGAAACCGAGCGAGACCGAAGAGAGAGAACCAGAGAAGAAGGGTCAGAGGTCCCCTCTTTGTTCCAGTCACATTGGCTTGTCATGAAGGCCTGAAACCGGTGATTTTCCGACCAACTGGTGGATTTTCCGAGGAAACGAACACCATAAACTTGAAGAAGGTGTGTCAGTGAACTTTTCCTTGGCATCCATTCGTCTCGAAATCCTCATTTTGGCTTCCATTTTTTAAGGTAAACATGATTAGTTAACGCACTTTACATGTTCGATAAAACGTTCAAATGAATGACCGAATGCATTCTTGTGTGATTTTTAAGATCTCTTTGTTCCATAATGTTATTTAGATCCCATTTCATGTTTTTAATCATGTGGTTTCTCATTATTTGCATTTTGGATCGGTGAAACGAAGAACACCTCGAGCGTCCTTAAAAAACCTTCGTCGGAGATCCCAAAACCTCACCGGAGATTGATCCGTGGCCATTGGCCGATCCAAGTTAGTTTTTCTTACTCCTTGGTTGATGTTTGATTGCTAGAAATGGCTAGGACACTCTGGATTGATTGATTTGCATGCTAGACAGGTTGTGTTTTGTGATGATTTTTAGTACTAAGTAGGATATTTCGAGCTCGAAAATTTATGACTTAAGAATGTCAAATGATCATTTTACGAACATATATGTGTAGAGGGACATAAAATGAAGGTTTTGGATCGAATGGAATTGCCAAAATATGACCGGAAGGTCATCAGAAACAAGGTTGAAGTCGCTACCCCGACCATGTTAAAATTGAAAAACCCAGAAAATCATGTCAAGCATGGTACTTTGAGCTTGAAAATAAAGGGCTTAAGGGTGTGCAATGGCAGAAAAATTGGTATGGATGCGTAGATGGTTGATAGGTGAAGAATTTAGACTGGTTATTTTGGCTGAAGAGTCGCCGGAAAGTTGCCAGAATAGCAGCCAAACACACGGGCCCAAAATGGAAAACCAAGACTTGGTGCCCATAAGGTGTTTGCTAAAATGCCTAAATGAAGAAGAGGAAAAACAGTGCCGTTTTAGCACCCTGCCCGCCGGAGCGTCGGTCGGCACTAGCCAAGCCGATTCGACCCGCTCGGATCGGTCCAACTTGGCTCGACTTGGTTCAATTTTGTGGCAGGAAATTAAAAAAAATCAAATCAATCAATCAATCAATCAATCAAATAAAAATAAAAAATGAGAAAATTCTAAAAAAACAAAAAAATCAGAAAAATCGAAAAAAAATTAGAGAAAATCATGAAAAAATCATAAAAAAATTAGATTTATTTAGAAAATTAGAAATTTCGGGAATTTTAGAGAAATTCATAAAAATTCACAAAAATTCTCAGGAAATTCATAAAAAATTATGAAAATTCTGAAAAATTATAAAAAATAGAAAATTCGAAAAACCATTAAAAAATTTTCAAATTTCAGAATATTCAAAAATTTTGCAGAAAAATAAAAAATTCAGTTTCTTGGTTAATGAATTTAGGATTAAACATTTTTCGAAAAAAAAATCGAAAATTCCAAAACTTCACAGAATGGCCCAAAATCATTGTGGCCAACCTCAAGAAGTGAAATTTGAATTTTTGGAAGAGCCTAAGTGGCATTTCTAGAGAAACCCCTAAAAAAACCTAAACCTAAAAATACATCATTAAATGAATAAGCCTCTAGGGCTTCGTTAGGGTTTGGGTATTTTGCTTGATTTTCATTTCTAGTGGCCAAATTAGGGTTGCTATGATTGATTTTCCATTGATTACACATTTAATTCTTGGGTGCTTAATTGTTTGTTCATGAAGATTAGTGAATTGACCTTAGGAATCCGTGTGATACATTAGACATGCCATATCGTTTTTAGGTACCGAAAGGGCGTTAATGGTCTCAATTTGGAATCATTAACGTAATTAAGTCCCTTATCCAGAATCTATGATTCGTAGGATTGTGATATTTCTCCCGTACCTCGATTAGGTTTTTAGTTAACCTACCGTAAATGACTAGTGGCATCTTCAAGTTCAAGTTTAGATCAAATAAACCCCGCTGTCACGTGAGGTGTTTGGGAGAGACCCGTGTAGAAAAATATTTCCATTCTAGCATGCGAGAGCATGGCGCGATGTAACATCCTCAATTTCAGTTTCTGGAAAATGACTATGGTTTAAGTTTGATGGTTTTCCAATTGGAACTAATTTTTACTCTTGTTTTGGAAAACCCTATTTCGGATCCTTCGTACCCCTTCGTTTTGTTATTTTTAAGGAGATTTTTGTGATTCGAATTTCCCAACACTTTCTTCTTGAAAGTTTCTCCAAATATCATGAAGTTTTACATACTTTAATTTCATAATTTTTATATTTGATATGAGTAGTACGATGGCTTGATTTTCGAACGATATAAAACTGCCCAGAATGGGTATTTTGGTGATATTCACCCTTTATTTATTTTCTACAAGCTTTTCTAGACCGATTTTTGAAAAATTTCCTTCACAAAAGTTGTTGAGAATTTCCTTTTCTATAACGTATATAAATCTGAGAATTTTTCGACATGATTTGGATCCTAGACAGAGCCTACTCTGAGAAACAAGAATTCTGTTCTAACGAGCTTTTTTTAGTCTGTCTTTGAGCTACTAAAAATGGTGTTTATAGAAAGATTCCGATTTTGTGTCCTTCATGAGAAATGTTTGTTACGGCCTTGTTTATGACATATTCAAATTTGAGAATTTTCGGAGTCTATTTACTATGTTTTCAAGTCCAATTTCGTGAACAGTGCAAAGCTGTACGGTTTTGTCAGATTTCAAAGTTTTATCAATTTCTATATGAGAACATTGGAATCTCGACTTTATGTCTTTTGGTGATATTTGAGTACATATCCATGCCGAACCTCGGGTTGGATGGGATTATTATACATCTTTTGTCGTGGAAAACCCTCGAAAATCATGGAATTGATTATGGCACGGGTTGTGGTTTTTGTGCCAATAGGTCTATTTCGTGTGACCTGATTGGCCCGACTCATTTGCATGAGAAGCCAACAAAGTCAGAAGGTTTTAGGGAGTACACGGTTTGGGAAATTGATAGAAGAATCTAGAGGATAAGGCCTTGACCGAGTCAAAGCTTATCCTCCAAGCTTCATTATGGCTTTCATTTATTAAAGTTGGACTTTGGTGGCCTTCATCATGACGCGTAATAAATTAATGAAGACTATGAGGCCCCATCATGATGACAAGTCATCTTGACTCTTGACTTTGAGGCACCGTCATCATGACCGACATTAAGGGCCTGGAGTAATAGCCAAGAAAAAGCTTCTATAAATAGAGAAGCGCCCTCTCTCTCTCACGCCACTCTCTCTCCCCTCTCATGCCTCCCTTCCCTCTCTTTCACGTCTCTCACTCTCTCCTAGTTCACGCCCCGAGAGCTGCGGCCAATCTTCTTTCTTATTTCTTGCTTCATATTCATGACCGAGAAAGAGAGAAAAAGAAAGAAATAAAAAGCTCATCGGCTAGCCTGTGTCTCTCTTGTGGTTTGATTGAGTGAGGAAGCCACGTTTGTCACGCCCTGAACCCTACGGCACGCGACAACCCCTTCTTCGATCGTATTACCGCGACGTCCCAAGATGCGTTGCCGACCCAAAACTCAAAACAGAGAATAATACACATGCAGAAGCAACTATATACCTGTACATAATAAAACATGACCACGGATAACAACGAACATCATAAATACAAACTTACATTAGTACAAGAGGATTTACAATATCCATTACAAAGATATACACAAACCAAAATGGATCAGTAAGCCACTAACATCAAAAAGGGGTATGTAGCTTAGGGCGGTCAGGGTACTAAACCTAAGAATGGCTACTCCAAAAAAGTGTCGGTCCTACTTTAGCTGTACTCAAGGTTAAACCCTAGGGTAACCAATCCGGATCGGATCCCAAAGACTTAGATGAGTCATTGGATGACTCGGATTCGGAGTCCATAGACTTGGCTTGGACTCAACCTCCATTGGCTGCTCCTCTAGATCATCCTTCGACTCTGACTCTAGATAGATCGGCTCCGGCTCGAGATCGGACTCCCACTCCATCGGCTCCTCCTCTTTGGGGTCGGAATCCGTCTCGAAGATGACTGGTCAGGGGTTAGAATCCTCCTCCATCATGGCATCGGGGCTGACTATCTACCCATCAGCTTCCTGCGGGTCCCATTGACCTACCCATCTATCGGGACATCAAAAGTCCTAAAGGGTTCATAGATGCCGAACTGATCCCGAAAACACCAACCAAGATACCGATGAGCCTGGAACTGTGGCTTGCCCACATCGATCCAAATGGTGGTAAAATGCCTAACATAAGTCTCTTCGTTCCCAACGGGGTACTCAATCACCGAACGCTCTATGCGGTATGGGATCCCAAAATGTATCGGTATGCCTGCCATTCTCAAGGTTGGAGGTCTAAAAAGTGGAGTTTTAACAACAATGAGAGTAAGTCTCAGTGAATAAGCCTCCTAAAGCTAAACTAGGCTAACATACACCTCCAGACAAGTTACTAACCACACAAACCAACTAGCATTCAAACAACTTAGGCCTTTGGTCCCAAATCAAAAATATATTGACCCTGCAGGTTAGGCACATAATAATAATACTAAACCCAACAATGCATATACACATATCAATTGGCCACGATCACGTGTGATGCATATGCTTATACTAAACAATGCGTACTTTGCACACATACCATTGCCATGCACATGCTCATTATGCACACTTGCACATGTGCCAATTTCTTAATTAACTTTCGACCCGCGTAAAACGCATAAGGTCCTACCCGCGTTAAATGCATCAGGTCCATAACTTCCAATCAATCTCCGGCCCACGTTAAACACATTAGGCTCATGACGCAACCCACATAAATGGTACCTCAGGTTGGCTATCTTCCGATAGTTCAGGCTGGCTATCTTCCGATAGTTCAGGCATTGTCCTGCATTAAACGCCTCATGATAGGTTCAATATCCCGCGTAAACAACGCCTCAAGATTTATGTGATCACACGTACACAATTCACCAATTATTATCTGAACCCCGCGTAAACGACATCTTAGGGCATTTTAGGTGATCACATGCTTAATGCCATTCATGCACACTCGCATGATGCACATGTTATGCCAAAATTTAATATTCACCATTCATGGTCATAACATCCGAAACTTGGGCATTCATACTATCCACATTGAGTACTCAATTTAATGCAACCACATGCTCAATTAACACCACAACATGTTTAATTCAATATATCAACATGTCCATTTAACCAATTAAATCAAATCAGCCACAGCACATAATTGGCACACCAAATCATGAAATTAACCATTAAAATTGTACGAGCCAATAGCCCACAAAGCCTCTCATCAATCGGCCACATCAAGCACCAATTTTAATCTCCCAAAATTAATCTCAAATCATATATAATTAGCCACTTCATGGGCAATTCAAGGCACGCATGGCAATTCATAATTGAACCACAATTTAGCCGTACAAAGTTCAATTAATCTCATAATGATCAGCCACTAATCAGTCCACTCTAGGTTACTAAATCACCTTTAAATCATCACAATAGGCCACCATAATCATCTCATTATCCAGCCTAATCACCAGCCACTAATTAACCTCTAAACTTTGTATAAAATGCACATAATCCTAATTAGGGTTTAGGGTTTCCACTCACAATATCCTAAACTCCAAATGTAGGCTGATTGAGAGGAAAAACGGGTTGGGCGGTCACTGGCTCACGGTGGAACCAGCGATGGCACCAGCGGCACCGGTGGCTCTCATGGCGGCGATCAGCGGTGAACGGCGGGCTGGTGGCTCACGGCTGAACAAGGTGGCAAAGGAGGGTGGTGGTGATGATGGTGAGACAGAAATGAGAGAGAGAGGGAGAGGTGGTGGTGGCGCGAGGCAGCCACGGACCGGTGGCGGTGCACGACCAAGGGTTGGCCAAATGATGCTGGTCAATGGTGGTGATGGCAAAAATAAGAGAGAGGAGGAGAGGTGGCGAGGTAGGGTGGCCGAGTGGTGGTGGTGACAAGGGCTCGTGCGGACGGCGGTAGTATCGATGCTTGGGCAGCGGCGGCGTGTGGCCGTGGCTTGGGGCTGCTCCGGCGGGGTTTCACGCGGCCAAGGGGGGAGAGAGTGAGGCGAAAATGAGGGGGAGAGAGAGTGGCCGGTGGGAGAGAATGAGAGGAGAGAGAAATTGGGAGAGTTTTGTGAAAATGGGTGAGTGAGGGTGGTTGACCCACTTTACTCAAATTGTCCACACTGCCCAACCCACTAACTAGCCAATCCAATGGCTGAAATTCAAGCACTCATCATTGACATCCAAGATCAATGGCCAAAATTAGTTCTTGCACAAAATATCTAAGGGTAGGAATGGAATTGAGCAAGACTGGCGGGGGCTTTATTGTCCATCATTTTCAGCACTAATGGGGCTGATGAAGTCCAATTTATGGTCCAAAATTTAGAATCAATGCTTTATGCTCAAGGGCAAAATGGTAATTTTCCGCTTCCCGTCCAAAATTCCATTTTTCGACCAAACCGATCCCAAATATGATTAGTCACATTAATACGACGTTGTCCTTGCAAATTAGTCACGTATGTTTATGAAATTCAACACTCAAGTTTATATTCAATTCAACGATCAATTTCGCTCAAATGCGATTTTAACGTCTCTCACTAACGAGCGGCTGTTTAGGGATTACGCATATCGACCTAGGGTTACTCGAGTCGTGACGGTCTCGATTTTCAAGAGAACGCAAGGATCTGTCGCTAGTTCCGGAGGTCGCGATCATTCGGAATAAGTTCAGGATTGTTCGTTACGCGTACTCTTGATCGTGCGAAATCACCTGCGATCCGATTACATGTCATTGGCCAAACCAAATCTGTCACTCTCTTTGGATTGGCTCACATTGGCCCAAAATATTACCTCATCGTTCCTCGGAATCGGAGCTCAATTCACGATCGAGTTTTTGGGTCCACATACCATTTTCCTAGTTAGCCATTCCCTATTGGTCAATATCTCGAGAGTAATCAGTTATGGGCGAGACTTACTAAAATGAAATGAGAAATACACATCCATTTTATTGATCCTCGAAGTGGATCGAATTCAAAATGTCACAACTTTTCCCCCTTTACAAAAATTTCGTCCTCGAAATTTACAATCCAAACCCAAGTACTCAAACAACTGGAGGTATTGACGTCGCATCACTTTTTCACTTTCCCAGATGGCACCTTCTGTTCCATGATGCTCCCAAACTACTTTAACCATTAGGATTGTCTTGTTTCATAGTACCCGATCCTTTCTATCCTCGATCCTCACTAATCTTTTCACGTACGACACCCTGTCGTCCACGTCTATTTCTTCATACCTCAGCACGTGGGTCGGATCTGGTTCATACTTCCTCAACACTGACGAGTGGAATACATTATACACTTGGGATAAATTAGGAAGCAGGGCGAGTCGATAGGCCAGATCTCCAATTTTCTCTAAAATCTCAAATGGACCAACATATCTCAGGCTTAATTTTCCTTTCTTGCCAAAACATGACAATTCTTTCATTGCCGACACTTTGAGGAAAACATAATCACCAACCTGAAATTCCAAGGGTCTCCGTCTCTGATCGGCATAACTTTTTTGGCGGCTCTGCGCTATTTTCAACCTGTCCCGAATGATCTCGATTGCCTCAACTGTCTGTTGTACCAATTCTGGGCCCTTATGCTCCGTTCTCCAACTTCATCCCAACACACGGGCATCCTGCATGCTCTGCCATACAATGCTTCAAAACGGTGCCATCTGAATACTCTGTCGATAGCTATTATTGTAGGCGAACTCGACTAGGAGTAACTGCTCTTCTCATTTACCTTGGAAGTCTAATACACATACGTGCAACATGTCTTCTAAAGTCTGGTTCGTCTTTTCCAACTGGCCATCCGTCTGTGGATGATAGGTTGTACTCAACTGGAGTTTCGTCCCTAAGGCCGTTTGTAGACTTTTCCAAAAGTTGGCAGTAAACCTGGGATCACGATTCGAAATAATTGTCACCGGCACTCCATGAAGTTGGACAATCTGTTGAACTTACAAATCAGCATATCTTTCCAACTCAAAATCCTTTCACACTGCCAGAAAGTGCCCTGACTTAATTAATCTATCCATTATTACCCAGATCGAATCGTGCCCTCTCTGGCTTCTTGGCAACCCCGTGACAAAATCCATTGTGATATGCTTCCATTTTCATTCGGGGAATTCTAATGGTTGCAGAAGTCCTCCAGGCTTATAATGCTGCGACTTTACTTGCTGACAGGTCAGACATTTCGCCACATACTTGGCCACATCTGTTTTCATCCTATTCTACCAGCAGTGCTGTTGTCGCTTCTGATACATTTTTGAATTGCTCGGATGAATGCTATAGTTGCTACGATGAGCTTCCTTCAAAATTTCCTCCTTTAGTTCCACATCGTCGGGCACGTACAGTCGTTCATAGAACTTTAAAATCCTATTCTCAGATACTTGAAAGTCTGATTTTCTCTTGACGGCGTCCATTTCAACTATCTTCTGAATTTCTTGGTCTTTAGACTGCAAAGCCTTAATATTGGTCTAGATCTCCGGTTTGATCCTCAATGCGGCAAGTAGATTCAACACATGGCTCACCTCGAACTTAAATTTCGAATTTCTTAACCTTTCCAATAAGGTCCACTCCTTGGCCATCATGTGCTCCATACTCGACTTCCGACTTAGCGCATCCGTCACTTGATTAGCCTTCCCAGGGTGATACAAGATATCGCAATCGTAGTCCTTAAAAAGTTCCATCCAGTGACGCTGCCTCATATTCAACTCCTTCTGTAAAAATAGGTACTTGAGGCTCTGATGGTCTCTGTAATCTGGAACTTTTTCCTACACAGGTAATGCTTCTAAATCTTGAGGGCGAAGATAATCGCAGCCAATTCCAAGTCATGAGTTGGGTAATTCATTTCGTGCGATCTCAGCTGATGTGACGTATACATAACTACCCTTCCATGTTGCATCAACACATAGCCAAGTCCTCTCAATGAAGCATCACTGTAGAATTCAAATCCTCCTAGGCCGAACGAAATAATTAACACTGGAGCGGTAGTCAACCTATGCTTCAGCTCTTGAAAACTCCTCTCGCACTTATTGTCCAATTCGAACTTCGTTTCTTTCTTGAGCAACCATATCAACGGCGTGGCTATCGACGAGAATCCTTCTACAAAATGCCTATAATAGCCTGCCAAACCTAAGAAACTCCGAATTTTCATTACTAATGTCGATCTTGGCCACTTGGTCACTACCTCGATCTTAGTCGGGTCTACTGAAATTCCATCTTCGGAAATTATATATCCAAGAAAAGCCACTTAGTTGAGCAAGAACTCGCACTTACTAAACTTGATGTATAGTACGTGTTCTCTTAAGGTCCGTAGTACTTCCGTTAGATGCTCTTCTGGGCTCTTCGAGTATACCAATATATCATCAATGATGACTATAACAAACCGGTCCAAGAACTCCTTAAATATCCGATTCGTTAAGTCCATAAATGCAGCGGGGGCATTAGTTCATCCAAAAGGCATCACTGTGAATTCATAATGCCCATATCTCGTATGAAAAGCCATCTTGGGTATATCCTCTTTCCTAATTCTCAACTGATGATATCCCGTCCGTAGATCGATCTTAGAAAATACCGAGGCTCCTTGTAACTGATCGAACAGGCCATCGATCCTCGGTAATAGGTACTTATTCTTGACGGTCATCTGGTTCAACTACCGGTAGTTGATACACAATCTTAAAGTCCCATCCTTCTTTCTTACAAACAACACCGGCATTCCCCATGGAGACGCACTTGGGCATATAAAACCCTTATCCAGGTAATTCTTGCATCTGGACCTTTAACCCCTTCAGTTTCATCAAGGACAGCCAATATAGTGCCTTCGAAATCAGCTTAGTTTCTGAGGCCAACTTAATTACGAATTCCACTTCTCTTTCTGGTGGCAAACTCGTCAATTCTTGCAGAAAGACTTCGGGAAATTCGCACACCACGGGTATATTCTCTAATCTTGATTCCGCAACTGTCGGATCAATGACGTTTACCAAATACTCTTTACACCCATCATCTAACAACTTAGTTACCTCTAGGGATGAAATCCAAGAGATCAAGGTTCCTTCTCGGTTTCTCTTAAACTCGAATCTAGGGTGTCCAATCGAGTTGAATTAGATCACTCTATTACTGTAATCTATCACGGCTTTCTGTTTAACTAGCCAATCCATTCCGATAATCACATCAAAATCGAACATGGTCAATACCGCCAAGTCTATCCTTTCTTCTCTATCCCCAATTACTATTGTATGGTCAGGACACCCTAACAAGACTAACACTTTATCATTCAGCAAGGTCGTCACACAAAGCATAACCTCAAACAACACCAGTTCAATTCTAGTCAATCTAACAAATTGTTCCGATATAAACATGTGTGTAGCCCTCGGATCAAATAAGGCATACGTAGCATGATCACAGAGAGAAACCGTACCTATGATCACGTCTGGCGTGTCCTCAGCCTCCCTTCTTGCCAACACATACACCCTTCCTTGCGCTAGCGGTCTACCTTGAATAGCCGGTGGAGGATTTCCAGTCTGATTTCCAACCCGGGGCTGCTGTGGTTGCATCGTCGGTCCTGCTGGGCGTTGTTAAGGGCAATGCCTTATCTGGTGATCCAAACTCCTATACTTGAAATACACCCCAAATCGGTTCTGTGAGTGGTTTGGCTTCCCGATATTCTTCTTGATGGGAGGGACAAATTGCCTATTTCCTGCCATCGGCCTCTTTCCGAAGTGGTGGTTGTCCTTAGCTGGGGAAAATCATGATCCAGAAGTGGCGGCCCTGTCCATCTGATCTCGCTCTATAGCTTGAGCTCGCTCATACATTTCTTCATAGTCCCGGATGTTCAGTGAAATTATTTGGCTTCGAAGGTCCGGTGTAAGCCTATCCTGAAACCTTCGGACCTTATCTTGTTGGTCCTCCACCATCCTGGGTGCGAACTTCTATAGCCTTGCGAATTCCACCTCATATTGATCCATGGTCATCTGTCCTTGACGGAGTCTCATAAACTCTACTAGTTTCCTTCTTTGACACTTTTAGAGAAGTACTTCCCATATAAATTTTTAGTGAACACGGCCCAAGTCTGGGCGGTACCCTCGGGGAACATTCTTCCCCTTGTGACTAGTCATTGGCATTCTCCTGCAATTGATACACCATTAAAGTCACCCTCTCAGCCTCGGTGCACCTCAGAACTTCAAAGGCCTTCTCTAGTTCTTCCACCCAACACGGCCCAGCCTTGGGGTCACCCTTTCTGTCAAACTTCGATGGCTTTAACTTCAAAAATTGCTCCACCAACTGGTGCATTTGCCTATTCACGACTACCTGGGCCCGCCTATGATTGGCTTGATTACCATTGACAGCAGCGGCTGCTATAGCCTCGGCTGCTTGGGCAATATTGGTAGCTTTTTCTTGAGCCTGCCTTCCCATCAGATTTCCTATCTCCCGTAGTGTCTGAATGGCCTTATGAAGCCTTGGGTCTCTCGCCTCTTAGCTCATTACACTCGACTGCCCTCGCGTCCCTACTCCTCTTCTCATCCTTACGGTTCTTACTACTCACCTACCTGCTATAATTCCATTCAAGAATTAGAGACCTAGACCAAACTACACTAGTCTAAGATCCTAGGCACAAAATTACAGCAACAATCACACAGCTAGCTGTTAAACACAAGCATCATAAGATCTCAATCAAGGAGATATGCGTACTTACCTTGGGTCCTGTCGCACCTGCACCTTACGGGTCAATTCCAATAATCACTCAATCAAGCAAGTCAAACAGTTTGGAGGTACATGTAGCACGCAAGTCTCCCTATCAGCTACCTAAGGTCATCGCTCTTTATCACTCCAGGCTTCGATCGAGTTAGATCGAGCTGGCCTTGCTTTGATACCAAATCAACAGGGGATGTCGTGTCCCGAACCTTATGGCATGCGACAACCCCTTCTTCGGTCGTATTGGTGCACGTCCCAAGATGTGTCGCCGACCCAAAATCCAAAATAGAGAATAATACACATGCAGAAGCAACTATACACCCGTACATAATAAAACATGACCATGGATAACAATGAATATCATAAATACAAACTTACATTAATACAAGAGGATTTACAATATCCATTACAGAGATATACACAAATCAAAATGGGTCAGTAAGCCACTAACATCAAAAAGGGGTACGTGGCTCAAGGCGATCAGGGTACTAAACCTAAGAAGGGCTCCTCCAAAAAAGTGTCAACCCTACCCTAGCTATGCTCAAGGTTAAACCCTAGAGTAACCAGTTTGGGTCAGATCTTGAAGACTCGGATGAGTCATCAGACGACTTGGACTTGGAGTCTATAGACTTCGGCTAGACTCAACCTCCAATGGCTCCTCCTTTAGATCATCCTTCGGCTCTAACTCCAGATCCATTGGCTCCAGCTCGGGATCGGACTCCCACTCCATCGGCTGCTCCTCCTCGGGGTCAGAATCCATCTCGAAGATGACTGGTCGGGGGTCAGAATCCTCCTCGATCATGGCATCGGGACTAACTATCTCCCTATCAGCTGTCTGCAGGTCCCATTGGCCCAACCCATCAATCTAGACATCAAAAGTCCTAAGGGGTCCATAAATGCCGAACTGGTCCCGAAAGCACCAATCAAGATATCGATGAGCTTGGAATTGTGGCTCGCCCACGTCGACCCAAACGATGGTAAAATGCCTAACATAAGTCTCCCCGTTCCCAATGGGGTACTCAATCATCGAACGCTTTATGCGGTATAGGATCCCAAAACATATTAGTATGCTTGTCATCCTCAAGGTTGTGTGTCTGAAAAGTGGGGTTTTAACAATAATGAGAATAAATCTTAGCGAGTAGGCCCTCTAAACCTAAACTAGACTAACATGTAGCTCCAAATAGGCTACTAACCACATAAATCGACTAGCATTCAAACGACTTAGGCCTTCGGGCCCAAATCAAACATATATTGACCCTCCAAGTTAGGCACATAATAATAATACTGAACCCAGCAATGCACATACACATATCAATTAGCTACGATCACTTGCTATGCACATGCTTACACTAAACAATGCGTACTTCGCACACATACCATTGCCATGCACATGCTCATGCTCGTTTATGCACACTTGCACACGTGCCAATTTCTCAATTAACTTTCAACCCGTGTAAAACGCATCAGGTCTGACCCGCGTTAAATGCATCATGTCCATAACTTCCAATCAATCTTCGGCTCACGTTAAATGCATCAAGCTCATGACGCAACCCGCGTAAACGACGCCTTAAGTTGGCCATCTTCCAATAGTTCGAGTATCGTCCCGTGTTAAACGCCTCAGGAGGGATTCAATACCTCGCATAAACGACGCCTCATGGTTTATATGATCACACGTACACAATTCACCAATTATTATCTGAACCCCGCGTAAACGACACCTCAAGGCATTTTAGGTGATCACATGCTCAATGCCATTCGTGTATACTCGCATGATGCACATGTTATGCGAACACTCAATATTCACCATTCATGGCCATGACATCCAAAACTCGGGCATTCATATTATCCACATTGAGCACTCAATTTAATATAACCACATGCTCAATTAACACCACAACATATTTAATTTAACATATCAACATGTTCAATCAACCAATTAAATCAAATCAGCCACAGCACATAATTGACATACCAAATCATGCAATTAAGCCATTAAAATTGTACGAGCCTATGGCCCACAAAGCCTCTCATCAATCGGCCACACCAATCACCAATTTTAATCTCCCAAAATTAATCTCAAATCATATACAATCAGCCACTTCATGGGCAATTCAAGGCATACATGGCAATTCACAATTAAACCACAATTTAGCCATACAAAGTCTAATTAATCCCACAATGATCAGCCACTAATCAGCCCACTTGAGGCCACTAAATCACCTTCAAATCATCACAATAGGCCACCAGAATCATCTCATTATCAAGCCTAATCACCAGCCACTAATTAACCCTTAAAATACCCTAATTAACCCCTAAACTTGTATAAAATGCACATAATCCTAATTAGGATTTAGGGTTACTACTCATAATGTCATAAGCTCCAAATGTTGGCGATCGAGAGGGAAAATGGGCTAGGCGGTCACCGGCTCATGGTGGAACCAGTGGCGGCACTAGCGACTCTCACGGCGGCGATCGGCGGCGAACGGCGAGCTAGTGGCTCACGGCTGGACAAGGCAGTGAAGGAGGGTGGTGGTGATGATGGTGAGACGAAAATGAGAGAGGGAGAGATGGTGGTGGCGTGAGGCGGCCAAGGACCGGCGGTGGCGGCGGTACTCAGGTGGCGGTGCACAGCCAAGGGTTAGCCGAAAGATGCTGGTCGGTGGTGGTGACAACGAAAATAAGAGAGAGTAGGAGAGGTGGCGAGGTGGGGTGGCCAAGTGGCGGTGGTGACAAGTGCTCGTACGGACGGTGGCAATACCAACGCTCGGGTGACGACGGGGTACAGCTATGGCTTGGGGCTGCTCTGGTAAGGCTTCATGTAGCCAAGGAAGGAGAGAAAGGGAGAGAGTGAGGCGAGAATAAGGGGGAGAGAAAGTGGCCGGTGGGGGAGAATGAGAGGAGAGAGAGATTGAAAGAGTTTTGTAAAAGTGGGTGAGTGGGGGTGGTTGACCCACTCCACTAAAATTGTCCACACTACCCACCCCACTAACTAGCCAATTCAATGGTTGAAATTCAAGCACCCATAATTCACATCCAAGATCAATGGCCAAGATCGGTTCTTGGACAAAATATCTAAGGGTAGGATTGGAATTGAGCAAGAATGGCGGGGGCTTTATTGTCCATCATTTTCGACACTAATGGGGTTGATTAAGTCCAATTTACCCTCCAAAATTCGGAATCAATGCTTTGGGCTTAAGGGCAAAACGGTAATTTTTCGCTCTCGGTCCAACATTCCAATTTTTTATCAAACCAATCCCAAATATGATTGGTCACATTAGTACGACGTTGTCCTTGCAAATTAGTTAGGTACATCCGTGAAATTCAACACTCAAGTCCAGAATCAATTCAATGATCAATTTCGCTCAAATACGATTTTAGCGTCTCTCACTAACAGGCGGCTGTTTAGGGGTTATACATATCGACTTAGGGTTACTCGAGTCGTGACGGTCTCGATTTCTAAGAGAACGCAAGGATCTATCGCTAGTTTCGAAGGTCGCGATCGTTCGGAATAAATTCAGGATTATTTGCCAAGCGTACTCTTGGTCGTACAGAATCACCCACAATCTAATCGTACGTTATTGGCCAAACCAAATCCGTCACCCTCCTTGGATTGGCCCATATTGGCCCAAAATATTCCCTCGTCGTTCGTTGGAATCAGAGCTCGATTCACAGTCGAGTTCTTAGATCCATGTATCATTTTTCTAGTTAACCATTCCCAATTGGTCAGTATCTCAAGAGTGATCAGTTTCGGAGAAGACTTATTAAAATGAAATGAGAAATATACATCCATTTTATTGATCCTAGAAAGGGATCGAATTTAGAATGTCACAACGTCCAAGGCCCGAGTGCTCGTGTTCAAGACCGAGAACCACCAAGAATCGCCCAAGAATCGCCGAGACTCACATGTCCTTCACACGCGTTGTTTTCTCTAGTTCTTGTTTGATATCGTTGTGTAAGTGAATTTCTTAATATCGGAAAAGGATGTTGAGATGCGTTGTGATGTGGTTTGCTTGGATCATTTCTCGATCATTTAGTTGGTCGTAATTGGTTCATTTTCTTAGTTTGATCATGTTTCATGTTTGCTGTTGTTTTGAGATAGAACCAAGCCTTGGTTGGTAAAGTGTACATGACGTGGCCATGCATGATGTTCTTTTGTTTGAACTTTGGTATTGATCTGCCATTGATGCGGATGCAATAAGGGCTGACTTATGTTAACGGCAATCGATATATCATCACTTGATATTAGTATTTCCACTTGTTGAGTCTCCTCAACTCATCTCCCGTTGTCTCCCTTTTTTTCAGGTCTGTAGGATGGCATCTCTCCCATCCCACGTTGGCAATCCCATCGAGCAGAGAGCCGAAGTGCTCTCTATGATAGATATCAGAGAAGACCGCACCTACCATCGAATCACGATGCTTGTGATGTTCGATGAGGGCCTAACGGACTTGGCGCCTCATCCATACGTGGCGTGGTATCACTATGTGAATAGAGAATGGGTTGGATTCCTATGTGGGTTCAACAGTGCTTTGGTCGTGTAGACGGGCAGGCTCCGGGATAAAGCTACGGGTGTGATGTGAGATGGCCAGGCAGATGGGACCGGGGTAGAGGTAAAGAAGCTAGGAGCTGTGAATTCGAAGTAGTGGGCTTAGGACACCTAAGCCATAACGTTTGTTGTGTGTAAATGGCTAAAATCGGCTAAGTTGTTTTGTAAAATATATTTGCGTGTCCTGTAAATACAAGGTTTGCTTATGATGCTGCTGGTCGTATTTCCGCTGTTGTTCAGAATGTGATTATCCCAAAATTATACTTCTGCTTGTTTGTAAAGAAAAATAATAATGAATAGGACATCATGTGAATAACCCCGAGGTGGGGGCATTACAGCTTAATTTGGTATCAAAGCAGGTTTTTCCTCCAGTAGCTACAATTCAGGCAACTTGCAATTAGCCAATTCGATGAAGGCGGGGAGTGGTGCCGGGGCCATACTACCTGATCATTAAGTGGCTTTTGACAGAGGTGGCACCAGGGCAAGAGGCTTGATAATTGAGCGGCCTCTGGCGCTGGGGTGAAGGGCCCAATCATTGAGCGGCTCTTGACAGGCTTCTAGGATGGCTAAAAGCAAGAATGATTGAACTGTGCGCCGAATTGGGAAAACGATTATAAAATCCAAGTAGAAATAAAGACCTGGAGTGATAAGGTGCGCTGAAGTTGGGGTAGTTAGCTAGAAAACACCCCTATGCATGTGAACGATTGATTGTGGTTGAATAGGTTGTATGCTAATATTTCTTTATGATCACTGACCTATTCTTATGTTGTAGGAAGTCTCGTTAGAATATTGATAGCAAACTAAGTGCTCAGGACCAAGCTGTGACGGTTGAGGAAAAAAAGAAAGTCCCATCAGGACGTCGCGACCTCGAAAGAGAAGTCCAAGCAAGTTCCCTCTTAGTAAGTTACAATTCGGTGTTGAGCCAAGAGAAGGCTATTGAATTTTGACATAACCCGATCTGATGAGAGCAGGGAGTAATCATCGGGGCAGAACTTGATTACGGAGCGACTCTTGGATAGGAAGTGGATGCCGAGGCAAAGAGCCTAATCAAGGTGTGGCTTCTAGCAAGAGTGATTGCTAGGGTTAAAGACCTGAACAAGGTGCAATTCCTAGCAAGGTTCTAGGATGACGGGTAAGAAAAAGAATAAATCGAACTAGATACTGAATTGACAGTAAGATAGGAACTGTTACTTGATTTGGTAAGTGTAATCTTCATGATTGTTATAAATAAGTAAACTATGTTTGAGGAAGATTTTATTAGAGTACCGCAGCGGAAGCATAGTCAAGCTTGCTGTACTCTAGTATGTTGGATCGAGGTCGGGGAAAAAAAAGTAGCTGGCCTAGAGCTAGTCCATATTACAATGGATGTTGTAAAGGTGCTAAGGTAAGATAAGTCCTAGGTACGTAGGATCTTTTGAAATTCGAGAACGAAAAGGAAATTGGCCTACCAGTTGGCATTGCCATCAAAACTTGCTCAGGTACATGTTGTGTTCTATGTATTGACATTGTGAAAGTGTGAGCCCGATCCGGCAAGCGCGCTGAATTTTTTTGACGAGGTCGAAATGGACAGCAGAGTGTCCAATGCTGAGGAGCAGGTGCGAATCATAGATTATAAGGAGCAAGCATTGAGAGGTAAGACCATTCCCTTAGTTAAGGTCCTATAGTGTCACCGGGGCGTAAAAGAAGCCACCTGGGAGAGTGAAGAATTGAGGAAAAGTTGATACCTGTATTTATTCGAGAAACCAGGTATGCGTTTTAAATTTCGAGGACGAAATTCTTTTAGAGGGGGAGAACTATAACATTCTCAATTTCAGTTCCTAGGAAATGGCTATGGTTTAAGTTTGATGGTTTTCCAATTGGAACTAATTTTTACTCTTGTTTTGGAAAATCCTATTTCAGATCCTTTGTATCCCTTCGTTTTCTTATTTTTTGGGGAGACATTTCTGATCCGAATTTCCAAACATTTTCTTCTTGAAAGTTCTCTAAACATTATTAAGTTTTACATACTTTAATTTCAAAATTTTTGAACTTGATATGAGTAGTACAACGGCCTAATTTTTGGACCGTGTAAAACTGTATAGAATGGGTATTTCGGTGATGTTCACCCTTTATTTATTTTCTACAAGTTTTTTTGGGCTGATTTTGGAAAAGTTTCCTTCAAAAAAGTTGTTGAGAACTTCCTTTTCTATAACTTATATAAATTTGGGAATTTTTTGAGATGATTAAGATCCTGGATAGAGCTTACTATAAGAAATAAGAATTCTGTTCCAGCAAGCTATTTTTAGTCTGTCTTTGAGCTACTAAAATTGGTGTTTATAGAAAGATTCCGATTTCGTGTCCTTCATGAGAAATGTTTGTTAAGCTTTTTTATGACATATTCAAATTTGAGAATTTTCGGAGTCCATTTACTATGTTTTCAAATCTGATTTCGTGAACAGAACAAAGCTATCCGGTTTTGTCAGATTTGAAAGATTTATCAATTTCTATATGAAACATTGGAATCTCGACTTGATGTCTTTTGGTGATATTTGAGGACATATTTGCACCAAACCTCAGGTTGGATGGGATTATTATAAGTTTTTTGCCGTGGAAAATCCTCGAAAATCATGGAATTGATTATGGCATGGGTTGTGATTTTTGTGCCAATTGGTCTATTTCGTGTGACCCGATTAGCCCGAGTCATTTGTGTGAAAAACCAGCAAAGTTAGAAGGTTCTAGGGAGTACTTGGTTCGGGAAATTGGTAGAAGAATCTAGAGGATAAGGCCTTGACCGAATCAAAGCTTATCCTCTAAGCTTCATTATGGCTTTCATTTATTAAAGTTGGACTTTGGTGGCCTTCATCATGATGCGTAATAAATTAATGAAGACTATGAAGCTCCATCATGATGACAAGTCATTGACTTTGAGGCACCGTCATCATGACCGACATTAAGGGCCTGGAGTAACAGCCAAGAAAAAGCTTCTATAAATGGAGAAGCCCCCCCTCTCTCTCACGCCACTCTCTCTCCCCTCTCACGCCTCCCTTCCCTCTCTCTCACGTCTCTCTCTCTCCTAGTTCACGGCCTAAGAGCTCTAGCCAACCTTCTTTCTTATTTCTTGCTTCGTATTCATGACCAAGAAAGAGAGAAAAAGCTCGCCGGCTAGCCTGTGTCTCTCTTGTAGTTTGATTGTGTGAGGAAGCCACATCCAAGGCCCAAGTGTTCGTGTTCAAGCCCGAGAACCACCAAGAATCGCCCGAGAATCGCCGAGATTCACATGTCCTTCACACGCATCATTTTCTCTAGTTCTTGTTTGATATCGTTGTGTAAATAAATTCTCTAATATCGGGAAAGGATGTTGAGATTCGTTGTGACATGGTTTGCTTGGACCATTTCTCAATCGTTTGGTTGGTCGTAGTTGATTCATTTTCTTAGTTTAATCATGTTTCATGTTTGCTATTGTTTTGAGATAGAACTAAGCTTTGGTTGGTAAAGGGTATATGACGTGGTCATGCGTGATTTTCTCTTGTTTGAATTTTGCTATTGATCTGCCATTGATGTGGGTGCAGTAAGGGCCGACTTATGTTAACGGCGATCGATATATCCTCATTTGATATTAGTGTTTTCACTTGCTGAGTCATCCTGACTCATCCCCATTGTCTCCCTTTTTTTTTCAGGTCTGTAGGATGGCATTTCCCCTAGCCCCCGTTGGCAATCCCGTGGAGTAGAGAGCCGAAGTGCTCAACGTGAAAGATATCAAATAAGACCGCACCTACCGTCAAATCACGATGCTTGTGATGTTTGATGAGGGCCTAATGGACTTGGCGTCTCATTCGTACGTGGCGTGGTATCGCTATGTAAACGAAGAACGGGTTGGATCGCTATGTAGGTTCAACGGTGCTTTGGCGGTGCGGGCGGGCAGGCTCGTGATAAAGCCACGGGTGGAATATAAGATGGCCAGGTGGATGGGACCGGGATGGAGGTAAAGAAACTAGGAGCTGTGAATCCGAAGTAGTGCGCTTAAGACACCCATGCCATAACATTTGTTGTGTGTAAATGGCTAAAATTGGCGAAGTTAGCTTGTAAAATATGTTTGCGTGTCCTATAAATACAAGGTTTGCTCATGATGCTGCTGGTTGTATTTCTGCTATTATTATGAATGTGATTGTCCCAAAATTATGCTTTTGCTTGTGTGTAAAAAAAGATAACGATAAACGGGATGTCATGTGAATGACCCCGAGATGGGGGCGTTACACACGACAGGCTTGGCGATTCCGCTGGGGAGCCTTGGGTTTTTAAGTGGACTTAAGTCTAAAATAAAATGATATGCATGTGTTTGTGCTCGTAAGGATCCCAGGTACTTTCCAATAATGACGTGTTAAATGGTGATGTAGGTGGGAGGCATAAGGGGTGTAGTCTGTTCTTGCCTTTGTTCTGCAGAATGATGTTGGGATTGAATATGATGCCACCAAACTTTAGAAGTGTTATTTGGTTATAAATTATTGTGCTTGCCTTTAAATTGCTTTAGAACTACACTTTTCGTACATACCACCCATGGCCCAACCCCAGCTACATTTAGGATCACCCTTAGGAGGTATGTGTTCAAGCAAAACTATGAGCCGATTGCTATGGGATCGTTTAAATACAATACCGATCACTGAGATAGAATAATATTTCATTACTTTAGGCCGATTGCCTATTGGAATGGAATCCCTTGTCCATTAAGGTGGTGACCTTGAGCCTTTAGTATATCACACCCTTTTAGGTGTTAAAACCTCACTTGTTGCATATGCTTGTCTTTGTGGTTGGTATACCTAAAACCAAGCAAAAATATGTCAGTAAGTAAGTGTCATTCCACTTCTCTCATCTTTTAATTATGCAAAGTTAGTTGTCACAATTTTGTTAAAAAACTGCCTAGATGACAATCAATGTTTGATCAAAATGCCTTTTTATACTAGAATGAATGAATGGGGTGACATGCTCCATATTATCATATTTTTCATTTCTAGATGGAATGTATAGGTCCATGGCGATTTTCAATATAATTCAAGTAGATTGAATACTCAAGATGTGACATATACGATCCCATTTACCAAAAGTCTATTTTTGATGTATTCAAAGTAGTAAATCATAGGATAGGATTTTATGGTTAAAATGGCGCATGACAAAAGGCATTTGCATTAAACATTAGTTTCATTCACATTTTCAAGTATATGCTCTTTTAAGGCATAAATGGATTAGAAGTGGCATTCGTATTACGTCATAAGTATGCAAATGTACGTTAGCTCCATTTTTTCCATGAAAGGACATATAATTAAAATGGGAGCATTTAAAATTGATGTGTAATCCATGGTGATTAATAATGAACTTTTTTGCATAATTAGGCTCGATGGGAAAACTAAACATCCAAGTGGTTCCCATTCCACGAAAAGAGCTCATGGCTTGATGGAAGAACATGACAAAAGATAACCAAGTTTATGTCTAAGATAGGTTAGGATACCTTCTAGACTTGATCCATGTAGAACATCAAGTCAGTTTGATTCAAGCATTGGCGCATTTTTGGGAAGTTTCCACCGTCACCTTCCAATTTGGAGAGTATGAATTGACACTGACTTTGGAGGAATATCAAGTCGCTATTAGAATTGATTCCAAGCCTAAGGTCGTAGAACCACCCATTGAACTTAATCCCATAAGCATTCTTGCATAATTCCTTAACCTCAAAACTTTCAAAATTGAAAAGTTAATCAAATCAAATACAGGTAGATTTCCATTATCCTTTCTAAAAGCCAATTTTTTCAAACTTCCTTAGGAAATAGGAAACACTTGGGCTCTAGTTTTCATCCTAGCTTTCTTCGGCTTTATTGTATTCCTTGTGTCTAGAACGGGATTAGACCCTTTAGTGGCTGTGATCGCAAGACAAGCATATCTTAAATGGAATTTTTCTAATATGCTTCTTACCTAAATTGTCATCTCCTTAAACACATACCAAAATCATAGGAAGGTTATCTTTCAAGTTTAAAATCATTTTGTAAAGCAATCTTGGATTTTATATGAAATACTTATTTTTCAAAATCCGTTTGGATAGATTCAAAGACATGATTAAAAAGAAGGATCGCCAATTCTAATATCCAGATGGTTTTCATGAAGATAGGTTTTCTAGCAGCAAAAGGAAAAAGACCTCGAACCCGTTTACAAATTAAAATAGCCGAGAAAGAAACTCGCACTCGATTAGCTGAAGTGGAGAACTAGACGACGCAAATGGCTGACATGATAGCAGAAATGAAGTGTAGCATCCCGGCACACCCCTTTTAATATTTATCCTCTAATCCTCATTAGTCATCAGATTATTCGCAAGCAGAAGATGCTTCTTTTTAAAGATGTCAGCATTTATAACATGAATGCGTTATAGCAGCATAGAATCATATAATTGTTAGGACACGTGGATTCAGAAAATATCAACCATAACATATAATGCTACGGGTGATACAAGATGAGTTCAAGAAATGCGAGAAACAACACATCTATTCCAACCCTGCTAATCTACCTTGACCCACCAAACTTTAACCAAAACTAGCAGCTATCACCCATGCTTTCACGACTCTATCCCAAAAACAAACAATCATGCCTTCTCCAAAAAAAAACGGATCCATACTCCTCCTCCCAATGCTATCTTCAAGGGACTCCGCTGCTTGCATCACCATCATTCCCATCCGACCCATGGTATGGAAGGGGCCCTACCAACCGTCCCCCATCGAGGGCATAAACTCCGACGAAGCCCAAAAGAATAAGTCCCCCTGGGGACCCAATATCCATGGTCAGAATAGAAATGCATTTTATGAAAGCAATTCCAAGGAATTCCGAGATCACGAATACAAATAGACGGCTTTCAAAATCAACCAGCACTCTATAGCTTATCGAGGTGGAGGCAGGGAGGATCGGCATAACTTCTAATTTGAAAAAATGTCATCAACAAACAGTGAGCGAAAACTCAGCCAAGTAAACTTTATTACGCCATACTAAACAGATAACGACATGCATCTCAATAGAGTCAAATGGATAGGCAAATAAACCGATTCACATCCAGCCATAGCATACATAATTCCCTTTTTCATTCTCATCCAACTGTCAATATCAAGCAAAAGAACGTTAAAATAAGAACAGCCACTTACACGAGCACACATTGCATACGTTATGTGACAATAATCGACTTCATTCACCACTCCAAGACACATGACCGGTGCACTCCCCGGCCACGTAAGGAGTAAACATCCCGACTAGCAAGATCCGGTGCGCCTAGACCGGATTGCTACGATATACGCCGGTTTACTCAACGGCTCACGCAGGCTTCATGGTCCCACTGGCCACGGCATCCTGTTCGTCCTCCCAGGGCATCTAGGGCAAGGCTCTTCATAGGCATCGTGAACCACTGGTCTATGGTATCCCACTTTCCCAACAGGCTCCTCAGGGCATCATCGTCTGTAGATAGACGGCATCAATCATCTCTCATCACATATTCACATGCACAAACGATCCACTTTGGCCCGTCCCATACTGAGACTCACAGAGTCACAAATCCACACACACAAATGATCCTTTCATTTTTATTCGGGACATCTTTCTCATAGAATGATACCATGTCTCAACCAACAAATGAGACACTTCATTATTGCCCACAAACTGTTCACAACCAAAATTTCAGATTCTATGCTCTCAAAGATCACTCGATTTACATAAGCATTCAACATCGGATCAAGGCCAAACAAGCATCGTTGAAAATCTAATTAAATGTGGTTAATGTCTCCAATAGACCAGAAATCAAATATCCATCGTTTTCCAATAGAAAATTTGAGATTTCTAACAATGGGTGAAATCAGGTAGTTTTGAGCACTTTGAGAAACCGAATCCCATAATATAGTAAATGACCTCGAAAAATTATGAAATTTAAGTATGTCGTATAAAAGAGCTTAATAACTATTTTTCACGAGAACACAATGCCAAATTCCTTAAGTAAAGACCACTTTTAATAGCTCGAAGATGGCCCAAAATTAGTCCGTTAAAATAGGAAAACTAAGTCACGAAGAATGCTGATTTCGCCAATCAAAAGATTTTAAAATACTCTAAAATTTTTATATGTAGTAGAAAAGGGTTCGCTTAACAAATCTTAAGAAGGAAGTGTGACCAAATTCGAAGTGGACAATTTTATAAAAATTGGGGAAAGCACGAAGGTCCCAGATTTAGCGGTAAGAATAGTTCTGATTCGGTATGAACTCGGACCTTCGTATGACCCATTTGAACTTAGAAAAATCTGAAATTTAAAAATGTTATAAATCAAGATCTTTTGAACACTTTTATGAGGATCACTTTGCAAGATTCTGACCACAGAAGGCGCTACAAAAATAGAAAATAGGGAACGTTCAAAAAAGTCGGATTTGGATTCCGTGACCCAACTTCAAGAAACATTTTTTCCAGGTTCAGATCCACCACTTCCCAGCCAAGAAAACATCAGCCCAAGAGTTTAAAATAACATGCAACACCTTTCCTAACTTAATCTAGCTATCTAGATCCGCCACAAACCGTTCTAAGGGGTTTAGATACACAAAAATAGAAACTATACCACAGATCGCCCTCTCCTTTCGCCCTTCTAGCCACCTTAACGCCTCATCCAAGACCCAAACCGACATACAACCATTAACGTGGTTCGTATAAGGTGATAGAGAGTACTTGCCGGCGAGAGGAAATGGCTGAGATGGCTGAGGCTAAGCTGCTAGTCCTAGGTGGAGACGAAACGGCTAGCCACCACCGCTGGTCGTGGACAGAGTAGAGTGCGGCAGCTACTGGTCGGTGGAGAGGCTGTCTTCCAGGCGGCCAATAAAGGAAATAAGAGAGAGTGAGAGTGAGCTAGGCGAGAGAGAGACTGAGCTGAGGGGGTGAGTTGAGCAAGTGAGAATGAGCTGGAAATGAGTGAGATGAGGGGGAAAAAGAGATCTTCTGAAGTTTGTTCAGCTCCCTTATGTGCATGGGCATGCAAGGGAGGCCAAGTGGCACCTCTCTCCTACCAAGTGTAGGGGAGAAAGAAGACAAAAAGAGAAGACAAAGAAAGGAAGAGGAAGGGGCTGTTGCTGCGTGGGTTTCTCGGAGAAAAGAAAAAAGAGGGAAAAGGGAAAGAAATGGAAGAAAAGAAGAAAAGAAAGAGATAGGGGGATGGCGGTGAGTAAGGGAAAAATAACGGCAATGAGTTTGACACGGAGTTGGGTCGCACGAATCCAACTCGCGACTCCAAAAAAAAACGATAGTCGTAACGCTAAACTTTCAATTTCATTTTCCCAATCTCCGTCAACGAGTGCCCCAATCCGTTAGGGTAATTTAATCTTTGGCCATGAAATTTCAGGATGCCACGTGAAGGCCTTCATTATAGCTTCGAAGGGATCTTATCCTACAATTTCAAATCCAGGAGCTGCAAATACTACTGAAGTACCTATTGAAGAGCCAATGAGAAGTAAATAACCAGTTCAGGAGAATCCTTCAAAAGCTGCACCTAAAATAGTGGATCTAGAAGAAGACATTTGGGTTAAAAGGACATCCAAGGATAAAGTGGAGGCTAAACGATTAGCCAAAAGTGAAAAATGCCTTGCAAGCTAAGGATACGAGCTTCAAAGGTTCCATAAATTCTTGCCTTACGCAAAGGTGGTGGTTCCATAAAACTACAAAGAACCGAAGTTCATGAATAAATATGATGGAACTGGCTATCCTAAAAGCTATTTGAAATATTATCTCCATAAGATGGCAAGATATTTAGACAATATGCCACTTATTATCAGCACATTTCAAGATAGTTTGAAGGGAGCAACCCTGGCATAGTATACTGCTCTCGACATAGAAGATTTTACCGAATAGGACCATTTGGCAAGAGAATGTCTTCGCCAATATAAATTCAATGTCGAAGTACTTCTAACCCAAGAGGACTTAGTCAAAACTGAGAAACAAAGAAGCGGAGGATTCAGAGCCTACGATTAAAGGTGGAAAGCTGTAGCCTCATAAGCTAAACCGGCTATAAGTGAGGATGAGCTTATTGAACTCTTCTTAAAGTCGTTACCAACTGGGTATTACGACAAGATCCATATATCGGGCTGCCAAACATTCACCATGTTGGTGAAGGTCGGTGAAAGAATCGAATGGACATTGAAGGAAAAGAAATCTCAAGAAGTCACAGCACGGAGACCGTATCTTGGAAGAAAGGATAAAGAATCTATACGTGACGTGGCTATGGTATCTAGCCCCAATGTTAATCAGGCTTCATTCCCAAAATAGTCTAACGTCCCTTGAAGAAATCCAAAACAGTTTGAACCGAAGAAAAGACCCGTAAGGCAATTCACTCCGTTACCACAGCCCCTGTCAAAATTACTACCGATGCTGTAGGAAAGGCATTTGGTGGCCAAAGAAGTGCCAAGAGATAATCTTGCAAGGTTCCTCTGGTATGATGAGTCAAAAACTTGCACATATCACATGAGAGAAAGAGGACATGATATAAACAATTGTCCAATCCTAAAATGGAAAATTCAGTAACTCATCGACAAGAAGATATTAAGTTTTTAAGAGCCAAAGCCAAATGTGCATTAGAACCCTCTTCCTGAGCACAATGTGGTAAATATGGTTCTTACAGAAAGAGAAATAATAAGGCTTGATGATGAAGATGAATATAAGGCCAAATTAAAGACTGCTCGACAAGGAGATGTTCGCTTTCATCGTGAAGCATTCTTAAAAGGGGAAATTATAGACAACTTGGGAGAAGATTCTGGCAAATATAACTTCCAAGTAAAGTATACTCCACCACCATGGGCTTTTAAAAGTGAAGTGAATGTGCCTGATAGTTGAGGTGGCATGGACGATGAGCTCAACAGACAAAATGAGACTCCATCCGATGATAAAGTAGATCAATTTGAAGAGCAAAAAGAAAGGATTCGGCGGGGTGAAAGGCAATTTACCCAAACATTACTTGAGCAAGGTGACACTGTAGACCTCCTTGATCAAGACAGTGGAAAATACAACTTCTGTGTTAAGTACACATCTCCACCCTAGGCTTTTAAAAACGAAACTATTGTGCCTGATGGATGGAGAGGCATAGATGAAATCCCAATCAATGAATTAAGTCTTGAAGAGAAAGAAGATCAAGACGAGAAAATAAAGAAAAAGGCTCGCCAAGGAGAGAGATGATCTGTTCGCAAAGCACAAAAATAAGGCAAAATTGTGGATTATCTGGGACAAGACAGTGGCCAATATAACTACCATGTCCAATACATACCACCTTCATAGGCATCCAAAGATGAAAATATCGTGCTTAACGGTTGGAGTGAAATGGATACTATTGAAGCTAACAAAAGCATGGAGTCCATGATTACACCACTATTGATTAATCTTGATGAAGTGGATAGGCTTGAGGAAGAGAAGGATCATGTTGAACCAATTACCATTGAGCTCCCAATTGATCAACTAAAGATCAAAGAGAAAGAGGTTCAGCCTGTAATCATCATTTTGCCTCCAAAGGAGAAATTTGATACTAGATATGTACCATGGGACTATACATCTAAAAAAGTTGATGCAATAACCAGATCAGGAAGATATTATGTCCTAAAAGAAGGTGAGCACGAAAAGAAACGAGTGACTGAAGAAGATGTCAAGCAGTTGTTGTCAGTCATGAGGATAAGCGAATATGAGGTAATTAAGCAATTGAGGAAGATGTTAGTACATATTTCATTATTGGATCTTTTAAAAAACTCGGAAACCATAAAATAGTGCATATGAAGCTTTTCAATGAGGTACACTTCCCGGAGTCGATTAATGAAGTACAATTGGAAGACTTTGTTGGTGCCATTCTTTTGAAGGATCAAATTGCCTTTTCTGATAAAGATTTCCCAATTGATGGGCGTTCCCATGATAAAGCGTTGTATATTACCGTCAAATACCGGGGCAAGGAGGTATCCCGCGTGCTGATTGATAATGGGTTCGCGCTTAATTTGTGTCCATTAAGCATGCTGCATCGTCTATGAATTAATGAAGAGTTCATCAAGCCTTCAAAAGTGACTGTACGTTCATTCGATAGGATGAAGAAAGATGTTATCGGTGATATTGAGCTGGAAGTAAATATAGGCCCTATGCCTTTCTTGATTGATTTTCAAGTGGTAGACATTCCAAGGACTTTCAACCTACTGCTGGGGAGGCCTTGGATTCATATGGCTGGCGTCATTCCTTCTAGTCTTCATCAAAAAGTTAGATTCGTTATTAATAGTAAAATGATTACCGTGCACGGGGAGACGGACTTCACCACTTATAAGGAAAGTGCCATAACTTCTGTCGAGCTTGAGATAAAAGAAAAGCCTAGCTATCATTCCTTTGAGATGATTTCTATGATATAAATTCCCGCCGGTAGTGTCATGAAGTCTCCGGAACTTTCGACATCGTCTATTATGTCTGGAAAAGCATTATGCCAATATAGATTCAACCTTGATGATTGAATTGGGACAAAAGCGCAAGGAATTAAAGAACCTATTATCCCATTTAGCACAAAGAAAAAGTATGTGGTGGGATATGAAGTCATTAGTAATCACCATGAAGGTCGGGGCCAAGGTCAAAAGAATCATGAAGGCCGTGGAAGCCAAGACGATCGAACCATTAACCCATCAATGTGGAAGGGTAATGCTAGAGAGTCACACCATCATCATATTCATATCAGAGAAAACTTTCTTGGGCCTCCCAAACTGCTTTCATAAAAAAATTTACATGCAGAAGCAGAGTCTATCTTGTTGGGTTTATTTGAAGAGGACGTTATCAACATCGTTATAACTTAAGACGAAGACACCTACACACTGGAGTAGGAAGATTCTTTTGAACCATTTCCTTATTGTTGTCTTTACAATTTATCTATTTCATATTGATGTTGTTTGCAATTTCGGCTTAGTTGCAATTCTCATTCTTGTTAATACAGTTGCAATCACGATTTGTAATTCAATAAAAGTGTTCAATATTTTGTTAAGGACATATGGAAATAAAACCAAACCGATGATGAATATTGCTCTCACACGTAAGGCTTGAGACTTTGGATTTCCATATGACTCCTAATTGTGAAAACGGTTTTAAGAGCAAGGATGTCCAAGGATATGACGATTAGCTCTATTCTCTTGATCTCTTCAAAACATATTTCAAAATAATTTTTCAAAATAGTTTTTCATTAAACCTCATGCATCAATTTATTTCATATGCGATTACTAACCATGTTTATTACATGCCAAGCATGAGCATTCACTTATCCATAATAGGTTCGTATGTGACCCAAATCTCTTTGAGGAGATCACTTGTGATATTGAAGTGGATAAAAAAGATGAGAAATTGATCAAAAGAGAATGGATCCGTCATGAAGAATCAAATCCATTCACATTAGAAAAAACAATTACTATTAATATGGGCGATAAAGAGAATCCCAAAGAGGTTAAGATTGAAAAAAGTCTTCCCTCTGCAGAAGCAAAAAGAATAACAGATTTGCTCAAGGAATATCAAGATATATTCGCATAGTCTTATGCTGATATGCCAGGCCTTGATCCAAGTATAGTTAAACATGTTTTGCCAATTGATCTAAGTATTCTACCAAAGAAGCAAAAGTTGAGGCGAACAAAGTCGGAATTAGCAAAGAAAATAGAAGAAGAGGTGATGAAATTACTCAAAGTCGATTTCATCAAAGTAGTGCCATATCTAGAATGGATTGCCAATATAGTACCCGTAATAAAGAAAGATGGTTGAGTACGGGTATGCATTGATTATCGCAACCTAAATAAAGTAAGCCCTAAGAATGATTTCCCGCTTCCACATATTGATGTATTAGTAGATAGCACTGCTGTGTCTGAAACTTTTTCATTCATGGATGGTTTCTCAGGATATAATCAAATCCATATGAAGAAAGAGAATAAGGCGAAAACATCCTTCATAACACCATAGGGCACATTTTGTTATAAGGTGATGCCTTTCGGTCTAAAAAATGCTGCTGCCACATATCAAAGGGCAATGGTAACTCTGTTCCATGACATGCTGCACAAAAAAATTGAAGTATATGTGGATGACATGATTGCAAAATCTAAACAAGGAGAAAATCATGTTGAGGTATTTCACAAATTGTTCGAAAGACTTCAAAAGTACAAGTTGCGGCTGAACCCCAACAAGTGTGTATTTGGGGCAAAATCTGTTAAACTGCTAGGATTTGTGGTCAGTAATAGAGGAATCGAAATTGATCCTTCCAAGATCAAGGCAATATATGACTTAAAAACTCCTTCTACGGTAAAAGAAGTGAGAAACTTGTTGGGGCGATTGAACTACATTGGCCATTTTATATATCAGCTTTCTGATACTACTAAATCATTCTTCAAACTGTTGAAGAAAAATGCCAAAGTAAAATGGGATGTAGAATGTTAACAAGCCTTTGACAAGATCGAATAATATCTGGTATGCCCACCAGTGTTGGTACTACCAGTTCCTGAAGTTGTGCTGATATTATATTTGATGATTTACCACGAGTCGCTAGGAGTGGTGCTTGTACAAAGAAGACCAAATAATGATTGTTGGGTTTATTACTTTAGAGTATTAGCAAGTTGGGGATATTTGTGTAAATGTATTAGGCTTAATCCTAAGCCTATAAATACTCTTTGTTATCTCTGGAATAAATCTAGTTACTCTTTTATCATTAACATGGTATCAGAGCTAAAATTAAAAACCTAAACCCTAAAATTAACACCTCTCACAGTAAACCCTAGCCACTACTGTAGATCTCACCAGCGCCACTGTAGATACCTCCGGCGACCTCCGTCTGGCGTTGCCCAGGGCCGGCGACCTCAGATTCGGCGAGATCTGAGTCCGGCGACCCTAGTCTGGCGTCAACTAGGGCCCACAGCCCTCCGTCCGGCATTGCCAGGCCCCGGCGACCCTAGTCCGACGTCACCCAGGCCCCAGCGACCTCCATCCAAGGTCGCCCAGCTCCGACGCACCTCCAGCGACCTCCATCCAGGGTCGCTGACCTCTGGCGACCTCAATCCAGGGTCGCCCAGCTCTGGTGAATCCAAGAATAACACACGTGGAACTCATCTAGGGGAGTTTCCGAGGCCGAGGGTTATGTGGAAGTGATTGTGGAGTTAAATTTGCTGTTTTTCAGTGTGGTTTATTTTTTGGTTGAATGTGATGTTTTGAAGTGTCAGTTCTCCGAATTTTGTGTTCTATAGTTGGAGTGACACGTGAAGTTATAGAGATTTGCGGATACTTGCAAAAGTTACATAATAAGTGGGGTGTTTTATTTATTACATACGCGGGTCAAGTTTCCAGTGATTAGTGGTTTGTGAGGATGTCTACTGGTTCATCTAATTCACCATCTATTACTTCGGGGTTGGGCTCCTCTAGTGCTTCTTTGAGTTCAGTATCCTTTGGTTCGTATTATAGTATGACTAATCTGCACAATACCTTGGTCAAGTTGGATAGTACCAATTACCCTTCTTGGTCTATGGCTCTTTCGACTTTTATTTATTCTAATCGCCAGTCTAGATGGCTTGAAGAAGAACCACCTGCAGATTCAGCTAGTCTTGATGAATGGAAGTATGTAGATGCTACTTTGCGTACTCTTTTATGGGGAAGTATGGCTGAATCTATTCGTCATCTTTTCATGGATTGCACTACAGCTCGTGAGGTATGGACAAAGTGTGCTTTATTGTATTCTAGACATAATAACATGAGTCGATTTTGTGATATGTGGGAGGCTTTATTTGAAGCCAAAATTGGTGATGCTAGTTTGGCAGAACATTATGCTTGTTTTGCATCTTTGTATCAACACCTCAAGTCTTATTTTCCACCTACTACCACTGTTACTTAGATGCATCAACGAGAAGCAGACATGATAACCGTACTCTTTCTTTGTAGCCTTGGTCCATATCATAGTGCTCTTCGTCAACAGATTACCTCTCAGAGCACTCTTCCTTCCATTGAAGAAGTGTATTCTCGAGCTGCTCGTTACACTTCCAGTCCCAAGACTTTAGTAATTTCAGATAGTAGTGCTATGGTGGCTCGTGGAGGTCAAGGGACTCGTGGTCGTATTAATGGCCGTGGACAATGGAATTCTGATAGTTCTTACCGTGGTCGTGGTCGTGGTTTTCAAGGCCGAGGTGCCGTTCGTGGTGGTGGTAGTAATACTTCTAGAGGAGCACATGGTGGTGGTCGAGCGAATCGTTTTTGTACTCATTGCCAGCTTTCTGGGCAGACTGTTGATTATTGTTATGACCTCCATCCTGAACTGCAGGGTCTACATGCTTCTATTGATACTGAACCTTGGGCTCCTTCCCCTGGATCTTCTTCTGGACAGGGTACAGTACAGTTGACTCGTGCAGAATATGATGAGTTGGTCAGAGCACGACAGAGTGAGAGTGGTGCTATCTCTGGTCCTACTACTACTTTAGCACAACGTAATGATTCTATATGTCTATTGTCTAGTACAACTCCTCCTCATTTTTGGGTTATTGATTCGGGTGCCACTCAGCATATGACTGGTGATCCTCGTCGTCTCACATTCACCTCATCTGTTCCTTCTATGTCACTCACCTTAGCAGATGGTTCTCAATCCAAAGTTACTGGTACAGGTTGTGTATCATTGAGTTCCTCGGTCTCCTTACCTTTTGTTTACCATATTCCACACTTTCCTTACAATCTATCATCCGTCAGTTCTATTACTCGTGATCTTGATTGCGATATTATCTTTTCTTCGTCTTCGTGTGTTCTTCAGGATCGGAAGACTGGACGCCGAATAAGTGGTGGGCGTGAAACTAGTGGATTGTACATCCTGGAACCTGAGATTATTGCTGCTGCTACAACAGTTCAGAATAAAGCTGTGGATGATCCTTATTGATTACATTGTCGTCTTGGTCATCCATCAGCAGATGTACTCCGACAGTTTCCTTTTGTGTCTAGTTCAGGTCTTCAGTTTAATTATGAAACGTGTCAGTTAGGTAAACACCACCATGAGTCTTTCTCTCCTCGTGCTTTGAGTCGTGCGTCACATCCATTCGAGTTAATTCACTCCGATGTGTGGGGTCCTACTCGAGAGTCTTCATTTGGTTTTCAGTATTTTGTCACTTTCATTGATGATTGTACTCGTACAACTTGGTTATATTTAATAAAAGATCATACTGAAGTTTTTCATTCTTTCTGCCAGTTTTATCATGAAGTACATACGCAGTATGATTGTTCTATTAAATGTTTGCGTACTGACAATGCTCGCGATTATTTTTCTTCATCTACCTTTATTCCGTTTCTCAAATCTCATGGTATTTTACATCAGAGTTCTTGTGCTCACACTCCGCAACAAAATGGAGTTGCTGAACGTAAGAACCGTCATTTGTTGGATGTTGCTCGTTATCTTCTTCTTCACACTCATATACCTAAATCATTCTGGAGCTATGCTCTACTTACAGCGTGTCATCTTATTAATCATCTTTCGTCTTCTGTGCTGAAAGGAGCTATTTCTTATGCTCTTCTTCATCCTGATCGTCCTTTATGGTCTGTTCGCCCTCGTATCTTTGGATGTGTCTGTTTTGTTCATTCTTTGTCTCCTGGATTAGACAAATTATCACCTCGTGCTGAAAAATGTATATTCGTTGGTTACTCCCGTACTCAAAAGGGATATGTGTGTTATAATCCTACTCGTCGTCGGGAATATGTTTCTGCTGATGTGACTTTCTTTGAGGATAAAACATTCTTTGGCGATGATCGTCCTCAAGCACCATTAACCTTGGACCTTCTGCCACCCTCTGCACCTACATCTCAGCCAGAGCCACCGTTTGTTACTTCTGATGCTGCTCCACCAGATCCAGGCTCACCAGCACCGACCTCTCTTTAGGTCTATACACGTGGTCCTCGTCCTGTTTGGGATAATACATCTTCACCAGCAAGTATTCCACCACCACCACCAACTTCGGTCCAGGCTTCCGATCCTCTTCCACCGTCTCCTGACAATTCTCCTATTGCTCACCATACTCGATCTCGATATCCTCTTTCTAATTTTGTGTCTTATCATAACTTAAGCCCTCAGATGTCTGCCTTTGTGTCATCTCTTGCTTCTGTGTCTGTGCCTAGTAGTGTCCAGGAGGCTTTGGCCCATCCAGGGTGGGCTCGCGCTATGGAGGAGGAGATGGCTGCTTTACATCATAATAAGACTTGGGAGCTTGTTCCCTTGCCGGCTCATAAACAATTGGTAGGTTGTCGCTGGGTATTTGTTGTCAAACACCATCTAGATGGTTCAATTGAGCGCTTAAAGGCTCGTCTTTTGGCCAAGGGCTATACTCAAACTTATGGTATTGACTATGATGAAACTTTTTCTCCGGTAGCTAAAATTCCTTCTGTTCGTATCATTATTTCCTTGGCTGCTCGGTATCAGTGGACTCTTCATCAGCTTGATGTAAAAAATGCCTTCTTTCATGGTGATCTTCACAAGGAAGTATATATGGAGCAATCACCTGGGTTTGTTGCTCAGGGGGAGAAAGTGTGCCGATTGCAAAAAGCTCTTTATGGACTTAAGCAATCTCCTCATGCTTGATTTGGCCGGTTCAGTGATGAGGTTATTACTTTTGGCATGCATCGGTGTAGTGTGGATCACTCAGTATTCAGTATGTCATCTTCAAAAGGATGTGTTATTCTTATTGTTTATGTTGATGATATCATTGTCACAGGCAGCGACATTGAAGGCATACGACGACTCAAGCAGTTTCTTCAAAAGGAGTTTAGCACTAAAGACCTAGGTCGTCTGCGATATTTTCTTGGCATTGAAGTTGCCTATGCCAATGGTAGCATTGCTCTCTCCCAGCGAAAGTATGCTCTTGACATTCTTAAGGAGGTTGGCTTACATGATTCTAAACCTAGTGACACACCTATGGATCCTAGAGTGAGGCTTGACAATGAACAGGGAGAACTTCTTCATGATCCAGAGAAGTATCGTCGGTTAGTAGGCAAGTTAAATTATCTTACCATTACCCGTCCGGATATTTCATTTGCTGTTAGTGTGGTGAGTCAGTTTATGAGCTCTCCTCGTACTAATCATTGGCAAGCTGCTCTACAAATTGTTTGATATTTGAAGAGAGCTCCAGGTCAAGGACTTGTGCTCCATAATCAAGGTCATCTTCGTATAGCTGGTTATTCCAACCCTGAATCTTTGGAGGTGATAGGATATTCTGATGCAGATTCGGCTGGCTACCCTATGGATCGACGATCTACTTCAGGATACTGTGTATTTCTTGGTGGTAATCTTGTGTTGTGGAAAAGTAAGAAACAGTCTGTTATTTCCCGATCTAGTGCAGAGGCCAAGTATCGTGCTATGGCTAATGTTACTAGTGAACTTCAATGGGTTCGTATGTTGTTAGCTGAGATTGGACTACCTATGACCGGATCACCTATTCTGTGCTGTGATAATCAATCTGCTATTCATATTGTTAGCAATCCAGTGTTTCATGAGCGAACGAAGCATATAGATTGTCATTTTGTTCGAGAAAAGGTGAACTGCAAAGACATACGGTTGGTACACACAAGTTCTGAAGAGCTACTAGCAGACATTTTCACAAAGCCTCTTCGACGTGGACGAGTTTCATATATTTGTCATAAGTTAGGACTTTTTGATATGTACGCTCCAACTTGAGGGGAAGTGTTGGGTTTATTACTTTAGAGTATTAGCAAGTTGGGGATATTTGTGTAAATGTATTAGGCTTAATCCTAAGCATATAAATACTCTTTGTTATCTCTGGAATAAATCTAGTTACTCTTTTATCATTAACAATGATAAAGAACAAGCCATTTATTGCTTGAGTAAGAAATTTATAACGTCAGATGTGAATTACCCAGCAGTTGAGAAGACATACATTGCATTGATTTGGGTGTTACATAGATTAAGACAGTATACCCTTCATCACCAAATTTTGCTAGGGACCGAGAATGATCCGATCAAGTATCTTCTTGAGAAATCTTCCTTGGTCGGGAAATTAGCAAAATGGTAAGTATTATTATTTGATTTCAACATCAAAAGTTTATTCCAAAAGTCAGTCAAAGGACGAGCAATAGCAGACATGCTGGCAGAGAATTCGCAGAATATCGCCAATTCTTAAGAACGACTTGATGGCCACATATTGACATTAGTCAATGATAAATGGACCATGTATTTTAATGGTGTAACAAATTTATCTGGATTAGGAATTGGGGCAGTACTGATCACCTCAGAAGGCCAACACTATCCGGTATTTGCGAAATTGGTATTTCCATGCACCAATAACATCGCTAAATACGAAGCGTGCATTCTCGGCTTACAATTAGCCCTTTCAATGAAGGTAAAAAGGTTGCAAGTATATGAAGATTCTATGCTCATCATTTTGCAAATAATTGGTAAATGGCAAGCTCGAGATATCAAGCTAATTCCTTATCACAGATATTTAGAAGAAATGATAGAAAGCTTCGAAGAAGTAACATTCAACTATCTCCCAAGAGTTCAAAATCATTTTGCAGATGCTCTTACAACCTTGTCATCCTTACTACAGGCTGAAGATGGTATAGATATAAAACCATTGAGAATCAATATTCTCGAACAACCAGCTCATTGTATGATGGTCCAAGAAAAGTTCGACAACGAACCATGGTATCATGATATCAAGAGGTATCTTCAGTAAGGAGAATTTCCTGAATAAAGCCAACCAGGTGATAAGAAGTTTATAAGGAAGATAGCCAAGAAATTTTTCCTTAGTGGTGAAACTCTTTACAAGAAATCAATTAATTCAACTCTATTAAGATGTGTGGATGCTACAGAAGCTGAACAAATCATAAAAGAAATTTATGAGGGTGAATGTGGACCGCATATGAACATACATCTTCTGGCATAAAAGATTATCAGATTGGGATATTATTAGATGACAATGGAATCAGATTGCATCCAACACGTGAGATGTTTAGGCAAAATTTTTAACTTTTTGTACTCGGGTTATTGGGTCTTTGTTCAATTCGATACCTTAATGACTTGTTTAGGCAAAATCGATGTCAAAATTGATTTACCCACATCTGATTAACCTTACGAATGATGGTCTCATGGTTCTACAATTTCTAATTGGACACGATTCCTAATTTGAGCTCAAAATTCCTAATTTTCAATTGAATTTTGGGTTTTCTGATTTCTTTATTAAATTGTGCAATTGGACCGACCATTATGTAATTCAAGGTCCAGGAATGATTTTTTAAGACACTATAACTTAAAATTGACTAGAAAAGATTTAATTACATTTTTGGTTCAATTTGGGTTTGATTTTGCCCAATTTTGGGAAAAACACATTCCTGATTGAGATTTTCCAAAATTGATGATGCATTAGTGAAATTGGATTTAAAAGAAGACTAAGGACTATTTTTATGGAATTTTCTGATTCCATTTGTTATTTTTCTTGATTTTCTTACTCATTTTGACTAAAAAATTAAATAAAAATTCAGGAAAATGATAAAAAAAATTATTTTTGGTATAGAAATAGGTTTCTAGGCTTGGCCAAGATTCCTAGTCCTAATTCTAAGATTTTTGAAAATATAGAAAAATAAGCTAAAAAGCAGGTGTTAACAATTTTTACTACTATTGTATTATCATTATGCATGCTATTTCTAATTAGTATATAATTGCATAAATTATCATGTGTTGAATATTGTCGCTTTAGTTAGGGTTAAAGCCTTAAGCTGCATATCTAGTTTGACTGCTAACATTTAATGATTGTATACTCGTTTAATCACCTACCATGTTAGGACATAGGTCCTAAAATTAATCAAAACTACTTAACAAATATTTTCTAAAATGAATAGGATAAAAGGCACCGAAAGAGCATTAGTCACTTAATTAGTGTAATCAAGTCTCCAAACTCATTTAATCTCTGGTTCGTAAGAGTAGGGTGATTCTTTTGTCACTTTACTTGGATTTCTAATTGACCCATCCTAAATTGATTAGTGGCTACTCTTAAATAAAAATCACTTACAGGTTAAAAATCTAAATCACAAGCCGCGATATAGTATGAGTTGGGGAAAGCCTAAGTTAAGTTATAGACTTAGACCTAGCATGTACCTGACAAACGCCACATTTTCCCTCTCAGAAGAAAATTTGGCAAGTCGCAACAGATTGGCAACTCCGCTAGGGACTGTTTTTCTTAAGTGGACTTAGGCCAAATATATTATCCCGTTCAAAAACATGTTTTGGTGGTATGGATTCTAGGTATGACCCTAATATTAAGGTGTTAAATGTTCTTGCAGTTGGAAGTTATAAGGGACGTTGTGATTGAAAATCTCTTGTTTTGCAGGTCCAGAGTTTGGAAATGAATGTTTATTTCTCAAACCTTTGAAGTGGTGATTGTTTATGAATTGTCATACATACTTTAATAATTTAGCACTATACTGTTGTACACAACCATACCGCCAAACCTGGGCTATGATAGGGCATTTTAGGATGGTGTTAAAAAAGATACAACCTCAAGCGTGAGACCGCAATGTAGAGGCTGCCTTTTTTTTTCTTAAAATTTTTTTCTAAATATTGTAAAGTATCTATCTTTAGCCGCTATTTGCATGACTATAAGGTATTCATTTCAATTGAGCCGAGGTTAGAAGGACTTGATACAAATGCGAGACTACAATGGTCAAACATCCTTTTAGCTTCACTTTGCTAAGCCATCTAGGTAGAAATCAAACTTCACTTCTCATATGTATGTTTTTGTGATTGCCATGGTTCCCAGTAAAGTAAGTTTTCTACTCTTGCACTTTGCAATTTATTTATTTTCGTATGTCCCGGTCGGTCCATGATCAGTCTAGGTTAGTTGTGAGTTTAATACCGTGATCATTTTGGAAGAAATAGTCACTAAAAATATTTCAGAATATTTACTTCCAACTCATACCCTTATTTTTATAATCATGTTATAAATCATTGTTTTTCCATGTGATTTCTTATTGTTTTCAAAAAAGGAGAAAATTGTGAATAACTAATAAAAGCATGCCCCATTGACACTACCAGTGCTTCGGCCAGTGGTATGCGGGAGATGAATCGGTTTGAAAGATCGGGGTTTCGAGCCTCGAAACATTTTGCATTTCTTATTTTTTACAAGAAAGGGAAAAGTACTTAACTAAACGGGATATGAAAATATAGGGTTAGACTAAGACAAAGACTGATCCCTTATGAGGTCTTACACTCTTTCATTGCCACTTCTTGATAGGTAGTTGCGGATTGTACCCGTTCGCCAGGCAGAAATGGCCGAGGAAAGCGCGCTCAATCGTCTCACTAACAAGGAAAATGAAATGAAGATGGTCCTCAACGCAATCCAAATTCCCATGAAGCAAGTGGAGTCCATCCAAGGCAAACTCACTCCCACACCTGCATCAATTGAGATGGTACTACCACATTTGTGTACTGGCAGTGACCATGCCACGGTAGGTAACCGTAAGATGCCCATATTAGAAGAGGATCCGCTCCCACTTGCAAGTAAGAAGGCTAAGTCCATGAATGTGCCAATGACGAAACGTGACAAACGCCTCACAAAAGTTGAGGAGATGTTAAAGTAGTTACAGGGCTCGCAAAATTCTCTCCCACTTGACTTGTCTGTGTACAAAAGGGTTAAGGTGCCAGAAAAGTTCAAAATGCCAAAATTCAAAAAATATAACGGCACATCTTACCCTAAGTCCGACTAACACATGTACCATGTGCGAATGACCCAGTATATTGATAATGAGCCCCTTATGATTTAGTCTTTTCAAGCAAGTTTGACAAAGCCAGCGTTAACATGGTATATGTCAAAGGATGTAAACGCCTTCAAATCTTGGGATGAAATCGCCGATGCATTCACCAAGCAATACCAATTCAACCTCGACATCACCTTCTTGTGTGACGATCTTGTACGCACTGAGAAAAAGAAGAATGAATCGTTCAAGGAGTATGCCACCAGGTGGAGGAATTTGGCCACCCAGATTATCTCAAAAATTCCTAATTATGAACAGATCAAGCTATTCATTATGTCTCTTCTATATGAATACAGACACCAATTGGCTGGTGTCATTGCTGAGTCACTTAATTGACTCGTTCCAGTAGGAAAACGCATCGAAATGGGATTACACAACAGGTGGTTCACTGACCTCACCTCCGCAAGCAAGAGACTTGGTATGGAAAAAGAGAATGAGCTCCTAGCAGACGTGGATTTCACATACACCTAAAATGGTCGCCCTCCTCCAACAATTTAGATGAGCGGTGGATAGCAACCAGCTTCAGGCCACCAACCGCCCTAAAGGCGAAGTAAAAAAAAGTAGTTCACTCCACTCCCTGAATCTCCATCTCAAGTGCTAGCAATTCTCAGGAAAAAGGGCTTACTCTCTACCAAGATGAAACATCCTAATCCAAAGAACTTCTCCAACTGCAATCCGTCCAAGAAATGTGACTATCATATAGGTGAGGTGGAGTATTCGACTAATGAGTTATACACTCTTAAGTGCCGAGTTCAGAGTTTGCTGGATAATAAAGCTTTCTCATTTTAGATTGGCGGAGGGAATGGGTGCATGCCTGCTTGAGTAGAACCCCTTATGCCCCTTTTTGCTTAGGCCCTTGAAAAGGGACCTTTCTTATATCTTGTTTTTTTCTTGGTGTTATTTCTGTCGGAAGAAATGTCTTCTAGAAACTCCCCCTCCCCTGAGGTCATAAATTCACTTTTTGTAAAAAGTTAATAATGACTGTGTTTCGAGGACTTGAGGAAGTATCCTAAACGAGCCCGTTAATGATATCCAGCCATGTAAAGGAAAGTGTTATAAGGCCCGGGCTTCCTCATGCTTCCTCATTCTAAACTTTTGAAAATTAAATGAATGTTTTATCATTTTTCAAAAGGACCGAAGAAAGAATCGTAGTAGAAAAACATGCATACTCATAGTCCTGTTTATTTTTCTAACTCGCTCACTTTGTGTCTCAGAGCATACTCCCCTTTGATTTGTTACTACGAAGGGGTATTTGGAAATGACACATCAAGTCCCAATGATGATGACAAACTGAAGAGCACGTCAGACCTAGGTGGTAATAGTAGACCGACTAATCCGATAGGGGCAGTCCTGGTGCAGATCATCCAACCTTCAAGATGAAATGTGGAGCAAGTCTCATTACTACTAGTGTGAAATATCAATCCCAAAGAGTAAGAAGAAGTGCTTAACGTCCCTTGACTCCATGATGAGCAGAAAATCATTGCGTACAAGAAAGTCGAAGGCAAACCAAGAAAAGATTACCATTTTTAAAAGAAAAGGTATGTCTTATTCCTTAACAAATTTTGAAAATGACATCTATCCCTTTTCTTTTATAAGTGACAAACTGAGGAGCATGCTAGACTTTGACATGCTAGCAAGCTAGATAGAGCACAAATGTCGGGTTTCTCAAACAAAACATAACGAAATAATAAAAAGATGTATCTCATTCCTTGTCCTAGCCCAAGTTTGTGCAAGCAGCTAATGTGTTTTTACCTAAAAAATGCAAGGAGAGCTTAATCGGGAGAGTAGACTAAGGGGCATGGAATACCCTCAATCCATCAAAAAGAGTGTATTCCGTTCTTAAAGTTCATCAACTTTAGCATAGAAATGACATATCCTTTCCTTTTATATATGACGAATTAAAGTAAAGGTCTAGCACAAGCAACTAGAAAAGACTTTGCATATGATAAGATAGCACCAATCCTAATCCTAACAGTCATGGAAGTCTTGATGGTAGTCATCGGAAAAGATTACGATGCCCATATCAATTGAAGACATTTAAAGTAAAGATTAGCTTTCCTACAAAGATCTCCATGTGAGCAATTGCACATGCCCTACGCAGTTAGGAATCATATGGTTCCCGAGAAGCTCCTCAACATGCCAAATCCGCATTGACACAACATGCGTCGAGAATAGGATTGCCTAATTGGAAGCAACCTTAGCTATAAAGGATTTCATTTGAGCTTTAAGACTAACTAGGAAGGAGTTTGAAAAGAAAAGACTATGCTAGGTTTGAAGGAAAATTGGAGGAAGGGTAATTTAGTATTATTGTCAATTTACCCTCGATCATCTTATTTCTAACATGAGCTCATGCTATTTTCGATAGATATTATTAACATTCAAGAAAGCTCAAGGACTTGTCAATTTAAACTCAAATGAAGGGAGACATAAACGGTAATGTTGTATCATTCCCAATATTTGTCCCTCAAAGAGCCGTTCATTAATACGGTCGTTCTTGTTACCTTGCAGGTTTGCCTCACAACTGCAGTACAGGTAAGCATCTCTTTCCCTTAAAACTCTTTTCATAAAAGTAGAAAAAATCAAAGAAAGAGGAAACAATTTAAAGCAAATAGATGCATAATCCTCCCCCAAGTGCATTACATGTCTTTTGGAAAGGAATTTTGCATGGTAATTTTACTTGTTTAATTCACCAATTCCTTGTGAAAATTTGTCAAGCTAACAATTTGACAAACAATGTCAAACTGCTTGGGTATGGTGAACAAGATGTGATGGGATGACGAAAGGCAATCCTTAGTCCATACACATGCCCATGTATTGATCCCCGGCAAGATGAGTGAAGAGATTCCATGTCTGCAAAGTAAAGAGATTTCTCGCGTAAGATACAATAGCCAAAATGACGACAGTCAGTTCACTTCTCTGCCCTATACACTACCGGTGATCCTTTGCTTAACCATTTTGAGCACAAACACTTGAAGGTTTCTTTTCAAATTACCTCTGTCGAGAACCACCCCACATTGGAGCAACTTGAGGTAAGTTGGCATCACAAGGTGTGAAAAATGAATAGAAGTTTTTTTCTCTCACTTGCATCAATCTGAGTGTTATTATTACATATGAACTCTCACGATGATTTAAGTGCACTAGGATGACGAAGAGCAATTCTTTTTCTATCATATACAATTATATCCCTTGCTAGCCCAATTGAGCCAGCGATTTTGTTTCATACGAGCCCAGTTGGTGATTATCCCCCATATCAAGGTAAGGCAAAAGTCACCACAGTTCAAGCATTATAGTCCAAAGTGCCAAATGAAGATGAAGACCCCAAGAGCCTAATAATATTGTGTTTGTTCAAACTTGTTTAGGCTAGTTTCTAATAATAACAAAAGAATAGCAAAAAAATGATAAAATCAATTAATAAAAATTAAGGGTGTGAAAGAGCAATATACCTGGTAAAGACAAGGCCAACACTCATAAATAAAAAAATGCTAAAAACTAGAGGCATAAAAAAACAGTGTGCTTGGTAAAAATAAGGTCAATGCCCATAGACAAAAAACGATCAAAAAGTGAATTTCGACCGTAAAGGAATTAGTATCCCCTAGCAAATTTGTAGTTATTGGACAAAAGTCTAAGAAACCAAAGCTTGGAATTACCTATGGGAGTTTACAAAGAAGATCCCGACGGTAAAGAAGAAGACTGGTGACAATGCTAAGATAATCACCAACTCTCACCCTTACACATATCGTAGAGCTTGGGACCCTTTCGTTCCTCAACCTGTGAACCAAACCTACATTACGTCCCTAATGAAGTCTCTTCTAATTAAAGCACTTGAGTTAACATAGAGTTTCAAATGATTATAAACATCGCTCAAGAAAGTGCAAGCAAGACTACTTCTTTTTTATTTTGCGGGGTTACTGACTTGAAAACCCGAAGATAATTGCAGAGTATTTTCTTTCAAGTCCTTAACTCGGACAGTCTCCTTTGTTAAGCCATTGACCAAACCTGCGTTATGGTCCTAATAAAGACCTCTTAGATTGGTAAGATCCTACTGCTTGCAAGAAAACTCGAACCTTTTTTTATATGACGATGGTCAGATTGAGTCTTTTCAATATTCCCGCATTAATGGTTGGGACAAAATAATTATTTTCAATGAGAGCAAGTGGAAAGTTCATTCTGATTGAAGGTCCCTCGTTTAGCATATCGAGAAGTCCATCTTGCAAATAAAAATTGTCTCAATTGATAATTACCGTCGATTGGATATTTGGTGATGCAAACATGGCAAAATCATCATGCATGAGCTTTCAAAATGCGCATTTTGGAATAGCTTAGTTTGTCTATATCCTTGATGAATGCATGTATATTTGCGCTAATCGTTTTTACTAGGTAAAATGTCCTCAAAAACTCAAAGAGCGCATAACCTTTGGAGTGTCTCCAAAGATGTCCCAAAAACTCTTCCCCAGTAGAAGGGACACTACATGCCCCGGCAGCTTGGAGTTCTCTTTTCGTGAACAACACGGCACACCCCGATAGCTTGGAGTTCCCCTTTTATGGACACTGCTTCCGCAACTTAAAATCCCTTCGATAGGATCGATATAGCGTGCTTCTATAGCCAGAGTCCCCTTATTGACTTGACATCCTTTTATGACTCAAAGTCCCTTCTTATTCTCTGACGAAATATCCAAAAAAGAAGTTCAAATACCAAAGTGATGCTCATATTCCCCAAGTAGAAATGACATGGCATACTTTTGTGTCTCGGAGTCTCTTCTACTCCCTAGTGGTACACCACAAAAATTCGGGCACTGGAGAAGCCTTCTTTATCATTCCCTGTGATATGTCTCGAAAAAGGTCTGCTTTTCCCAAGAAAGGTCGGTTATTCAACGGATGATCCATCAAGCCTTCAAATAAGAAACCTCGGGTATTTTATCATAACTCTTTTCAAACCACTTGGAAGGTAAATCAGGTGTTCCTTTGAAAAAGAAAAGTATTTCTCATTGTGCGAGATGCAACTCAAATGCCTTAAAAGATATATGTATTCTGAATAACCTTAATTGTCTATTTCTTTAACGAATGCATATGCTTTTTGCACTGAAACATGTTCAACAAAAGACATGCCCTTAAAGATAAGAGATACTGGTCAAGTATTCCCTTTGGGCACTTTAATTGCCCTGTGATGCATCCGAAAAAAAGTTCAAATACAAAACAGACACTTTCAATCGCTCTGTGGTGCACCCGAAAAAAGGTTCAGGTACTAAGTAGGCAAAAACCAAACATCCCGGTTAATTCCCTTTGTTCACCAAGCCATTAGATGATCTAGACCGACCCAGATGTTTATCGATCAAGTCTTTTCAAGTACCTCAAACAAGATACAGGTTCTTTGTCAAGCAATCACCGAACATGGGATCACCCCCTTGTTCACATTAAGCCTTTTCATGTACCTTTGACAAGATGCAAGTACTTCGACAAAGCAAACCCTGTCAAGGCGACCAAAGATCGGTTTAGGTCCTAGACAAATGAAATCCAGTCCAAGCAACGGAAGATAAGTTCGAGTCCTAAACAAACGAAAATCCAGTCCAAGCGACCAAAGATAAGTTCGGGTCCTAGACAAACGAAATCTTATCGAGATGACCGAAGATAGGTTCGGGTCCTCGACATACAACATCAACTATCTGGAACTACTCTACCTCCTAGCAAGGTAAGTAACTTTAGGTATGTTTTTATCTGCTGTAGTATGCATCATCTTATATTGCATCATAAAAAAATGGGAACCATGGTCCCGCAAAAATCAGCATTCATTGAACATGCATAGGCCAAAATTATGTGTCATTTTTTCTTTGAATGCAATCGCTACGAGCTCATCTTCAAAAAGGGGTAACTGTTGATACCTATTTTTAATTGCCCAAACTTAATTAGACAAAATTTAAGGGTAATGTCCTCAATTCTAAAATCAAAAATATTTTTATTTAATTGCATTGCATACAGACATTAGGTGCATTTTACATTAGTAGAATGTATTTTTCTTCTTTTAATTAAAATGATTAAAAAAAAGAGATTAGAGGTCGAGGAAGGCCTGACCCGGCCTCCTTTTCCCTTCCCCTTCCCTTTTTCTTTTCTTTTCTTTCTTGTTGGGCCCGACCCAACTCTTCCCCATTTTTCTTTCTTTGGCCTAGCCTCTTTCTCTCCATCCTTTCTTCCTCCCTCCTTCCTTTGCTTGCCCTATTCTCGGCCATGGATGGTGGATCGGCCTCACCATTCTACCCAAGCAAGAACCAACGAAGGGGAGCACAACAGAGGCATTGAATGCCATGTCCCACTCTCTCTCTTCTGCTCCCCCCCCCCCATTTCCCTCTCTCTCTTCCTCACTCTCCCTCGGATGTCTTGGTGAGAGCCAATGAATGGTGGGATGGCAGAACGCCGCTTCACCAAGTAAGAATGAACGGAGAGGAAAGAGAGCAAAGAGTGTGTGGCCAAGAGTGAGCTGAAGACTACTATATATTAAACCAGAGAAGAGAGAGAGAGAAAGGACTCGGTTTTGGAAGGACAGGAGCTAGAGAAGAGAAAAACAGGGGAGCTTGGTTTAAAGAGAGAGACCGAGAGAGATCTAGAGAGAGAGCCGAGAGAGACAAAGGGAGAGCAAAGGGAGAGCATCGATCGACACCTCGGCCACTCGTGAGCCCTGTTGGACAGTCCCACTGCCTGACTAATGAACCGTCGCTGCATAGCAAGCAGGCCTTGTTTTGGCTGGTCTTGCCCTATTTTGACCACGTCGAGCCGGAGCTTGTGGCCGTTCGGCTCATGCGAGCTCTATCCCTATCGGTCCTTTGCTTGGCTACCATGTGTGTTGCTTGTAGGTTGTTGTGAGTCCTGGAACAAGTTTGAGCCTCGGTTGGCTTGGTTTTTCCTATTTTTAGCCAGTACACTCCACATGTTCAATGAAATGCATGAATAAGATATGGTTTTGGGTCGTCTTTTTTGGCGGGCATCAAGTCGCTTGTCCATGGCCTCGTTTTGATAGGGCACTCTCATGATGATTAGCGTTCCCGGGTGGTCATTCGTTTGGTGTTGTGCCGAGGAGGGTACCCCAACCACCAGTGATGGAGTCGGCCAGGGAACAATGGCTTGGGTGGAGGCTGGGCCCTCGGCTTAAGTTGGCCGAGGCGACGCTGGAATGGGCCCGTCGTTAGGCCGAGATGAGCAACGCCACTCATCTTAATCGTCGCCACCGCATTGTGCAAGGAGAGAAGCCAAAGTCGGGTTTGGCCAAAGGAAGCAGGGTCGGGCATAGTCGGGTCGAATCCAAGTTGGACGAAAAGCCTAACCCAGTTCCCTTTATTTTAATTTATTTTTATTTTTATTTTTGTTATTTTCTCTCTTTTGGGGCTAGGCCAAAAATAAAATAGAAAAAGGCAATGGGCCAGGGTTTTTTTTTTATTTCCATCTAATCGGGCCCAATATGATTCGGATCCAGAGATCCAACCTTGGTCAATGCCTTTGGGTCAGGTCCATTTATTCTGGTCAATTTTGACCCAATCCAGACCTGCTGACCCGATCCGTTTGAATATTATATTAATATTTATATTATTTTTGATTAAAATATATTTTTTAATAAATTAGGAAATATTAGAAATTAGTATTTTTGAATATATTTCTAAATTATGTGAATTATTTTGAGTAATAATTATGTCTAAATTAGATAAACCTATAAGGCTAAATAGTAGGTTTTAAATGTTATTTTTACTACTGTTGTATTATCATTATGCATATTATTTCTAATTAGTATATAATTGTATAAATTGTCATGTGTTAAATGTTGTCCCCTTAGTTAAGATTAAAATCCTAGGCTGTATATCTAGTTTGACTATTATTCTTAATGATTGTACACTCGTTTGATCACCTCACATGTGAGGAGATATGTCCTAAAGTCAATCCAAACTGCCTGATAAATATTTTATGAATGAATAGGATAAAAGGTACCGAAAGGGACTAATCACTCAACTAAGAGTTTATTTTATCTATTTGAATTGTTTCTTTGCAAACACTTGGGGTTATGGGTTTAATCTAGGTGCGAGAAACACTCGAGCCTGTGAGTGACGATTGCAAACTTGGATTCTCTGATTATTAGTAGATTATTTGATATTGGCTTTCCCTGTGGGATATAGGTATTGATACATCGGATCAAACCACGTAAATCTTAGATGTCCTTATCGTTCCTCGTTATTTCTCGGGTTATTTTCGCATTGAATTAATTTGCAAGATCCGGGGTTAGCTTCTATGTTAGTTCATATTACAATAAATGGTATCAAAGCTTGAGGATAGGGTTTTCTAGATTGTGATTTGGAGCTTTTGCTTGTCTGACTGTTATATGGAGATTCTGTTGCTGCAATTATGTCTAGGGCAAAAGCTGAAATTAAGAAGTTTAACGAGAGGAACAAATTTGAGTTTTGGAGAGTTAAAATGGAGGCATTATTAGTAACTTAAGGTTTGGCCGAAGCATTAGGGGACAAGGATAAGTTGCCCGAAATAATGAAAGATGCAGAAAAGGACGTGTTAATGAGGAAATCAAGGAGCATAATTGTCGTGACCTACCCGTCCTAATGGGGAGGATCTAAAATTGATAGGTGAGGTCTGGAGGTATTTGTCAATGAATGTGAACATTAATTAAGTCGTTTGAAGGACAAACCAAGGAGTTCATTAATCCAAGGACCGAAGCACTCTCAAGTCTCATACCTCATGTGACAAAAATTATTTAAACTAAGCATTCAATTGGAGTCGCCACTAATCATGATCAAGGGCTGGCTAGAAATCTTAATCAAGATGTGGGAGTGTTATTTCAATATGTGTGAAAACCAGAGGTTCTAAGGATCGGGGTCTTGATTACACTAACGATCTATCTAGTGTCCTTTTAGTACCTAAACTTGATCAATCCCCACCTAACGTATTCATGCAACAATCTTACCAATTGAGTCCTGAAATTCTATCCCTAACTAGGCTAAAGGAACAACAATCGATATATGAAAAATGCGCAAGCAATCACCCAACATGCCTAATCAACCAAATGCGATGTTAAATTAAACACACAATTCAAAATATGTGAATCAAACAACGTGCAATTAAGCATGTCATAAATCACACAAACAGACAAAAAGGGGGAATTCCAAAGCCCAATTTTCAATTTTTTATTTTTCTATATTTTTATTCCAAACATGGGTCGAACTTGGACTCTCGGGCCTGGGCCAAGAATGTGAATTGGGCTCTTGCGTCAAGTCCACTCGCGAGCTCAACCCAATTCGCCAAAGTATAAACCCAACCCAAACAACACTGAGTCTACACTCGTGTAACTTAGATAAAGCCCACCTTACCAAGCTACAACTTAGGCCTCTATAGCAAAAGCTCAGGCCATTTCTAATGAAGACAACGCTCATGTCACTCCCAATTAGGAAACTCCTCGGCCCACAACTCTATTTTCCTATCTTTTATCAAACTATCCTATGTTTTATTTTTTTTGTATGTTTCCTTCCCGACATCTTCTTCCCATTGCCCAGAAAATAATACATCAAGCCCAGAACACCAACATTGGCATTGCGTTCTAGCTACCAAGAAATTTTTAACGCTACGCATTTGTTCTAAAACATTGGAACTTCAACAATAATAGCAACATCCTATGCTCAACAAGAATGGCACTATCTTGCGCCACCAAACCAACCATCAAAGTTAACGAGTCTTACCACCGTCCATTGCAACGACTGGCCAAACACATCACATATGCAGCTATATCATCAGAGAACACAGAAGACAAAAGAATGAAAAAGCACAAACATGGAACAACGAAAGGATTTGTCGTGAACAGTGCGGTTCGGGGGATCATATAACCCAAACCCATCTTCAGGCATCACAAACCAACGTACATCCTGACAGTCAAGCAAACCAGAATCGAGAAATTTTTTTTTACAGATCTAGTTGGTGCATTTCAGCAAGCACATGTGGTGCAAAGTTGGAAAGGAAACCTCTAACTCAAACGGCGCACAAAATCAACCCGAACTCAAAATGTAGTGAACAAGCTGTGCTTAACATCAACTCAAAAATGGTTCTTTCACATCCAATGCGAGCATAAACAAACAACAATAAATCCCGATCTCGATTGAAGTAAGATAGGGCAAAACTCAGCAACAATTAGGGTGAAGAAGAACTAGAGCTCAATCGCTAAAAGTGGCCCTACCTGGCTTGGCGACGGCGAATAGAGGGTGAACTTGAGATATATCGGACTTAGTCCGGTTGCCTCACAACGTCTCGAGTCTAGATCCTTGGGAAATGGATCAATTCCAAAAACTCATCGGAAGATTAGCATTGTTGAAGAAGAAGTTACGGGCTCGAGGGCATCGTCGGGAGGTCATGAGATCGAGTTCAGACGTGGTCGGCTACCAGGAACTCCTCTTTTCCTTCCTCTCTTCGAGCACTCACTCCCTATCAACTCTTCCCTCTTTGTTCTCTCTGTTCTTGCTTACTCTCCAGTGCCTCGCACTCTCTCCGCTCCTCTCTACTCTCGATCTCACACTCTCCCTTGGGAACCCTCCCGGGAACTCTCTCCAGAAAGAAGATGGCCTTCACCTCTTTATCTCTTTTTCCGCTCCTCTTCGAAGGAAATGTCCATATCCCTTTTTTTTGTCCTGTCCCTCTTTTTCTTCTTTTGTGCAAGTTCGCAAAGGGAGAGCCCCTATCTATGGGGAAGAGCTCCCCTTTTGTCTTCTCACTTTTGTCTTTTTCTTTTTAAATTTTTATAATGATTTTTAAAATAAAACAAAAAATAAAATAGAATAAAAGGAAAATATGTTTTACTAAATTCTATTAATGCAAATGTGCATAATATCTATATTCCATGTAATTTAATGAAAATATTCTTGTTTGGGGGTTAAAACTTAATCTCTAATTTTCTATGCACTTAAATCCTAAATGACTAGGCAAAATTTAGATGTCAACAATAATCCTATTGAATTTATTGAATGAGGCATCACTAGAGGTGGTCGAGGAGAAGGATGCAATGGCATTGTGGGCAAAGATTCAGGCACTTATATAATGAAAGGTTTGAACAATCGCTTGTACATATTGAAGAAGATGTTTTAGTTTAAATATACTAAAGGCATGTCTATTAAATTTCACCTAGATAAGCTCAATAAACTCATGATGGATTTAAAGAATGTCAGGAAGATTGTAGATGATGAAGAGCACGGCATGATATTGCTAGCTTCTTTACTAGAGTCATGGATGCTACATGGGTGTACTACAATTACCTCAGAAGAGGTGAAGTCCTCTTTGTTTTCTAAGGAGTGATAGTGAAAGTTGCGATATGATAGTCTAGTGCATGATGTAGTGTGGAGACTAGTGATTTGAGGTAGAGATCAACATTAAGATTCCAGTAGCAGCAGAAGCAAAAGCAAGTCGAAGTCATGCCATAAAAAGTCCAAAGGACACGTGAAATGCTTTGACTGTCATGAGGAGGGGCACATTAAGAGAGATTGTCCAAAGCGGAGAAACCGATGTGACAGGTAGAATGGCACAAGTAGTGTGGCAAATGTTGCCAATGAGAGCACTAGTAATGCATAGGCTATTTTGTGTGTGACTACTTATTCGTCTGGAAAAGAATGGGTTTTAAATTCATGGTGTTCTTATCATACGATGCCTCATAGGAACTAGTTTACTACTTATCAAACTACAGATGGTGGTAGAGTTTTAATGAGGAATAATGTAGCCTATAAGGTTGTGGAAATAGGGATAGTTTGGATTCGGATGCATGATAAGATAGTGCACACATTGATAGACGTGAGGCATGTACTGGAGTTCAAAAAGAACCTTATATCTTCGAGAACACTCGATGACATCGAGTATAAGTATGCCGCTGAAGGTGGAGTATCGAAGATCTCTCGAGATGCCATGACAGTAATAAAAGGGAAGAAAGTAAATACTTTCTATCATCTACTAGCAAAGATTGTGATAGGAGCTGCTATAGTTTCATTAGGTGAGTCAGACTTTGACTTGACTCACTTATGGCATATGTGGTTATGGCACATAAGTGAGGCTGGTATGACGATGTTGAGTGAGAGGGATTGCTAAAAGGTCAGAAGACAGGGAAGCTAGACATATGTGAGCAGTACATCTTTAGGATGCAGCGTCGGACTAAGTTTACAACAGTTATTTATTCAACCAAGGGACCAATTGAGTATATTCATTCAGACGTCTCGGGCCCGTCTCTAGTTTCTTTGAAAGGAGGTGCCCGATATATACTAACATTTATCGACAATTATTAAAGGAAAGTATAGGTATACTTTGTAAAGCACAAATCTGATGTGTTCGATTGGTTCAAGAAATTTAAGGCAATAATTAAGAAGTAGTCAGATAAACAAATCAAGTGCTTGAGGACCGATAATGTAACGCCCCCACCTCAAGGTCATTAACGTGACATCCCATTCATTGTTATCTTTCATTACACACAAGCGGAAGCATAATTTCGGGACAATTACATTCAAAACAACAGTGAAAATAAGACAAGTGGCATCATGAGTAAACCTTATATTTACATTGCATGCAAACATGTTTTAACAAGCCCTTCGGGTCATGGCCAAAAACACATATTTCATAGCCTACTATGAATAGTAAATCTTGACTTGGGTTATCCTATACCTACTACGGCTTCTCGCTCCTCGCTTCTTCAGCTCCACCCCAGTCCCATCTGCTAAGCCATCTCACATTCCACCCGTGGCTTTATCCCAAAGTCGGCTCGCCAGCACCGCTAAAGCACCGTTGAACCCACATAGGGATCCAACCCATTCTCCGTTCGCATAGCGATACCACGTCACGTACTGATGAGGCACCAAGGTCGTTAGGCCCTCATCGAACATCCTAGGCATTGTGATTTGGCGATAGGCATGGTTTTCTCTGACATCTATCACGGTGAGCACTTTGGCTCTCTGCTCCACAGGATTACCAACGCAGGCTGGGGGAAATGCCATCCTACGGACCTGAAAAAGGGAAACAATGGGGGAGGAGTCGGGGAGACTTAGTAAGTAAAAACACTAATGTCAAGTAAGGATAAATTGATCGCCGTTAACATGAGTTGGCCCTTACCGCACTAGCGTCGATGGCAAATCAATAGCAAATTCATGCCGACAAATACTAGAGAACTCTAAGCATGGCTATAACACGTGAACATCACCAGCTAAATTCCGGCTTTTATCTCGAGATATGACATCAAACACAAAACATAAACAAGCCAAAGAGATAACCAATCAAGACCGAACACTGTCCAAGAAAATCATGTCACGACGTATCTCATCATCCTTTCCTAAGATTAGGAAATTCACTTACTCAACAATTTCAAACAAGAACTAGAGAAACGGGTGATGTGTGAAGAACACAAGAACTTCGATGACTCTCAAGCGATTCTTGGCATGTTGCTTGAGCACTTGGAAGGTGGGTTCTCGACCTTGAGCTCTCTAGTTGTCGAACAATAAGAAGAGGCATGGGCTAGTCGGAAAGCTCTTTATGTGGCCGTACAACAAGGAAGACGAGGACTAGGTGGTGAGGCTCTCGTTCTCTCTTTCACTTGGCATGAAAACAAGAAGCAAGGAACCAAGAAACAAGATGGTGATGGCTTGAGAGTGGTGTGAGAGAGGAGGAGGAGGAGGGAAACTTCACGTGAGGCTTCTCTTTCTCTTCCTCTCTATATATAGCAAGCCAAGGTCAAGAGAGACAAAAATGTCATTTTCAAATGGGTCCCTAAAGTCTTATGGCCATTAATGTGTATCATGATGAAGGGGTTCCTAAAGTGAAAAATCATTTAAGGCTTGTCGTGATGATGTGCCCGAAAGTCTAACTTCAATTAATACAAGCCACTAATGATCCTTATCTCTTTCTCTCTTTCTCTCTCGGCAACTCTCTCATTCGACTATCTTCTTTGCCGACTCCCCTATCTCTCTCCCTGTTAATAGAAGACTTTTCTTGGCCACTACTCAAGACCATTAATGCATGTCATGATGAAGAGGGCATCAAAGTTTTCGTTCATTAATGCATGTAATGATGAACCTTAATAAATGAAGCTTGAAGGAGAAGCTTTGACCATGTCATAGCCTTATCTTCTAGTTTCTTCCCAGTTAAACCAACGTGGAGCCTATTTTGGCCTTTTAGAAATGTCGGTTTGGTTTACAATAACTCAGCACCATTGAGTTGCACAAAAACAACTAATCGACATTTAAGTTGCAAACTCGCATCATAATTAGTTCCATGATTTCCGAGGGTTTTCTGTGACAAAACACGTATAATAATCTTGTTCAACCCAAGCTTCGGCACGGATATGTCCTCAAATATCATCAAAAGACATCAAGTTGAGATTCCAATGTTCTCATATAGAAATTGATAAATATTTGAAATCTGACAAAACCGGACAACTTTGCACTGTTCACGAAATCGGACTTGAAAACATAGTAAATAGACTCCGAAAATTCTCAAATTTGAATATGTCATAAATAAAACCATAACAAATACTTCTCATGAAGAACACAAAGTCTAAATCTCTCTGTAAACACCATTTTAAGTAGCTCAAAGATAGACTAAAAATAGCTCGCTGAAATAGAATTCTTATTTCTCAAAGTAAGCTCCGTCTAGAGTCAAAATCATCTCAAAAAATTCCCAAATTTATCTAAGCTATAGAAAAAGAAGTTCTCAACAACTTTTGTGAAGGAAATATTTCCAAAATATACCCAGAAAAACTTGTAGAAAATAAATAAAGGGTGAACATTACCGAAATACCCATTCTAGGCAGTTTTACACTGTCTGAAAATTAGGCCATTGTACTATTCATATCAAGTCCAAAAATTATGAAATTAAAGTATGTAAAACTTCAAGATGTTTGGAGAAACTTTCAAGAAAAAAGTGTTTAGAAATTCGGATCACAAAAGTCTTCCCAAAAATAATAAAACGAATGGGTACAAAGGATCCGAAATAGGATTTTCCAAAACAAGAGTAAAAATTAGTTCCAATTGGAAAACCATCGAACTTAAACCGTAGTCATTTCTCAGAAACTGAAATTGAGGATGTTACAAATAATGATATGGAATTCTGTGATAAAGATTTTACCGAGTTTTGCGAGAGAGAGGGGATTGTGAGACATCACACAGTACCTAAGACACTACAGCAGAATGGCGTAGCAGAACGGAAGATCAGAACTTTACTTGAACGAGCTCAGAGCATGCTTTTACATGCAGGACTAGGAAAGAAATTTTGGGTTGAAGCAATGAACGTGGCATGTTATCTAGTTAATCGATCTTCATCATTTGTAATCGAGTGAAAGACTCCCGAGAAAGAATGATCGGGAAAAGCTGTTGATTACTCTATATTACGAGTATTCAAATTCCTACATATGCTTATGCAAGTGATGATAAGCTTAAGCCAAGAGCGAATAAGTGCATATTTTTAGATTATGCACATGGGGTGAAAGGCTACTAGCTGTGGTGCACTCCCAATTTTCTAATTAGTAGAGATATGATCTTTGACAAGACTGCAATGCTTCAACAAAGGAGTTATGGGACACTACCAGTAGAGTAGGCAAATCATGGTGTCAGTAGTGAGGTGGAGCTTTAAGTGGAGACTCCGGAAACCTCGGAGGTAACATAGGTTGAGATTGGAGATGAGGCAACAGTTACTAAAGTCGATGATAGTGAACAACCAGTACAGTCACTGCGACATCCTGAATTTTCCTACGACCAAAGAAATGTACGGACCCTAATGGATTAGGGTGCTCGTCGCTGGAATTAGGAAAAAATGAATTTGAAAATTTAGGTGTCGCACTAATGTCACCATCCTTATTTTGGAATCGTGAATTTTCATTCTTAGAATCAATTGCCACTGAATCGACTAACTCTAATATTGCATTATTTGCGCAAGCCGACTTCTTGCCAAGCCCTTTGCTCTCATTTTTTCCCTCCATTTATTTCCCTCTCTCACTGTCGGATCATCCCCACCACCACCAGCCCTTCATCTTCCTATTTCCTCTTCTTTTCTTTTTCTTTTTCTTCCCCTCTCCCACTTGGCAGAGGAGAATTGCCAGGTGGTGCCCACATTGGGGCTGTCTGCATGCAAGAAGATGAAGAGCCACATATTACTTTTCCCTCTCATTTCCCCCAGCTCACTCTCTCTTACACTCTCTGACCCGCTCTCTCTCTCTCTCTCTCTCTCTCTCTCTCTCTCTCTCTCTCTCTCTCTCTCTCTCTCTCTCCATCGAAGCTTCGCCGCCACTCGAGTTCACCAGCCGCTTGTCCACTGCTCAACGTCGTCCGACCAGTAGCTATCCATTTTACCATCCTATTTCACCTACGCCACCGACAGTAGCCGCGCGAGCTCGAGAAACCACCGCCACCGTGCCCTCTTCTCTCAGCCTAGACCGTACACCGTGACCATCGCACTCGCCATTGAGGCAAGTGTGCTCTCTCACTCTATACTAACCATGATAATATTTGCATGTTGATTTCGGGTCTTGGATGGGACAATGAGTTGGCTGGTTAGGGGTGGGAGAGAATGGTTTGGTCTCATAGTTGTTGTTTATAATGGTTTGAACCCCTAGTAATGAGTTTCGTGAGTATAGGACACTAGATTAAGTTAGAAAGGGTTGCTGCATGTTGATTTGAACTCGTGTTTTGGTATTTTCTTGGCTAAGAAGTGGTGGGCCTCAAGTTGAAAGTGTTTCTTGGAGTTTTTGTCTCAGTTCCAAAACTAATTTTACTGGATGCTCCTGGATTTCCATTTTTATAGCGCATTTTGTGTTCCGAATCTTGTGAAATGCTCATTACTAGGGTCACACAAAAGTCCAACTTCTTACCGAATCTATCACATCCTCAATTTCAGTCCTTGAAAAATGTTTATGATATAAATTTAGTGATTTTCCAATCAGAACTAAATTGTTTTCTCTTGTTTTGGAAAACCTAGTTTTCGGATCATTTGTACCCTTTTGTTTTGTTATTTTTGGGGAGACTTTTATGATATGAATTTCCAAACACTTTCTTCTTGAAAGTTGTTTCAAACATCTTGAAGTTTTACATATTTTAATTTCAGAATTGTTGGAGTTGATATGAGTGGTACAATGGCCTGATTTTCGGACTATGTGAAACTGGCTAGAATGGGTATTTCGGTGATATTCACACTGTCTTTATTTTCTACAAGCTTTTCTAGGCCGATTTTGGAAAAGTTTCCTTCATGAAAGTTGTTGAAAACTTCCTTTTCTATAACGTGTGTAAATTTGGGAATTTTCTAAGATCATTTGGATTCTAGATAGAGCTTAATTTGAGAAACCAGAATCTTGTTCTAACGAACTGTTTTTAGTCTGTTTTGAGTGACTGAAAATGGTGTTTATAGAGAGAATTAGATTTTGTATTCTTCATGAAAAATGTTTATTAAGGGCTTTTTTATGACATATCTGAATTTGAGAATTTTTGGAGTTCATTTACTATATTTTCAAGTGCAATTTCGTGAACAGTGCAAAACTATCCGGTTTTATCAGATTTCAAAAAGTTAGCATTTGCTACATGAGAATGTGGGAATTATAACTCGATATCTTCTGGTGACTTAAAGTATACGTTCTAAGCTTTCAAATAAGATATTTTATGCTTTGATTGGAGGTCATCCCAGGTGAAAACGAAATTAACCAAGTCATGGGTTAAATCTTTTTGTGGAAGTCACATTTATTGGTCCAAGCTTATCACCTTCATCATGGCTTTTGACTTATGTTCTTAATGGCATGTGAGGTAAGCAATGACCCCATGCCCCAAATGACCTAAGCCATGACTTAAGCCTCATCATGATGACATGCCTTAATGGCCTTGACTGATGACCAAGCTAGGAGTATGATAGATAGGGTGCCGTGGGAATGGCCATTCGGCCAAAGAGAGAGAAAGAGAGGGAGTAGCCATGAGGGGAGAGAGAGAGAGGAGAAACAAAGGAAGAGATCATGTTAGCCTCTTCATCATTTTAGTCCATTAATAGCTTTTAATGGCATTAAATACAAGCCATCATGACTTTTGACTATTGTGCACATTAATACTTGGCTTCTTCTCCAAGCCTATTTGTCTATAAGGAAGCAAGAAACCTTACGTGAGTTCCCCCCCTCCCTTTCTCCTCCTTTCTCACGCCAACATCTTCTTCTTCTTCCCTTGTTCTTGTGTTTCTCACTTTGGCTGAGGAGCTCACGCCAGAACCAACCCTGAACCAGCCCGTGTTCCTACTCGTTCCCATCCAAGAGCCACTGTTTGGCCTTGGTAGGCCTCGTCTGTGGTCGGCCAAGCAAGAAGGAAGCAAGGAGAAAGCCCGAAATTTCCTGAGCTCACCTGTCTCGAACCCCGTTCTCTGGTTTTGTTTGTCGTTAAGTAAATGAATTCCCTAATATCAGGAAAGGAAGTTACGATACGTTGTAACATGGGTTGGTTGGCCCATTTCTTGGTTTCATGGTTGTTCGTTCTTTCGCATCTAATGATGTTCACGTGTGATACTCACATTTGATGTTTATTTTGTTGGTTTCGTAGCATGACTTTGCTATTTGAAATGCCATTGATGCCGATACGGTAAGAATTGACTTGTGTGAACGACGATTTTCTCGTCCTTGCTTGATATTAGTGTTTTCACTTGCTGAGTCTTCCCGACTCATCCCCTATTGTTTCTCCTTTTCAGGTCCGTAGGATGGCATCTCTCCTGACCCGCGTTGGCAAATCTCGTGGAGCAGAGAGTCGAAACACTCACCGTGATAAATGTCAGAGAAGATCGCGTCTACCGCCAAATCACAACGCTTGTGATGTTCAATGAAGGCCTAAAGGACTTGGTGCCTCAGGGCAGGCCGGCTCCGAGATAAAGCCACGGGTGGAATGTGAGATGGCCAGGCGAACGGGACAGGGGTAGAGGTGAAGAAGCGAGGAGCGAGAAGTCATAGTGGGGATAGGAAAGTCCAAGCCACGTCGGCCTGTAATTAGAAAAGCCTTCGGAATAGGCTTGTAGAATATGTGTGATGTTTGTTATGACCCAAGAGAAGAGCTTGTTTAAATATGTTTGCATGTTTCATAAACATAAAGTTGCTCATAATGCTTGTCTTATTTCCGTTGGTTGTTCTTTTTGTTGTGATCGTCCCGAGTATGCTTCCACTTGTGTGTAAAGAAAGATAACAATAAACGGGACGTCACGTTTATATGACCCCGAGGTCGGGGTGTCACAAAATCAAAGCTGCTTTATAAGGTGGAACCCGTGACCTTCGTGCCTTATCGAATTTTTATAAAACTTTCCACTTCGAATTTGGTCACACTTTCTTCACAAAATTTGTTAAGGAAGCCCTTGGCTATGACATATAAAAATTTCTAAGTGTTTTAAAAGATTTTTGTTTGTGAAACGAGTATTCTTTGTGACTCGACTTTCCCGTTTCGGCAGACCAATTTTGGCCTGTCTTCGAGCTATTAAAAGTGGTCTTTAATTAAATATTTTGGGATTATGTTCCACATGAAAAATATTTCTTAAGGTCTTTTCTATGACATAGTCAGATTTTATAATTTTTTGAAATCATTTACTATATTATTGGTCTTGGTTTCTCAAAATGCTCAAATCTGCCTTATTTTACCCATTGTTAGAAAATCTCGAATTTCTTTTGGAAGATGATGGTTTTTGATTTTTGGTCTGCTAGAGACAGTAATCACACTTATCTAGTTTTCAATGATGCCTATTTGGCCTTGATCCGATGTCAAATGCTTATGTAAATTGGGTAATCCTTGAGAACATAAAATCTGAAAATTTTGGTTGTGAAAGATGTGTCGAATAAAATGAAAAGATTGTTTGTGCATGTGATTGTGTGACTAAGAAATGATTGATGCCATCTGTCTACGGACGACGATGCCCCGAGGAGCCTATCGGGTAAGCGGGATGCCGTGGGCCGGTGGTCCACGTTGCCTAGGAAGAGCCATGACCTAGATGCCTCGGGAGTACAAACAGGATGCCATGGTCAATGGACCTATAAGCCCGCGTGGGCCGTTGAGTAATCTGGTGTATACTGCAGCAGACCGATCTAGGCACCGGACCTTGCTAGTTGGGATGTTCCTCCATGCGTGGCTGGGGAGCACACCGAACACATGTTCTTGGAGTGGTGATTAAAGTTTGATGAATGTCACACAACGCCTGCAACATGTGCTCATGTGAATGGTTCTTCATTGATTGACAATCTTTTTGCCTGGTGATTAATGCTCGAATGAAAAAGGGAGTTTATGTATTCTATGGCTGGTTGTGGATTGGTTTAGTTGTCTATCTATTTGACCCTCTTGAGGTGCATGATATTAGCTATTTAATATGGCGTGATAGAGTTTACTTTGCTGAGTTTTCGCTTATTGTTTATTGTTGACACATTTTTACAGATCCTTAGCCATGCTGATACTCCCCACTTCATCCTCTATTAGCTACAGAATGCCAATTGATTTTTAGGGCCACCTGTATGAGTTTGTGGACCCTGGCTTTTTGAGGATTATGTTTGTGAAGTGTATCTCCATCATGACTATTGATATTGGGTCCCCTACGAGACGTATTCTTTTAGGTTTTGTCGTTGTTTAGGCATGTGTTGGAGGACGATTGGTGGGACCAATTCCATATCAGGGCCTGATGGTGCTGATGATGATGCTAATAGCAGGGTCAAGTGAGGGCGATATCGAGGAGCAAGAGGAAAGGATAGTTTTTGGGTAGGCATTACTATTTTTTTTTTTTTGAGCTAGAGTCGTGTAGTGATGGGTGATAGCTTTTGTTGTTGGTTTTTTGGATATGGTTGGTGGGTCTCAGTGGGTAGCCGAGTTAGAGCAATATATAGTCTCCCCGTAGGTGAACTCACATTTGTATCACCCGTATTACTATATGAGATGGATGGTATTTTCATAACTTACGTGTCCTAGCATTTCTATGATTCTATGTTTCTATGTCACATTCATGTTATAAATATTAACCTTTAGAAAGAAGCATCTTCCGCCTACAAATAATCTGATGACTATAGAGAATTAGAGGATTCATCAATGAAAGGGGCAGGCTTGGGACGCGACAGCCGCAGCACACTATAGTCGTGGAAAGACAGAGAAGGCAAATTAAACCATCAATACTTTATGGTTACACTTATATTACTTATGCATTGACTATATGTCACGAGGTGGAGACAGATGAGCCTTTGTCTTTCTCTGAGGCTATAGCTAGTATAGAGTTGTCACATTAGCTAAGAGCTATGAATGCAAAGATTGAATCATATCATCAAAATCAAACATAGGAGTTGGTCAAAGTACCTTAGAGCCTAAGGATCGTTAGAAGTAATGAGTCCATAAGCGGAAGGAGGACATTCCTAGTGTCAAGGTAACGAGATATAAGGTGAGACTTGTAGCGAAAGGGTGTACACAGTAGGAGGGTATTGACTACAAAAAGGTGTTCTCTCTTGTGGTAAGACATACTTCTATTCATGTATTACCTTGCCTTAGTTGCTGTACAATATCTCAAGTTGGAGCAACTAGATGTGAAAAACGACGTTGCTTCATGGTGAGTTGGAGGAGCGGATTTATATGAGGCAACCTGAGGGATTTGCTATTCCGGATAAGGAAGATCATATTTTCTTGTTAAAGAAATCTTTGTGTGGGTTGAAATAGTCTCCTATGTAGTGGTATAAGCATTTTAATGCTTTTATGGTTAGTCATGACTATTCAAAATGTCAAAAGGATAGCTATGTTTACTTGAAGAGATTAGAGGATGGGTCTTTGATATATTTGTTGTTATATGTCGATGATATGTGATAGCAGCTAAGAATATTTATAATAATTATATGTTGAAGAGTTAGTTGAATGTTGAATTTGAGATGAAAGATTTAGGTGCTGCAAAGAAAATATTAGGTATGGAGATTTTGCGCGATAGGACTATAGGAGTTTTACGTCTATCTCAAAAGAAATATATCGAGAAGATTGTGGCACGTTTAATATGCAATCGCCAAAATCAGTGAGTACACCTTTAGCGAAGTACTTTAAACTTTCTGATAAGTTATCACCACAGACTAAGAATGAGGAGGAGCATATGTCCTGTGTTTTTTTATTGTAGTACAGTGGGTGGTATTATATATGCTATGGTATGCATTAAGCCTAACATTTCACAAGCTGTGAGTTTCATTAGTCGTTACATGAAACATCCTAGTAAAACTCATTGGAAATCTATGAAGTGGATCCTTAGATATTTGAAGAGGACAACAGATGTTAGTCTAGTGTATCAGAGGGATAGCAATGGAAGTGAAACCACTTGTAATGTGGATTCGGATCACATCAATGACTTAGATGAGTGTAGGTCTTTAGTAGAGTATGTGTTTACGCTTGCAAGTGATGCAGTTAGTTAGAAGTCGTCCTTACAGGACCACGTTGCCTTGTCTTCGACTAAGGCAGAGGACATGGCATTGACCTTTATAGCAAAAGAGGCAATATGGCTATGAGGTTTGCTCCCAGACTTTGGGTTGGAATAGAAATGTGTTAATATATATTGTGACAATCAAGGTGTGATACATCTAGCATATAATCCGGTTTATCACGAACGAATGAAAAATATCCACATTAGGTACCACTTTATCTGAAATGTCTTAGTGAGGCCAGCAGGCATTTGATCCAACCAGAACCTCATCATAGTGGACGCTATATCCTTCTGGCCAATATGTATGCTAAAACGGGCAACTAGGATGACGTTTTGCTGCTGAGGAAAACTATGAAGGAAAACAAAGTAGTCACAGTTTCTGGTTGGAGTTTCATTTAGATTGATGGGATTGTCCATAAATTTGTTGTTGATGATCCTGCCATGCGAGCTCCCAGGTGCAGTGGACTTTGTTGATGGAATTGTGAAGGAGCAGTAGAGCAAGGAGAAAGATGGTGGTCGTGGACGAGCGGAGACAGCTGTAGAGGATGATGAAGTTCGGAATTCCAGTTGGGTTTGATTTGACGAGAGGGAAGGCGGTGCCAAGAGTAGATGTGAGCGCCCTTAGGGCTGTGACGAAGCAGCAGCCTAGACAGTACATGAACAGGAGAGGAGCCGTTGCCAGTAAAAAGGAACGGATGGCTTGATATGGAAGAATTCAAGGTGCGTATTTTCATCTTTATGGTTTGGTTTGAGCATGGCGTGCTTGTCGTTCTTTTTTATAGTTATTTGACTTTCTCAAAGAAGGAAGTTCATGGTGTTTTAATGGATGCAACTGTAATGGCTTTCTCGACTATCTTAGCTACTTCCTATATCGAATGTTCTTTCATTTTGTGATCCTTGGTCTTTGTTCTGTTAGAGACTCAGATAGCTAGAGAAAGCTGTAAAAGTTGTGTTTATTTGGATGGAACAATATGAAAAGCACAGAAGAATGAAAAATATTAGTGGATGAAGCATGCGCTTTATTATCGGATGAAGATGACGGCTTGTGAGCGCGTGAACGTGGCATGGAAGTTACGAGTATTTGAATGTCCCATTGAATCTTTAATATGCTCTAGAACTTTATTTTTCAAATAAGTAATAAAGAACACAATAGAGCAATTCTAATGTCAGAACAGAACAAAAGGAAAACTAACGAAAAAAAATGCAAGAACATTTACAGTGCTCTTGTGTGAATTACTTTTTGTCAATCTTTCTAGATTTTGAAATGCTATTTGAGTATTCTTATGGAGTAAACTGTATTTTCTCGGGTTAATAACGAAGGACTTTAGATGTTTAAAATTCATCGGTAGCATAATACTTGTTCAAAGTAATTGTTGAGAGAATCGACTAACCTGGTAGATGCACAACAAACAAATTTTTCAAGAGCATATGTTGAATCACCACGAACGATGGACAAATCTACTTTTCGTTGGTTCGAATACAATCACGAGGAAAGTATTCTCATTCCACAACGTTAATGCCGATTGTCTTTTCAAAGTAAATACGGAATCCTTATGCGTCGTTCTTTGATGAAGAGAGGAGAGAGAGAGAGAGAGAGAGAGAGTTCTATTCTACAGAACTTACTTATCTCTTGTTAGATTTTTCATACTGAGGATGTTACCTTAACTTCCCTTAAGAAACTCATTTCGCGCCTCTTCAAAAGATGTCTATCAGACACACTTCTAATTAGAGCAAATGATGCCCTTTGAACACACTCATCATGGGCGGACCGACGAAATATAACATTTTCCAATAGCACATGATGTATTTGATGATGCTCTGTCAAAAACATAAGGCATTCAACATTCATCTACTTTAGAAACAATTCATACTGGCAAGAAAGCGTGCGATCAATAAGTACACTTGCACTTACGAGCTCTAATTATACACCTATTAGGGATACATAATGGCTACAACCCCAAAAAGAAATAAACAATTGATGTCTCACGGTGCCCCAGACATATTTTATTATATCAGTCCAAGTATACCTATCCTTTAAAGGCTATACTTGACTATTCTCAAGGACAACATGTATTTACAATTATTTCCGAAGCCATCGAAGGTGAAGTAATTGGTCAACTGGTAAATACATGTGATAGATGTAAAACAACAATAGTCTCCATTTGCACTCATGTCTCTCTTCATTTCATAACAACTACTTTCCTAGACATGTCCCATAAAGTTATATCTATTCATGACCGCCGGTAACATACTAAAGTAGCAACATTGATCTTATACTTCGAGAACATAGTCAGAATTAACATAAGGCACAAAGTAAGGTAAATTACAAATTACCTCAAGGACTCACACAATGAATGAATAGGAATAATTGTACTCATCTCCTTTGTTGATCGAATAAAGCACATGTAGTATGAATTACATGCTATAGTGGATTAATCATATGAATTAATCATATCCACTATACGGATCTCTCCATTTCATAACAACTACTTTCCTAGACACGTCCATAAAGCCATATCTATTCATGACTGCCGGTAACATGCTAAGTTTATTAATCACATGTAGTATGAATCACATGGTCGAATCACATGTACTATATATCAGCTTGTAATTCATACTACATGGTCGAATAAGTTTATTAATCATATCCACTATACAGATCTTAGCCTAAACAAAGTCATATGCTCCTCATAGACATAAGTTTAGCTCGAGTGCTATATTAGCTTGCTTTCTATAGAGCCCGATTAAGTGCTCGCATCTGGCTTCCATCAAGCATATATGATTGTGGGACTATCATGTTCAGTCTTATCACATATAATCAGAGACCTCATTTTGATCCTAATCAAGGCAATGTAAAATTGTATTATGTACTAAACTGTTTTTTCAGCATTTATAATACATATCGTCTCATCTCAACTCACTTACTATAGCGTTTGAGGTGATTGCTCGTGTAAGTGAGCCAATCATTGCCTAGTGACATACCTTTCAACAATATATGTGTGTTTATGCTAGTCTCATAACTTTGTACTAATTACTAGAATATCAATTCATTAACAAATAAGTACAATACATGTACACACATAATCTAGTGATCCTCAATAATATTACAAATCACATTTACGTAATCCTAGAGACATACTGTGGGTCAAGAACACGTCTCTAGAAACAGCCTTCGTGAATGAATTAGCAACCATCTTGTTGGTTCAAATATATTGCAAGACTATTTCTTTCTGCGTTATTATATCTCTGATGAAGTTATTCGTTATGTCAATGTGCTTCGTCTTACCATGGTACTTAAGATCTTTCACATAGGCAATGGTTGCTTGACTATCGTAATATACTGTCACTAGTCTTGGGACATTAGTGACAATGGCCAAATTTTCTAAGAAACGTTTTAGCCATACTGCTTCTTGCACTACAGCAGAACATGCAATAAATTATACCTCCATTATAGATAAAGTTATGCATGTCTGTTTATTGCTATTCCAAGAAATTGCACCATCATTAAGTAAAAATGCATATCAAGATGTTAATTTACACTCATCTAGGTCTCTTCCCCAATTAGCATCAAAGTATCCTAATAAGCGTAGATCACTCCCTTGATAGCAAAGTCAATAGTCCATAGTGTCTTTCAAGTATCCTAGGATCCTCTTAACTGCTTTCTAGTGTGCTTGACCAGGATTTGATTGACATTGGCTCACTAACCCCACAGCATGACATATATCGGGTCGAGTACACATCATAGCATATATCAAACTTTTGACAACACTAGCGTAAGGAATAGTTACCATTTCTTTCTTTTCTTTTAAAGTCTTAGGACACATCTTAGTACTCAGGCCTTCACCTTACATGAGAGAGGTATCAATGGGATTACAATGCTATATATTGAAGTGTTTAAAAATCTTCATTATATAAGACTCTTGTGACATAGCAAGGAGTTAAATTGATCGATCTCTTTCAATCTTAACTTCCAATATATATGCAGCTCCTCCCATGTCCTTCATTTCAAAATTAGAGGACAACCATTCTTTTATGGTTATAACTAAACCCTTGTCATTCCCAGCCAACAGAATATCGTCCACATAAAGAAATAAAATCATAAATTTGTCCTCAAATCGTTTAATATACACACAGTGATCCTCTTTGATTATCATGAGCTCAAAAGAAGTTATGGCTCAATGAAAATGAAAATACCACTGTCTAGATGATTGCTTAAGGCCATATATTGAGCGATGAAGTTTGCAAACTTTACACTCCTAACCTTCAGCAATAAAACCTATTGGTTGCTTCATATGGATTTTTTTTTTTTTGGTAACCCAGGGAACCCCCGCACGGCCGACAGCCGGGAAGTAAACCGTTTTCAATGAGTTTTCATATGGATTTTTTCATCTAGTTCTTCATTGAGAAATATTGTATTTATATCTAATTGATGTAATTTTAGGTCGAAATGTGTGACAATGGCTAGGATAAGACGAATAGAGGCAAATCTTACAACTGGTAAAAAAATTTCCTCATAATCTATACCCTTTTGTTGAGTATAACCTTTCGCTATAAGATAAGCCTTATACTTTTCAATAGATCCATTCACTCTTCGCTTAATCTTGAAAACTCATTTGTTTCAATAGCCTTGCGATCGGGTGGCAAATCAACCAAGTCCCAAACGTGATTTGTCCTCATAGATTCCATTTCGTCTTTCAAAGCTTTTCTCTATTCTTCCTTGTTAGGAGATGAGAAAACCTCTTGAACTATTTTAGGCTCCACACTGTCTTATGGAGCAATCATAAATGCTTCCCCTTCAATCTCAAATCGACGACAGGGAATACTTTTACAATTACTTTTACGCAACTAAACTTCTTGAGAATTCAGTTCGCCAAATGACGCTACACTCCTACCAGGTCTTATATGTGGAGGTAAATCTGAATTTCCCTCAATAACATTAGTAGGTATGTTATTGGGATCTTCTATCTCATATAATTGGAAGTCCTTATCGATCTGACCTCTACTAGGAAAATCATTCTCCAAGAACGTAACATCTCGTGACTCAATTTCAGTCATACTTCCATCAACTTATTCACCTATGAATATGTACCCTTTGGAATGTTCAGATTATCTAATAAAGATACATTTCTTCCCTCTAGGGCCTAATTTGCCATATTTATGGGAAGAATCATGAATATATGCTGCACACCCCCAAGGTCTTAGATTACTTAAGTCTGGTTTCTTACCAGTCCATAATTTATAAAGGATGGAAGTAACTAACTTAGAGGACACACGATTAAGTATATAGGAAATAGTCAATAATGTATTTTCCAATAGGGTCTTATTCCTTTTCTCTATAACCCTATTTTATTGCGGATTACCAAGAATAGTCAATTATCTTACAATTCCCTTTTCATCACAAAGAACCTTGAATTGCTTAGATAAATACTCACGTCCACGATCGGCTCTCAATACCTTTATTATTTTGTTCAATCAATTCTCTACCAAAAGTATAAATCGTCTAAAGCAATCTAATGCTTCGAATTTATGAGAGATCAGAAAAACATAACCGAAACACGTAAAGTCATCTATAAAAGTAATAAAATATGAGGCTCCATGTCTCGCCCTCACATTTAATAGACCACAAATGTCAAAATGTATAAGTTGCAATGGAAGTTCAGCTCTGGTTCTTTTACTGAATGATTTTCTAGTTGATTTTCCCGCTAGACAATGTTTACATACGGGTAGTTCAACATTAGCAAGTGACCCCATAAGGACTCTTGCTAATCGTTTCATTCTTTGTAACCCAATGTGACCCAGTCTAGCATGCCAAGTACTTGCATCAATCTCCACATGACTAGAAGATGCAATTAAAAAAAATGACCATCAACATTAACTTTGTACACATCATCGTCAATGTCGAACACCATGAAACCATTCAATACATGACCAAAATCATAATGCACTGTTCCAAACAAAATGTCAACACAATCACCATGAAAATAAATACATAATCTAAGCCAAGAAGACCAACTACAGAGATCAAGTTTCGCCGAATATCTAGAGCATAGAGGACATCATGTAGAAATAGGTTTCGACCACTGCTTAAGGTTAATTTACATGTGCCGACACCCTTCACTTCAACTCTTAAGTTATTTTCAACTTATATCCATCTTCTTCCAGGCTGTATCCGACAATACTCCACAAATGCTCATCAGTCTCTAGCTACATGGTTTGTTGCTCCTGAGTTTACAATCCACATTAGATGAGATTCAACAAGCATTACAGTGATAGAAACAAAAGCACTACTCAAAGTAACGGAGTAATGTGGTACATTTTTCGGCTCAGTGCATTCACGAGTGAAGTTACCCAGTTTACCACAATTGTAGCACTTCATGTTGACCTTGTCCTTCTTTTCGTCATGCTTCTTGCGTTGGAAGGTCTTAACTCTCTTGGATGCCTGATCGGTCTCTTTTCCTTTGTTATTGAATTTATAGTTCCTCTTGCTCTTAAAGCCAGAAGCTTTGCCCGAACTTGATTCAACAACATAAGCATGGATAGAGGATTTTGCAACTTCTAGGCGCTCATCTTCTAATTCCAAATGACGCGTAATATCGTCAAAAGTGACGATATTCTCACTATGCATCATATTGATTTTCGTATGTTCCCAGCTTTAGGAAGAGACCTTATAACAGCTTGAACTTGCTGTTCATTAGTTAGGGTATGATCTGCTGACTTCAGCTCTCGTATCATGTTTGACATCTCCCGAAGATACTACCTCATCGTTAGATTTGAGCGCTTCCGATATGTGTCAAATTTGATGGTGAACATCTTTAACTTAGTGGCAGACGTACCCCCAAACTTATCTTTCAAGGCAACCCATATTGCTAAAGCTTTGTCATAACTTTCAAACTCACACATGAGATCATCTTGCATACAACTCAGCAGCGTGATGCGAGCAATACTATTTTTCTTTTTTTCAAGCTTGATAAGTTTCTTAATCTCTCTTGTGTTGAGCAAAAGTTCCATGCTCAGATTCATCCGTGGTGTGATTAAGGGTTCCTAAAATCTCTTGGTCCTCAAGGATATTCTGAATTTTTCAGTGCCAAATATCATAATTGTCATCGCTCAGCTTCTCACCCTTGTTGAGGTCAGCTACAATGGTCTTAGATGCCGAAGTCATAATCAATTTCTACTACGCATTGACATAATAAACGCAGAATCAATACTAGCACATTTTCCACATAAACACACATTTTAATATTTAGCAAAGAAAAACTAAATTAATGATAATTCAACAAAAGATATCGAAATGAAAGTTCACTATGTTCCCATTCAACTTCAGCATACAATTGTTCTACTATCATTAAATTGTTTAATTTGGGCAAATTTTAAGTTCTAGGTCACAACTCCTTTGAATTCTACCAACCTACGAACTCCCACCAGAAAGGATGATTATGTGACCTCACATAATCATCACCAACTTACAAATACTTCATTGCATCAAATATAATCATATGCAAAATTCAAGACATAATGAAAAATAATGATCTCCAGCCATTGCTTGAGTATGCTCGAAATTGAAATTGCAAGCATGTTAAGCCTTATAAATGTGCTATCAATGAAGCATGCTTTACACAATCAATATGTGATCATTTACATGTAAGCTAGCTTCTGTATTTCCAAAACCATAGGAAAATGCAATAATACCCCAAAAAATATGCATATTTAGGGTTCTGTACACATTTTTATACCTTTAAAAACATCAAACATATATAATAATTATAACAAAATGTACATAATTTCAATACAAACACAACAATACCAACCACGCTCCAATCGGAGGTTCCAAACACCCATACGCGCCACCTAAATGAGCAGCACGTGTAATTCATGCTCTAGGGCTCCAATCAATTCTTACCCAGTCCGATAGGTCAAACTGGCTCAGCCGTTGACCGGTCCGACTGGTCAAACTAGTTCAACCATTGACCGGTTTGACCGGTTGATTGTTGATCGGTCAACAGGTCGGTAACTAGGTCGAGTCATCGGGTCGAGTTGTTTCAAACTGGTTGGATTTTTCCAAACGGGTCGGGTCTTAGGTCGCCGTAGGATCGGTTCGCTGGCGAAATGATGCCATCAATGACATCAGTATGTCTGTTACCGATAGTTTTGCTGACGTCATCACACGCTGGTTGGCCTACACGCGCATGGCACTCACACACTAGCAACGCCAACGCATTGGGCACATGGCGCTCACACGCCGCGACTTATGACCACACATGTAGGCACGTCTAGCATCTTTCGACAGCATGATGTAACATTCTCAGTTTCGACCCATTTTCAGGATGAATAGGATTGAGGTTATTCTCATTAAATTTTAGTAAGTCTCGTCCAGAACAGATCATTCTCGGGATACTGACCAATAGGGAATGGCTAACTAGAAAAAACGGTACGTGGACCAAGGACCCGATCGCGAATTGGGCATCGATTACGATAAACGATAAGAAAATATTTTGGGCCAATGTGGGCTGATCCTAGGAAAGTAATGGATTTGATTTGGCCAATGACGTATGATCAGATCGCGGGTGATTCTGCACGACCGAGAGTACGCTTGGCGAACAAATCCCGAACTTAATCTGAACGATCGCGATCTCCGGAACTAGTCATCAATCCTTGCATTTTCTTGGTAATCAAGACCGTCACGACTCGAGTAACCCTAGATTGATACGCGTAACTCCTAAATAGCCGCCCATTAGTGAGAGACCCTAAAATTTGAATTGAGCAATTTTGATCGCAAAATTTGATCCGGACTTGGGAGTCAATTTTCAAGGTTGTATACGACTATTTTGCAAGGCCGACGTCATTTTAGAGTGGCCATGCATGTTTGGAGTGAGTACGGTTGAAAAATGAAATTTCGGCCCAGAAGTGAAAAATTACGGTTTTACCCCTCCAGACCTTGACATTGATTTCTAAAACCGTATGCGACTATTTTTCATGGCCAATGTCGCTTTGAAGTGGCCACATATATTTGGGGCTAGTACAGCCGAAAATTGAAATTTCGGCCGAAATTGGAAAAATTACAATTTTGCCCCTCTGGACTCCGATGTCGATTTTCGAGGCCGTATGTGATTATTTTTTGAGGCCAATGCCGTTTTAGGGTGGCCATGCATATTTGGAGCGTGTACGGTCGAAAAATAAAATTTCGACCCGAAAGTGAAAAATTACGGTTTTGCCCCTCAAGACTTTGAAGCCGATTTTCGGGGGCATAAGTGACTATTTTGCGCAGTCGACACCATTTTTGGCTGGCCACGCATATTGGGGGTTGGTACGGTCAAAAAATGGAATTTTGACCCGGGAGCCGGAAAATTTCGAAAATGCCCCTAGGCCTAAATTTGGGGATTCCGAATTTTTGGAAAATTATTTAGGGATTAAATTGCGGATAATATCAGCCCAATAATTCAGTTGGGGAAAAGACCAAAGTGCCCCTCAATTATTGGATAGGGATTAATGTGAGCCAAGCATTCAAGGGCATTTTGGGCATTTTTGGAAATATTGATCCAATTAGTCAGCTTTTTCTCTCTCTCTCCTCATTTCCAGCCATCACTGCCGATCCCCTACCACTTCACACGATTAGCCCCTTTTCTCCCTTTCTCTCCCTCTCTCGGCCGTGTGAACCGCCGGACCACCGCCGATCGTCGCCGGAGCAAGCCGCCACCGCCGTACCGTCGCCGTATGCCGATCGCCGCTGTTAATCGCCGCCGGCCAGCTATTCCCCCTTCCCGCTCTAGCCGAGTTAGTCTAAAGTTCGGGTAAGTCATGCTCTAAACTCTATTTAGGATATCGGGTATTGACGGACTCGTTTAGGCGCGGTTTAGGGTAGTTTAGGGGTTGATGGAAGTGATTGTAAATGGATTAGAGGAGAGCTTGATCTCTTGTTGTGTTTATGGATGTTCATGTGGCTAGTGGATGATAGTTTGGACATGGTGGAATGAGTTTTGGCGGTTGAAATTCGGTAGAAATCAACTAGGATTTGAATCCGTGCGGTTTAGTGTGATTCTCGGATTCGTGACTACTGTACCCATCAGCTTTACTATTTTTGTGGAGAATTTTGTAGGCCGAATTTGAGGAATTTTTATTCATAAAAGTTTCTCCCAACATCTTGAAGTATAACATATTTTAAATTTGGGATTTTTGGAGGCCATTTCGGTTGTATGAAAACCCATTTTCAGACCGTATTGAAACTGCCCGGGATACTATTCATTCCGACCTTCTTGTTTTGCCGAATTTTTATAAAATTTTCCAAAGCTATTTTCGATAAACTTCCTTCATAAAATTTATTGACGACTTTCTTTTCTATGACATATAAAAAATTCAAAGCTTTTTAAGGTGATTTGGGTGTTGAAATAAATATATTTTGAGGACAAAACAGCCTATTAGAGCAAACTGATTTTGGTCTGATTTCGAGGGATAAAAAGGCATAGTTGTAGATTGAACCGGATTTCGTGTTCTTCATAATAAATGTTTATCGAGATGTTTTTTATGACATATCCAAAATTTAGAATTTTTAGAGTTCGTTTACTATTTATTTGATGGGATTTCAGTCATTGTATAAACTGCCCAGATTTACCTTGATTCTATGGATGTTCATTTTTATGAGCGAGAGATTGTGTGTGACCGCGTGCCAAGTATATGTGGCCGTGTGGCATGATTGTGTGATGGTAATGTGTGTTGGCATAAGGTATGTGTGGCATGGGATTATGTGGCCATGTGTGATGTGTGACCGTGTGGCACTTGTGGTACAATGGTATGAGATGATTGAAATGGTTAGAAAAGTGGTACCCTGAGGCATGTTCGTTTACGCGAGATAGGTTCCGTTCTGAGGCGTGTACGTTTACGCGGGACGATGCCATCCCTGACGAGGTGACGATGCCCAGCCCAACGGGGTGGCGATGCCTGACGAGGTCAGAAGACCGTTGGCCTGATGCATTTTATGCAGGTGCGGTAAAAGGAAAGTTGAGTGTAGGATTCCGTCCTAAGGCGTGTTCGTTTACACGGGACGATGTCGTCCCTGACGAGGTGACAATGTCTGGCCTGACGGGGTGACGATGCCTGACGAGATCAGAAGACCATTGGCCTGATGCGTTTTATGCAAGCGCGGTAGTGGTGGAAAAGTTGGGAATAAGCTAGACTCGATTTGACGTGTGAGGATTGCAAAAGCTGACGCATGGCGTGAGTTCGTATGCAAGTGTGGTTGTATGGTGTGATGTAGTGCTCGATTATGGGGTAAAAACTGCTAGGCATGGTATGGGACGTTCCCAGGTGGGTTTTGCCTTATAATCGAGGCACGCATGATTGTGATGCATTGATGCATGTGAATTCATATTACATGCTTTGATTTTGCGACATGAATGAGGCATCATTGTGGTATGTTGGCTGTATTATTATTTGGCGTGCAGTGAGGTGTATGAAGAATTCCAAGTAGGTTCGTGTGTGATTGTTAGTATGAGTGGTTATTTGTGTCAGGTATGTGTTGTTTGGAGGTACGTGATAGCCTAGTTGAGGTTTAGGGGTGTACTTATTGAGATGTAATCTCATGGTTGTTTCAACCAAATATTTCAGAACCCCGGTTTGATCAATGAACCTTCCACCGCCACCGCAGCATTTTGCAATACCATTGCACATTGACATTAATGTGGTAGAGTACCCGATAGACGAGTAGGAGACTCAGGAGGTTTCAGATTCAGAGGACGAAGAATCAGACTCGGAGTGGACGCCAAGTAGACAGCGTAGGGGCAAGTGTAGGGGTTGTAGAATAGACTTTTGAAGCGTTCTATTTTGGTGATAAGGTACCCAGGTTATCGATCCTTTTTGTTATCGATGGTATGTAGTGTGACGGTGCGGTGTGCTTGTATATATGTGGTTTTGTAAATTGTGGATATTATATAAGTTTGAATGAGAAATGAATTTGTGTATTCTCCCTGATTACCCCAGTTATTATCGTCCAGGTATTGGTGGTTTCCGCTGCTGATATAAATCTCTGATAAGTTTCATTTGGGTCGGCGATACCCTAGGATGTCACATCATTCCACCAGAGAAGTGTGTCGCGTGCTCAAAGGGGTTCGGGGCGTGACACATGACACCCACTGCTTTGATCGTCTCGATGAGTACTTTCACCCTGTTTGATGAAAAATGATTTTTTCTAGAAAAATATTTCGAAAAAACGATCAGAACAGAATCGACATTTTTCCTCCAAACCCGTTCTTCGCATCCGATTCCGTTTTCGACGATTCGTGTCGCAATTTCTGAGCAATGAACATCCAGACGATATGAAGTTCATCCTCTTGATTCCAATATCAAATAACAAGCGTAAAAATTCGATAGAAAAACAATGCAAAGATCATAACCTGGCTCTGATACCAATGTTAAAAGTAATTGTCGGAAGAATCGACTAACTTGTTAGATACACAACAAACTAATTTTCCAAGAACATACATTGAATCACCAGTGAACGAAGAATGAATCTACTTCACATTGGTCCGAATACAATCACGAGGAAAGTATTCTCGTTCCACAATATTAATATCGATTGTCTTCTCAAAGTAGATACGGAATCCTTATGCGTCGTTCTTTGACAAAGATAGGAGAGAGAGAGAGAGAGAGAATTCTATTCTACAGAACTTACTTATCTCTTGTTAAATTTTTCATACTGAGAAAGTTACCTTAACTTTCCTTAAAAAAACTCCCTTCGCACCTCTTCAAAAAACATCTCTTAGACACATTTTTAATTAGAGCAAATGGTGCCCCTTGGACACATTCATCATGGGCGGACCAACGAAATATAACAATACTTGAAAGCCATTGAGTTAACATGCTTCGTATTCAGCATGGCCAATGAAGTTTCATTTTCGGCCTTTTGTACCTGTTCTTGAAATGTGGCTCAAGTTATGTTGACCTCAGCAGTTGGCATTGGGCAGTAATGTCTATTGCTTTGCCAAGAAATGACAAATGGTAATTTGTCTTGGCCAGAGGATGAAACACCATTGACACAATCCGATTATTTTCCCTGGGATGTACCCCGCAATTTATCTGAACAAAGCTGCTGGCAACCAAGGGAAAACACTTCCATGTTGAAGTATCTCATTTTACTTACGCAGGTCTTTCATTCGGTAATTCGATTGATCAATAATCTATTGGGCGAATGTTTTAATACATCATACACCTAGCGAAGTGGGATCAGTGCCGGAGGCACTAAAACTTATTGATGAACGATAACTTCTTTGAATAAAAATATCAAATAGGATCTGGCCAAATTACTGGGTGACAAGTTTTAGGAGGAAGTCACAAATATGCTTTGCGCCCTGGTGGATAGGGGTTCAACCCCAGGCACGAGTCGAGAAAAAATAGTGAGAAGTCTGACGCCTCTGGTGTTATTCGGCATTATATTAGACTACAATGAGTGATATGGGATTGCTAATGCCATCTTCGTTCCACAATCCCCAACGCCAAATCAACACGAGCTTTCTCAACAGATAAGGAAAAGCAGATGATTTGTCCGTTTAAGTTGGCAGGGTATCACATTGAATGGCCTTTCTTAATGCATTCTTTCCTAGGGCTTCCATGTTGCGTAAGTGAAGTAATCAAAAGTTTTCACATTGCAGGGTAGTTTAAAGTCCAGTGTCACGGAAAAAATTACTAGCAAAAGAGCTGATGTAGTGTCACACTGGACCGGCATGTCATTGCATCGCATAGACAAGAAAGAACAAACTGTGGAAGAGCATCTTTTTGTTATTAATGCACTCAAGTAGTTCCAAAGTAATTGCACCAAATTACTTGATCCATTGGAAAAAAAGAGAATTCATTTCTTATGAGAAATCTTACAAACTAAAATTAACATACACTGGATCTTCTACTTCTATGACACAGCGGACACGAATCATGCCTCTCAAGCTACTTGATGATGCATCTGCCATGAAAGAGATGCGAACACGGTATCTCCATGGCTTTATCTGCCCCATTCAGTTGCCAGGACCCATTACCCTCCCGTACAGAGCTCTGCTCGAGCTTTTCAATGGTGATTACGGAGACCCACGTGACTTGATTGGGATTTGACTTGTATCCTCCAATTAAGACTTCCTTAATGTCTTCCATGTTGACTTCCTCTTTGGTGCTCAAATCCAAATTTTTGTTCATGTCGAACTTTCAATGGCCATGACCCAATCCTCAAAATGCCATACGCACAAAAACTCCTATAATATCATCCAAAAGTCACGATGAACGCCAAAGCATTGAGAACTCCGACAGTGTAGTGTCTTGAAAATTTATTGGCAGACCCAGTTGATTAAGGAAGACTAGCAGATGTTGCCACTTTACAGAGATGTTGAAGACAGCCGCGGCAAGCTAGAAAAATCGGAATTTCTTGTCTCCGGACTCATACTATTCCACACTAGACTGTCTATTGCTACCAAGAGTGGACTGAAGAGGATTTCAAGGGTGATGTTGAAATCCCATAACGAGAAAGTTTTGGTGAAAGCTTTTGATAATATATCAGAAAATAGACGGTAAAAGAAGCTCCAAAATAGAAAATCCAAGAATTCAAGGAACCAAACAATTGAAATTATTCTTTTTTCTCAATCGGCTATTTCCCTAAAATTGTGGCATAATATAATAACTCAATAATATAAAAGTGAAATAATTTCGCTAACAGAAATTGGACATGAAATAATCTGGAGGTTATCGCGGGGTGTCTCGAGAAGCACAAAGAGCCGCTTTCGACTATCGATGTTGAATTTGTTTAAAGGAACCAAATGGGTCAAAGAAGGTCGTGTTCTTTCACAATTGGTGCATCGTTGAGTGGCTCAAGAGTAAGGAGCATGTTATTTTTGTATTCTGAGATTTCAAATGTTCTTCTCATTTTCGCGATGGATTAATGAATTAGACTTGATTACTTTGAAACTATTTAGTGCTTGGTAAAATGGTTCAGCATTCAAACCATGTCTCACTCACTCTTAGGAGTATTTGACAAATGTATACAATTATTGAAACTTATGACTTCTACTCTGATATATCTCTCTTTACAATAAAACTTATTGAAAAGTACTTTCAACTTACTACTTTGGCCCTTATGAAAATTATCTCTATATAATAAGAAGATTGGATAGAATAACTTTCCATGATTGTTTCCACTGTCAAAATCTTATCAATCCACATTTTCACAAAAATGGACATGATTGATCCATATGACATGTGACTGTCACAAAGAGGAGCACATTTAAGCCAAGTCAAAAAGTAACATTTTTTGGGCCATCAACAGGAGGGGAGAAAGCAAAGTAACTATTTTGCGAGGGCAAGGATGTTAGCGATGTGTTGAGTCGATTTATTGTATTGAACTTGATTCTAAAGGCTAAAGCCACATGTTTCGAAGGGCTTGAGGGCAACGAGAATGCCACGGAGGAATGCCACTAGAATTACATGAGATGTTGTCATTCGTTTTTCTTTTTGAGTTTTTGATGGATGTGTTTGTATGAACTTAGAAACGAAGATATATAACATGTGAATTCTTGATCTAACTGAATGACATTGACCACTTTTAATTAAATGATGCTCATTTTAAATTAATGCAGCACAATTGGCCCAGATTCTCATATCTCTCTCTAGCTAATACGCTTTAGAAGGAGACCCCCTTTTTTTTTTTTGGGATAAAAGACCCCCATTAAGTTAGTGATCAACATTTATTTGGCAACTCCCTTTTCAAAATCAACTTACATAATAGCGCGTTTGTTGAATTTTGGATGCTTGTGATATTTGTCCAAAGGGTCCTACACTTATAGTATGATTTTGATTGGAAAAACTATATTAGAAGATCTTCAAAAGGTTTACGACTAAGTAAGTTCGAATTGGCCACTGTAGAACAGGTTTAGGATTTTTTGGACAATTCTCGCTTCTACATTCCGAGGGCTGAAACATACATAATGGATAAAATAGAGCTAGAGTAAATATTGGAAAGAATTTGATAGGTAAAGCTCGTAGATGATTAAGCGGGAAAGAAGATATTCCCCAATTTGTCGCGGGATAATGGGATCCTAATATAAATTTTGTATGGATAGCTACCTATCAGACAAATGTTAGTTCAGTCCAAAATTTTTTAATTTTATCAATTTTTTCATAAATATTTACATGAAATTTCAATATGGTCCTTCCGGTCAATTTTTAATAAACATCGTTGATGTGGTTGCATGCCATGTAAGATTGCCAGAAATGTCCAAATCGCCTTGCCAGCGATTTCAGACGAAAATTGACCGAAATGAGCACGTTGAAATTTCGCACAAAAATTTAAGATAAAATTGGTAAAATTCAAGAAATTAGGCCTAAACCAATAACTGTACAGAAGATTTATGACTGTTTAATTTGGATTTGGGAAGGGGAAAGACTATTATCACCCCCGTTTTGTCTCCGTGCCGCTCTGAACAACTGTACAATAAAGATCGGGTACCGAAGAGTGTCGCGTTGGACTTACTTGAGCCCATTCATTGGTTGCCACGTGTAAATGTTGGCCCCACGCCTGACAGCGGCTCTCACCCTGCACTGGTTAGCTCTAGGGATATAAATAATTCGGTTTGGTTCGATTTGATTTTCTCTAAAAATCGAACCGAACCAAATCGAACCGTTATGGATATACTATTAAATCGAACTAAATCTCACTCGAACTGAATATGAATCAAACCGAAAAATTAAATTGGTTCGATTTGGTTTATTTTGATTTTCGGTTTCAGATCATTCTTTGTAAGTGAACAGGGAAAGGAACCCATCATTAAAACCAAAATTATCTTCTCTATCGCCTGCTCTACCCAGAAAAAAACTTATACACAGAAAACAACTCTGCAAGACCAACTTTGTCAGCCCAATCTACTTGAGCACGAAATGACAAGAACCCACCCAATCACACAGAGCAAGCACAATGGAGGATGAGAGCGAAGGAAGAAGACCGAACACGTAGAAGGGTGTCCGGAAATTGATTTGAAACTTCGACCCATGAACCTTAACCAGCGCCACACATCATGAACTGGTACTCTCTCTCTCCTTTTTGGGCGTGGAAGTTGACATTTTTCAACTGCGCTCTCTGTTTGTCTTGTCGAACTGGGTGTTGTCGAGCGCGGATGAGGAGAGGTATGAGAGTTACGAGATGGGTTCTGCTCGCCGTCTTGGTGTTGGCCGCGAGCTTCCTCAAGCGAGCTAGGTTGTACGGAGACCAACCCTTGGCCAGGATCGCTGTTCACGTGACGGTCTCTACTCTCGAGGGCGAGCAGAAACCTTGAGCGTCCTCTGGCGAGCGACGGTCTCTGCTCTCGATGGAAGGGCGAGCAAAGACCAGCCCCTGGCCAAGATTGTCGCCTTCAGTTCTTGGAGCGACCGCTTCAGTTCTGTTGTTGCGGGTAGTGGGGGCATAAATTGCGTCCCTCGATCGGAAGAGAAGGAGCAAACTCAGGAGCCCTAAAAGCCTTTTACTTGGGGTAAAAATTGAAGGCAATGAAGGGTTTATTTTCAATTCGGTTCGATCCGAACTAAAATCAAACCGAACCGAAATAAACCAAATTGAAAAAAACAGTTGGTTAATTTAGCTAATCCAAATTGAAATGTACAAAATTTTCAGTTCGGTTTGGTTTGTATCTTGGTTCGGTTTTTCGGTTTGGTTCTGACACTCCTAGGACTCAGCTCTGCTTTGCTCTCTCTCATCTCTCAATGGAGATGAAAGAAATAAATGAATGAAAAACAGAAAATACAATACAAAAATGTCAAGGCTTTCCTTCTTGATCTCCCGACTCACAAATCGAATTCAAGTAGACATGGCATGATCTCAGAGTTTACAAAAAGAAAGAGAAATCATATGTATTTCCCCAAGCTTGAAATAGCTCGACAAGAACATAAAAACTATCAAAAAAATCATCGAATTTCTATCCCAGTTTGTTATTGACAGAGCCTCTTCAAAAAATTTCGATGCCCTGATGTATTTAGTAAATACTAGCAAATGTGTCCATTCGACGCATTGCATGTATGCATTGGCCTATTATGCTATAGTTCTTCATAATAGTTTTTCCAATTTGAGTTTGTACTATTATTTAATGGCCCGTATTTTGATATTTTTAGGACTTAATATGATATTTTACCGGCTAAAATAACTTGAAATGATTTTACATGCTTTGTCTGGCCCCGTTGGAGATACCAGAAAGAACGATTGCAAATTCACCTTGTGTGAAAGATTTGAATCATTAAGAAATGGAATGAGATTGTTGATAAAAGTACATGGATAGAAGAGAGTCAAATTTTGAAATTGAACTTTGCGTTACTTGTTGTCACACCCCGTACCCCACGAAATGCGAACATCCCACGAAGAGGTCGAATTTGATGCGACATCCCAGAACGCGTCGCCGACCCAATGCCCAACCATCAGATAAACATCTCACATGCAGAAGCGACGTATATAAATATATATATACACCCGTACACAAATAAGATAACCAAGGATAGCACAGTACTAAAACCATCATATTAAAAACATATACATTTCATTACTATCAAACTATATATAATATTCATGTCTACCCCATATACATTTATAAGAGCCAAAACGGGCCAACAACCACTAACCAAAAGAGGGTACGAGGCACGGCGGTCCGCACCATATTTAGCTGGGGCTCCTCCCAAAACGAATCGGCACACCTGCCATCCTCAAAGCCGAGGATTTGAAAATATTGGTTATTACAACCGTGAGACGAATCTTAGCGAGTACAACCCTTAAACCTAGGCTAAGCTAACATGCATTCTCCCGATAGGTATAATACAGTCAACATAGCAATATCAATCACAATCATTTTTGACCTAGGCCCTCGGGCCCTAGTCACTTACCTAGCTGCCCCTGCAGGTTAGCATTTCAATATAATGCTCAGTTCACATACACGAGCACGCTAATCACACATACGTCATACACATGCTCACGCTCATTAGTGTTTGAATTACATACCATTCGCCGAGTCTCGCACATTCGCATACGACCCATGCATTCTTATGCATGTTTATGCTATTCTTGTGCCAAAATCACATCTCGACCCACTGGCCCACACAAGCATGCTGGCAAATGCTCAATTTATTATTACGACCCAAAGGCCACGACCCAAAGGCCCACAATTATTAATCCGACCCGAAGGCCCACAACTCTCTGCGGCCAGCGTAAAAACGCATCACATGGCCCAGTGTCTTTAGCCTGCTACAAAGTGCATAAGGCGCAACATCGATCTCCTTACGAATCAAAGCCCGCTACAAAGTGCATGAGGCTGGTCGTCTTCCGGACATGCCGGGCATCGTCCTGCTACAAAAGTGCATGAGAACAGTACGACTCGAAGACCTTAAGTGATCACACGACACACTGCCAAATTTTGTCTGAACCCGGCATAAAACACATCGGGCAATTAGGTGATCACATGCTCATGGCAGGCACGCATTTCCACACAATTTCATCACATGCCCCACTCTCGACATACATAATGCGTGACCGTGAAAAATGCAACATGAGCATCAGCAAGGTACAAGCACTCAATCAAATCAAAGCCACTACACAATGCCCAATTTATAAATAGCATGTTCACTTGACCAATTAATATTGTGCAGCCCAATTCCAAATATACAATTCAAGCCATCAATTGGCCAATCACACTCCGCACGATTCAACTATACAAGCACGCAACATGGCATTTCACAATTAAGCACAACTAATCACCAATCAATCAACAGCCAATCACTCTGGGTAATCTCGGCCATTCAGCTAATAATTCTTGCTGTCCAATATAATCCTGTACATTCCTCAAAAATATGGACAGCCACTATTTCCTCAATCCGGGCCTAATAATTATCTATAATAATCCCATTAAATTTCTCGGATTTTATTTCCACCAATCAGTCTTCAATCCAGTCCGAAATATACATTGATACTACCTAAATCAATCTAAAATACACCGATAATACCTAAGTCAGTCTAGAAAAATGCACTACCAGTCCTAATCCGAGTTTAGGAGGTATACTCACTTAATTTTGGACCACGACGACAAGGAACAGCGGCCGATCACTGATGAATAGTGGAACCGGTGGCGGCGTTCCCGGCGGATAACGTATGGTTCACAGGGGCCGGCGTACGGACGAAGGTACAAACGTCATACGGACATCGTACGGACGGCAGGGGACGGTGGCTAACGAGGCGGCGGTGGCTGGCGCGGCGGCTGTACGACGGCATACGGACTGTATGGACGTCAGAGAGGGAGAGAGAGAGAGAGGGTGGTGGGGATGAGGGTGAGGCTGAGGCTACGGTATGGTGGTGCGACTAGACAGGCGGCGACGCGTGCGGCGGCGATGAGCTTAGGCGACCGGCAAGGAAAACCGGCAGAGGAAGAAAATAGAGGAGGAGGGGTTGTTCTGGGGTGTTCTGGCCGAAAATGAGGGAGGAGAGAGAGAGGCTAGTTAGATCTGGTCAAATATAGTGGCCAAGGGGCGCCACGTGTCGCCGATCCGGGCCATTTGACCAAAATACCCCTAATCCAACGGTCCTTATTCAATCTTATCCAATAATTAAGGGGCAAAAAGGTCTTTAGCCCCAATAATGCAGCTGATAACCATCAATAATTATCCCAAATAATTTTCCAAAAATTCGGACCCGAAAATAGCTCAGGAGCAAAATAGTCATTTTTCCGGTCCTAGGGCAAAATTCCAATTTTCGCACGTATCATCCCCAGATGTATGTGGCCAACATAATATGGCATCGGAATCGCGAAAATAGCCTCTTAAGCCCTCAAATATCGACTGCAAAGTTTAGGGAATAAAATAATATTATTTTTTACTTCCAAGCGAAAATTCCATTTTTTATTCGTAACCACTTTAAATATGCGTGGCCACCCCAAAATGTTATTAGCCTCGAAAAATAACCTCAAAAACCAACGTCGACGGCCATAGGGGCAAAATCGTAATTTTTCACTCCTAGACCGAAATTCCAATTTTTAGCCATACTAACTCCAAACGCGCGTGACCAGCATAATATGACGTCAGATTCCCAAAAATTATCTCTTAAGCCATCGAAAATCAACATCGAAATTCGAGCCCAATTTCGTGATCAAAACTCGCTACTTTCAATTTTCGGGGTCTCTCACTAATGGGGGCTGTTTAGGATTTACGCGTATCGACCTAGGGTCATCCGAGTCATAATGGTCCCGACCATTGAGAGAATGAGAAATTATTACTAGTTCTAGAGGTCACGATCGTTCGGTTCAAGTTCAGGACTGGTTGGCCACGTGTACTTTCAGTCGTGCAGAATCACCTGCGATCTGATTGCATAATGTTGGCCTTGGCCAAACCACACCCATCATTTTTTCCTAAGATCGGCCTGCATTGGCCCAAAACAATCTCTTATCATTTCTCATGATCGGTGTCTAATTCACAATCGGGTCCCTGGTCCACGTACCATTTTCTAGTTAGCCATACCCTATTAGTTAATATCCCGAGAGTGATCAGCTCTAGACAAGACTTACTAAAATGAAATGCGAAATATTATCAATTTATTGATCCCGAAAACTATATTGAAATTCAGGTTGTTACACTTGTGGTTACGAAAATTATTAATTAATAAATTTGTTTATTGATACAATATTTTAGAACACGACATTTTTAGAAAGGTTGTAATAAAACGGGAAATATCAAATTTTAAAATTGCAATTTCTGGTAGAAAAAAGCTAATTATTGCTTGCGCATATGTCCACGACACAATATTTGTAAAAAATAAATCATTGAGAATATTTTAAGAAGAAAAAAAGGAATTTCGACCCTTAAAAGTAAGAGGTTGTCTTTATTTTATATAATTATATACAATAATCATTAAAAGTGCGCTGGGATAAAAAAAATGAAACTATTTGTGGCTGCATAAATAGTTATAGCTTTTTCTTAATTTTCAATATACATAATCAATTATTACAGGCCCTGGTAATTTCGTCTATGACATTGTATTCCAAACTGCGCTGTAATGTTGGAAAATTCGTGATTCCTTCATTAACATAACATTATTTTGGAAAAAGGTCAATTCTAACATAATTAGGGAAGATTGCGATCTTACAAAGAAAGGCCATATTACTATGATCCCTCGCAACTTATAGACAAATTATCCACTTTTTCTAAAGTTCACTTCACTTGTAGATAAGAATTAAGATTACGTTTGATAGTCAGGAGACGGGTTGTAAAGAAATGTTTGCGTCAATTAGGAGGTTGAGGTAGAGGAAAGAAGATGGCACTATATGCAAAACCCTTTTTACTCCGCTTAGCCCTATCCCCCTTTAGGGTATTTTAGTGATAGGTTATATAGGAACTGGATGATTCTATTTGGTCAAACAACTAGTGACAAACTTCCATTTCTTTCATAATAGTCTACAGAAATATCGAATGACACCAAAGGCGACTCGACTTTTTACTTTAGTGACATTCGGCTCGTGCCTAGGGTTAAACCCTTGAAACCCTATCCAATAGCACATAAAATAGAGTTGTGACTTCCTGCCAACACTTATCACCAAGTAATTTGATCACATCCTATTTGATGTTTAAATTCAAACAAGTTATCGGTCATCAAAAGCATGAAAACCCTACGAGTTTCTAAAGGGAAATCAAGATTTTATCACAGAAACATTGTAAAGAAATTTCGATTAGAAGTTTTCGCACCTCTAGCACTACTCCTGGTTCGCTAGGTGTTTAATGTAGTAAAACAGTCGCACAATGGATGATCTATCTATCAAATTACCTCATGAAAGACCATTGAAGTAAAATAAGAAACTTCAACTTCGATGGCTGTTGACACTTAACTTTTAGCCGGCGTATCATTAAAAGCAGAAAATTCGAGATTATGGTTTTCGATCGCGACGAAATCCGTTTCTTAAACAAAAAGTGTTATTTTTTAATTCTGTTTATTGACCTAGCTTCTGTAAACAATTTTCTATTCATTTCTTGCAAAAAATCCGAAAAGTTAAACGGTTGACTTTCGAGTTGATTTTTTAGTCAACCTTTTGACCAAAAGTCAATCTTGGGTCAAATTGGGGCTTTTTGCATGAAAAAATTCCTTTCAAGTCCAATTTTACTTTAGAAGTGGAAATTTTAGAAAAATTAAAAGATTTGATCATAAAATCAAGCTCCTAGTGAAAAGTCAACTATGGTTTGACTTTTGATCAAGCCTTTGACCAAAAAAATTGAAAAATATAAAAATCCAAAAATCATCTTATTTTACATTCAATTTACTTTTGGCATTTGAAATTTTACAAAAATTGATTTGGAATCAATTTTTTCCCAATTTGCGAAATTTGGTTCAAATCGGCCAAAAATGAAATTACTTCATTTCTAATAATTTTTTAGGTTAGTTTCCTTCATGACATTTGATCTAGAGGTCATTTTACATTCAATTTTGGAACCAATTTTGTGATTTCAAGCCAAACGCAAAAACCCCCCAATTTAGGCTTTAATCAGTGATTTTGATCAATTCTTCATGATTTGCGCAATTGAGGCATAAATGAGCTTAATTTCTTATATGAAATCCAAATTCAAAGTCAATTTTGGAAGATTCACATGAATTTGAGTCAATTTGATCAATTTAGTGATCCAATGATTAAGAAGTTTAAGAGTAATTGGTCCAATTAGTGCAATTCAACTTGACCCACTCTAGACTAATATTCAATTTGATGAATTGAGACTCAATTTGGCTAATTGGACTTCAATTAAATTTGTTAGTCAAGCTTGGCCATGCAATTACCCAAATTCAAGAACAATTGAGCTAAACAAGTTAAAATAGATCAATTTGTGCATGAATTTCAAATCGGTTTAATCCAATTTGATCGAATTCAATATTAATGGGGTCAATTAATCATGATAGATATCAAATTGTACAAAATTGGAACAAATGGAACCAAGGATTGAATCGGTTGAACCTGGCCAAACTCGGTACAAACCGGTTCAACCCAGTTTGATTTGAATTGAACCGGTTCAATCGGACTGGCCATTTTCTGATCGAAAATCTGGCGATCGACAGTCCATTCTGACCAACCAAGGCTGGCCTCATCCCTTTGAGCCCAAAAATGACAAAAATACCCTTAATTGAAAATTACGAAAATGCCCATAAGTGAAATTACCAAAATGTCCTTCTTTACTGATTAAGCAAATTAATTAGGGGATAAGCAAATCAATCATGATCATTCATTTAAAATTGATCATGTCCACCCATGATGCCACATCACCAATTCTTAGCTCGTAAAGAATATTTTTAATCATTAAGGATGCATTTTAGGCCATTGGATTAATTTAAGGACTAAGATTCAAAGTTGAGGGGAGTATATAGTTTGTTTTTCCCTTCAAAATTGGGGGGGACACTCATTTTCAGATCTAAATTCTCTCTCTCTCTCTCTCTCTCTCTCTCTCTCTCTCTCTCTCTCTCTCTCTCTCTCTCTCTCTCTCTCTCTCTCTCTAAACTCACGTATCTCTCTCTCAGTTCTCTCTCGGCCACCGGCCATCTTGCCTCTTCGCCGGCCGTTTTCCAGCGAACCATTGCCTCACCGTCGTCCCCCATGGTGAGACAAAGCCAGTCGCAAGATCAGCCAAGCTTGCTGGTGGCCGGAGCTCCTCATTTCGGCGAGATTTCCTCCACGGCAGCATCACCAGCTTGGTCGCTAGTGATTCGATCAGCCGATTCAAGCGGCTAAACCGACCAACCGGCATTCTCTCCAGCGATCCTAAACCTCTAGTAGCATTCCTCAGCGTCTTCATGTCGCTGTGGTGTCCAGTTTCTCATTGATCAGCAACCGGATCGCGTCTTTTGACTTGATTCTCCATTATTAGTTCATTAGTGCAAAATCAAATAGATTCTCACTATAGTTTGGGCAATCTATCATCATAGGTTTGCCGAGCGTTCCTAGACTTCTCTGTGCCGCTCTTGATCTGAATACGGAAATCGGATCGCTTGATTGCATGCTAGAGCATCATTAAACACGGTAAGTAAACATGGATGTTATTCTGTAAATTCGTGTACAGAGAAATCTACATGTTTGAGATGCTGATTTGAGCTTGTTAATGTCAAAATCTTGCGAAGTGATGAACTAGAGAATCGTAAAACACGGCTTAAGCTTCGATTTGATATATTGCATGCCTCAATCGGACTTATTTTGTTATGTCAAAACTCTTTCAAAAATTTAGCATCAGAATCTAGAATGTGATGTTCAAGTCTGTTCTGATGATTTCCTAATTGACATTGTGTTGTTCTGTGATTTTTCTGATTTTCTACGATCGTTTTTTGAAAAAACTTTCTTCATAAAAGTCGTAAAGTACATCTTAATTTGTCCATCATAAAATTTTCATAAAATTCCAAGCATGTTATCATTGTACGATCTGCAACGTCATAGATGCATGAATCTAGTGACAAACTAGTTTCTGACTGACTTTCGTGTGTTCTTCGATTTTCATAAATTCGTGTGTTCAAAATATGAAAATGTTTTCTTCACAAAAGTTCACACTGAGATCAAGATCTTTCCATTGATACTGATTTCATCAAAATCGAAATTCATTTGAATTTTCAAAATGAGTTTTTATGATCTAATCAGTATCTGTGTTCAGATCTGATTTTCATTCCTATGGAATCCAAAAGATGTTTTTTGGAATTTGATAAAGTTAGAGTCCTCTTTTGCGAAAAATCATAATTGCAAAGTTGTTCATTGGGGTCTCATCATGTTGACCGAAAATTTTGAGGGCCTAATAGCAATTTTTAGAGGGTCAATTTGCTTAAAAATTCATAAAAAGGCCTTCTCGGGTTAAAATTTGATTTGCAATTAAGTCCATTGTGAAAATTGAATTTTATAAAAAGTTGGAGGACTTTTTAACAAAAACTCAAAACATGAAAGTTGTTGCACACAGAGAATCCTAACTGTCTAAAAAATTTCATGTAATTTTGATAAGGTTTGTTATTTTTCCTGCCATTATTTTGAAATCCCTAATAGAATTGGGTGTAGCCTGTCACCGAGAGTGAATTTGTCATTTTCGGGAAAATTGGTGAGCATTTAGAAAAAGTAGTCTTCTTAACTTTTGATCCTCATATCATAAGCTTTCTAATGACACCTGAATCACTTCATTTGGACATCATTAGGTTAATTAATCATATCTGGACAGAAGTAATCCGAATTAGATAATAATTGAATAAGTGGTCTTTTTATGAAGCCCACTTCCCATTGCTTGATTGATTGAGAAATAAGGCCCGTGGGCCTGAATGCATGCTTATTTCATTGCTATGCATGTGTTTGTTAGATAAATGTTAGGTCCAGTGCATGTTCAGTGGGTAGCTCATTATGGTCATTTAGAACCTGACTTTAGAAGTTAATTGATATGAGTTGTCGTTTTATGAATACAAATGGTATCCCATTATCATTAACCATTAATCAAATAATGTTGGATAATTAGGTGGGTGGTGAATCGAAATGCATGAAAAACAAAGGCTGATCCCGAGACCCGTGCTTGATTAGTGAATTGTTTGCATCATTGCTTTTCTTTGGTTGTTCCTTTGTGCATTGTTTGTCGTGAATGTATGATTGAATGTAAACAGCGACACCCAAGAGATGGTCCATGGGAGGATAATCCAAAGTTGTAAAAGACTAAGACGATTGACCTATATCCAATCTGGTCTCAATTTGTATTCATTTGATAATGGCGATAGACCGATGTTCAATCCGGTTTCAATTCGTATTCAATTCATTCATCCCCGATCATGTCTCAGGTTTTAAATTTGTGTTGTAATAAACACCCGACGAGTTGCGGGTTTTACTCTCTCGCACTTAGAATTAGCTCGTCTTTTCAAAACTTTGAGTGTTTACTTTACGAAATGTCTTTCAATACAATTGATTGTTTCTTTCTTTTTCTAGACTAAGATAGGATTAGCTTAGAATCTTAAATGAAAACACAAAAACAAAATGCACGATCACCTAGTGAACTAAAACTTTGACATGAAAATGGTAAAGAACAAATGCATAACAATTTAGATAACAACCTTGTTAAGTTTAGTGGTACCGAAAGAGCGTTAATAAAAATATTAACGTAAGCTAGTTTCCGAACCTTTGATCTCTGGTTTTTGTAGAAATTGAAACAAACTCCCGCGTTTCAGTTGGGTATTCTAGCCGACCCCCGACCTAGGCTAGTGACGACTCCTAAAAAGATGAAATCGATCCGCTGTCACGTGAGATATGGATTTAGGGAAAATCTACATTCATAATCAATGGGCCATATGGATAACCAAAAGATTTATACTTCAGTAAAATCATTTTTTATGTATGAACCGTTTCATGAACACTTATCTCTAAACCCGCCTTATCGTATTCGGCCCTCGTGAGGTAGGCTGCGACAATGACAAATCACTAGATCTTAATGTATGAAAGTGCTTTGCCCTGGTGCGCTGCAGCTCTGTTCAGATAAATTCCATGGGTACATCCCAAGGAAATAATCAGATGGTGTCAATAGCGCCTCATTCTTAGCATACGTATTGCCCAGAAGGATATAGCGTCCACTGTGTTGAGGTTCTAGTTTGATCAAATGCCTGCCAACACTCTTCTTACTCAATGTAGCCCTGGTATCATATACCCATTTAACAAAGATACCCAAATTTCACCATCTGGTTCGATCGTCGTACCGTTTACCAACACACCAGCCTCTTTGATTTGTCCTGCCCAAGCCAAGAGGTCAACCATGCCTCCACAATGCTCAATAGTTGGAGCGATGCCGTAATCTTTGCTCATATGTCCAAACAAGCGCCATGCTTCGCTGATTAGACACTTCCGATTGCAGGCCATCAGAGCTCCGATAAAAGTCACAGCATTTGGTTTAGGACCCCTATTTCCATCACATAGACAAAGCTGCAGCCCTCTTTCATTCTCACACTTAATAGCAAGGCCTAATATCATCGCACCCCAAGTTGTGACATCTTTCGGAGGCATTTGGTCAAATACTTTAAGTGCGAATCCGGCTAACCACATTCGACATAGAAGTTAATAATGCAGTGCCTAGCTCAAGTACGTAGTCAATACAATTCTCATCCATGTACTTATGAACCCATTTTCCTTCTTCAGGGATCCACTTAATTCCACGTCAGCAGGATCTTTAACCTAAGAAAACAACTCATTGGCCTCATCTTAGTCGCGTCAACACCATCAATAAGGACATTGATCATTTCGTCATGCGATACCAAGGCATTGTTCATTTGCTTCACTGTCACAGGAAGCAAAGACCGTGTGTCGCGACTCTGCAGAACAAAGCACGAGTCTCAAAATTCCTGCTTGGATATACTCTGTACATGCAAATGCAATAAACTAGAATCCACCCAGAACATAGGGTGTCCAATGATTCCAGAAGCCATCGGCTTTCGCCATTGTCAATGATGGTACGATAAAATTATCAGATGCTTGATGCTTGTTGTAAATCCTTTTGGGAGGATCTGTACTTTCAGTTGGACGAGTTTCTGAATTCAAGCGTAAAAGTCACATGGAGGCACATAGGGATGAGTCACCACACTAGCAAGAGGATTGCGAAGTAGATAGTTAAATGAGCCCCGGCCATATCCATCACTTACCAACCCCTCATCATATTACAATACATTCCTCTCTCTGCAAATTCTCAGTTCCAAACAGCAAAAGATGAACGTTTGCGGTTGGCTATAGAATTGCACTCGTAATTCACCACTTGCTCGAAGAATAGCATCAGATTCCTTTCCTTCCTCTCCTAGATACTAAATTATTTTTATTTCTTAATTCTTCTGAATTTTCAATTAAATCTTTTTCTTTTTTTGGTTTTTTTTTTGTAAGGAGGAGTAGACAATAACGACCGTGAAGCAGAAGAAGGTGATTTGCCTTGAAGGTGGAAGAAGGCAGAAAGTGGAGATGCTTCCAAGGCCATTAGAAAGCTCTGCTCCAATCTTATTAACTAGCAAACGTATATAGTGACTTGCCCCACAACCTTCTTCTTCATCCTCATTGTCTACTTCTCAGACAAAAAGAAAAAGATTAGATTTAATTGAAAACCTTCAAAGAATTAAGAAAATCAAAATAAGTATCAATGCAAATGAAATTACGATTCAATTGACATATACAAAGTGCACTTTGCGCGCAAGTGACGTGCACTTTATGTGCACATTGCGTGCATTAGACGTGCATTTTACATGCAATATGTACACTCAATGAATCTTCTTCTTTTTCGGACTCAATGAGTCCTAAATTTATTTCCAATATTAGAAAATAAAAAAAAGAAAAAATAATTAGGAGTACCTGAAAATGATTTTCACTCCTCTTTTCCACTTCTTTTCTTTTCCATTGAGGGAAAATGAAAATCTGTAAAAGAGAATCATGAGTCTATTTCCAATATGAAAATATAAATAGAAATAATAGAAATAAAAAATAATTATGAGTGTCTGAAATTGATTTTTACTCCTCTTTTCCATTTCGGACGAGGAAAATTCGGAAAATCCAGAAATGAGTTTTCCTTTCCTTCCTCTCCTAGGTATTAAATTATTTTTGTTTTCCTAATTCTTTTGAATTTTCAATTAAATCTTCTTTTTTTGGTTTTTTTAAGGAGTAGACAATGACGACGGTGAAGAAGAAGTTGGTGATTTGCCTTGAAATTAACAATAGTAAATGTACTAATGCAAATGAAATAACGATTCATTTGACATATACAAAATGCACCTTGCGTGCAACACACGTACACTATGACATTTCGAATTTCGGTCTATTTTTGGTATTTATAAAACGTGTAATTCATCAGTGCGCTTATAATAAAATCTCGCCTAAAAACTCACTCTTGGGTTATTATTTTTAAATTAGTGATTTCGCTAGAATCGCACTCGATTGAATTTGGCCGTTATTTAGAGCCTAAACCTTGATGTCGAATTTCTTGGAGCTCCAAGATGAATTTAATTGGACGTTGTCGATATTATTGTGGCCAGCCTCGATATTGCTCAAGATATGTGAAAAATGAAATTTCGATCGGGTACGAATTTAGATTAGTAGACCTTCCTCATAATATGTTTTGGGTTATTTTCTTTTGACCCTTTTTCCTATTTATTATAATTAGGATTATTGTGGACCGTTAGATCGATTTTGAATTGCAGCCGTGACCGTTGGATCGCGATTGAGTGCATTGACTCTCTCTCTCTCTCTCTCTCTCTCTCTCTCTCTCTCTCTCTCTCCTCTCTACCGCGCCGTCCCCTCCCCCCATTGCACCCGTCCTTTCTCTCTCTCTCTCTCTCCCCCACTCCCCCATGCAACGTCCCTTCTCTTCTCTCTCTTCCTTTCTCTTCTCTTTTCTCTTCTTCTTCCTTCTTCCTCCTTGGCCGCAACTGGTTCTGCTTCTGCTCAGCCGCTCACCTCTCTCTGTCCCCCGACCACCTCGCCATCTGTCTTGCGTCGCCACAAGTCTCACCCAGCCGCTTGTCGCTGTAAGCTCAGCTCGCTGCTCACCTGGTAGCTTGCCGGATCGAGCTTGTCCATCCCCCACCACTCGTTGCGCCCGACCGCCGCCGCGCCGTCTACCCTACTCGCCGCCCGACCGTCGCCCCAGCCGAGCCCCACCATTGCCCGTCATCCCTGTCCACCAGCTCGCGACCGCGCCTGCAGCTCTCCGGTGCTGCTCAGCTGCTCGTCGACTGGCCCTACGTCGCCAGCCGTCACGCCGTCCAACCCCGTCGTCGCCAACTCAATGCCCCCTCAGCTCCTCTCTCTCTCTCTCTCTCTCTCTCTCTCTCTCTCTCTCTCTCGCCACCACCACCCCCGGCTGACTTCCCCCTCCCCTTCACGCCGTCGCCACCGCGTCGCCGTCGCTGTCGCAATCGTCGCCGCAGCTTACCTAATCGACCAGCCCCTGGCCAAGTTGCCCCGGGCCATGGCCGAGCCGTTGCCCGCTCAGCCCCGGGTCGCTGCTTGTAGCCTAGGCCGTCGCCCAGGCCGCTGCTCATCGCTTAGCCTGCTGCCCAGCCGCGCCTAGCCATGTGCCCAGTTGTGGCCGAGGCGCCGAGCCATGTGCTAAGCCGTGGCCGATAATTTCTCATTGGTCATTAAACTCTATTATCCTTCCTAAAAATTTCTCATTGGTCTACTATATTTTTCCCGATAATAATTTCTATAAATCAATATACTAATTTTCCTCTGCCAGTACCAACATTCCTAATCCAGTCCAGAAAAATGCACTATCAGTCCTAATCCGGATTTAGAAATTTTACTCACCTAATCCGGAGTCATGATGACGGGAAATGGCGGCCGATCACTGGTGAATAGTGAAACCGACGGCAGAATTCCTGGGACGGCGTACGGATCGACGTACGGACCGTGTACAGTCGGCCGTACAGGCTGTACGGAACCGTACGGAATTGTACAAACCGTTATGGACTGGTGACGTACGGGCTGGTTGGAGGTCATGGTGGCAGCAGCTTGGCCGTACAAGCTTCGGTGTAGCGGCTGTAGGTCTCCGACGCGGCGGCGGTCCAACTCCAGGAGGGAAAAAGGGAGAGAAAGAGAGGGAAAGGGAGAGAGGAAGGGACGGAACAAAGGCTAGGCTGAGGCTGGTGACCAAGGGGGTCGACGGCGAGGCTCGGCGGCCGGTGGCCATGCTCCGGTGGCTGGCAGTGGCTCCAACGAAGCTCGGTCCGGAGAGAAAATGAGAGAAAAAAAAATTAGAGAGAGAGTTGTTCTGGTGGGGGCTGGCCGAAAATGAGGGAGAGAGGAGAGAGAGAGGGTCTTAACCGGTCAAACTTTAGGGGCTGGGCAACACGTGTCGCCGATCCGCGCAATTTGACAAAAACACCCATAATCTAATGGTTTCTATTCGATCTTATCTAAAAAGGGAGGGGCAAAAAGGTCAATGGCCCCCAATAATGCAGCTGATAATTATCCATAATTATCCCAAATTATCCTAAAAAAATTCGGACCAAAAATTAGCCTTGGGGCAAAACCATCATTTTTCCGGTCCCGGGACAAAATTTCAATTTTCATACATACGCGTTCTATATGTACGTGGCCAACATAATATGACGTTAGAATCGCGAAATTCACTTTCTAAGCCCTCGAAAATCGACTGCGAAGTTTTGGGAATAAAATAATATTATTTTTCAATTTTTGTCGAAATTTCAATTTTTTTCCAAAATGACTCCTGGTACGCGTGGCCACCCAAAAATGGCGTCAGCCTCAAAAAATGACCTCATTTGGCCTTGAAAAGCGACGCTGACATCCCAAGAGGCAAAATCGTAATTTTTCACCCTTGGACCGAAATTCCAATTTTTACTCGTACTAACTCCATACGTATATGGCCAGCGTAATATGACGTCAGATTCTCAAAAATAGTCTCTTAAGCCTTCGAAAATTGATATCGAAATCCGGACCCAATTCTATTAACAAAACTCGCTAAACTTTCAATTTCAGGGTCTATCACTAACGGGCGGCTGTTTAGAGGTTACGCGTATCAACCTAAGGCTATCCATATCATAATGGTCTCCATCATTGAGAGAATGAGAAATTATCACTAGTTCCAGAGGTCACGATCGTTCAGTTCAAGTTCAGGACTAGTTGGCCACGTGTACTTTCGGTTTTGCAGAATTACTTGCGTCCCTATTATACATCGTAGGCCTTGACCAAACCCAATCCATTACCCTTTCCTACGATCGGCTCACGTTGGCCTAAAATATTCCCTCAGCGTCTCTCGTGATCGATGTCCATTTCACGATAAGGTCCTCGGTCCACGTATCGTTTTTTAGTTAGTCATACCCCATTGGTTAGTATCTCGAGAGTGATCAGCTCTGGGTAAGACTTACTAAAATGGAATGCGAATTAATATCAGTTTTATTGATCCTGAAATTGCATCAAAATTCGTGCTGTTACAATTCTTCCCCCTTTACAAAAATTTCGTCCTTGAAATTTACAATCTATCCTTACCTACTCAAATAACTGGGAGTGTTGACGTCTCATAGCTTCTTCGCTTTCCCACGTGGCACCTTTAGTTCCATGGTGTTCCCATACAACTTTAACTATCGGGATCGTCTTGTTCCTCAGCACCCGCTCTTTTCTATCCTCGATCCTAACTGGTCTTTCCACGTACGACACTTTATCATCTACTTCTATCTCCTCGTATCGCAAAACATGAGTCGGGTCTGGTTCATACTTTCTTAACATTGACACGTGGAAAACATCTTGTATTTGGTACAAATTGGGCGGCAAGGCAAGCCAGTAAGCCATATCTCCAATCTTTTCCAAAATTTCAAATGGTCCGACATACCTAGGACTCAGTTTTCCCTTATTGCCAAATCTAGATAATCCCTTCATAGGCGACACCTTAAGAAACACATGATCTCCAACCTGAAACTCTAAAGGTCATCGTCTTCGATCGGCATAACTTTTCTAGCGACTCTGCGCCGTTCTGAGTCTGTCTCGAATGACCTCAACTGCTTCAGCGGTCTGCTGTATCAACTTTGGACCTGTGATACTCCGTTCACCCACTTCATCCCAACACACTGGCATCCTGCACACCCTACCATATAAGGCTTCAAACGGTGCCATCTAAATGCTCTGCTGATAGCTATTGTTATAAGCAAACTCCACTAAGTGTAACTATTCCTCCCATTTGCCTTGGAAATCTATCACACAAGCTCTCAGCATGTCCTCTAGGGTTTGAATGGTCTTTTCAGACTAGCCGTCCGTCTGTGGATAGTATGCCGTACTGAATTGTAACTTTGTTCCTAAGGCCGTTTGCAAACTTTTTCAGAAGTTGACCGTAAATCTTGGATCACGATCCGAAGTGATCATTACCGGTATTCCATGCAACCTCACGATCTGCCTCACATACAAGTCTGCGTATCTTTCCAATTCAAAATCCTTTCGCACCGCCAGAAAGTGCGCTAACTTAGTCAGTCTATCCACTATCACCCAAATTGAATCATGTCCTCTCTGGCTTCTTAGCAGTTCCGTTACGAAATCCATTGTGATATGTTCCCATTTCCACTCTGGGATTTCTAATGGTCTCAATAATCCTCCAGACTTACAATGCTGTGCCTTCACTTGTTGGCACGTCAAACACTTAGCTACATGCCTGGCCACATCCACTTTCATTCCATTCCACCAGTAGTGTTGTCTCAAATTCTGGTACATCTTTGTACTCCTCGGGTGGATACTGTAATTGCTCCTATGAGCTTCCGATAATATTTCTTCTTTAAGTTTCACATCATCCGACACACACAATCGTCCTCGAAACTTCAGAACTCTATCCTCAGACACTTGAAAGTCCGATTTCCTCTTAGCTACGTCCATCTCAATAATCTTTTGGATTTTTTGATCCATAGACTATAGTTCCTTAATCTTGACTTGAATTTCTGGCTCAATCCTCAAGGCGGCTAATAAATTCGATACGTGACTCATTTCCAACTTAAACTCTGAATCCTTGAGTCTTTCCAATAAGGTCCACTCCTTGACCATTAAATGAGCCAAACTAGACTTTTGACTCAAAGCATCTGCCACTCGATTGGCTTTTCCAGGATGATACAGAATGTCGCAATCGTAATCCTTTAGAAGCTCCATCCATCGGCGCTGCCTCATGTTCAACTCTTTTTGCGAAAATAGATACTTGAGGCTTTGATGATCAGTATAAATCTGAAACTTCTCTCCACACAAGTAGTGCCTCCGGATCTTAAGTGCAAACATGATAGCAGCTAATTCCAAATTCTGCGTCGGATAATTCATCTCATGCGGTCTCAACTGACGCGACGAATATACTACCACTTTTCCATGCTGCATCAGCACACAGCCCAATCCTCTTAGCGAAGCATCGCTATAAATCTCAAATCCTCCTGGGCCCGACGGAATGGTCAATACGGGAGCAATCGTTAACCGGTGTTTCAATTCCTGAAAACTCCTTTCACACTTATCATCCCACTCAAACTTCACCTCCTTCTTAAGCAGCCTTGTCATTGGCATGGCTATTAATGAAAATCTTTCTACGAATGGCCTGTAATAACCGGCCAATCCTAGAAAACTTCGAATCTCAGTTACTGATGTCGGTCTAGGCCCACTTGGTAACTACTTCAATCTTAGCTGGGTCTACAGAAATCTCATCCCCAGAAACGATATGTCCAAGAAATCCTACTCTGCTAAGCCAAAACTCACACTTGCTGAACTTAGCATACAATGCATGCTCTCTCAAGGTCCGTAGCACTTTAGTCAAGTGTAGCTCATGATCCTCGGGGCTCTTAGAGTACACTAGTATATCATCAATAAAAACTATCACAAACTGATCCAAGAATTCCTTGAATACTCGATTCATCAAATCCATGAAAGCGGCTGGGGCATTCGTTAATCCAATGGGCCTGACTATAAATTCATAATGCCCGTATCTAGTCCTAAAAGCAGTCTTGGGAATGTCCTCATTTCTGATCCTCAGCTGATGGTATCCGGTCGTCAAATCTATTTTGGAAAACACTAAGGCTCCTTACAACTGATCAAACAGATCATCAATCCTGGGCAGCGGACACTTGTTCTTTCACTGTCACTTGATTCAGCTGCCAGTAATCTATATGCAATCTCAGAGTTCCATCTTTCTTCTTGACAAATAGAACTGGCGCTCCCCATGGAGAGGCACTAGGGCGAATAAAACCTTTGTCTAGTAGTTCCTGTATCTAAACCTTTAACTCTTTCAATTCTGATAAAGACATCCTATACAGCGCTTTTGAAATCGGCTCTGTTCCTAGCGTCAATTCAATCACAAACTCCACCTCTCGCTCGGGCAGTAAACCTGGCAATTCCTCAGGAAACACATTGGGAAAATTGCTTACTATGGGTATCTCTTCCAACTTAGGTTCAGCAACTGTTGGATCCACTACACTCACCAAATATCCTTCACACCCTTCATCCAATAGCTTACTCACCTCGAGCAAGGAAATCCAAGAGATCGAGGTTCCTTCTCGGTTTCCCTGAAATACAAAATTAGGGCGTCCATCCGAATTAAATTGGATCGTCCTATCGCTGCAATCCACTACAGCTTTCTGTCGGACTAACCAGTCCATACCAATAATCACATCAAAATCGAACATAGCTAATACTGCCAAGTCGATACTCTCTTCCTTACCTTCAATGACTATCTTACAGTTAGGGCATCCAAAAGAAACTAGCAACCTATCATTCACAGGCGTCGTCACACAAAGCACAATCTCAAGTAGCATTGGTTTTATACCAACCAACTCAATAAATTGCTCTAAAACAAACGAATGGGTCGCCCCCGGATCAAACAATGCATGCGCATTATGATCACACAAGGAAATCGTACTTGTGACCACGCCCGGCGCATTCTCAACTTCCTTGCATGCCATTACATAAATCCTTCCTTGAGTTGGCGGTCGTCCCTAATTAGCCTGTGGAGGAGGTCCGGCTTGATTTCCAGCTTGTGGTGGCAGCACTTTGGACGGTCCTGATGGTTGCATCTATGGGCAATTGCGAATCTGATGCTCCATACTCCCACACTTAAAACATGCCCCATATCTACCCAACTGGGGATTCGGTTTCCCAATGCTCCATCTGGCTGGCGGGACAAATCGCCTATTTCCTATCATAGGCCTCTTTCCCAAACGACGATTATCCCTATTTCGAGCAAACCGTGATCCTGAAGTAGCTGCCCTTTCCTACTGATCTCGTTCCATGATTTGCGCCCATCTATTCATTTCCTCGTAATCTTTGATATCATGGGACAAAATTAGACTCCGAAGATCCGGCTTCAGTCCATCCCGGAATCTTCGCGCTCTATCCCTCGGATTCTCCACCATAGTTGGTGCAAACTTAGCCAATCTTGCAAATTTCGCTTCGTATTGATCAACAGTCATTTGTCTCTGGCGCAAGCGCATAAATTCCATCAACTTCTTCTCTTGCGCATTCTCCGAGAAATATTTTTCATAGAAATTTTCCACAAACGCAGCCCAAGTTAGGGCCGTTCCTACCGAAAACACTCTATTCTCCACGGCGTTCCACCAATCATTTGCACCTTCTTGAAGCTGGTAAACTGCCAATGTTACCTTTTCCTCATCAGTGTACCCCAAAACTTTGAAGGTTTTCTCCAGTTCCTCTATCCATCTTGGCGTAGCCTCGGGGTCACCACAACCATGAAATTTGGGCGGCTTCAATTTCATAAACTATTCTACTAACTGGGGCATCTATCTAACCCCGGCTGGTTGAGCCTATCCAGCATTAGCTTGATTCTCATTTACCGCAGTAGCAGCTGCAATATCAGTGGCCTGGGCTGCCACATTATCTTGCCCTTGAGCCTGCCTATCCAGCACGTTCCCGATTCTTTCAATACCCGTAGAACCCCTTCCATACATGGATCTTCCACCGGTCTCACATCAACTCGAGGGTCTACTACAGCTCCCACATTAACTCCTAAGTTGTCCGCTGCTCTTACTCGAGTACGACCTCCACCTCTGGATCCTCTTCCTGTACTCCTTCTGAGAACTCTTCCTATAGCTTTCCCCTCGCTACTCATCTTGGTCACTCGGTTCTACGACTAATTGCTAAAATTCCACAAAGGAACTAAAGACTTAAGCCAATCTATCCCAGTCTAAGTCCTAGACAGGTATTAAACAACAATCAAGCAATCAGCATACGGCTTAACAATTATCCAATACATCACCTAAGGGATTCGTATACTCACCTCGGGTCCTGCCACACCTACACTTATGGGTCACACAATCACAATTCAAACATAATCACAAGCTGTCAGGAGATGCATGTAGCACATGAGGTCACCCTACTAGCTACCCATGGTCTCATCGCTCCTTATCACTCCAGGCTTCGACCAGATTGAACCGAGCTAACCTTGCTCTGATACCAATTCGAAAGGGGGATGTCACGCCTCGTATCCCACGAACCGCGAGCATCCCACCTTCGGTCGTTTGACTGTGACGTCCCAGGAAGTATCGCCGACCCACACCCATACAAAGATCAAGCACAAGCGGAAGTATAAAATAAACAAACTCATAATGCAAATAGAGCAAAGGATAGCCATACATCAAACACCATTATAGAAAATAATTACACATTTATATTGCTATTAAAATCATTTGTACAATATTTACAAGTACAACAAAAGATACAAACGGTCAGTAGCCACCTGGTCAGAAAGGGATAAGTGGCTAGGGAAGTTAGGCTAAAACTCAGGGATAGGGCTACAGTCTCAAAAAGTAACGGCCCTCAATACTAGCTAGGGACATTGGGTGACCCTAAGGTTCCCAAACAGGGTCGGATGACTCGGAAGAATTCTCTGACAATTCCTCGGAGGCGTCCTCACGAGACTCTGACTCCTCAGAATCCATCGCTTGGGCTCGCTCATCCTCGGAGTCTGGATCCAACTTTGGATCAAGGTAAAGCTCAAACTCCTCCTCATCTGATCTTAGCTCTGCCACCTTTCCGTCCTCCTCTACATCCTGCTCTATGGCCTTGAGTTCATCCTCCTTCTCGTCCATCAGCTCGGGGTCCTCCGCTAGTACTTTAGGCTCGTCATTCATCTCTTTCTCCTACCTCATCCCTTCGGGCGTGACCTCAGGGTCTATCACCTCACCAGCAGCTATAATTAGTTGCATCAGCCCATTGTTATCGATAGGGATATCAAAGGTCCTAAGAGGCTCTCCCTTATTTCCATTGGCATCCTGATAGCACCATGCCACATACTCTTGTTTCTGGTAAAAGTCCTCACCTATATTCACAACTACTTCTAATCGATATCTCACAAAAGCCTCCCCATTTTCTGAAGGGTAGGTAGTAGTATACGTCTGGATCTGCAGAGGGATGCCAAAAAGAGGCGGTGGTCTCTCCATCCTTATGGTCGGGGGTATGAAAAGTTTCGATTTACACACCGTGAGACGAATCTCAGTGAGTTCAATCCCTAAACCTAGGCTAGGCTAGCATGCAATCTCCTGACCAGAAATGAATATTTAAAATCATAACACAACTATAATCATACAATTCTCTGACCCTGCAGGTTAGACAGTTCGATATATAAAAATCATGGCACATACGTGGCACCCACAGTCACACGTATGCCAAACACATGCTCATGCACTGAGTTTCACCCACTCGCATGCTAATCAATGCATGTTTATGCATACAAATGTTATTGACATGTCATACGCATTTCTTTGGCCTACCAGTCCACACTGGCACACTTGCCCAATTCATTATTATTACGACTCGAGTCATCAATTTTTTTCACGGCCCGGTGCGTCTAGCCTATTTCAAAGTGCATGAGGCGCAGCAACCAATCTGACCCAGTGTCTCTAGCCTGCTTCAAAGTGCATGAGGATGGTCGCCTTCCGGACGTACCGGGCATCGTCCTGCTTCAAAGTGCATGAGGACGGTATCGACCCGAAGGTCCTTAGGTAATCACACAATTCATTATTATCTGAACCCAGCATATAACGCTTCAGGGTATTTTAGGTGATTACATGCTCATGACAGATACGCATTCTCGCACAATTTCATCACATGCCTCACTCTTGGCATACGAAATGCGTGTCCATGTTATGCAATGCAATGCACCACGAGCACCAATATAATTCAGACACCCAATGTCACAACACGTACTTAATTGGCCCAATTAATACCGTGTGGCCTAATGTGCATTTCACAAATCAGTAATTCATTATAACCCAAACAATGGCCAGTCGCACTCCACAAAAGTAGCCACACCACATACGACATAGCAGTACGAAATCAACTACAATTAAGCACAATTGACGTACAATCAGTCAACCCGGGCATACCCGACAATTTCACCAACGAGCTCCTAAATTGGTCATTAAACTCCATTATCCTTCCTAAAAATTTCTCATTGGTTTGCTATATTTTTCCCGATAATAATTTCTATAAATCAGTACACTAATTTTCCTCTACCAGTACCAGCATTCCTAATCCAATCCAGAAAAACGCATTATCGGTCCTAATCCGGGTTTAGAAATTTTACTCACCTAATCCGGAGTTATGACGACGGGGAATGACAGCCGACCACTGGTGAACAATGAAACTGGCGGCAAAATTCCTGGGACCGACGTACGGACCGTGTACAGTCGGCCGTACAGACTGTACGGAACTGTACAGACCATACGGACTGGCGATGTACGGGGCTGGCTAGAGGTCGTGGCGGCAACAGCTTGGCCGTATGAGCTCCGCCGCAGCGGCGGCAGGTCTCGGGCGCGGCGGCGGTCCAACTCCAGGAGGAAAAAAGGGAGAGAAAGAGGGGGAAAGGGAGAGAGGAAGGGACGGAATAGAGGCTGGGCTAAGGCTGGGGACCAAGGGGGTCGACAGCGAGGCACGGCGGCCGGCGGCGGCGCTCTGGTGGCCGGCGGTGGCTCCGGCGAAGCTCGATCGGGAGAGAAAATGAGAGAAAAAAAAATTAGAGAGAGAGCTATTCTGGTGGGGGCTAGATGAAAATGAGGGAGAGAGGAGAGAGAGAGAGGGTCTTAACCGGTCAAACTTTAGGGGCTAGGGCGACACGTGTCGTCGATCCGCGCAATTTGACAAAAACGCCCCTAATCTAACGGTTTCTATTCAATCTTATCTAAAAAGGGAGGGGCAAAAAGGTTAATGGCCCCCAATAATGCAACTAATAATTATTTATAATTATCCCAAATTATCCTAAAAAAATTCGGACAAAAAATTAGCCTAAGGGCAAAACCGTCATTTTTCCGATCCCGGGGCGAAATTTCAATTTTCGCACATACGCATTCCATATGTGTGTGGCCAACATAATATGGCGTCGGAATCATGAAATTCAATTTCTAAGCCCTCGAAAATCGATTGCAAAGTTTCGGGAATAAAATAAATATTATTTTTCAATTTTTGTCGAAATTAAAATTTTTGTCCAAAACGACTCTTGGTATGCGTGCCCACCCAAAAATGGCGTCAGCCTCGAAAAATAACCTCATTTGGCCTCGAAAAGTGATGCTGGCATCCCGAGGGGCAAAATCGTAATTTTTCACCCCCGGACCGAAATTCCAATTTTTACTCGTACTAACTCATACGTATGTGGCTAGTGTAATATGACGTCAGATTCCCAAAAATAGTCTCTTAAGCCTTCGAAAATCGACATCGAAATTCGGGCCAAATTCCATAAACAAAACTCACTAAACTTTCAATTTCAGGGTTTCTCACTAACGAGTGGCTGTTTAGAGGTTACGCATATCAACCTAGGGCTATCCATATCGTAATGGTCTCCATCATTGAGAGAATGAGAAATTATCACTAATTCTAGAGGTCACGATCGTTCGGTTTAAGTTCAGGACTGGTTGGCCACGTGTACTTTCGATCTTGCAGAATTACTTGTGTCCATATTATACATCGTAGGCCTTGACCAAACCCAATCCATTACCCTTTCCTACGATCGGCTCACGTTGGCCCAAAATATTCCCTCAGCGTCTCTCGTGATCGATGTCCGTTTCATAATAGGGTCCCCGGTCCACGTACCGTTTTCTAGTTAGTTATACCCCATTGGTTAGTATCCCGAGAGTGTTCAGCTCTGGGTGAGACTTACTAAAATGAAATGCGAATTAATATCAGTTTTATTGATCCTGGAATTACATCAAAATTCGGGCTGTTACAAGGAGACTAAGTATCCCGGACTAAACTCGGATGCGACGTACATTAGGCATCGTACCACTGTTTGGGTAGACGTGGGACTAGAGGAGTTGGAACGCTATACCTATTTGGCTTGGTCCCATCGGGTCGGGTTGGTAAATTCTGGGTCAATCCGAGGTTTTGAGGGGTTGCAGCATGCTAACGAGGGTATGGTAAATTGGGAGCCCTGGGACAAGTTTACTCCCGATATCAAGGTGTCGGATCCCGACAGTCCACTGAAGAACCATAGTCCAGAATCAGTGCCTGTTCCAGAGCTTGAACCCGAGCCCGTATCGGAGCCCGAGCTTGAGCCCGAAGAGGAGCCTATGGTGTCCGAGCATGAGGAGGAGCTGATCGAAATCAACTCGAACACGAAGTCAGAAGTTTCAGGGTCCGATTCGGATTGGGTGCCGTAAGGATGTTTAGGAGTTGGGCCTGGAAACCTTTTTGGTAGAATCCCTTTTTGTGCTGTTAGTAGTCTACCCGGCCACTTGTTCCCTTTTGATGACGAAAGTGGATTTTAACCCTAGAAGCCTAATGTACGCATATTTGTGATTTCAGGTTAATGTTATGTGTTTATTAATTTGCGTTTGTTTTAACCCGTTATTATTAATTGTTTGGGTTGTTTAAATTTCGCTTCTGCTTGCGAACAACTTTGGGTATCTCATTTGGGTCGGTGACGCATTCTGGGACGTCACCTTCAATACGACCTTGGAAGGGGTGTCACAAGCCCGTTGGGATTCGGAGCATGACATACACTTTATGTGCACATTGCGTGCAATAGACGTGCACTTTACGTGCAATATGTACACTAAATAAATCTTCTTTTTCAGAACTCAATGAGTCCTAAATATATTTCCAATATTAGAAAATAAAAAACAAATAAAGAAAATAAAAAAATTAATTAGGAGTGCCTAAAAATGATTTCCACTACTCTTTTCCACCTCTTTTCTTTTCCATTGAGGGAAAATAAAAATCTGGAAATGAACATTGTGGCAGGAGAGACGGAAGACGGATCAGCAAACTACGTGGTGGACTGATGACAAGGCATGAAACCACCGCTGGAGAAAGAGGCGATGCCGTCGCCGTGGTATTGGCTTCCAAACATAAAATTCTGAGCCCTAGGGGATCGAATAGCAACCTCGATTCCATGACCTAATTCCTTTTTTTTTATAACCTAGGAACCCCCGCACGGCCGATAGCTGGAGGGATAAACCTGGAGTGACACTAGCGCAGGACCCACCACCACGACGCCACACTTAAGAATCCCTAACGACTATGCTGGGGTTCGAACTAATTCCTTTTTCTTCACGGAGAATCAATAATTTAAAAAAATAAATTTTGACGGCCCTTGATTAATTTCATTTATTAAAGATAATAGTTATCTTTGGCTCGACAATTAACTACATAAACTTTTACTTGTTCTTGTTCTTCTTATTATTATTTATAATTCTCGGGTTCGTATGGATTGAGTTATTTAATACATGCATCGTATCAATCCCACGTGCACATCCGAGTCATTTAGCCATCAAATGATTAGAAATCATTACATTCTTCAATCTGTATTAAATTCGTTACAATATACAGCTTATAAATTATTTTAGCTTGCCAATATACGAAAGCACTCAAAATGACGCATCATCATCTCGATTTGAAGTTGGGAAACTTGTTGATCCTTTTAGTGAGTTTAGCTAGGACTAGCAATCTTTGACACGATTAGGCTACACAACATGGAGTTAAGTGTGTCCGGATAAGTTAAATTAAATTTGGTCATAAATGGATGAACCCATCTATTCATGAATAACAACTATGTTGCGTATGTGTGGACTATTTTTAATCCATTTGTCACACTTAAATACATTTACATGGCAAGAGTTCAAGTTGTAAATGTGTTAAATGTGTTGTCTCATGTGCCTTTTTTAATAAATGAGGTTAATAAATTTGTGTTCGAACGACTTACCTTGGGTTGTTGCCGGGGATTTCAATGCAATCAAGGACCCTATTGACAGAGTCGACAGCACTACCCCCTGGATCCCGGCTTTTGATGATTTTGGGGAGTGTTTAAACTAGGTGGGGTTGGAGGATCTTCGATATGTAGGGTGTAGATACACTTGGACCCATTCATCTGGTGAAAGCCGAAAGCTCCGCAAGATTGATCGTGTTCTTGTTAACGACATATGGATGCAACAATTCTCATACTCGGAAGCCAATTTTCTCCCTCCTGGCATCTCGGATCATTCTCCCATGGTGGTTAAGCTTCTATCACCAACTAATTCCAAGAAACCATTCAAGTTTTTCAACTTCTGGTCTTCTCAACCAAAATTCTTGGAACTTGTGAAGCAAGCTTGGGATACACAGACTTTTGGTACACCTATGTATACCATTTGCTGCAAACTGCGTACACTTAAACAGAAGCTTAAACAACTTAACAGGAGTGTTTTTTCTGACATCTCTGCTAGAACTGACCAGCTTAGAACAGAACTTTATACTGTACAAGCTGCCCTTGAGCTACACCCCTTTGATCAGAGTCTCCATGACAAGGAAGTAGAGCTCATGCGATCCTTTTTCCACCATGAGAATGCAGGAGGAATCCTTTTACAGGAAAAAGTCCCGTGTTCGCTGGCTTAAAGAAGGAGATCTTAACACGCATTATTTCCACCACTTTGTCTCCAAAAGGCGTATTACTAATCGCCTTCTTTCGGTTTCAACAGAAGATGGGTCTCTACTCACTGATCCACAGGAGGTAAAGGCCCATATTGTGAATCACTTTCAGGAGTTGCTTAACGGTGATCCTGCTCCTACTGCGCCCTCTATGAGCGAGTTGAGTGAATTCCTTGGGCGAACCCTTGATGACAATCAGAGCAACTTCCTATCACTTCCGATCTCAGATGAGGAAATTCAGTCCACTCTTTTCTCCCTTGCCAAGGGTAAAGCACCTAGACCGGATGGTTACAACGTTGACTTCTTTAAGGCTAGCTGGGAGATCATTGGACCCTTCATTCTGGTGGCGGTAAGAGATTTCTTTGAATCAAGTTGTATGCTCAAAGAGATAAACAACACTATTTTGACGATAGTTCCGAAATCCCCAAATGCCTCAGCTATGTCGGATTTCCGTCCTATTGCTTGTTGCAATACATTATACAAATGTATCTCCAAGATATTGGCAAGGCGGATTGCGCGTGTCCTTCCATCACTTATTAGTCCTAGCCAAACGGCATTTGTTAAAGGACGAAGGATAAGTGACAATATTTTGATAGCCCAAGAGCTATTTGCAGATTTCCACCACCGGCCATACCTTCCCAAGTGTGCAATCAAAGTGGATTTTCAGAAGGCATATGACACTGTGGACTGGAACTTCCTAGAAAAAGTTCTAGTAGCCTTCAACTTCCCCGATCACTTTATCAAGTTGGTGATGGCTTGTGTTTCGACAGCAAAATTTACGGTCTCTATTAATGGTGAATTGCATGGCCACTTTGGAAGCTCTCGGGGCATTCGCCAAGGAGACCCTCTTTCGCCCTACCTTTTTATTCTGATTATGGAGATCTTATCAGGCATTCTCAAAGCTAAAACTGATATGCCTGATTTTCACTGGTTCTGGCGCTGCAAGAAGACCCGGCTTTCACACCTCTTCTTCACAGATGATGTTTTGCTCTTCTCGGAAGGCCATCTGAGATCGGTTCAAATAGTAAAGAATTCTCTCCTCTTGTTCTCTGCTTGGTCTGGCTTAAAACCGAACAAGACAAAAAGCAGTATTTTCATATTCGGAGGGTCCCAGACATTACAAGACCAGATAATTCAATGCCTTGGGTTCCAGCGGGGTACCTTGCCGTTTCGGTATCTCGGTGTACCTATTATCTCTACTAGACTGCGTAAGGTGGACTGTAAAGCTTTGGTTGACTCTATCACCGCTCGAGTTCGCTCATGGTCCCAACGCTTTCTATCCTTTGCTGGTCACCTACAGCTTATAAAGTCGGTATTGCAGTCCATTCAAGTATACTGGGCCACTATATTTTCTCTACCCAAAACAGTAATGCATAGCATTGAGGCTATTCTGCGACAGTTCCTATGGAAAGGTCCTGACCTTGGAGTTGGCGGAGCTAAAGTTGCGTGGAATGCCGTTTGTTTACCTAAAGAGGAAGGCGGCCTAGGTATCCGGAGATTTGTGGAATACAATAATGCCATGCTTTTAAAGCACATTTGGATTCTCTTTACTGACAAAGAGTCGTGGTGTAAATGGGTTCATTCTACTTTCTTAAAGAAGTCGAATTTTTGGGTTGTGTCCAAACCTACCTTTTGTTCCTGGACATGGAATAAAATACTCGATATGCGCGCTTCTGCCCATACTATGTTCCGATGGAACGTTGGAGATGGACGGTCTGTCTCTTTCTGGTTTGACTCATGGCACATTAGGGGGCCGCTTTACCTACTTTTTTCTAATGTTGAGATCTACCAGTCGCGCATTCCTCGGGAGGCCACAGTGCGTTCCTTCTATGAAGGTTCTTGGCAACCCTCTACTACATTGGCCACTCTCATGAGCTGGATGGATAGTCCTCCGAGTTTTATGGATAGATCGATGGACCACTTTGTATGGGCACCTCAGCCATCTAAACCTTTCTCTGTTAGCCGGGCTTGGAACCACATACGAAGAAAATGGCATCCAATCCCGTGGCACTCTTTCATTTGGGATCGACAAATAGTTCCACGGTATGCATTTCTACTATGGTTAATTTCTCTTAACCGATTACCCACCCAGGTGTTCCTACTACAGTATCACAGGATTGAAGATGCTTTATGCGCTTTTTGTGGGTCTATCCCAGACTCAATAAACCATCTCTACTTTGAGTGCAACTCTACCAGCAGATTGGCTTCTCTTTGGGCGACGAGATGCAATCTTCCTTGGCGTAATCGACCCTGGCATGAACATATATTATGGGCGATGCAAGTATGTGGAGGTTCCTCTTTTGCTCACCGCATATCTAGATTCTCCTTTGGGGCTTTATGTCTCATCATTTGGACCGAAAGGAACAATGCCATATTCAGAAACAAGACCGTCTTTATCCCTGGCATGCAAAAGCACCTCATTAAAGCCGTTAAGGACAAAGTCACCTCTATGGGGAGAATTGAGGACACATTTAGGAACCGGCTACTATAGAGAAAGTGGGACCTTCCGGTGTCTATTTTCTACTAGCGCTACTCCCAGCTACACACGTCGGATGTCTGTTGCAGCCAGGGCGGGTTTTCTTGTCCCTTTGTACTCTCTTTTTTTCTTTTGCTCTTTGTCGGACTTCGACTTCCTGTATAGATCTTGCTGAACCCTCTTGACCTTGTCTAGACACTACTCGGTCCTAATATGGTCAGGAGCTGGTTTGAGCTTAGCTTGTACTTGGTGATTTGAAAAGTTATACAAATTCTTACGTTACCAAAAAAAAAAATTGTGTTCGAATTTGCACTTGACATGATAAAATTTTAGTTGTAAGGTTCTCTCCATTGTTGTAATAATTTCCTCATTTGACACTAAACCTACTACGAATGCAATTTGATTTAGCTTAAATTTTTAGTTAATTAAATATTTTTATTTTTACACATCATCCATCGAATTTCTGCTGGTGAAATTATTTCACTTTTTTATTATATTATTCCATAATTTTTAGGGAAATAACCGGTTGAGGAAAGCAATAATAGTTCTAAAAAAAAGGAAATATGCAATTTAGGCAATTGCCTTATTTCACCTCCAAGAGCCTTGTGCACAAAACAAGAAAGTTGAGTTCGCTTCCTAAGACAACCAACCAACGGCTATATAAGACCACTAGTATCGCACGAGGGATTTTCTATTTTAGAGCTTCTATTACGGCCTGTTCCGCTATATATTTTCAAAAGATTTCACAAAAATTCCCGGGCTTTCCGGTGATTGGATTTCAACATACCTGTGAAATCCTCTTTAGTCCACTCTTGGTAGCAATATAGCATGGAGACAATCTACTGTGGATATACTTTGAGTCCGGATAGAAATTCCGATTTTTCTGACCTGCCGACCGCTTTCTTCAACTTCTCAGTGAAATGGCACCATTTGCTAGTCTTCCTCGATCGATTGGGAGTGCCAATATATTTTGAAGACACTACACTGTCTTTGTCAAGTTAGTCAGTTGAGATACCACTATGCATCCTACCGTGGCAGTTCCTTTGCGAAACGCACATAGAGAGAGTTCTCCATGCTTTGGACGTTCATAGTAGCTTTTGGATGATATTGTAAAAGTCATTATGCATATGGCATTTCAGGGATAGGGTTGTGGCCATCGACAATTCAACATGAACACAAATTTGGATTTGGCCACCAAAGAGGAACTGGAAATGGAAGACATTGAGGAAGTCTCCATTTGAGGATATGAGTCAGATCCCAACCAATTCACGCGGGGCATCTCTAGAAGCACCATTGAAAAGCTCGAGCGGAAGAGCTGCTCTGTCCGAGATGGTGACGGATGCCGTTGTATGTGTTTAGAGGAACTGAAAGGGGCAGAAAAAGTGATGGAGATACCGTGTTTGCACCTCTTTCACAGAACGTGCGTCGTCTAGTGGCTCGAGAGGAATGATTTGTGTCCGCTGTGTCGCTGTGTCGTAGTAAAGTAGAAGCAGAACATGCAGAGTAGTTAGTTTTAGTTTGTAAGATTTCTAATAAGAAATGAATTTTCTTTTTTCCAATGGATTGAGTAATTTGTTGCGATTAATTTGGGTACTCAATGCAGTGCCTAGCTCACGTGGGCACTCGATGCCGTTCTCATCTATGCTAAGCAAAATGGATCCGCTTAATGTCACACTAGCACGATCTTTAACCTCAGAAAACAAATTAGTTGCCTCATCAAACCACTCATTCCTGAGGTAGCCAGAGATCATGGCACTGTAGGAAACATCATATGTTTTTACTGCTTACTGAAGTTGGGTTGTCATGAGTATGTTAATGATGTCCGATGCTAGTTTTGGTCTTCTAAAATATAGAGTTTTTATGAACTCTGATTTGAGGCTGAACAAGTTCAATTTGAGAAGATGTTCAGAAGTGCCGAAACAGCAAGAACGTCATCATTTGTCATTCTGGATGTGCAATTGATCATATAAATGAGAGATTTGCCTCTTGGAATTCTAACTGATTTAGTCTTGTGTAGTTACGTTTCGTGATTTGTTTTCTTGAATCTGGTCACAAGAAAAAAAGAAGTGATCACAACACAAGGATGGAAGGACAAGTCACGACATGGAAGGTAGACCCTATAATTATTATAACATAATAATTAAGTCACTCAAAAATTCTTGCAGGACCATCCGATCTCTCTCCAAAGTTGCATATACATACATCAACACTAATATACGATGTTAATTGCTTGAAAGAGGAAATTGCATTCGACCGCTGGACATGGAAAAACATAAATAGTGTGGAATTAGCGATGCTTCTAACAAGCGAGTCACGCATACATAAATTCTATTGTGAAAATCTCTTGGTGCAGCTCATGCCCACCACCGATCGAAACCGAGCTTTGCGCTTGCGAGCCATGGACTTTGTGTCGGGAGGCACCACGTTCCCTTTTTTCCTCATCTGATCTTTCTTTCTCTTGGTAGAAAGAAAAAGGAAAAGAAAGAAAGAAAAAGAAAAAATGAAAGAGAAAAATAAAATATCCAAGTTCTTTTTTATAAAAATTATAAAAGTTGTCTACATTAGCTCTAACCGTTTTACATGGCACTATTGGCATCCACGTTAAGAATTTCCAGTTAAAATTGATCAGATTGACTTAATTAGCAAAACGTGAAAATGTTTAGGACTCAATTGACGCAATTGAAAGGTTTAAGACTAAACTAACACAAGTGCAATAGGCTTAGGACTCTTTTGATAATTTTCCCTAAATTCTTTCCAATATTTACTCTAGCTCTATTTTATCCAATAGGTATGTTTCAACCCTCTGAATATAGAAGGGAAAATTATTCAAAAAGTTTTGAACCTATTGTATGGTGGCTAATTCAAAACTAAACTTTTTAATTTGACCAATTAGTCATAAACCGTTTGATGATTTTCCAATATAATTTTTCTAATCAAAATCATACAATAGGTGTAGGACTTTTGGATAAATATCAAAAGCATCCAAAATTCAAGAAACACGCGACTGCCTTGCTTGTTGCCTGATGTAAGTTGATTTCGAAAAGGGAGTTTACAAATAAATTGTGATCACTAACTTAATAGGGGTCTCCTTCTGAAAGCGTATTAGCTGGAGAGAGATATGAGAATCTGGGCCAAGTGTGCGGCATTTATTTAAAGTGAGCATCATTTAATTAAAAGTGGTAAATTGTATCCTGTTAGGAGAAAGAATTCACATGTTATTTATCTTACTTTCTAAGTTCATACAAAGACATCAACCAAAAACTCAAAGAAAACGAATGACAACATCTTGTCTAATTCTATCGGCATTCATCCTTTGCATTCTCGTTGCCCTCAAGCCCTCCGGAACATGTGCCTTTAGCATCGAGTTCAATACAACAAATCGACTCAACACATAGCTAATAGTCTTGTCCCCCCAAAAAAAGTTATTTTGCTTTCTGTTTTTTGCCCTTTTGATGGCCCAAAAAATGTTACTTTTTGGCTTCGCTTAAATGCGTATGTAATTGGCTTTGCTTCACATCAAACTCATCTACATTCAGATTTTTTCATGCACAATTGCCATGCAAATGAACTATATTTTTTATATGCCTGATAAAACCAAAGTGTGGTCACAGCCGGTTTAATTCTTTTCCCTACTAGGAGAAAAGCAATTAATTAGTATTTAGTACATTTTTAAAATCGATATACGACCGGTTGTTGTATTTTGTTATGTAGAAATGTTATTGTGAATCTCATTCAAGAATAAAAATTTAGCTTTTCGAATTTAAATGGATTGTAGTTAGTGGAACAACACGAGCCAAGATGGACAAACACCCTTGGATATTTCCTGATGGGGAAAAAGATATGTGTAGAGGGTCTTGTCTTTTCTCTTGGGACAGTAATATGAACAAATGGAGTGTTAAGACCAAAGAGATCAGAGATACAAAGACCTGCAAAATCAGTCAAGACATCTCAACCAGAGCAGAGCTTGAAGAAGAGAAAACAAAGAACAGAGTGGAGTGAAAATTTGAGCTATGAGTGGCCTGAAATATCGAGCGAGTTTTCCTGGCTATTTCCCTGCCTGAAATGATTTTAAAATAATAAAATACACTCAATAATAATATAACGATCAATATAATCATATAAACATTCATAAACCTAAACAAACCCAAAAATTATATGAAATCAATGATCAAATTTCAGCAGGCAAAAACAAAAAAAATAAAAGTATGCAGGCAAAAGTACACTACAAGTGTCATAATTTGTGTACGGCGCTCACTTTAGTGCCATAACTTTTTTTTGGATCACTTTAGTGCTAAAATTTTTGAAAAACGATCACTTAAGTGCTAAAATTTTTAAAAAACGATCACTTAAGTGCCAACTCCAGTGCCGTACACAATTTTTCACCGGAAATCTGACGTGGCATTTTTTTTATTAATTTCTGAAGCTGACGTGGCTCGCCGGAGTCTCGCCGGAGATTGGCACTTAAGTGATCGTTTTTCAAAAATTTTAGCACTTAAATGATCGTTTTTCAAAAATTTTAGCACTTAAATGATCATTTTTCAAAAATTTTAGCACTAAAGTGATCCAAAAAAAAGTTATGACACTTAAGTGATCGTTTTTCCTCCGACTTGGCACCAAAGTGATCCGAAAAAAAGTTATGGCACCAAAGTGAGCGCCGTACACAAGTTATGGCACTTATAGTGTACTTTTGCCAAAGTATGCATGTGCCGCAATCGCCTACTGAAATGTGAAGAAATTTTACAATATATATCAATTGCATATTTTCAATTCTTCATACTGTTCCTAATTATTTTTCTACGGCTTTTATGGCATAACATAATAGCTCATACTATATAAGAAAAATAATTTAAGTAATAGACATTAAATCTCTCATGAATAAAAATAAAAATACTTAGTTAGCTAAAATCGAAATTAAACTGAAGGGTTAATACCACGAAAAACCTCAAACTTGTACACTTGTGATAAATTTGTCCTAAACTAATTTTTTGGTACACCCTTGATAAACGAAGGGTAAAACCCAAAATAGGCACATCCATCAAATGCCGTGTGTCATTTAACAAAACAATTTAATAGTAAGATTTAACAGAAACTAACATAGGGTAAATTTATCACAAGTATACTAATTTGAGATTTTTTATGGTCAAAAAATTAATTTAGGATAAATTTAGCACATGTGTATCAGTTTAGGGATTTTCGTGATATTAACTTTAAACTAAGTTGAATATATAGTAGGTTTTGTGTAAAATGAGAAATTATTACAATAGTGAAAATAACCTTACAACTCAAACAAGTGTTGGCAACTAGAGTTATCATGTCATGTCAAATCTAACTCAAATCTGAACAGGACATTTTCCTTAACCCTATCTCTCTGCGAAACCAGGCACGAGGCAACATTTACCAAAAAAGTTGCAGGACACGATGCGTTTAACGCGTATTGAATCTAAACTAAGCGTATATAAATGTAACAAATAGACTAAAATAATCAACACATAGACAACACAGTCATTATGCATGTATGGAAGTAAATTCAAAGTACTGTATATTAGAAGCATGACTAAATTGGGTTTCAACTATAAGATTGATTCCCTAGACGAAACTCACCTGCTATAAGCATCAAATTTCTTCGGCTATGTGTGTTCGCTCAGATTCAAATTGCCCTCCATAGCCACTTCAGTGGAAGGATTCAAACTCGTTCTCTTAGTTTTCTCCACAACACCCTCAAATCGTTCACACAATATTAGCAAGCTTGTTAGGATGATAATGGACTCACTTCGAAATGCTTGATTTGCGCACTTTATTATCTCTCGATACCTTGATAAACGAAGAGATTGCGGTCTCAAAATTGTTGAACAGAATTCTTGGATCGTGTCTAATAGCTGCAATTGCCATTGTATTGCGATGGAAAAACTTGCTTATGGCAAGAAAATTAGTAATTATGTGCTTCACTGTCGTTCAGGTTTTGATAAGAAGTCTATCATTCAGTGAAAATAATTGACACGACTTGGGCGCCTGGATCAGCCTCAAGATGATCATTAAAATGTTATTGTCAACTTATAGAGCACATGAGGTTATTGCATCCATTCCGTTGCGAGGCTTCAAATCTCATATTGTTTTCTCCATCAGCATGAAAGAAACGAAAGATGTTTTCTCCAGTGGCTTTTCATTGACAGTAGAAAATTGAAATGCCTGGTTGATGGCTTATCTGAACCTCCTCTCAAAGTAAGCTGAATTTGTCTTCCCCAAGAATGACCCATCACATGATATTTCTCAAATCATGGAGTGAAATCAATCGGTGTTCAAACTTATGTCGAAATGTATGCATGTCCTTAGGACACCATCAAAACCTTGAATGACATGTGTTTAGCATCGTCCGGTCTAGATGCTATCAACATTACAACTTCAATTAGAATACAAACGGCCACCAGAGCAATGTGGGGATACGGATGCTTCGCCTTTCTGTTTTTTTCTAATAAGTAAAGTGACGATGAGAGCGGAAAGAAATGTGAGTGGGTTTATCGGTGAAAGCCCACGAGAACTCAACGGATGCTTTACTTACATTACTTTATTTCAGGTTTCTGGGCACTTACCTTGACAAACTTCAAAAACCATTAAAGTCAGTTACTTCTGAATCTTAGTTTCAGAACAAGATACTTACTATATCATAACAACCAGCGCAGCAAAGGGATAATTGCACCCTTAATCCTCAAATCAGTCACGTCTTATTACACTTTGGAAGCCACTGGAATATCGTTAAATGCTCATAAGCAAAGTCAAACGATGACTTTCTTTTCATTATGCTGCAGAGAAATGGCAGCTTTGGACAAGAACGGTATCGTATTGTTTATGCAGGAGTAATCATTTATTGATTTTTGTGCAACGAACGAGTGCATTGCAAGGTTTAACATCTGAGAAAGATTGAATTTATCTAGATTGCAGAGCTTATAAGACATGGCTAACTTGAAAATTAAGGGTGCAATTCGAGATATACTTTATTGAGCAAGTTTCCTTGCAGATTACCAGGTCTTCCAAAGTCGAATCTATTTTCCATTTCTTAAGACCAAGGATGAACTGCTCTATAACAACTAAAACGACATCGTGATTTGTTTAATTTCCTCTCCTCCAGCTTGGAGAAGGCACGTCATCTCATATGGAAGTGGTCTTCCATCACTTTTGACATCCTGGTTCTGTTTCTTCTTCACTTTTCTTGTAAAGAAACAAAAACTCCCTGGCATCATCTCAAAGCAGCATGATCAAGTAAAGACCATTTCTTCCGTGACAATCTGATATCTCGGAAAGATTGAATTGCTTATCTAGATTGCAAAAGGAGAACACTATCAACATCCATCTTCATCCTGAAAGTATTCTTATTATCGATATTTCCCATGTTTGATACCGGAAACTATAGTTCTTAACATTTACTTCCTTGAGCTGGAAATGCTCTTTATTTGGTAATCTTCTCTGAGATAGGCTAGAGAGTCGTAAAAAAATGAAGAAGAAACGGTAACGGGTCAATGGATGTAAATCCATTGGAAACCATTTTCATATCAGGTGGTGTGCATTCTTTAAGCTTGAGGAGAGGAATTCAAACAAATTGCCAAGTCATCGTAGTTGTTATAGAGTGATTTTTCCTTGGACTTGAGAAGGGGAAGATAGATAAAACCTCTGAAGGCTAGGTAATCTAGATAACGACCTGCTGAACAAACTAAATACTGGGTCAAACATCTTCATCTATAAAGAGAGATCATGTTGCCATGCAAGTCCTCACTCCTCCCTCAAGCAATACTAGTCTGTGCAAGGATTAGAACTTGCGATCAAAGCCCTAACTCCTGTCCACAACCACAATGAGGTTTCTTCCCGTTAGCTTTCTCATCTTGGCTTTGGCAACTGCCGCTGCTTTAGCTGATGACCCGACTCCTCTTCAGGACATATGCGTGGCCACCAATGACCTGGACTCTGGAGGTTGGTCCTCGATTCTTACATTATCCATGTCTTTCATATCTGGCTTATGATGCCGAAACTATAACACGAATTCTTTTTCTTATGCAGTATTTGTGAACGGAAAGTTCTGCAAGGACCCGAAACAAGCCACAGCTGATGATTTCCTCTTTATTGGGTTCAGGAATCTTGGAAACACATCAAATCCACTCGGATCAAAAGTCACACAGGCTTTCGTCAACCAATTTCCGGGACTCAACACTCTTGGAATATCCATGGCTCGCATTGACTTCGCTCCTGGCGGCCTAAATCCTCCCCACTTTCACCCTCGTGGCAGCGAGACTCTGGTTGTGGTGGAGGGTACCCTACTTGTTGGCTTCGTAACGTCCAACCAATTAAACAATACTTTCTTCACCAAAGTCTTGTACAAGGGGGACGTGTTTGCAATCCCTATTGGTCTCATTCACTTCCAGTTGAATATCGAAAACACCTATGCATTGGCCTTCGCCAGTTTTAGCACCCAGAACCCAGGAGTCATTACCGTTGCTAATGCCGTGTTTGGAGCGAAGCCACCCATCTCAATTGATGTTCTCACCAAGGCCTTCCAAGTAGACAAGAAAGTTATTGACTACTTCAGGGCGCAGTTTTGGTACGACAACAACTAAATGAATCTATCATGAGTTATAAATTAGTAGAATCATCGGACTTACAAATTTAATATCATTCAATAAGCGTTTGCTTTAGATGTATAATTAAACTATGTATAGGAAGGATGTTATTTGACATTAAATTTGCTTCTTAGATTAACGAGATGTGTGATCTTGAAAGGGTATCATCAAAAGAATGTGCTACTCTAATAAATAGTCTGATTTCATATGGTCTCACAATTGGGTTAAGAGTGTAATATCTCAAATCCAACAAAAATGGGGGATGACACGACTATTTTTCCACCTACAAGATGCATCATCGAGTACAACCAATAACCTGTTATCAAAATGTATAGATATATATAATAAAACAATAGGTTGGTTACAATATCAGAGTTTTTATCATCCATAAAAACGAATATGTTCAATTTAGAACTCGGCCAACCAAAAAAGTGTCAACTCAGAAACAATACAGCTAGCTAAGCTCATACCCAAAATCCTACTACCTAAAGTCCCCGCCAATGGCGCTCTCGCCCTACTAGCTGCTAATTGAGGAACCTGAAAAACATTTAAGACGAATGAGATGAGCAATCACAACTCAGTGAGTAGTACATCTCTTATAAGCAAATCAAGCAACCAATATACATATATACAAAGCAATACCAGAAACTTATACCTCAATCCTAAGATATACTATAACTATTGAGTTATTTCATTTCAACAAAAGTTTACACAAATCAGAAATAATCATTTAATCCACCGCCATAATTCAAACATCAATCTCATCAATTCACACATCAATCGTCCATTCCATACAAATGTCACATCCCGAATCTAGCAAGAATGGGGGATGACATGGCCATCCTTTCACCCGATGGACGCAACTCAAATACAACCAACAACATGTTATCGAAATATATATATCTGATAAAAAAGTGGGTTAGTTACAATATCAAAGTTTTTTCTATTGTACATAAAAAAGAATATGTTCAAATTAGAACTCAACCAACTGAACAAGCATCACCTTAGAAACAATACAAATGGCTCAACTCATACCCAAAATCTGATTACCAAAAGTTCCTCACTGACAGTGCTCTCGGCCTACTTGTCACTAATCAAGGAACTTGAATTATATACAAAGGCGACTGAGATGAGCAATCAGGTGACTGAGATGAGCAATCACAATCAGGTGAGTAGTACATCTCTTCTAAACCGTTATGCATTATATACAAAGTAATATCAGAAACTCATACCTTAATCCCAAAATAAAATATTCATATCAAAACAAATGTAAGTTATTTCATTTAAACAAAACTCTATACAAATCAGAAATACTCATATAATCCATCACCACAATTCAAATATCAATGGTCAAGTCCATTGATCGATCTCATCAATTCATACGTCAATGATCCATTCCGTACAAATGTCACACCCCAATTCCAACAAGAATGGGGTATGACTCAAACATCCTTCCATTTGAAGGACATAGCATCAAACACAACCACTAAAGTATTCTCAAAATATATATTTGATAAAATAGTTGGTTGGTTACAATACCAAAGTTTCTATGATCAATAAAAAAGAATGTGTTCAACTTATAACTCAACCAACCCAAGAAGTATTAACTCAAAAACAATACAACTAGCTAAGCTCATACCAAAATTCCTACTACCAAAAGTTCCTCACTGATAGAGCTCTCGCCCTACTTGCCGCTAATCGAGGAACTTGAATTAAAAAGAATGAGATGAGCAATCATAGCCGAGTGAGTATTACATCTCTTATAAGCAAATTGAGCAACCTATAAGCATATATACAAAGTAATACCAAAAACTCACACCTTAATCCTAAGATATAATATACATATCAAAGTAAATATGAGTTATTTCATTTCAACAAAACTTTATACAAATCTAAATACTCATTTAACCCAACACCATAATTCAAACATAAATGGTCAAATCTATTGATCAATCTCATCAATTCACACATCAATGATCAATTCAATCTCAATATCCAAATCAAGGTTTTAGAGGTGGCTCTCACAAAACTTACGTTATCGTGTAGCAATACTTAGTTATTGACCAACACATATCAAGAGGACAAGGCCATAGAGGTCGCTCCCACGAGACTTGCGTTACTATGTAGCACTTAGCCTTTGACCAGCACATATCAATAGTTCAAGGCCCTAGAGGCGATTCTAACGAGACTCATGTAGCCATATAACACTTAGCCCTTGACTACAAAGCCTTAAAGGTGTCTCTCATGGGACTCGCATCCTTGTGTAGCACTTAATCATTGGACAGTATGCATACTCACAACTCTTCATTGGATTCCCAACGATCATAAACATCAATCCATCATGCCTAATAATTTACAAAACCAATCTAGAATATATATCACAAATTGGTTTCACAAACCAAAACAAATAACCTTTTTACAACATAGTTAAGTTCAATTAAGTCTTAAAACTTGTCAAGTTAGTGCAATTAAGTCATTCCATTAACTCCGTTAAACTTAACAAATGGAAAATGCTATTAAGTTTTAGGATTCAATTACATCAATTTAACAAGTTTTATGACTTAATTGCACTTTTTGAAAGTTTTAGGACTCATTTGCACTTTTGTGACAAGTACTAGGACTTGATTATACTTTTTGAAAATTTTAAAACTTAATAGCACTTTTGTAACAAGTTTTAGGACCTCTAGTGCATTTATCCCTTAACCAAATCACACTTTGCACAAAATATACCTAATCCTTTTCATTTTCGAAATGTGGGTCTACAAATTTAAAAAAGAGATAGCACCATTCACCTGGAAACACCTACAACCAAAAAACAAATGTTACTCGAACCATTGAACTCGTAATACTATCAAATAAATGAGAAATAGCATTAAAGTTGAGTAAATTACTATGTCAATTACAAATTGGCTAAACCAAGCTTCCTCGCTAACGTAACGACTCATATGTGCTAACAAAACTCTTGTCCAAAGATAATATTCAAAGTTATCTATAATGTAGAGCTTGAGTGCAAAACTTTAGAATTTTGCTCCAACTAAACTCTTTCTTCAAATCAACTCGATCAAACTACAAACGCTCACCACGAGTTGACAAAAGACCTTAAGAACGACCAACCATGGCGAAAAAACACTAACGTGAAGAACAACTACTTGTACAACAAACTGCTACTGTCACGACAAACTTTCTTGCGCCATCCACTGAGCTCCATTTCAAGAGAACGTACGGTAAATGTGACATTCTGAAATTCCACCAATTGGAATTTATTGAATAACTGAGTTTTATGAAATGTGCTCGCAGTAAATTCTCGCCCGGAACTGATCATTCCTGAGAATGCCAACCATTAGGGAAAGGCTAATAGGGGAGTTAAATTCGCGCGACTAAAGGAAATTCGATCGTGAATGGATTTCGACCATTAAATCGCGGAAGTGATATTTTGAGCAACTGTTGGCCAATCCAAGAATAGTTAGGGGTCAGTTCGCCACTGTCCTAGTAGTAAATCGCGGGTGATTCCATTGGACCACGAAATGACTTGACGAATGATTCTGAAATTATACCGAACGATCGTACCCCTCGGATCAAGTGATTGATCTTTGCGATTTTAATGACAACCGAAGTCGTCACGTACCGAACGGACTTGCACGTGACTCGATTCAGTATCAGTCATGAGTCGATTCTGCGAATTTCCCCAGCAAGCCGCCCGTTAGTTCGAGAAACGCTCGAGTTGCGTTTAATAGAATTTAATTATTGAATTTTGGCCCAAATTGGACACCGAAAAATTAGGAAGTCACGATGGAACGTTAGGACAACATTGCACATGACACGTGTCAATTTTTGGTGCGCTCAATTCCTTCGAAAAAAATTCAATTTGGACAAGAAACGGAGAAAGTAACCAAAATACCCCTAGGATTTATTAAAGGACAAGCTTTAGGGGTAAAGGGTATTTTGGTAATTTTGCCCTCAAATTTTGATTGGACAATTTTACCTTTGGATTTTTGGGAAATTACAAGTATACCCTTGGATATTTTTGTGCAAGAATTGATCTTGGCCGTCGGATCAAGATAAGATCGAATTGGGACCGTTGGATTAAATTGTGAGACAAGGGTAATTTGGTCATTTCCACATTTGGTCCACAGCTTACTATTTAGGTCAAGAACACTCATTTCTCTCTCCCCATTCTCCTTTCTTCTTCACGTTCAGCCCCGCCTTTGCCGAGACCACCCCCTTTTGCCGTGTGCTTCCCTTTGGCCGTTCCTCCTCCACCGCCGCACTGCCGCTCATCACCGCAAGCCAGACCGCCCTCAAGCTGCCGTCCACACCACCCTCAAGCCACCCCCATCCTCAAACCTCACCATCTCTCTCTTTTCCTCTCTCTCACCGTGAACCACCCACAGCCATGCAAGACCCATGCCGCCACCGGACCACCGCCACTCAAGCCGGACGCCACCGTAAGTCCCCGCTGTGTCCGTTTATGTGCCGCCGCTCCCTGTTCTAGCCGATTAAGTCTAGAACTTTGTAAGTCATACTCTAATCCCGATTTAGGATATTGGGTATCGACAGATAATTTGATTCGGGGTGAAATTAACATTATGCGAGTGTGAAATATTGGGGTTTATGCTTGGAAATGTTTGGCGGGCCTTGAGAATTATTTTTGAAATTTTTGGAGGACAATTTGAGGTGAATTATAAGCAGTGAGTTACTGTTCACAGGGCTGTGATGATTTGTTTGGGATGCAAGTTGGATTTTTAGAACTATTATTTAATGGCGAGAAAGTGTCGTGACGGATCGGAATTAATCCGACGCCATTTGGTTAGAGAAAATTGGCAATTTACGTGTTTTAGGCATGTTCGAATTATTCTGGATGGGGTTGATTTAATTGAGCGCTTATTTGTGTGTTTATATAGTGGACATATGTCTGTTTGGTGCACGCATGGCCAGATCGAATTAATTGTTGATATTGGCCATGTGAATTGTTGAGTAAGCTCTGTCTGCGTGTGACTCGATGCGTGCACGGATCGCATGTGATGGGCCACTTGCGTGTGGTAAATGCATTTCGAGTATGTGCATGAGTAAGGAGAAGTTGTGGTGTGACAAGTGATTGTGGGAAAGTATGCGAAGGTGTGATAGTACGAGAATGGGATTGGGCCGGGTATCATAAACTCGGGCAACGATCATGTCACATCCTCAATTTCAGTCCCTGGTAAATATCTATGGTTTAAGCTTGATGGTTTTCCAATCAGAACAAAATATTCTACTCTTGTTTTGGAAAACCATATTTCGGATCCTTGGTACCCCTTCATTTTGTTATTTTTTGGGAGACTTTTGTGGTCTGAATTTCCAAACACTTTCTTCTTGGAAGTTGTTCCAAATATTATGAAGTTTTACATACTTTAATTTGAGAATTTTTGGAATTGATATGAGTGGTACAATGACCTGATTTTTGGATCGTGTGAAACTGCCCAGAATGGGTATTTCGGTGATGTTCACACCGTCTTTATTTTCTATAAGCTTTTCTGGGCTGATTTTGGAAAGGTTTCCTTCATGAAAGTTGTTGAGAGCTTCCTTTTCTATAAAGTGTGTAAATTTGGGAATTTTCTGAGATCATTTGGATTCTGAATAGAGCTTAATTTGAGAAACCAAAATCTTGTTCTAACGAACTATTTTTAGTCTGTTTTTGAGCTACAAAAAAATGATGTTTACAGAAAGATTTCAAATTTGTGTTCTTCATGAGAAATGTTTGTTAAGGTCTTGTTTATGACATATCTGAATTTGAGAATTTTCGGAGTTCATTTACTATATTTTCAAGTCCGATTTCGTGAACAGTGCAAAGCTGTCCGGTTTTGTCAGATTTCAAAGATTTATCAAATCGTTATATAAAAAACGTTGGAATCTCGACTTAAGGTCTTTTGGTGATATTTGAGACATATTTAGAGGTTTTCCGTGCCAAGTCTCGGGTTGAATGAGATTTTTAGATGCAATTTGTTGCAGAAAAACCTCGGGAAAAGTTGAGATTTATTATGATGTGGGGTTCGTTTTGCACATTACGTGCGTATTCTCGCGAGACTCGTTTGGTTCGAGCAAATTGGGATTTAATTCAGCCAATTTGAGAGAGTCCTAGAAGGTTTGACTTAGTCAAACCTTATCACCATCATCATTTCTTGCATTAATGGCATGGGTCATCTTTTTCTACAAGTCATTAATGGCCATTTATGAAAGCTATAATGGCCTTGCTCTTCAAGTATTGACCAAGGAGAGGGGGAGAACTCACCGCCAGCCAAGGGGGAAGGGGGAAAGCCACAGCAAAGCTAGAGAGAGAGAGAAATGAAGACTTGTTGGCCAATTTTCATCATTCTTTTGGACACTTGGCCTTAGATCATCAATGAGGGGTGAGGTATGCGCTTACCTCATCATTTTGATGACACGTGCGCATACCTCATGCCCTTGATGACATATGCGCACGTGTCACCTAAGCCACTTTAATTCTCTATAAATAGCACTCTTTAGGATAGAAATTGGCTCACTTTCTCACGTGCATCAACCAAAATTAGAGAGAGAGAGAGAGAGAGAGAGAGAGAGAGAGAGAGAGTGCCGAAAATAGAGAGAAAGAAAAGAAACCGAGAGCCAAAAGAGAGAAAGAAAAAAAAATCCCGAGAGAAAAGCCATTCTCGAGAGTTGTTCTAAAACCGAGAACCATCACCCTTCCCGCCATTCTCTACTCTTTAGTTCTTGTTTTATAAAAGAGTAAGTGGGATTTTACTACTGGGAAATGACGTTGAAATACCTCGTATCATGAGCTTTCCCCCGTTCTCGGCTTTTGGTGTTCCGATGTTGTGTTCCCAATAACGAGTTTGCCTTGTTTCTTGTTTTCCTTTCATGTTATCTAAGTCAAAATAGAAACCGAGGCGCGATACGTGAGGTAAACCGTGACTTAGCCATGCTTGGGCTCCTTGTTTTGTGCTTTCTATGCCCGTTGTTGTTTGATCGGCCACGGAGGCCGGTACGGTAAGAATGTTTCGTGAAAACGATGATTGATACGTCATCGCCTGTTAGTAACGTTTTACTTACTGGGTCTCCTTGACTCACTCCCCGTTGTTTTCCCCTTTTTCAGGTCCGGAGCAATGGCATCTCCCCCAGCCCGTGTTGGCAATCCCGTGAAGCTGAGAGCTGACATGCTCACCGTGGTAAATGTCAGAAAAACCGCGCCTACCGTCAAATCACGGTACTTGTGACGTTCAATGAGGGCCTAACGGACTTGGTGCCTCATCCGAGCGTAGGTACAATGGTGCGTTGGCGGTGTAGGTGGGCCGGCTCCGGGATAGAGCCACGGGTGGGATGTGAGATGGCCAGGCGGACGGGACCGGGGTGAAGGTGGAGAAGCGAGAAACGAGAAGCCGTAGTGGGTATAGGTTAACCCAAATCAAAATTTGCTAATTATAGTCGGCAATGAAATATGTGTTGTTTGCCATGGCCCAAAGGGTTTGTAAAACATGTTTGCATGAATATAAACATAAGATTTGCTCATGATGCTGCTTGTCCTATTTCCGTTGTGTATTGATTGTGATCGTCCCGAGTATGCTTCCGCGTGTGTATTATGAAAGACAATAATGAATGGGACGTCACGTTAATGGCCCCGAGGTAGGGGGCGTCACAGATCATGTAGGTCTGTTGCATTTGGCACAGGCTGAGACTTAAAAAAGCAAGTATAAGAATCGGTCCGAGGCACGATTAACTCGGGTGAGATCGGGATTGGACCGAGGCATCATATGCTCGGGTTCCAATCATGTAGGCCTGTCGCATTTGGCGCGGGCAAAGTTAGGATCGGGCCTGGGGCGTATGATGTTCAGGTCGCGATTGGGGCCTGAGGCATGAACGGATACACTGGCCGGATGTGGTGAATGATTGCAGTGTACCTGAGGCATGTACTTCAACGTGAGTCACTGGCGAGTGTTGTGGAAAAATGAATGGTCGCAATTGGCCTGAGGCATGTACTTCAACGCGGGTCACTGGCGAGGAATGTGAAAGTGAAAAATGAGAATGGAAGGAATAGTGAGATGAGAACGGTACATGCATATGTTTGCATTTGACGTAATTGTGATTGAGTGTAGGTGTGCGCATGATTGAGCCTGACCACATTAATTGATGTGCCTGCTTTGTAATTACTTGACATACGTGAATGTATGTGATTGCGTAATTGTCTGGAGGTACGTGATAGCCTAGGTTGGGTTTAGGGGTGTACTTGCTAAGATATAATCTCATGGTTGTGTAAACCAATAATTTTTAGAACCCCGACCTGAACGATGAACCCTCCACCACCACCGCTAGTACGTTTTGGAATATCAGTGCATACGGAGTATGAGGTAGCTGAGTTTCCGATGGGTAACGGGATGACCTGGATAAGACACACGACGATCGTGTTTGTAGAAGTGGGAAAGCTTGCCTTGGATGAGAACCATTTTTGAGGTTGAACGTCAGGTCATCGATTCCTTTTTTATTTTGGTAGTTTCAGTAAAGTGTGCACTAGTAGACAGAGGTTTGTTTTATTGTATATATGTGGAACAAGTTTTGAGCAAGTAATACAAATGAATATTCTCTGAATTCTCCCCAGTTTAATTTGTCAGGGTGTTTGTAGTTTCCGTTTGCGCGATTAAAACTCTGATGTGTTTAGATGAGATCAGCGATAACTTGGGATGTCGCAATTGTTCGACCGGAGGCGGGATGTCGCGGGCTCGACGGGAGTTCAGGGCGTGATAGTAAAAAGAAGATCTTTCGAAGCACTAGAAGACTCGTAGCTTGGCCAATCCAAAATCTAGCTAGCAACTAATGAAAATTGGCACAAAAAGCTAGTCGCTACTATTCATCATATGCACCTGACTTCGAAAATTCATTTCTAGCAAATCGTAAGCTTAAATCAAATTTCATAAAGTCTTATAGCTCCAAAACACCCTAGACTATCAAAACCCATAAGTTCTCAGCTTAACAACATCAAAATCGGACTTTGTAGTTCAAAATTCACTTAATTGCAAATTTGGGCCATAATTCGAAAACTGCTCCGATTAAACGTACAAATGGCTTAAATCGTTATCGAGCCTTGCGAATCGAAGTAAATATGGTTCAGCAAGGCATTCAATGTGAGCATGTGGAGTCCCTTTTGCCTTTTTTTCTTTCTTCTTCTTTCTTCTTCCTCTTCTTTCTTTCCCTTTCTCTTCTATGTTTGTGCGTTTCTCTCTCTGTCCGTAATGTTTTTCCTTTCCTTTTTATAAGTTGAACATCCACTTTTTCCTTTTTTCTCTAGTGAGCCCCACACTTTGACTAAGTCAAAATATTACATTCTATCCTCCTTCAAAAAAATTTGGTATTTCTCCTCCTTCTCTTATTGTCTCCTTCATTTCCTCACAACCATTAATCACAATACGATTGAAATTTGGAAGATGGAACAAAATTTTATGCGGTTGATGCTCCCTGATGTTATTGCAATTTTCTACTTTAATTGTGTGGGGCTCATAAGGAAAGAAAAAAGTAAAGGAAAATGGTGGATGTTTAGTTTATAAAGAGGAAAATAAAAGCACCAGAGAGAGAGAGAAAGAAACACACGAACATAGAAGAGAAAGGGAAAGAAAGAAGAAGAAGAAGAAGAAGAAGAAAGGGACTCCACGTACTCACATCGGATGCCTCGCCAAGCCAGATTTACTTCGATTCTCAATGCCAGGTAAGGATTTAAGCCATTTATTTGTCTAATCGGAGTAGTTTTCGGAATTAAGACTCAAATTTGGAACTAAGTGAAATTTGAACTACAAAATTCGATTTTGGAGTTGTTAAGCCGAGAAATTATAGAATATAATAGTTTAGGGTGTTGTAGAGCTATAAGATTTTACGATACTCAATTTCAGCTTACAAGTTGCTCGAAACAAAATTTCGAAGTCAGGCACACATGATAAACAGTAATGCCGATTTTCATTGGTTGTCGACTAGACTTTGGGTTAGCCAAGCTATGGGTCTTCTAGTACTTCGAAAGATCTTTCTTTTAACTATAAACTCGCTTAAAAAGGAGTTGAATGGAGAGAGTTATGATGCAAGAAAAATTGTCGCATGAGTGGTTGTTTCTCGTACAAGTGGTTGTTCTTTGCATTAGTGGTTTTTCGCTACAATTGGTAATTCCTAAGGTCTTTTGTCGACTCGTAACGAGTGTTCGTAATTTAGTTGAATCGATTTGAAGTAATAGTTTAGTCGGAGCCAAATTCTAAAGTTTCGCACTTAAGCTCCGCGTTGCAAATAGCTTTGTATATTTACTTCAGATGAGAGTTTTGTTAGCACCTAGGAAACATTTCGTTAGCATGTAAGCTTGGTTTAGCCTATTCGTAGTTGAGGTAGCATTTTACTTGACTTTGATGTTATTTCTCACTTATTTGATAGGATTGTGAGTTTAGCACTTCGAGTAATCTTTATTGTTTGGTTGTAAGTGTTCCCAGGTAAGTAGTGATATCTCTTCTTTGAATTTGTAAACTCATATTTTGAAAATGAAAAGGATTAGGCATATTTTGTGCAAAGTGTGATTTGGTTAAAAAGTGTTTATGGCATTTTTTTTTTTTGCATAAAAGTCTAGATTAGCCATTTACTACTTTTCAGTTATTTGTGAATGGTTTAAGAATGGTTTTAGGAAAGGATTATGAAAGGAAATATACATGTGTGTATGTATTGCTTTACGAACTGGTTTATAAATCGAGTTTGAAAATGATTTGAGAAATGCTTTACAAACTGGTTTATAAATCAAGTTCTAAAGGTGGCGAATGAGCTGTGTTGTGAAAATGTTATTTGTTTTGGTTTGTGAAATCGATTTATGATATATATTCTCGATTGGTTTAGTAAATTATCAGGGATGATGGATTGTTCATGATTGTTGGGAATCCACCGAAGAGATGTTAATGTGCATACTATAGAAGGGATAAGCGTTACACAGGGAAGCGAGTCATGTGGGAGCCACATCTAGGGCCTTATAGTCAAGGGTGTTGCGAAATTCAAATCAACATTAGTATAAATATTACAAACAATACAAAATTGTAAAGAAACGAAATTGCAATAACAAAGTTGGAATCGATACAAATGAATACCGAGGCATGTGTTTGACACAGTTTTCTTAAAACAGATTCGTTCTCTCCCGCACGCGTTTGAGGTTTCGTGAACGTTTGTCGCCTGGGATACAATGGTTAACAGCTAAGAAGTAATCAGCACTTCAAAGCTTCCAGCGAACTTGAACAAATTGTGGAACTAAACACTATCAAAAACAGTGCAAATGCAGAGAATATAAAACAGAGGAAGAATGATTTAGATAAATAGAACAGAGGAGAGAGCATTTCAGGAATAGCAATAGCCAATTAAATCTATCGTTATAAAATCAATACGCATCGGGAATAACGGCTAATTAAATCTGCCGTTATAAAATTAATTCCGTAATAGGTTGCCGTGATAAACGTTATAAAATTAACTCCGTAACAGCTTGCCGTTATAAAATTAATTCCATAACAACACAATTTAACGCCATTAACTTGCTATTAATCATACGTTACAAATTGAAATTTGTAGCAGCTTGAGTTGAAAAATAAATCAGAAGGCAAAATTGGACTCGTCGCGAGGCTCACTTTTCGGTCCTGCAATTGTGTACACGGGACGTGCGCTCGCACCCAAGTTTCAGCTTGTTGGGCGTTGGATTTGCACCCCACCTGCGCCTGCACGCGAGGCATAGTGTTTGTGCTATGATAGTTACCACTTCAAATAAGTGTAATTGTATATAAAGTACTCCATAGCCTTCTTTCTTTTCCAATGTGGGACTAGTATTTTTCCACTTCTCACTTCAATTCAAGGGTGTTCTTTGAGCATCAATTTCTCATTCATTCACCCATCATTTTATCCCATATTTCCAACAATCCCCCCACATGAATGAAAATTGTTTTAGTTTTGACTCTATGATAGTATTCAACAATTGAAACCTGCATAGAATAGGTAGGTGTTACCCTTTGAACCTTTCCTTGTGAAATTATATTTACTTTACTAGTTGTCCAGTAGACATGATGTCCTTGAACTATCCAGCTTTCTTATGTAAATGAATCATACACTTCACACAAGAATCATCTAAACGTTTGTTCAGTTCTCATAGTTATGTTCGTTTTGGCCATGACATCAACCTAGTTCTGCAAGAGTTTCTAAAGAATTTAGCCCTTAAATAATTCTCCTTTAAAGTGGCCCCACTTCTCTCTCACATAGGTGATTACTTAATTTTTGAGCAATTTTTTTACTCCACTTAAGAATCATTAAAGCAAAATTGCTATCCTTTTCTTTACAATATCACTGATATTTTATGTAGGAATGATTTTAGGAGTAACCCCCACAGTGACATCACTAAGTTTATATAATTAGGTAGTCCCTTTGAACCTAGATCTTGGGATCTCCAGTCAACTAGGTTGGATTTCCTTTATACCAATTTATTCTATCATGGGCTTCAATCCCATTTCTCTTGTTGATTTCTCAACTAACTCTCTGTTTAACCCTTTGGTTAGCGGATTCGCAATATTATTCCTTGACTTTACGTAGTCAATAGAGATAATTCCTCTTGAGAATAGTTGTCTAATGGTATTATGTCTACGACATATAGGTCTAGACTTACCATTATACATATTACTCTGTGCTCTTCCAATCGTAGATTGACTATCACAATGTATACTTATTGGTGGCACAAGTTTTTGCTATTTTGGAATATCCTCTAAGAAATGACGTAGCCATTCAGCCTCTTCATCACATTTATCTAAAGCTATAAATTCAGATTCCACTGTGGATCTAGCTATAACAGTTTATTTACAGGATTTCCAAAATACAGCTGCTTCTGCTAGTGTGAATACATATCCACTAGTAAATTTTGAGTCTTTTATATCAGATATCCAGTTCACATTACTATATCCTTCCACAATAGCTGGGTATCTGGTATAATGCAGGCCATAATTCCAAGTATATCGTAAGTACCTGAATACTCTCACTATTGCTTTCCAATGGTCAGCACTCAGATTACTCGTATATCTACTCAATTTATTAATCATATAGGCAATGTCTGGTCTAGTACAACTCATTAAGTACATCAAACTTCCAACAACTCTAGAGTACTCTACTTGAGAAATATGCTCTCCTCTACTCTTGGATAGATGAAGACTATTGTCTAATGGTGTTCTAGTAATACCAGAATCATTAATGTTGAATTTTTCAAGAATCTTGTCCACATAGTGTGACTAGTTTAAAATAAGATCTTCTAACGTTCTTGTGATTTTAATTCCTAAAATCATATTAGTAGGTCCCATATCTTTCGTATCAAATCTTGAATTCAACATATACTTGGTAGATTTGATCATTTTATCATCACTACCAACAATTAGTATGTCATCTACGTAAAGACATAAAATGACAGCCATTTATTATCTCTTTAATGTAGACACATATATCACATTCATTGATCTTAAAACCGTTGGTAATCATTGCATTATCAAACTTTTCATGCCACTTCTTTGGTGTTTGTTTTAGGCCATACAATGATTTCATCAACCACCCGCCTGGGTGGCGCTGTTGGAGCGCGCACTCTTCCTCTCGCAAAAGGTTGAGTGTTCGAATCCCGGGAGCCGCAGGGTGACTTAACCGGTGGCACGTGTGTGGTGGCTAGCACGTGTCGCCCCTAGGGTTTACTTCCCGGCTGTCGGCCGTGCGGGAGTTCCCTGGGTTATCAAAAAAAAATGATTTCATCAATTTATAGACTTTCCTTTTTTGTCCTAAAATTATAAAACCCGCAGGTTGTTCCATGTAGATTTCTTTATCCAAATCACCATTTAGGAAAGCTGTTTTTACATTTATTTGATGTACTTCTAGATTTCGCAATGCTGCAATTGCAATTATTATCCTAATGGAGGTTATTCTCATCACAGGAGAATAAGTATCAAAGTAATATAAGCCTTCTCGTTGTTTGTATCCTTTGATCACAAGTCTGGCTTTATAGTTATCAATCGAGCCATCTACTTTCATTTTCTTTTTAAAAATCCATTTGGACTTTAAAGACTTACAACCAGGAGGAAGATTTACTAGCTCCCCAAGTATGATTCTGCAAAATAAAATCAACTTCACTTTTATTGCTTCTTTCCACAGAGATCCCTCAGAAGAATTCATAACTTCTGCATAATTTAATGGTTCATTTTCTAACAAATAAGTTAGAAAATCATTTCCAAAAGATTTCTCCACTCTTGCTCTTTTGCTACGTCTCGATTCTAGTTCATGATCTGAGTCATGAATTTCATGAGCCGAATCATGACTTTCTTCATTCATAGTTTCATTCTTTCGTTTCGATGTACTTGATCCATCATTGGATTTATAAAGAAATACAATTTCAAAGAATGATGCATTCCTAGATTCCATAATCGTATTCTTACGTATATCTGGAATTTTAGATTCATGTACAAGAAATCGATATGCATTACTGTTATGTGTGTAGCCTATAAAGATACAGTCCACCGTTTTAGGACCTATCTTTGTCTTATTTGGTGTTGGAACCGCCACTTTTGCAAGACACCCCCACACTCGTAAGTGTTTGTAGGATGGTCTCCTACCTTTTCATAACTCATAAGGGGTTTTATCCTCTTTCTTTCGAGGTACCTTGTTTAAAAGATAATTGCTTGACAAAATAGCTTATCCCCACATATTTTGAGGCAAACCTGAATTTAGTGATATCGCATTCATTATTTCTTTCAATGTGCGATTTTTACGTTCAATAATACCATTTAATTGAGGAGAGTAAGGCGCGGTTACTTCATGTATAATTCCGTGTTGTGCACAAAATTCACCAATTGGTACTTCATACTCGCCACCTCTATCACTTCTCAATCTTTTAATTTTCTTATTGAGTTGATTTTCAACTTCATTCTTATAGAGAACAAATTTCTCTGAGGCTTCATCTTCACTTTTAAGCCAATATACATAGCGGTATTTGGTGTTATCATCGATTAAAGTACTAAAATATTTATTACCACCTCTCGTTTGAATGAATTTCAAATTGCAGACATCACTATGAATTAATTCAAAGGGTTCGGTGTTTCTTTCAATTGTTTGAAATGATGATCTCGTTAATTTTGCCTCAACACAAATTTGACATTTATGTTTTGAATCAATTTGGAATGAAGGTATATGTTCCAAGTTAATTAATCTACGCAGTGTATCATAATTAACATGTCCTAGTCTATCATGCCATAAATTGGAAGACTCAAGCAAATAAATGAAAGACTTATTATCTTTATTGATAATTGTCATTACATTGAGCTTAAAAAGCCTATCAAATAAATATCCCTTTCCCACATACATTCTAGATTTAGACAAAATAACTTTGTCTGACTCAAACACTCTACGAAATCCATGCTTATTCAATAGAGACCCAGAGACCAGGTTCTTTAGAATTTCTAGTACGTATAGGACATTGTTCAAAATTAGCTCTTTTCCAGATGTCAACTTGAGCAGTACCTTCCCTAGGCCTTTGACAGCAGAAGAGGCAAAGTTTCCCATAAAAACCTTCTCCCCATTAATTGGGTCAAAATTTGTGAATAGGTCCTTATTATAGCATATGTGCCTAGTGGCACCGGTGTCAATCCACCATTCCTTTGAATTGGACCCAACTAAGTTTACTTCAGAAATTATTGCAGAAAGATTTATGTCTGACACATCTTGAGCGATGCCACTCACCATATTTGTCTCATAATTCTTCTTCTTCGGAAGTCTGCAATCCATAGATCTATGGCCCATTTTGCCACAGTTGAAGCATTTTCCTTGAAACTTGTTCTTGGAAACTCCTCCTTTTGATCAACTTTGGCTTGGCAATCTTCTTGTTCTTGTGGCCTTGCCTAAACTCCACAACATTTGCCTTAGCTATATTAGGATTGAACCCTTTGCGTTCAGATACTCTATTGTCTTCTTTGATTCGAAGTCTAACAATCAGCTCTTCCAGGTTCATTTACTTTCGCTTGTACTTGAGATAGTTCTTGAAATCCTTCCACCTAGGAGGTAGCTTTTCAATAATAGCAGCCACTTGGAAGGTTTCACTCAAGTTTATTCCTTCAGCCTGAATTTCATGCAAGATCACTTGAATTTCTTGCACTTGACTAATCACAGCCTTAAAATCCACCATTTTATAGTTAAGGAATCGACCGACAATAAATTTCTTTGCTTCAGCATCCTTTGTTTTATATTTCCGATCCAAGGCTTCCCATAACTCCTTTGCCATCTTTTTTACACAATAGACATTGTACAATAAGTCATGTAAGCCATTCATAACATAGTTCCTACACAGAAAGTCAGAGTGCTTCCATGCTTCAATAGCATTAAAGGCTTGCTTATCCGCTTCTCCATCGGATAACTTAGGAGCTTCCTCAGTCAAGAATCTCATAAGACTCAAAGTTGTTAAATAAACAGTATCTTTTGCTACCACCTTTTAAAGTTCGATCCGTCGAACTTTCCAGGTTTCTCACCATGAAACCGCCGAAGGAACAAAGGATGAGCCAGGCAGTTGAACAGCTGAGGCATTGGTAGAGTCTTTGGTGATGTTGTCAGCAGCCACATCCACAACTTCGTTTCCAGTAGCCATTTGAATTTTAAAACCACGAATCTATTTTAAGATTGTTGAGAAATTCAAATCGGCATTAGTATAAATATTACAAACAATACAGAATCGTAAAGAAACGAAATTGCAATAACAAAGTTGAAATCGATACAAATGAATACCGAGGCCTGTGTTTGACATAGTTTCCTTAAAACAGATTCGTTCCCTCCACCACGCGTTTGAGGTTTCATGAACGTATGTCTCCCAGGATACAACGGTTGACGGCTAAGAAGTAATCAGCTCTTCAAAGCTTTCGGCGAACTTGAACAAATTGTGGAACTGAACACTATCAAAAACAGTGCAAATGCAGAGAATATAAATAGAGGAAGAATGATTTCGATAAATAGAATAGAGGGGAGAGCATTTCAGGAATAACAATGGCCGATTAAATCTGTCGTTATAAAATCAATACGCATCGGGAATAACAACCGATTAAATTTACCGTTATAAAATTAATTCCATAACAGCTTGCCGTTATAAACGTTATAAAATTAACTCCGTAACAGCTTGCCGTTATAAAATTAATTCTATAACAACACAATTTAACGCCATTAACCTACTATTAATCATACATTACAAATTGAAATTTATAACAGTTTGAGTTGAAAAATAAATCAGAAGGCAAAATTGAGCTCGTCGCGAGGTCCACTTTTCGGTCCTGCAATCGTGTACATGGAACGTGCACTCGCGCCCAAGTTTCAGCTTGTTAGGTGTCGGACTTGCACCCCCGCTACGCCTATGCGCGAGGAATAGTGTTTGTGCCATGATAGTTACCACTTCAAATTAGTGTAACTGTATATAAAGCACTCCATAGCCTTCTTTCTTTTCCAATGTGGGACTAGTATTTTTTCACTTCCCACTTCCAACTCAAGGGTGCTCTTTGAGCATCAATTTCTCATTCATTCACCCATCAATTTATCCTATATTTTCAACAAAGGGTAAGTGCTACACAGCAATGCAAGTCTTGTAGGAGCCACCTTTAGAGCCTTAAACTATTGATATGTGTCGGTCAAGGGCTAAGTTTTACATGGTGATGCGAGTCTCATGGGTGCCACCTCGAGGGCCTTGTACTCTTAATATGCGTTGGTCAATGACTAAGTGCTACATTATAACGTAAGTTTTGTGAGAGCCACCTCTAGAGCCTTGAGTTAGATATTGAGCATGGAATTGATCATTGATGTGTGATTTGAGATTAGCCATTAGAATCAACTGTTGACGTGTGAATTGATGAGATTAATCAATGGACTTAACCATTGATGCTTGAATTGTGGTGGTGAATTATATGAGTATATCTAATTTGTGTAAAGGTTTATTAAAATGAAATAACTCATATTTGCTTTGATATGTACATTATATCTTGGGATTAAGATATGAGTTTCTGATATTGCTTTGTATATATACATAGTGGTTACTCGATTTGTTTTAAAGAGACTCACTGGGGTGTCATTGCTCATCTCATTTGTCAAAAATGTTTTCAAGTTCCTCGATTAGCAGTAAGTAGGGCAAGAGTGCTATTGGCAAAGAAGTTTTGGTAGTAGGATTTTGGGTAAGGGCTTAGCTAGTTGTATTGTTTCTGAGTTGATACTTATAGGGTTGGCTGAGTTCTAAATTGAATATATTCTTTATGATGGATGATGGAAACTCTATATTGTAACCAACCTATTGTTTTATCAAATATATATTTTAATAACATGTTGTTGGTTGTGTTTGTGGCTGCATCCTTCATGTGGCATGATGGTTGTGTCATTCCCCATTCTTGTTGAATTTAAGATGTGATGAAGAGAGTGTTTGAAAAAATCACTAGGGTGATCAACTAAAAAGTTTAGAACTGAATTAGTCTCCATACGATAGAATTAGGACTTTTTGGACAACTTTCCCAACAGAACTAGAAAGCTATGTTGCTTCTCAACCTTTTCCTGGAATTATTTTCTATAGGGTTAATAGCACGAAAAACCCCAAACTGATACATTTGTGACAAATTTATCCTAAATTAATTTTTTGATCACCAAAAACCCAAAACTAGTACATATATGATAAATTTACCCTCCATTAAATGGGATTAATACCATGGAAAACCAACAAACTAAGGGGTAAAAAAACCTAAATTAATACATCCATCAACTGCCACGTGTCACCTAACTCAGCAATTTGACGGTAAAATTTCACAGAAACTAACGAAGGGTAAATTTGTCATAGGTGCACCAATTTGAAGGTTTTAGTGGTCAAAAAATTAATTTGAGATAAATTTATCACATATGTATTAATTTAGGGTTTTTTGTGGTATTAACCACTTTCTATATGGCAATTGTACCGAAAACATACTTAAACATATCATGGAGATGGACAGGAGTCTGGTCAAAATCATCGCATAATTCCTTCTCATTATGCAGAGGAAGATGCCTACATCACATACCAAGAAGAGCCAGCAGATAAAACAGAACATGGGCATTCAATCAACATATATGAACTCAAGACAAATAATCTTAACAAACCCTGCCAGACCCCAAAGGAGCACTCAAGAATTATCAGAGTGAATATGAATGTCTGCCTATAGTGACATGATTATTTGCGTTTTGGTGCATGGAATCGGGTACGGTTCTCATGATAACTCAGATGCTATAAGTCTCAACTATTCCCTCCATCGGTGTTTTTATCATCAACTATTTTTTAATAGCTATGTATATTATTGATTTACATTGAATTTGAATGAGCCAATCACGTATCATCTTCAATAAATATGTCATGTTTTAATCAAGCGAAAATTTTCCACAACACATTAATGAAATAAAAACCTTTACAAAATTTTACGAGGTTAGGTCATAATCAAGAACAATTTTGCCTTAAAATCTTAAAGAAAAAAGTGACAATCGACATTTGCCAGTTTGGGAACCTAGGGCATGGTACTACATTGTTTCGTGAAATTTCTCGTAAAGTATTGTTTCACCGAAACTGATCCCGCAATGAAATATAGTTCACCGAATGTCCTTCTTTGGTTTTTTATGAGAAAGGATTGGGTTCAGGAGACAAGAGATATCCAGGCGAGAAAAAGAATCCACTTGTTTCAACCAAAACAATACAAAATTATTGTGACAATATTTGATTGATAAACACCAACCGTTTATTAGCAGTGGTATTGATCTACAACAGGATATTGTACTTGAACTCCGTCAATAACATGATATACTAATGCTCAAATATAAAAGTATATAATTAAGGAAACCGAAAGTACTGTGCACATGTGATTGTGATTTTAGGGGGGTGGGCGGGGGCTCTTTTGCTGACCATCGGGTGGTATTTATAATGATAACGTGATAACCATTTTTTACAACTATCAGTCCACATCAAGTAAACCTCCATCAATCTTATCTTTGCTTTTTCTTTTCACGGGTTTAGATTATCCACTTTCTCTCATAACCATATCTAATGTGTGCAAAACCGTACACTACAAAAAAACATGTTTTTTCCAATGAAATTTCCAACGAAAAATTTGGAAAAATTCGTTGGAAAACGAATTTTCAACGAATTTTCCAACGAAAAAAAATTCATAGGTAATTCGTCGTCGGAAAATTTTCCAACAAAAAATTTTAAATTTCAGTGGAAATTTGCGACGAAAATTTTTTCGTTGAAAAACTCGTGACTAAATTCGTTGGAAACGAATTTTTTTTTCCGTCGAATTTTTTTTCGTTGGAAACTACAAATTTTTTTTGGTCGAAAAATCGTGAAAATTTTTTTCCATCGAAAAAAAAAAAATTTTTTTTTGATCGAAAAATCGCCCTCACCACCGGTGAGGGCCAGCCTCGTCGCCAGTGAGGGCCGAGCTTGCCCAGATCTGGGCGAGCTTGAGCTCGCCGGCCATGGCGAGCTCGGCCCTCGCCATGGCTAGCGAGGGCCAGCCTCATCGCCAGCGAGGGCCGAGCTCGCCCAAATCTAGGCAAGCTTGAGCTCGCCGGCCATGGCGAGCTCGGCCCTCGCCATGGCCGGCGAGGGCCAGCCTCGTCGCCGGCGAGGGCCGAGCTCGCCCAGATCTGGGCGAGCTCGAGCTCGTCGCCGGCGACGGCCGAGCTCGTCCAGATCTGGGCGAGCTCGGCCCTCGCCGGCGACGAGGCTGGGCCTCGCCGGCGACAAGCTCGAGCTCGCCCAAATCTGGGCGAGTTCGGCCCTAGCCGGCGACGAGCTCGAGCTCGCCCAGATCTGGGCGAGCTCAGCCCTCACCGGCGACGAGGCTTGGTGGCGTTGAGGGGGTTGGGGGCGGCCCATGGTGGCGTCGGGGGCGCCGACCGCCGCGGGGGCCTAGCCCTAGATCGCCGCAGTGAGGCCTTTGGGGAGGGAGCCGACGTTGCAGATGACCCTGGATGACCGATCTTGGTGTCCATGGCACCGGAGCCGGAGCCGGAGCCAGAGGAGGAGGGGGGGCGGCGAGGGAGGAGGCGGAGGGGGAGACGGAGGGAGAAGGTGAAGGTGAGAGAGAGAGAGAGAGAGAGAGAGAGAGAGAGAGAGAGAGAGAGAATATGGAAATTGAGAATTGTGGGAATAATGAGCGCAAAAATGTTGAATAAGGAAGAAGTAGGGTTTTCATTACAAAATTCGTGAGAAATTTCCCATGAATTTTGCAACAAAAATTGTACACACAAAAATAATTGCTCGGAAAATTGAAATTCGTTGGAAAATTTGTTGGAAATCTCCGACGAAAAAAAATTCGTTGGAAATTTCCAACGAATTTTTCAACGAAAATTGTACACACTGAAATAATTGCCCGAAAAATTGAAATTCATTGGAAAATTCGTTGGAAATTTCCAATGAATTTTCCAACGAATATAAAAAATGTCGAACAGTACCGAGTTTTTTTAAATTCGTTGGAAATTTCCAACGAATTTTCCAACGAAAATTGTACACACTGAAATAATTGCCCGGAAAATTGAAATTCATTGGAAATTTCCAACAAATATAAAAAATGCCGAACAGTAACTGGTTTTTTTGAATTCATTGGAAAATTCGTTGAAAATTTCCAACGAATTTTCCAACGAAAAATATACACACTAAAATAATTGCCCGGAAAATTTAAATTCGTTGAAAAATTCGTTGGAAATTTCCAACGAATTTTCCAACAAATATAAAAAAATCCAAACAATACCGGGTTTTTTTTAATTCATTGGAAAATTTGATGGGAATTTCCAACGAAATTCGTTGGAAATTCCCAACGAATTTTCCAACGAAAAATGTACACAATGAAATAATTGCCCGGAAAATTGAAATTCGTGGGAAAATTCGTTGGAAATTTCCAACGAATTTTCCAAAGAATTTTCCCACGAAAAATTTTCGTTAGAAATTTTCAACGAATTTTACTTTTCGTTGGAAAATTTGTCGCAAATTTGCATCGAAAATTTTTTCGTCGCAAATTTTCGTGGCAAAAATTCAGTTTTTTTGTAGTGGTATGTTCCCGTTGACAACTCCTACGACCGTGTTCTTAGGCGACAACCACTTCATCGACAACTCCTATGACTGAATTCTCAAGTCCCCCGGTGGTAACCACTTCATCGATATCTTATATGACTAAGTTCTCAAGTCCTTTAGTAGTAACCACTTCATCGATAGCTCCTATGACTGAGTTTTCAAGTGATAACTGTTTCATCAATAACTTTCGCATCTGATTTTTCAAGCGATAATTGTTCCCTCCTTGATTTAATTCGCCAGCATCACTATTAGCGGTTGCAAGCCGTCTGTTGTCATACTTCGACAACCAGGCCTACAATATGGATACATCATCTCTTTATTCATGGCTTTGTGTACGACGCACATGATATCATGCCTAGGTTCTACCTTATGTATTTCTTAATTTTTTCATATAAATTTTTATCGTCGACAACCTAATTATTTTTCGGTGTCAACAAGTATGTATGACAATTGCTTCGGAGACCCTACATACCATCATGAATTAAAAGTAAATTCTTTTCATTTTTACTTAACTCTCAAGAAATTTTCATAATTCCTGTTTTACCCATCTTCTTCTTTTCAGTTTGCCAAAAAGCCGAGAGAGAGAGAGAGAGGGGGGGCACGGATGTGGCACCCTGGCAAAGTCTCCCGTGGGGTTGCCCGATCCTGATGCCACCTCGCTAAGGTGGCGTGACCCCAGGCAAGCCAGTTACTGGTGTCCCCCGACCCAGGAGACCCTCGCCGGGAGCGGTACCACCCAGGGCGAAGTCTCATCGGGGTCATGCAACCAGGGGCCGGTGCCTAGGCAGGCCTCGCCAGTGGTCACGCGGCTACATTTCACGCTTTCTGCATTTTTGTACTAATTTTATCTTCTCATATTTCAGAAGAAGATGGTTCCTCCAAGTGCGAACCGATCCTCGGCGGCCAACCCATGTAAATACAAGCGACGATTCCTACTTTCTCATGCGCGAACCGCTCTTTGGCACCCGCATGTGTGTACACGTGAAGATTCCTCGGGGAGAGAAAGCTACTAAATGCAGAATCATTGATGGGTACATTTTCAGAATCATTGATGGGTACATATTTGCGAGAGTTAAGGTATTTCATTTCATAGAATTTGTACATTTTCCTACCCACTGTCTTTGACAATTTGATGGAAAGATTGTTGGGTAAGACCCAACTGCTGCAAAAATGCAAAGCTCTACGCAATCGTTCCACCGCAATCAGCCGGATTCACGTTCTCGAGATTAAAAACTGAATCGACTATAGTTACCTATTCTAAGATTCTACCGCGCGTGTTGTGTCAAAAGCGAGTTTGCTGTAAGAATGCTAAGATGGTTATGACAGATAAGACGACCGAGGTCATTGGGGCAAGTGGCGTTCTCGCGTCGCTACCAAAATTGGTGCCATAGCTGATGCCGTTGTTGGGATATCCCCAACCTCCAATTCCAGGATATCCCCAACCGCCAGTTCCGGGTACGTTTCCACTTGATCCCTGTCCTGGGTAGCAAGAGCTTCCATCTCCACCACTTGACCCGGGATCCATCACAGTCCCACCGCTTGACCCGTGAGCAGCAGGATTCATCACGATCCCGCCACTTGACCGGGGAGGGGGATTCGTCACAGGCCCGGCGTCACTCCTGCCAAGTAAACGGAAGAAATGTAAACCAGCGAAGGAAACCAAAATGACAATAATATCTCTAGTTGTACAAATGCTAAATGCACTGGCCAAAAAAGCAAGTAAGTGAATGAAAGGCTAAATGTTATTAGTCCTTAGTCCTGTCCACAAGAAAAACAACAAAAATGATTTTACCATAAACAAAGAACTGAAGGTTTTCGTGGCATTAAAATAATTACTGAGGTGATCACCCAAGAGTAGCATAAGCCACACATGAATTTTCAGGTTGGCGTAGAACTCATCTTCATAGTTTCAGTGTGGCAAATAGCAACAGATACGAGAGAACCTATGTCTCCTAAAAGAACGAAGATGGAGTCAAAAACAAGAAAGGCAGATTCCTATGGACTATGAGGATCCTATACTATTAGTTTCCATTAAATTGATTATCTCTACCAAAAATTTGATTCAGAACAGCTAAATGTGCAGCATGGTGCATAGAAGTTCGAATTGCATGTTCAGGAGACTAATATCTATACTGCTTGCTGACGATCATTTTAATCTTATAGTGTCTTATCCAAGGTGATTGGCGAAGGTAGCTCTAAATCACAGATGGGCACATCCAGAGTTATTTGCTGGTGCTTTGATAGGTTAGATTAAAACATAACGCACCGATAAAAGTTGCAATTAAGGGAACAGACACCAAGAGCTACCTCTGTGCAACTAAAACACCAGCAGTCTCAGTGAGCTGATCGATGTAGTTTGCTGATAGTGGTGACATACTAGAGGCTTCGGCATACTGGGGGCTCATGTCTGCACCAGAGGTCACAAAGAAGGCACCGTTCACCATCAGATCGCCTTCCGATCTCCAATTCCATTTCCTCCACTCGCTCTCATCTGTGTCCATTCTCTTTGTCACCTATTTCCTCCAATACATGTAAGTAATAATTGGGCGTAATGCAGCAAACATATTGATCATCTGGGCTTCTTCTACCGAACTCACGTAATGACAGTCCAAAGCAGCTACTGGGATTTATTACAGACATTTTAACATGATGTTTCTTTATCTAATCAAAGAAAAGTTTTGACATCGGAAGTGTATTTTTCTGTAGTTTGGCGAGATTATGTAGCAAGATAATCATTTCCAGTCTATGAAGACACTATAGATGATTTTAATTCCCTTGACTTTGACAAACACGAAATTAGCACCCAGTAAAAGCTCATATGCAGCAACCTGTTTCACTAACTTGCCAGATTGAAGGAGGCTGATTATGCAGGTTCTGGATGATTGAATCTCACAAAATAATTTCAACAGAATCAATAAACGCAGATCAGATAATTTTAAGTTTACCTCTTTGTTGTTATCATCCTGCGGCGCGAGATACCTATTCCCCTGACTATTAATGGTAGGACTGGAGCTCCCTCCAACAGCATACATCCCCCACTGAGTGTAGTCATTGTTCACAACATGAAAGTACCCAAACCGGCACCGTGGCATCCTCTCCTTTAGGTCTTCACCAAAGTGGTTGAATGCAACAGTCACTTGCATTCCTGTGTCGGCCGTGAAATCATCACTGTGACCCAACAGCATCACCTTATCGTGGTGGGTGAATATGTTGTTGGATATTGTGACTGCCGTAGATCCTTCGGTGACATCAATGAGACCGTCTGTGCAATATGACAGGGCACAATGGTCAATCCAGATTTTTGATGATGCTAAGACGGATATCCCGTCGCCGTCCGATTTTCCCCTTGCAATAACTTGCGTCGGGCTGATCCGGATCTGGGCATTCCCGGAAGGCTTGCAGTGGTGAATGTGCACATTGTGGATGATGATGTTGGTGACTTCATAAATGATCAAACAACCGAGACCTGTTATCTCCACATTGGCTCCTCGGCCATCGATGGTCTTAAAACTGCTGATAAGAAGCTCATACTTGAGATTGATTACCATATTACCTAGGTGGGAAAACAGAAAAATGTTGAACCAGTTTAGTAGGTAAATCATATGTCAAACTTTGTCCAGAGGATTTCATCTTGTCTAAGTTTCTATATGCCTAAATAAGCTACCTTGTCTATATGAAACTGAGTTTCATTTTCCTGTTTCACCGAGGGAAATTTTGCACAGCGCCTCAAGTCCCGGCATTATCCTAGTAACCTTCATAGTATTTGATACTAACCCAAGGTCTACGGTCGTAAGTACTTGGATCCTTTTTTTTCTTCTTTTGATTGAGTGCAAGTACTTGATGTAAACATAGAAAACAGAGCACATAACAGACCACAGGAGCATGCACTTGAAACATGTATAAATGACATGGGTAAGCTGGATTGTGGATGATTTTGCCAGTTTATTACCAGAGAAGATGATCCAGAGGGGTCCGTCTTGGACAACACCATAACGGAGCGTGCCAGTGGGGGGGTTCTCTGGGTCTGGGTCGGATGGGTCCGTCACAACGTAGACGTTGCCGCCCCTGCCGCCAATGGCCTCATGGCCGAATCCAATCGCGCAGTCGGCTAGGTGCTCACGGTTTGATTCCCAGTTCAGGTCGCACCGCCAGCAGTCGTCGATCGGATTGCCCGTCAAGCACTGGTACTTTACGTGGATCGCAAGGAGCTGCCTTCTGGTGACGGATTCGTTCACCCTCCTGCACGAAAATTGCTTGCCTTCATATTCCAAGGACTGATTTGAAATTTAATATCATTTGCTAAGTCTAAATTGAAATGCAAAGAAGACAGCAATATTATTGCTGCCAAATGAAAGTATTTTATGTAACAGTCGTGCGTATGCAGTGATGGTAACACGCATCAATCACATTCTCCCATTGCGCTGAATTTTGAATACTGAAACGTGATCATAGTGCAATATCTTGCCAGCATGACACGTGTCAGTGCACGAAAATCATAGTAATTGCCAAATGGACAACATCACATCACAAATCGCCACGTGTTCAGTCCGTCAACACTTGTCGTGTGATTATCCCACAGACGTATAAACCCAGAATGCGCCCAAAATTCGAGAGAAAACGAACTACATTGAAATTTGCTGGTTGGTTAACCAGCACTTTTTTGTTTCTTTCTTCTTTCTTGCTTTTTCGCTTCAGTTTCTGTACTTCAGTGAGAAACTAATTACCTGTTAACATCGTGGACAACAGCTTCTGGCTCGGGATGCTGATGTGGGTGGACCAAGATTTTAGAAGAAGAAGAAGGAGCAGTTGCATTGAGATTGAGTGCATGAAGAGAGGACGAACAGCATAAAAGCACAATGCAGGACCAAGTAATGCGAAGCATCCTCAAAGGTACAACAGCTCTTGAATCCTCCCACTCGCTCTGTTCTTTTGGGTCCTTCCCTTCAAACAAAAGACTCGACAGCCAGTCGAGTGAGGTTGAGATTGTACCTTGTGATGAGAGTGTTAATGCATATATAACGAGTGAAAAGTAGTTTCGTATAATGGATTCGAGGTAAGTGGACAACGAAAAAGAAAGGGTTACTGAGTAAAGTTTTCGTTTTTTTATTTATTTTCTTACGCTTTTGTCTTTTCAGGGAGAGGAGAAGCGGGAAAATGTTCTTCTCATGGAGATCGAAGCATAGTATATTCTTGTTTTGTGATTGAGCTTGGCCATCCGCCGCTAACTTGCTCAGGCCTCCGCAAATTGGATCTTCCTTTTCCTTCACAGGACTATAAGGAAGAATCGCCACCATCTAAGGTTTATTATAGTTTGATCTCTCTCTCTCTCAATAAGGACAAGATTCATCACAGTCGGATAGAGATGATATATGCTTTGTTTCATCTCATAAACTTTCCTTTAGGTAAAATATGAGTTGCCTCCCCCACCTAGATTGAGAAATCAGACCGTTTGGTCCACAGATATGACCTTGTAAGAAAAGAAAACTATTCATGGGACTTTTTAAAGTACACTCTAGTATCTATCTTAAGATGTTTGTCGTCTGAGAGGTATTTTGAATCGGGTGCCAATGAAATATAGGCATAAACACTAGTTGAATTAGATATGTGTATGATATATAAAAATATTAAACAAAACCACGGTATATATTATAAGGGAAAAAGCCATAAAAATCTCAAACTATACACATTGTGATACGTTTATCCCAAAATTTTTTTGTGACACCATAAACTCCCAAACTTGTACCTATATGTTCAACCAAATTACTATGTAATACATTTATCCCAAACTTTTTTCTGTAACACCAAAACCACAAACTTGTATTCGTGTAACATATTTACTTCAAATTTGTATCCGTATAATATATTTACCCTCAATCAAAATTCCGTTTATGAACACTGCTAAAAATTTTATGTGACTGCCTACGTAGACAACGGAAAGCAATCGGTGCTGACGTGGTACTCATCTAGCAAAAATATGTCAACTCATAGTATGATTTTCTTTTCTCATTTTCTTTTTCCTTGTTTTTTTACTCCCTCCTTCATTTTCTTCCTTAGTTTGGCAACGGTGAGGACAATGGCAATGGCAACAATAAGGGCGGTGAGGGCAGCGATGAAGATGAAGGAGGAAGGAAAAAACAAAAAGGCAAAAAAAATCTTGACAGATGATAAATGTATAGCGCAAATTTAAGTTGGGATTTTCGGTGTCATAAAAAGTATGTTTGTGTATTTTCACACGCATGATTTGCTGCAAATAATTAGTAAGAAAAGTGAATTCTCTAATCTAATAAGGGAAAACAGTTTTCCTTGAAATTGAAGTTTTCCCAAAAGCAAACACGCTCTTAATACTAAAAATGTGCAATGACAAGATAGAATTTACTAATTCACCCCATTTGTCCATGGATACAATGTTTGTAAAATAAGTAACCGAAGATAGTTGAGGAAGAAAATGATCTTGATCTCCTGAGAGTTCTCTTTGTTTCTGAATTAGGTTTTGCAGAAAGATGATGTCTTGCATAAACACAGAGATACTTAAATTATTCAAAAAGCAAGGATTGACATTACCCGGCGATTTGTATTGGCGGGTGCTTATAGGACACACTATTTTAAGCATATTAGCACGGAGTAATTCGATTTCCGAAGCGGCGAATAAATATGTACCCAGAAAAATGATCGTTGTACTAAAAAGTCGGGTAATTTCTTTAATTAATCGTTTAATAAGTGATCCGAATGAAAGTGGGATAAACTTCGAAGACCTAAGCAGCCACTACGGGGGGCTCGAGCAAGGATGAGGTTCTTTTTGTTATCTTGGGATCGGGGAGAGGACCCAAATTTCAAACCTTGAAAAAAGCAAAAGGGGCACAAAAGAAGGTAACAAATTTGACTTTAGGAGCCACTTTTGACATCGATCTGAGCCCCATTCTCCTCCCTTTCGTCTCAGACTCCGATCTTCTCGTCTTGTAAAAAATCCATGTCTGACGCGAAAAATTGGAGGGAAGGGCAAAGTCATTTTCATTGGTGCTCTGTAAGGCAATTCTGTCCGAGAGTCTTGAAGAAATCGGACCCACAATTTATGTTGATTTCCGGAGATTCTGTCTCTCTTTCGTCGCTAATCGTGGCATGTCCGAGGTTGGTTAAGAATGGATTAGTTCGCGCAGGTTGTGATAGTCATCCTCTCGTGAGTTATGTCATGGAGTAGAGAATTTTAAAAAGGGACCCGAAGTGGAGTTATTTTCTCAAATAAAGGCTCAAAGTGAATATTGTCTCAAATGAGGGCTTGAAGTGACAAAATCATCTCAAAAAAGGACTTTTGGGCAACCGGTGACTATTTCATCGCTGGAGAAGGGGTACTTTAGTTAAAAACATTGTAAGTGTGCGTGTGTGTATATATTACTTTCTTTTTCTTTTTTTCTTCTTCCCTCCTAGACTTCACTACGCCTGGCTAGCGACCTCTGCCGGCCTCAAGCGAGGCTACCCTTGCCGACGTCGGGCGAGGGTTGCATCGCTTGGGCCGGGCGGGCAAGGGGGACCCTTGCCAAATCCGACAAGGGCAACCCTCACCAGCATCGAGCAAGGGCGAGGGTGTCCCTCGCTAGCGTCTAGCGAGGGCGGCTCTCACTGGCGTGGGGCAAGGGTCGCCTCGCCTGAGCTAGCCTCGCCCTTGCCAGCCTAGGCGAGGGCAACCCTCACTCAACGCCGGCGAGGGCGACCCTCATGAGCCCAAGCGAGGACGGCCTCCACTTGAGGCGTTGACCTCCGTCGGCCCCAACGATGGCCAATGAAGGGAATAGAGGAAAAAAAAAATAAAGAAAAGGAAAAGGAAGAAAAAGAAAAAGAAAAAAATTCAAAAAAGTAAAAGACGAAAATACCTTTGGCCAGTGAGGTCAAATTTTTATTTGATACTTTTATGGTCACTTCAGGCCCTTATTTGAGAAAGATTCACTTCAAATCTTTATTTGAGAAAATGAGGGCACTTCATGCTCTTATTTAAAACAAGATCTACTTCATGTCCTTATTTAAGAAAATGACTCCACTTTAAGTCCCTTTTTGAAATTTTCCCTCATGGTCCAGATTGCGTGCAAAAATATATTTAATGCTCATAGTAGTGGATTTCTGAATCTTACTTTTTGAAATATCCAATCTTTTGAGTCTATCACTTAAGGATTAATATCATGAAAAATCTCAAACTGTACACTTGTGATAAATTTACCATCCATTGAATTGGATTAATACCACGAAAAATCATAAATTAGTAAACTTGTAACAAACAAATGGGTAAAACCACAAAGTTGTACACCCATCAACTGTCATGTGCTATCAAACTTAGCAATTTGACGGTTAAAATTTAACAGAAGCTAACAAATAGTAAATTTATCACATGTGTATCAGTTTTGATTTTTGATGGTCGAAAAATTAGTTTTGGATAAATTTGTCACAGGTATATCAGTTTTGGATTTTTCGTAGTATTACCTTATCACTTAAATATGAATAGGTGCTCATTCTTGAAACTCATCCAATTTGAAGCATAGACACATCTTATTAGTTCGTCATTTGTGATGGTATTCGTAAATTTTAGGAGGGTATAAAAGTTTATATTTGGTTCTCAAAATTGGCATTTATTTCCAATTTCACCCGCTACTTTTGTTCTTAAAAAAAGAGTTATAGTATTTTAATTTGGTCGACTTGTGCATTCTGACCCTGTTGCCACTGCTAATTTGTAACACTTTTTAAAATACTGATAATAAATCACTAACGTACGTGATAATCATCATCGTATGATGCTAGAGTATGTCACCTACTTGGTGCCACATCAACAACACCAGCAAAAGTATATGAAACGAGGGTTATCGATCGTCCCATGTGGGGCACTTGACCTCCTCGCTGTGGATTGACGAGGGCCGTGTGGCCCTCGTGTCCATATATTGCAAAGCGTCACGTGGCCCAAACCAAAGTTTGAATTGTTAAATTATGACTTGAGTTTGAACTGTTTATGAAATTCGATTTGATTGGATAAATATCGAAGTTTAATCACATTAAGGAAAATTCAAGAAAGGAGCTTCTGTTCGGAGAAAAGCAGAAAAATATTTCTGGCACTACAGGACAAAGATGGGCACACATATATTTTATCTTATTTTTGGTGGGTGTGGCTTGCAGAAGTCATATGGAAGAAGAGAGGAAATCCTCTGTGGGCCCCTCTCGCATCTATCTGCACGTGAAGGATAAAATAAAATTAAGGGTTTCTTTGCCTTGCAAGAGTAGCCGAACAGAAAGAGTTTTTCTTTCTTTGAAGCCGCCGCACAAACAAATAAAAAAAGCCGCACAGTAGACTCCACGGGAAGGAACGCGAATAAAGGGAGGAAACAGTAACCTCTCCTTGATCGTGTGCGGAGGAGTCGAAGATTTTTGCTGTGAGTTTAAATCCAATATATAGTGGGTTTGAGCTTAAATTTAGGTGTGGGAAACACTCGAACGTTGAGCGATTTGTAACTCTGATTCTCCGATTATAATGGATTATTTGTTGCTGGCTCTCCCCGTGGATGTAGGTACCGATATTCGGACCGAACCACGTAAATCTCTGGTGTCCTTTATCGTTCCTCGTTTATTTTTTTGGTATTTTCGCATTGACTTAATTTGCAAGATCCTGTCGTTTCCGCGTTATATTTACAACAATTGGTATCAGAGCTCGAGGGTTGGATTTTCTAGATTGTGATTTGGGGCTTTTGCTTGTCTAATTATTATCTGGAAATTCTGTTATTGCAATTATGTCTGGAGCGAAAGTAGAGATTGAGAAGTTTAACAGGAGGAACAACTTTGGGTTATGGAGCGTCAAGATGCGTGCACTATTGACAACCCAAGGTTTGGCTAAAGCATTAGATGGCGAAGATGAGTTGCCCATTATAATGAAAGCGACTGATAAAACACACCTAATGGAGAGAGCAAAGAGTATAATCCTGCTGAATTTATCGGATGAAGTGTTAATAGAGGTGGTTGAAGAGAAGGATGCCGCAGCATTGTGGGCAAAATTACAAGCACTCTATGTAACGAAGGGTTTGAACAATCACTTGTACATGTTGAAGAGAATGTTTCAATTTCGATATACTGAAGGTACGTTGATCAGATCCCACCTAGATGAATTTAATAAACTCATGATGGATTTGAAGAATGTCGGTAAGATACTTGATGATGAGGAACAGGCCATGATGTTATTGGCTTCTTTACCAGAATCATGGGAGCACTTTACTGATTCACTACTCCAAGGGCGTACTACGATTACCTCGGAAAAGGTAAAGTCAGCATTATTCTCTAAAGAGTGGCAAAGGAAGTTGTGAGATGACAGTCTAGCGCAGGATGTAGCGCGAGGACTAGTGATTCGAGGTAGAGAACAACATCGAGGGTCCAGTAGCAGCAGAGGTAAAAGCAGGTCAAAGTCATGCAATAAAAAGTCTAAAGGACGCGTGAAATGCTTTGAGTGTCACGAGGAGGGGCACATCAGGAGAGATTGTCCAAAGCGAAGAAATAAAGGTGACAAGCAGAATGCCACAAGCAGTGTGGCAAACGTTGCTGAGGAGAGCACTAGTGATGCAGAGGCCGTCTTGTGTGTGACTACTGGTTCGTTAGGAGACGAATGGGTGCTAGATTCGGGGTGTTCTTATCATATGACGCCTCATAGGAACTGGTTTACTACTTACCAGACTGTAGATGGTGGTAGAGTTCTGATGGGGAATAATGCAACCCGCAATGTTGTGGGGATAGGGACAGTTCGAATTCAGATGCACGATGGAGTGGTGCGTACACTAACAGACGTGAGGCATGTACCAGAGCTCAAGAAGAACCTTATTTCTTTGGGGACACTCGATGATATCAGGTGTAAGTACACTGCTGAAGGTGGAGTGCTAAAGATCTCTCGAGGTGCCATGATAGTGATGAAGGGGAAGAAAGTGAGTTCTCTCTATCATCTACTGGGAGAAACCGTGACCGGAGCTGCTGCAGTTTCATCAGGTGAGTCAGATTCTGACTTGACTCAGTTATGGCATATGCGTTTGGGGCACATGAGTGAGGCAGGTATGACAATGCTAAGTGATAGGGGGTTGTTGAAGGGTCAGAAGACAGGGAAGTTGGACTTATGTGAGCACTGCATCTTTGGGAAGCAACGTCGAATTAAGTTTACAACAGCTGTTCATACGACCAAGTGACCGGTTGAGTACATTCATTCAGACGTCTGGGGCCCGTCTCCAGTTCCTTCAAAAGGAGGTGCCCGATATATGTTGACATTTATCGACGACTACTCTAAAAAGGTATGGGTTTACTTTCTGAAGCACAAATCTGATGTGTTTGATCGGTTCAAGAAATTTAAGGCATTGATTGAGAAGCAGTCAGATAAACAGATCAAGTGCCTGAGAACCGATAATGGCATGGAGTTCTGTAGTAAAGATTTTACTGAGTTTTGCAAGAAAGAAGAGATTGTGAGACACTGCACAGTGCCCGGGACACCACAGCAGAATGGCATTGCAGAACGGAAGAACAGAACTTTACTGGAGCGAGCTCGGAGCATGCTTTCGCATGTAGGTTTAAGCAAGAAATTTTGGGCCGAAGCAATAAATATGGCATGTTACCTAATAAATCGATCTCCATCATCTGCTATAGAGTGGAAGACTCCTGAGGAAGTATGGTCGGGGAAACATGTTGATTACTCCGGATTACGAGTATTCGGATGTCCTACGTATGCTCATGCAAGTGATGGTAAGCTTGAGCCGAGGGCGAAGAAGTGCATATTTCTGGGTTATGCACATGGGGTGAAAGGCTATCGATTGTGGTGCACTGATCCCAGATCACCCGGTTTTCTAATCAGCAGAGATGTGATCTTCAACGAGACTGCAATGCTTCAAAGGAGGGGTCTTGAGACACAACCAGCAGAGCAAACAGATCGCGGTGTCGGTAGTGAGGTGGAGATTCAGGTGGAGACTCCGGAGACCTCAAAGGTAACAGAAGTTGAGATTGCAGATGAGGCCGCAGTTCCTGAAGTCGGTGATAATGAACAATCAGCAGAGCCGCAGCACACTATAGCCGCGGATAGACAGAAAAGGAAAATTAAACCACCGGTACGTTATGATTATACAGATATTGCTTATGCATTGACTGTAGGTGACGAGGTGGAGACAGATGAGCCTTCGTCTTACTCTGAAGCGATGGCTAGTTCTGAGTCGTCGCAGTGGCTAGGGGCTATGAGTGAAGAGATGGAATCACTTCATCGGAATCAGACATGGGAGTTGGTCAAAGTACCTAAGAGCCAGAAGATTGTCGGTAGCAAGTGGGTCTTTAAACGGAAGAAGGGCATTCCAGGTGTCGAGGTAGCGAGATATAAGGCGAGACTTGTGGCGAAGAGGTATACACAGCAAGAGGGCATTGACTACAACGAGGTGTTCTCTCCTGTGGTAAGACATACTTCTATTCGTGTTTTACTTGCCTTAGTTGCTACATAGGACCTTGAGTTGGAGCAGCTAGATGTGAAAACAGCGTTTCTTCACGGTGAGTTAGAGGAGCGGATTTACATGAGGCAGCCAGAGGGATTTGCTATTCCGGGTAAAGAAGATTATGTTTGTTTACTGAAGAAATCTCTATATGGGCTGAAACAGTCTCCTAGGTAGTGGTATAAGCATTTCGATTCTTTCATGGCTATTCAGAACTATTCTAAAAGTCATATGGATAGCTGTGTTTACTATAGGAGATTGGAGGATGGGTCCTTGATATATCTATTACTATATGTTGATGATATGTTAATAGCAGCTAAGAACATGTCTGATTTTGTTATGCTGAAGAGGCAGTTGAGAGTTGAATTTGAGATGAAAGATTTAGGTGCTGCAAAGAAAATATTGAGTATGGAGATTTTGCGTAACAAAACTGCAGGAATTTTACGTCTTTCTAAGAAGAAATATATTGAGAAGATTGTTGTACGATTTAATATACAGTCAGCAAAATCTGTAAGTACACCTTTGGCGATGCACTTTAAACTTTCAGATAAGTTATCACCGCAGACTGAGGAGGAGAAGGAGCATATGTCCCGTGTTCCTTATGATAGTGCAGTGGGTAGTATTATGTATGCTATGGTATGTACTAAGCCTGATATTTCACAAGCAGTGGGTGTAGTTAGCCATTACATGAAGCAACCTGGTAAAGCTCATTGGGAAGCTGTGAAGTGGATCCTCAGATACTTAAAAGGGACAGCAGACGTTGGAATTGTGTATCGAAGGGACAATAATGGCAGTGAGACCACTGGTTATGTGGATTCGGATCATGCTGGTGACTTGGATGAACGCAGGTCTTTAGCAGGGTACATATTTACGCTAGCAGGTGGTGCAGTTAGTTGGAAGGCATCCTTACAGGATCACGTTGCCTTGTCTTCGATTGAGGCAGAGTACATGGCACTGACCTTTATAGCGAAAGAGGCGATATGGCTAAAAGGTTTACTCTGGACTTTGGGTTAGATCAGAAAAGTGTTGATATACACTGTGATAACCAAGGTGCAATATATCTGGCATACAATCCGGTTTATTACAAGCGAACGAAGCATATCGACATCAGGTACCACTTCATCCGAGATGTCTTAGCGAAGGGTATGATTGTTGTTAAAAAGATTGCGACATCAGAAAACCCAGCGGACATGATGACCAAGCCTGTTCCTTTGGCGAAGCTCAAGCTCTGCTTGAGCACAATTGGCGTCTGTGGAGAGTAAGCGCCCATCGGAGCGTTGGGAGACAGCATGGAAGATGAGCACTATAACTTGGCTACAAACTTCGAGCCAAAGTGGAGAATTGTTAAATTATGACTCGAGTTTGAACTGTTTATGAAATTCGATTTGATTGGATAAATATCGAAGTTTAATCGCATTAAGGAAAATTCAAGAAAGGAGCTTCTGTTTCGGAGAAAAGCAGAAAAATATTTCTGGCACTACAGGACAAAGATGGGCACACATATATTTTATCTTATTTTTGGTGGGTGTGGCTTGCAGAAGTCATACGGAAGAAGAGAGGAAATCCTCTGTGGGCCCCTCTCGCATCAAGCTGCACGTGAAGGATAAAATAAAATTAAGGGTTTCTTTGCCCTGCGAGAGTAGCCGAATAGAAAGAGTTTTTCTTTCTTTGAAGCCGCCGCACAAACAAATAAAAAAAGCCGCACAGTAGACTCCACGGGAAGGAACGCGAATAAAGGGAGGAAACAGTAACCTCTCCTTGATTGCGTGCGGAGGAGTCGAAGATTTTTGCTGTGAGTTTAAATCCAATATATAGTGGGTTTGGGCTTAAATTTAGGTGTGGGAAACACTCGAGCGTTGAGCGATTTGTAACTCTGATTCTCCGATTCTAGTGGATTTTTTGTTGCTGGCTCTCCCCGTGGTTGTAGGTACCGATATTCGGACAGAACCACGTAAATCTCTGGTGTCCTTTATCGTTCCTCGTTTATTTTTCTGGTATTTTCGCATTGACTTAATTTGCAAGATCCTGTCGTTTCCGCGTTATATTTACAACATGAATATCCTGAAGTTGAGCATCAATGTCCCGACAGCATCACCAATGTCGTCTGAGTTGGCATCGACGCCAATCATGTTCATCCCAAGCAACATTCAACCTATGTTCGCATGTCTTGCTTGTCTTGCCAATATAATTACTAAAGATGCATTATGTTAACATCGCTTGCTTACCACGTTAACCATGTCGCATCAGCATTTCAACTAGATAAGCAATGACAAGTGGAGAAAGAATCTTCTTTACATATGTAATACAAATTTAGCTGTGTAGATTGAATGTCTTTCCGTTGAAGGGAGCCGGTGGCTTGACATATGCATGCATGAATAAACTTTTTTGGAGAAAAGTCACCTTTAATCGCCGCAATTTCCTTTTTCCTTTTGGAATCGCCGATTGATTAAAGCATAAGGAAAAGAGTATATCAATAAATATTAGAAAGAAACATGCGAGACCAAACTGATAAAAAATAAAGAATAAAGGTTGTCAAATTATACTTGCGCACGATTGCCAAGGCAGCTAAAGTAGGATGGAAAATTAAAGCAATTTCCGTGATTATTGTAAGTATAAAGCTTCGTGTATGTTATTTGGATGTATAAGGCTTGATTTGCACAACTAATATATAAAGAGACAAAATTATGACTAGTGCTAAGCCTACTAATGAATATCCCAATTGATGTGACGAACAATAAGTGAGTTTTTAAGTTAGTGGGCCGATTTAAACGTCCGGTACAATCCTTTTGTTGTATTGGTTTTAATGTATTTAGTATTGTTATTGGCTCGCCGTATTTCCACTCTTCTATTGGCTCCTGACACTTTATTATTACGTTGAATTAACTACATTATTCATTGGAGGTCCCATTCTTGATTTGAGATTATTTCTTATATTTTTTCTTTATTTTCTTTTGTTTTGATTATATTAAAAGACAAAATTACCCTCATCCCTTTCAAATGACTTTTTTTCACTCTACTCACTCCTTCCGCACACATTACATGTTAATGTTTCCTTCATGGCTGTCTTCTTCTAAACTTATTCGGCCAATTATGAACTTTCTTTTCTAGATAATCCTCATGATCAAAGATTGAATATTGTGGTTGATGAATGCTTATACACAATTTATACATCTTCCATTGTATTGTTTTTTGTGGTGTAGTCATTATGGAGGACAATATTGAAGAGCACCCAATTTGCTTAAATGTATACATTGATGATGAAAATGTGAATAGAGAATAGTAATCAATCATGTTTGGAGCTTCTCGCACTATAACATTAAAAATTATTCCTCGATATATAGTATTTTAAGTGAATAATAACTTTCTTATTGATGTAATTTAAAACTTTAATTGTCTAATTCACATAAAATATTTTCTTCAGGAGAGTACCTTTTTTTTAAAGAGCCAAGCAGCTGAACGGACAATATCTTTTATTAAGTTGCATATGCAACTTCTTGTTATTGCAGTACATTTGTATTTTGAGGATGATTTTCTTTTCATTGATAATTTTATGAAAATTCTGATGCATTTATAATTGACAAAAAAATGAGTTTGCAGATGGTTTGATTGGGTTGTCTTATAATGTCATTACAATTGTCATAATATCTAGTCAACAACTAATTATACCACGTCATTAGGGCAAAGATAGCATTATATGTAATAATGTTTTAGGAAGCATTTTCTTTTGCATTTGCATGATAATATTGGATGTTTAGAATTTTTTATGCACTTTTTTTTGTCGAAGAATTTTTTATGTACTTAGCTTTCTCATATTTTTAACATCATGCAATGATGGCATGAAAAAAATTAAAAATTGGACTATGAGATTTTTTTTTTTTGGTTGGAGACTATGAGATTCCACTACAAAAAAACTGGATTTTTGCCACGAAAATTTGCGACGAAAAAATTTTCGTCGCAAATTTGCGACAAATTTTCCAACGAAAAATAAAATTCGTTGGAAATTTCCAACGAAAAAAATTCGTCGCAAAATTCGTTGGAAATTTTCAACGAAAAATTTTTCGTGCCAAAATTCGTTGGCAATTTCCAACGAAAAATTTTTCATTGGAAATTTCCAACGAATTTTGCAACTAATTAAAAAAAAACCCGGTATTGTTCGGCATTTTTTATATTCGTGGAAAAATTCGTTGGAAATTTCCAACGAATTTTCCAACGAATTTCAATTTTCCGGGCAATTATTTTAGTGTGTACAATTTTCGTTGGAAAATTCGTTGGAAATTTCGAACGAATTTTTTTTCGTTGGAAATTTCCAACGAATTTTCCAACGAAAACCGTACACACTAAAACCCGGTAATTGTCCGGCAAATTGTAAATTCGTTGGAAAAATTCGTTGGAAATTTCCATCGAATTTTTTTTCTTTGGAAATTTTCAACGAATTTTCCAATGAATTTTAGATCTTCCGGGCAATTATTTCAGTGTGTACAATTTTCGTTGGAAAATTCGTTGAAAATTTCCAACAAATTTTTTTTCGTTGGAAATTTCCAACGAATTTTCCAACAAATTTTAGATTTTCCGGGCAATTATTTTAGTGTGTATAATTTTCATTGGAAAATTCATTGAAAATTTCCAACGAATTTTCCAACGAATTTCAATTTTTCGGGCAATTATTTTAGTGTGTACAATTTTCGTTGAAAATTTCCAACGAATTTTCCAACGAATTTCAATTTTCTGGGCAATTATTTTAGTATATACAATTTTCGTTGGAAATTTCCAACGAATTTTCCAACGTATTTTAATTTTCCTTCTCCCGCTCGACTTCGCCTTCGCCTTCTTAGCCCTCTCCCGCTCCCTGTCCTTCTCCCTCTCGACCTACCTCAGCTTCTGCTTCTACTTCTCCCTCACCGCCCTCAACACCGCCGCGACGTCCCTCTCCGCCCCCACATGCACGAGGAATTCGCTCCACTCGGCCACGAACTCGAAGGCCACCTCGATGAACCCCAGCGGGTCGGACGGATCGAACCTCGCGCTGAACTCCGCCGCGACAGGAGGATCAAGAAACATGGAATCGAGCGGTGCTGGTATAGTGGCGTCGGTGGAGAAACGGGAGAGGAGGGCCCAACTTGGTGATCGATGCCGTCTTCCTTCTCCCCTTCTCCTCCTCCTCCTTCGTCCACTTGGTCCCGCGCCCCCCTCCCCCTCCTCCTCCTCCTCCTCCTCCTCCTCCAAGTCAGCGGTTGCACTCCACGCTCCTCTCCCCACCGCACGTGCTGCTCACCGCCCTCGGAGCAGCGCAGCAGCTGTTGGTGTTGGTGGTGGTGTTGGTGGCTCGACTTTTCGCTGCCGGCTTTCGCACGATGCCCCTTGGGAATTTTGCTTTTAGCGACTTGGTGCGGTTCGGATAAATAAATACGCAAAAAGAGCGACCTCTGCCCATGCCTTTTCGGAGGAGGAGGCCGAGGGCTTGGCCTCAGGTTGCTTCTCCTCTTCCTCCTCGAAGTCGGAGATGATCGCCATGGACGGTGAGCTCCGGGAGGGATCAAATCGGCGAGCTCGAGCTCGCCGGCCATGGCGAGCATTTTGGGCAAGCTCGAGCTTGCCCAGATCTAGCCGAGTTCTAGGCGAGCTCGGCCCTCGCCGGCAGGGAGGGCGATTTTTCGATCAAAAAAAAAATTTCAGTGGAAAATAAATTTCCACAATTTTTCGACCAAAAAAAAATTTGTAGTTTTTCCAACGAATTTAGCCATGAGTTTTCCAACGAATTTTCTAACAAAAAAAAAATTCGTCGCAAATTTCCAACGAAAATTGAAATTTTGTGTTGGAAAATTTTCCGACGACGAATTACCCACGAATTTTTTTTGTTGGAAGATTTGTTGGAAATTCGTTTTCCAACGAATTTTCCAAAATTTTTCGTTGGAAATTTCGTCGGAAAAAATTCGTTTTTTTGTAGTGTTCACTTAATAGAATGAAAGTAGAGAAGTTGTAATACACAAACTACAATGTCATGACACATATTAAAGTTATAATTAAATAAAATGCATACTAAAACTTGTAGATAATTTTTTTTACTCTTGCTTGTGCTTAGGTTATTTTTTAAAAAGTAGTTTCCCAGCACAAAAGAGAATATACAACTCATTAACATAATAATTAGTTTTTTTTGGTCGATACATAATAATTAGTTATCTATCTACTAAATAAACTTTTTTTTGGAAACAAGGGACACCAATTTTGTCCCAAATCGAGAAAGAAAGGGGAAAAAAACCAAAGAAGAAGAAAACAATGCAAGAAATAATCACAAATCAAGAGTCGGCCCCACATTTAACCTTAGTAAATGTTGTTTGATAGGAGCATGGATAGTATCCTATCTACAAAAATTTAAAAATAAAAATAAAAAAGTAAAAAAAACCATCTTAAATCAAGAATGAAACCGCAACGAATATTGTAGTCAATTCAATGTGACAAGGTATCGGGAGCCAATAAGGGGTGAAAATAATGTGGGCCTTATTTAATTTCTTATTGAGTATGTATATGTTACTCCTCTTGTGGAAACCTCAATTAAAAGTAAAATAACAGTCGGAATAGGAAATTGCTATAAACAATTTAGAAATGTTGGTCCTCAGAAAATAACTCCCTCATGATGACACGAAATATCTCACAATGACATGAAATATCTCACGACGCTTGACTATAAGGTATTTTTTTGTCGGAGACTATAAGGTTTATATATTCTTTATATACATGAGGTTTTCCTCCACCTATTTGTTTAAGCTTTTGGATTGGACATTTTAACGGTCTCACCCATTAAAATTTTTTAACATCCTTAACCTTCATTTTTTTGTCGGATATTCTAACAACGAGGAAGGCATCAAGAAAAATCGCGAAGAACAACCCATAAGGAATGATATGATCTCTTTCGACTAGAATGACGAAAGTTAATTGCAATAAGATCTCATTTTGGCATTTTCTGAAAGAATAAAAACTATGATTAAAACATAGAATTTGTCGCTTATAAATCAAATGCTCGACTATTGGCAAATTAATCCCTTGAGAATTTTTTAAATTTCGCTGCATATAGAGGTGAACGTGACTTTTGTTGGGTCACATTTACTAAGTTTTAAGCCCAATTAGACATTTCAAATCAGTTCTTTCTTTCCAATATCTTCCAATTGCAAAATCATGAGAGATTACTATTTCATTGCGAGTCTACAATCTCATGTGATATCAATATTAGCCGCCCTTCAATGCAGTTCGTTTCTAAGCAGAAGAGCCATTTTCAAGTAGTTTTCAATCGATTACATGTTAATTAATATTCGATTGATCGATATGAAGTTATCGACAAAAAAAGATTCTTCTAAGTCACTTTGTTTTATTTTGTCCAAGTTACTTCTCTTTTTGTCTAAGTTTCTCCTTTTCTTTTTTGTCTAACTAACTTCCTGTTTTTTTTCTTTGTGAGTTTCAGGAACAGAACAACAATGAAAGACTCGATTGACCAGCCCAGAGCTCGAGGGCGAGCTTATTGATGAGAAAATGGGGAGTGAATCGAAAAGCTTTCGTTTTTCATTCTTGGTTTGGGGGCTTTCGCCTAGGGCTATTCAAACTTTTGAAACTATATCACACAGAATGGAGACATCGACAGGCAAAACAGACTAGAAAGAAAGAACTGTGGCTACATGATGCGCTTACCCTTCGCCTTTCTCTAATGCTGTGACCACGAGGTAGGAAATTTTTTTACTTGAGACCTTAGGACAATGTCAAGAATCATGTCAAAAAGGAACTAAACCACCTTACAAATAATGAAATAAAAAACCAAGTCAATGTAAAATTTTCCAGACAAGTCCTGGTTTATGAGACAAGTATAGATTAACTTTTGTAATTATTACAACACCAATTGTAATATATAAGTCTAATACATTATTTAGTAAATAGTTTTGTTAACCAGTCTTACAAAGTCTAACATTTTCCATTCGAACAGGTTTTGGCTTTGACTAATTTCCCTTAGTTATGGTTTACCAAACAAAAGCAGGGGAACGAACAAAGAAAAAAAAATTGCCTTTAGACAAAATTGGTCATTTCATGGCATTGTTTCAAACAAGAGAAAAGTGTCAAAAAAGTCCTAAATCTTTTGCATTAGTGTCAATTTAGTCATAAACCTTTTCTTTGTGCCAATTCAATCTTAAACCTTTTGCATTGGTGCCAATTGAGTTCTAAATTTTTTTTTTGTGCCAATTCAGTCCTAAACCTTTTGCATTTGTGTTAATTCAGTCCTAAACCTTTTGCATTGATGTCAATTCAGTCCTTCTAGCTAACAGCTATTCACGTATCGAAGGACTAAATTAGCATCAATACAAAATCCATCCCAAAGACCTTTTTGAGATCTAGGAAGATATAGTTTATCTTATTCGGACTGACTATCTAAACAAGGATGCTTTCCTTCTAAAATAGCCGTTTTCCCTCAATTTTATTAGGACAAATTCCTTTTTAACGTCGAGAAAAAACAAAATTACTAAATTTGCATGCAAAACCACAAATGGAAGGCTTTTACGACAGAGGTAGATTTTCACTAGACAACTTTCCTCAGCCCTTTGTATAGAGTCCATCAAAGTCAATTTGGGATTCGACCCAAAAAAACAAAAGAGTCAATTAGCGAAAGTTCGGGCCTTCCTCGGATCGCTTGCTCTTAATTTGATTTCCAGAACTACTCTACCAAATAACAATAATTCCCCTATCATCTCGTTGGCGCCAAGGACAAAAGGGCAAGAAATTCAATTAGAGAGCACATCAAGGAAAGTACTGATCGAATCCTGCATTACTCCATCTTCTCCATTGGGACCAACCCCTACAAGTATGCCAAGAGAAACCACTCCATCCCATGCTAGCGACACATGCAAATGGATTCAGGCCCGTGCCCTCGCAAGGTCTGCTTGCTCTTGCTCTCAGTGCTGGCGCTGGTGGTCTCGAATGGAGCCCCCTCCCGCGCACAAGAGAAGGTCTACGACGTGACAAGCCTCGGGGCCGTCGCCGATGGGAAGACCGACAATAGCAAGGTAAAAGAACCGCTGGAACCCAGTCTCGCCCCGTGCAGCCGGGGCGAGCACGAGGAGCGCATGGAATCGGGGGCCCGGGCAGGCGAGAGTTGTCGTGGCCTGTTTGTCAAATATAGGAAGATATAGTTGCTTAAAACTGGCAAAATGGTCAATCATCATATCGAAAGAGCTCGACTTAATATATATATATATATATATATATATATTGGCTAGGCATTTCTTGATGCGTGGAACCAAGCGTGTCAACACGAAGGGGGAGATAGGAGGAAATTGTACATCCCTAGCGGGACTTACGTGGTTTGGCCGGTGCAGTTCAAGGGGCCATGCACCGGACCCATCGTGGTCACGGTCGAAGGGGTGGTCAAAGCGACCGCCGACGAGTCAACGTTCTCCCTGGACCATTGGATCACCTTCCAGTACGCCAGCGGGATGCTGATCAACGGTGACGGTACGTTCGATGGCCAGGGGCCCGAAGCTTGGCCTTACAACGATTGCGCTTGCAAGTCTCTTCCAGTGGTAAGTCCGTCTCCCGCTTCTTTTTTTCTGCCCCTTTTTTTTAAATTAAAAATTAAAAATCAAAGAGTTATAATTAGCTTTTTGTTTAATAAATTGGGCTTGATTCCAAAAAAAAAAAAACAGCTACTACTTTACCTTTAATCACCAAATTTTTACTTAAATCCCAAATTTAATCATAACAATTTGAAAATTTTACATCGCGGGAGCCAGATTTGAGACTCGAGTAAAATTCGATGTCGGCTAGAATTATCACTCAAGGTAAAATTGGTGTTTTTTTTTTTGAATTGGCCCTGATATGTTGTGTTAGGCGATTGCAGAATTATGCACCTTTTTTATTATTATTATTTATTGATTTAACGCCCCATAATTGCATCCGATGTGCAATGGTAAGTTTAAAGAACACCCATCAATCATATCTGAAATTAATTTCATTTTTCAAATTAGACGTCCTACATAGTAAATTCAATATTTATTTTCGAGCTCTCTTTTTCACTTTACTACCGATCTTACCGGGAAATTTGGCAATCCTTGACTATTTTGCTCGAGCCAAGGATCAACATTTCTAAATAGATATCCACCCATCGGTGGCTGCGATGGTTTGCGCTCAGTTCCTTTCACGAGAGGTCCTGAGGTGCCGGTGATTTAAGTGGAAGGTCGTGGCGGTGGGATGCTGCGTTAGCCCCCCCGAGGACTAGTCGGGCTTCACCGCTGGTTTGAGCGCAAGCTCGCCGGCCGCGCGGACACCTCGGTCATCAAAAAAAAAAAACATTTCTAAATAGATATGATCGTGTTCACTATTATCGCTTGATTTTCTTGGATATAAAGTTTAATTTCCTTTTTTACGAAGTGGGTTTATGTCGAATTGATTACGCAAACTTATAATCTCCACGGGTTTCTAATCTTTCTTTTGCAGTCGGTGAGATTCAATTTCGTCAACGACACATCGATCCGCTCGATAAGTTCGATCAACAGCAAGAACTTCCACTTCAACGTCTATGCCTGCAATGATCTCGAGTTCCAGGGCGTGCGGATAACTGCCCCCGACAAAAGCCCCAACACGGATGGGATCCACATAGGCGACTCGTCCCGCATCAAGATTGCCGACTCGGTGATCTCGACCGCGGATGACTGCGTCTCAGTCGGGCCGGGGTCCAAGGACATCGACATCGTGGGCATCCACTGTGGGCCAGGTCACGGGTTCAGCGTGGGGAGCCTCGGGAAGTACCCGGACGAGGCGGACGTCACTGGGCTGACCGTGAGGGATTGTACCATGGTTGGCACCCAGAACGGTGTGAGGATTAAAACGTGGGCTTCTACACTCAAAAGCACCGCCCACAATTTCTTGTTTGTTGACATTAAAATGAAGGATGTGCGAAGTCCCATTATTATTGACCAAGAGTATTGTCCCCGTGGTGGTTGTTCTAATGAGGTACACTTCTGAAGTATTGCAATTGATCTTGAATTGGGTTGATTCTTGATTACATTTCTTATTTCATATGTTACTCTCGCAATCCGATATCATGATGATCTCTCTTTTCTCTCTCCCTACCTAGACGGGTTCAAATGTTCAGATCAAAGACGTTTGGTTCGCGAATATCCAGGGCACTTCGGTTTCACAGGTGGCGGTCAACCTCATATGCAGCCCGAGCTTGCCTTGCATGAACATCAATCTCGACAACATTGACTTGGCTTACACCGGCGACGATGGCCCTGCAAAATCGTATTGTGCTCATGTGGTAGGTGACACTAGTGGCGTCCAGAAGCCGCCATCTTGCATTTAGCACGGACAAATAAGAAGCCGGCTTTCCTTTTTTCTATCTCCGGACCCTGATAAGCAGAGTCGAGAACATTGCTGGGTTGAGTAGGATTGTTTTTCCTTCAATTGTAAATCCTCCTGTGTGCTAGTTTAAGTGGTAATGAGGGTGGAAACATGTGTTCTTTGATGCTACATCCTATCTCCACCGGAAATGTAATATCTGCTTGGCCATGAATGCTGACTTTTCTTTGACCGAAACAAGAAGTCTATTCTTATCACGACACTCGTGAAAAGTTCATTGTGCAGAAGCTAGACAGGATTCTGTTTCCTTGTTGGCAATGTCTAGCATTATAAGCACAGATCATTTTGTACTAGGACTACTCAGACTAGAGCCGCAAGCAGAGCTGGCGGATCCGGCGGAGTCGATTTTTTCATAGTGTTGTAAGTCCCTTGATCTCGACGTCCATATGCTGCCCCTTTTCAAGATCCTGTGTCTTGGATCGAGTTGATCCACCATGTTCATAGCTGTAACATGAATAGTAGGCCGCTCGTGATCGTCGGATTTAAGCGTAACATAAGTAATGCCACATCGAATACAACAAAACTGTCCTTTCTTTTGGCCTAGCAGTCTAAGAAAACCAGAAAACATCGCCTTTCTTCCATGTCCTTTCTGTCCTTGGGATGTAGAGCTATTTATTGCTGATTGGCCTCTGGCCCTTTTTTGAGAGTCTAGAATTGATACTCCGTCCATATGACTCAAATAAACTAGCAGATTGAATTGTAAATGCTAAAACCTTTTTCCTAAATTGGGTTTCTAATTTCCTTTTCTTTTTTTGGAAAATTCTGTGTTTTGATATCTCATACTTTTATAGATGGACTCGAATTCAATGAAATAATATCTCTATTTCGATAAAAACAAAAAAGAAAAAGGTGATTTCCTCATGATGGCAGCAAAAAACTGTGCCCATCTGCAACAGGAGCAAAATTTCTGGCACTTTTTCTTCTTGTGTTTACTCATAAACCATTAATTTACTTTCTTTCTCAAGGTTCTAGGCATTTCTCAGTCGTACTCAGAATGACATGGAAGACGTCAGAACCGTGTTGTGTGACCAAGAAAGATGGGCCTTTTAGTGCCCTCATAACTGATTCCATGATAAATTTGCAAAATGAAGCGGAGAAAGTCAAGATTACAAAAATAGGCTCTGTTTAATTACATTTAAACTCTTGAAATATCCCATGATACTTGACTATAGGGTTTATATGCTCTATATATACATAAGTTCTCCTTCCACCTATTACTTTAAGCTTTTAGGTTAGATATTGTAACATAGTCTCAAAGCCAAATTTAGCCCCTATCGTCAAATTTTTTAACATTTATAAGCTTAAGTTTTTGGTTCGATATTCTAACAATGATGATGGTATCAAGAAAAATCACGAAGAACAAATCATAAGGAATTATAGAATCTCTTCAAACTAGAAAAATTGGAGTCAATTGAAATAAGATCTCGATTTGGCAATTTATTCCGAACCCTTAAATCCATCAATCTTCACGAATGCACGCTAATAATTCCGACTATGGGTCCGTTAATTTGGTTCAACTTTGCAAATGAGCCTTGGAGGAAAGCAAGTACCTTTAGGTTAAAGCTCATTGAGGAAATGTAAATGACGTTTGGTAAAAAGAATTTTGTGAAGCTACTTTGGCTCAAGTAATGTTTGACTATTTTTTTTTTTTGGCAAAGGGCTTTGGGACCCTTTTTTATTTTAAAAAAAATTTATCATTCGTCGGGGCAAAGGGTTACGGCTGTCGGTGAGCCAAATTTGGCATCGGCGGCCATCGCCCGAGGTCGGGCGACCCCCAGTGAGGGTCGCGTGACCTAAGTGGCCGTCGCCAGGGCTTTGTCGCACCACACTTTTTTTGGACTTTCGGGATTTGTGCGCTAAAGAGATATTTCCATGTAAGGGTTTCTCTCGGACCATACCTCACGTGACAGCTAATGGTAATTTTCTATTTAGTCTAAGTTTTTGATTTTGAAGTCGTCACTAGTCATTATTAGTAAGTAGACTGAAAACCTAATTAGGGTATGAGAGACATACCACGATTCTACGAACTAGAGATTCTGAGTATGGGGACTTGGCTACGTTAATAATCTCAAATTGAGATCCTTAACGCCCTTTCGGTAACTAAAAACGATATGATATCTAACATGTCATGCAAGTTTTCGAGGCTTACCCACTAATTCTATCCATTCTAATTGCAGGAAAATCAATCAAGAATTAAAAATGCAATTAATGTCAATCAAATCAATCAATCCTAAATGATCATTAAAAGTGAAAATCAATCAAAACATCCAAATCCTAGTGAAGCCCTAGAAGCATATCATTTCATGATTTGCGAGTTTTAGGGTTTTTTAGGGATTAGAATCCTTGAATTTGAGATTTTCTAAAAATGCCACTTGAGCACTTTCAAAAATTCAAATTTCGCTTTTCTAAGATTGGCCTCAGTATTTTTGAACTATTCTATGAAGTTTTGAAATTTTTGATTTTTTTTTCGAAAAATAAATTTATGAGAATTTCATTAACCGAGAATTGATTTTTATGATTTTCTGAAAAAATTTATGATTTTTTAAATTTTTAAATTTTTAAATTTTTTATTTCTATTTTCTGAATTTTCTGAATTTTTTTTGAATTTTCTGAAAGTTTTTATTTTTCCTAAAATTTTTTACGTTTTCCAGAATTTTTGAATTTTTATTTTTTTATGATTTTTTAAATTTTTTAAATTTTTTATTGATTTTTCAATTTTTTTAGATTTTTTATTTATTTTTTAAAATTCCTACTAAAGTGGTGAACCGGATCGGCCCAGTTCAACCCAGTTTGGCTTGAGGGCCTTGCTAGTGCCGGTGCCAATCGTCTTCTCTAGTGGGCACGGTGCCAAAAACGACGACGTTTAACGCCTTTTTCATTAGAGCATTTTTACAAACACCTAATGGGCATGGTTCAGTATTATACGTTTTCAAGGCTGCAGGTTTGTGCTCGTCTCCGGCGACCTTCTGGCAAATGTTTTGCCATTCCGATTACACCATTGTGATGTCTATGTGTTCTATTTTCAATCTAGACTGCTTGGAACACCGGCGAACGTTCGCCGACCGATGAAAAAACTGGTTAAAAAAAACCTAATTCACAACTTATTCTAAACTAACTGACTGAACCTTCAAATCACAATATAGCACGCCATAGCCGTCTAATTCGATTCTAATCACTAACAAAGCATCAAACAAGGTTAAAGGAGGCTAACTTGATAGGCCTATGGCCACTGTGATGCTCCGATGATGTTGTCCAAGCTCTAGCGAGATTTTCCAAAAATGGCCGACTCGATTTTAATGTGTTTTCAATCATTCAAAGTGCAAACAAATGATGAAAATGAAATCAGAATATGTTTTGAGCATCAATCATAACAAAAACGCGAAGAAATGCACACGATTAAACTAAAACCTATTTTGGAAAATTTGGCAAATAGTGATCATAAACCAACTTTACTTGCTTCAATGAGGATCAAAATGGAGTTTCCGAGCTAATCAGCGCTCGTGGATGTCTTCTTTGACACTTGATCTCCAAGTTGATGGCCTTGGTCTCGCCGGGAAGGTCCTGGATCAATCGGCCGGAGCTCGGTTTCAAATGGTGATGGTCAACTCGCCACTAGTCACCTGAGGATGAGATCCTCCCTAGATGGTCGATTTGCCGGCATCATTCAATCAACCGGCGCCGATCACTTGACCTGGAGATCTCCACTCCTCTCTCTCTCTCTCTCTCTCTCTCTCTCTCTCTCTCTCTCTCTCTCTCTCTCTCTCTCTCTCTCTCTCTCTCTCTCTCTCTCTCTCTCTCTCTCTCTCTCTCTCTCTCTAGATTTCATGCTTTTTTCCCATGTTTCTCTCTCTTCTCTCTCTTCGGCAAATCGTTGCATGGCTTCTACCTCCTCGTTCAGTTTTTTCAGCTTTTTGTTCATTTATTTTTCCCACCTAAAGATTGTTCCAACCGACTTCCGATTGGTTGGATCGGTTCCCTAACGCCAGTTGGAGAATCTCCAATTGGCCAACTCGATTAAAACGTGTTAATTTGATCGAAGAAGGTCGGTAAAGTCACAGGGTTAAATATATTTTTCTAGGTTTAATGGGCATTCTGGGTAAACCGAGTGAAGAAAGTGATCGACCCGGGTTGAGTCAGGTTGACCCGGCCGACCTGATAGACCCAGGTTGGTCTACATTCACAAATTCGACACGATTTTAACCCAATTTTTCAGATTTAAACCTAAAATTGAATTCCTTATCATATTTTGAACCCAAATATATGATTTTCCCTAATTTTTGTCATAATCATGTCCAAGATTTTCAAACTTTTGTATTCGGTTTATTAGGGTTTTGTTCAATTCAATGTCTTAATGACCTGATTAGGAAAAATTGGTGCCAAAATTGAATTACCCACATATGATTAACCCTAGAAATGGTGGTCTCATGGTTCAACAATTTCATATTGGGCACGATTCCCAATTTGGACTCAAAATTTCTAATTTTTAATTGAATTTTGGGGTTTTCGAATTTCTTTGACAAATTGAGCAATTGGACTGACTATTATGTGATTCAAGGTCCCAGAATCATTTAATGTGAAGACACTATGGCTTCAAAATGACTAGAAAAGATTTAATTGCATTTTTGGTTCAATTCTAGTTTGATTTTGCCCAATTTTGGGAAAAACACCTACCCAATTGAAATTTTTCAAAATTGATGATGTATTAATGAAATTGGATTTAAAATAAGACTAATGACTATTTTTATGGAATTGTTTTATTCCATTTACTATTTTTCTTGATTTTCTCTTATATTTTAACTAAAATAAATTAAGGAAAAATGTAGGAAAATGATAAAAAAAATTTATTTTTGGTTTAGAAGTAGATTTCTAGGCTTGGCCAAGATTCCTAGTCCTAATTTTGAGATTTTTGAAAGTATAAAACAAATGAGTTAAAAATCAAGTGTTAATAGGGTCGCCTATCCCAGGCGACGAGGCCTATGATCGTGCAACCCTAGCATCGTTGCCGGACTTGGGCAGCCTCTCCGGCCCTTTGCCGTCCAGATCCGGTGTCATCAACCGCTCTCTCCAACCGCCCTTTTCACGGAGAAGATGAATAGTAACAACGGGGCAAAATCGAAATATTAAAGAATAAGTAATGGTAATTTGGGAAGGAAAAAAAATAGTTCCGCATTCCAAATGCTAGCATTTGGCCAATGGAGTTTGGAAAGCTGAACCAAACACCTCATAGTTTTTCCCTCCAAAGTCTCTTGAAAAAGCTGAACCAAACAGACCCTATATGTGTTGGGCCGAAAAACAACCGTGCCTAGTGGGCATGGCCTCCAACATTATTTTGAAAGAATAAACATTGTAATTAAAACATATAATTTATCGCTTCTATATCAAATGCTAGACTATTGACAGATTAGTTGATCCCTTGAGAATTTGTTAATTTCACTGCACATAGAGGTGAACACGACTTTAGTTGGGTCACATTTATTAAATTTTGACCTAGTTAAATATTTCAAATCGGTTCTTTTTTCCTATATCGTCTAATTCCAAAATTTATGTGGGATGACTAACTCATTACGAGTCTACAGTCTCATGTAATATCAATATTAGCCGCCTTTCAACGCGGTTCATTTCTAAGCAAAAGTGAGTTTTCAAGTAGTTTTCAAGTGATTGCATATTAATCAATATTCAATTGATTGGTATGAGGTTATCGATAAAAAAAGATTTGTCTAAGTCACTTAGTTTCATTTTGTCAAGTTTCTTCGTTTTTTGGTCCAAGTCACTTTTGCTTTTCTTTGTGAGTTTCGGCAATTGAACAACAAGGAAAGACCATACCAACTTGCCCAAGGCTCGAGAGCGAGCTTTATTCTTGACAGAATGGGAAATGAATCGAAAGGCTTCTGTTTCCATTCTTGGTTTGGGTGCTTTCGCCTAGGGCTATTCAAACTTCTAAAACTATCTTACGTAGAACCGAGGCAAGGACAAACAAAACAGACTAGAAAGGAAGAACCATAGCTACACGTTGCTCCTACCCTTTGCCCTTCTCTAATGTTGTGACCATGAGGTAGGAAAATGTTTTACTTGAGACCTTAGGACAATGTCAAGAAACATGTCAAAAACGAACTAAACCACCATTAAAAATATGAAATAAAATATTACGTCAATATACAATTTTCCACTTCAACAGATCTCCCATGAGCGGAAGTACCTAAATCTTTCAAACAAATCTTGGTTTATCATGCAAGTATAGATTACCTTTAAATAATAACAACACACTTGTAATATATAAGTCTAATACGTCATTTAGAAAATAGTTTTGTAAACTGGTCCTGGGAAATCTACCATCTTCCATTGGAAGACGGTTTTTCTTTGACTAATTTTTCTTTAGTTATAGTTTACATAAACAAGAGTAGAGGAAAGAAGATAGAAAAAGAAAAAAATTGTATTTGAACGAAAATGTCCTTGGTTGTGTACTGGCGGCGAAGATACTAGTGAGCTTAGGCTACATTTGTTGTTGGGATAAAATTCAAGATAAATTTATCCTACCTTGTATTTAGCGCCTACTCAAGATATGATAAAATCATATATAAAAGGGATATAACATAGATAAAATTGTCCTATGGAAGAGGTGAGATAAATGTGGATATGATTTTTTTCTTTTTGATAAGGTAAGGATTGGTATAACTTTTCAACGCAATATACAAAGAATGGTCGAACACAAAAACCCCACACATGAAGGGACACAGAAGGGTGTCCCAACTGATGCAAGGGTGTATCAACTAGTCAACGTAAATTAGCAACACAAGCACCGCAAGAGAAGGCCAACCAATGGCCAACAGAAAAACAAAGGGAACAGAAAACTAGACCACCGCAAAGGGGTTACATAAAGATAGAAGACGAGATCCCCCAATTAGATTGGATCCTTCTGTTGCGGGGGGAGTCTTGAACAGTCTTGAAGGATAGCCCTTTGTCCCTAACGAGCTTGGATAGGTGCGCACGAAGAGCCGGCAAAAACAAGGGTTTATTCTTAAAGAGGATATGATTACACTCCGACCAAATGATATGGCAAAGCGCTCCAAGAGAGAACCGAGCAATTAAAATAATATCCACATTATAAAAGTTATTTTTCTCAAATAAAAAAATTCTTAAATTAATAAAATTAAAATAATTTTTGAAAATTAATAATATTTGAATTATTATATAAAATTTCAAAATAACGAAAAAATAAAAAAATCGTTTTTTATTCCTATTTTTATTTATATATTCGAATTTCTTTCTATCTTATAATATAAATTCAATATATATAAATATATATTTACTATTTATATTTATTACATATTTTGGTATTTTACGTATATTAGTATACTTTACTATTTAATAATTAGAGAATGATGGAAGGGGAAAAAAGAAATAAAAAAGAAAAGAATTTTAAAAAAAGAAAAAATAATAAAAATAATCAGATAAAAATAAATTAGGCAAGAGTGTTGTGAGAGATTCTTACTGTTTCCGTTTGTGCAATTTTTAGGATCATTTATAATAATACACTGTTTAAAGCAAACAATGAACATGATAGACTGTGAAATTATCTGACTTTATTATTACAATCCACCGATAGCATATAATAAAATTCATGGATTTCATATCATCAATCTATCCTGGTTAGAAATCCATTTCATGTTATCGTCCAAAACAAAAATCTACTCTGGGAACTCTTTCGAGATCAATGAAGACACACTTTATCCAACTAAATAAGGATGCTTTACTTCTGAAACGGCCAACACCTCTTTCCCTCAATTTTCTCAGTAGAAATTCCTTTTCAAGGGTGAGGAAAAAAACACAAAAATTACTAAATTTGCAGGCAAAAAACCACAAATGAAACTTTCCTCGAATATTCAATCCACCCAACAATCCATTAATTTTTCATTAATGAACTTTCCTTGACTTGATGAGTTGACCCATTTGACCGCCCCAAAAGTAGAGTCGAACAAAGTCAATTTAGGTAAAATCTTTTGACTATCCAAACAATGGATATAATAAGACGTGAAATTGTCCGATTTTATTACTGCAATTCATCAATAGAATATAATAAAATTTCTAGATTTCGTGTTATCAGCCTATTCCAATTAGAAATCCATTTTATGGTATCGTCTGAAACAAAAATCCACCCTAAAGACTCTTTCAAGATCAATTAAGATACACTTTATCCATCTAAATAAGGATGCTTTACTTCTAAAACGGCCAAAACCTCTTCCCCTCAATTTTCTCAGTAGAAATTCCTTTTCAAGGGCGAGGAAAAACAAAACAAAATTACTAAATTTGCATGCAAAAAAACCACAAAATGAAACTTTCCTCGAATATTTTGATCCACCCAGCAATCCATTAATTTTTCATTAATGAACTTTCCTTGACTTGATGAGTTGACCCATTTGACCGCCCCAAAAGTAGAGTCCACGAAAGTCAATTTATGCAAAATTTTTTGACCTTCCTCGAATATTTTGCTCTCAATTCAATTTCCAAGAAACACTCTACCAAATAAAGATAATTTCCATATCATCTCGTTGGCGCCAAGGCAAGAAATTCAATTAGAGAGCACAATTTAGGAAAGCATTAATCGAATCCTAAATTTCTCCATTTTCTCCATGGCCACCAAACCCTACAAGTACGGCTTAAGCCAAAGACAAATCACTCCATCCCATGCTGAATTTGCAAGGCCAAGGAATGCTCATGGGAATGGACTTGAGCTCGTGCTTGCCCAAGATCTGTTGGCTCTTGCTCGCGGCGGTGGCGGTGGCGCTCCCGGATGGAGGCCACTCCGGCACGCAAGCAAAGGTCTTCGACGTGAGGAAGTTCGGCGCCATTGCCGACGGGAAGACCGACAACAGCAAGGTAAGAGAATCGCCGATGCCCATCTCGCCCCGGTTCGTGTCAATCGGCATTGTCATTTCGCAGCTGGGCCGTATGCATGGAGCCAGATGGAATCGGGGACCCGGGTGGGCGGGACTCGGCATGGCTCGTTTGCCTGAAGATGATTAATTATCATATTGTAAAGGGTTGAACTTAATTTTTGTTTATTAATTTTTCTTTTCTAGGCATTTCTTAATGCGTGGAACCAAGCTTGTCAATACGAGAAAGGAGTTCGGAGGAGATTGTACGTGCCGCTAGGGACTTACGTGGTTTGGCCAGTGGCATTCAAGGGGCCGTGCACCGGCCCGCTGACGGTCACGGTCAAAGGAGTGGTCCAGGCGCCCGTTGACAAGTCAACGTTCTCCCTGGACCATTGGATCACCTTCCAGCACGTCAGCGGGATGCTGATCAACGGCGGGGGTACGTTCGACGGCCAGGGGCCCGCAGCTTGGCCTTACAACGAATGCGCTTGCAAGTATCCTCTTCCAACGGTAAGTCCTCTCCCACTTCTTTCTTCTACCCTTTTTTTTTAAATTAAAGATTAAAAATCAAAGAATTATATATAGCTTTTTGATTAATCAATTGTATTAGGCGACTGCAGAAATTACGGGTCCTTTTTTTATTATTTATTTGTTGATTTAACACCCCATAATTGCATCCCATGTCTAAAGGCAAGTTCAATGAACACCCATCAATCATATTTAAAATTTAAATTTATTTTCAAATGAGATGGTCCTTCATAATAGAATAAATAGTTTTTTTGTGGGAAATTTGGCAATTCTTGACTTTTATGCTCGAGCCAAGGATCAATATTTCCATATAGATGTACCAAAAAAAAACATTTCCATATAGATATGATCATGCTCAATATTGTCATTCGATTTTCTCGAAATAAGATTGACTTTCCTTATTTGATAAGGTGGATTTATGACGTATTGATTGCATAAAGATATAATAGGTGAATTTATGTCTATGGTGTTTATCTAATTGTGTGCTAAATTTGTGAAAGAATTTCTCATTTGCAATAGAAGGTATGAATCTCCGGTGAGTCTCTAACGAGTCTCTAATCTTTATTTCCCAGTCGGTGAGATTCAATTTCGTCAACAACACATCGATCCGCAAGATAAGTTCGGTCAACAGCAAGCACTTCCACTTTAACGTCTTCGCCTCCAATGATCTCGAGTTCAGGGGCGTGCGGATAATCGCCCCCGACGAAAGCCCCAACACGGACGGGATCCACATAGGTGACTCATCCCGTATAAGGGTCGCCGACTCCGTGATATCGACCGGGGATGACTGCGTCTCAGTTGGGCCGGGGTCGAAGGACATAGACATTGTGGGCGTCCACTGCGGGCCAGGTCACGGGTTTAGCGTAGGGAGTCTCGGGAAATACCCAAACGAGGCGGACGTGACCAGGCTGTCGGTGAGGCATTGTACTATGGTTGGCACTCAGAATGGTGTGAGGATCAAAACGTGGGCTTCTCCGCTCAAAAGCAAGGCCTACAATTTCTCGTTTCATGACATTACCATGACGAATGTGCTTAATCCCATTATTATTGACCAAGAGTACTGTCCCCGTGGTGGTTGTTCTAAGGAGGTATACTTCTAAAGTACTGCAATTTATCTTGAATGGGGTTGATTCTTCATTACTTTTCTCATTTCTTATGTTACTTCTCGCTAATCAATGCGACATCTGATAAGCTTTTCTCTTTCTCTCTCTCTCTCTAGTTGGCGTCGAATGTTCAGATCAAGGACGTTTTGTTCTCGATGATCCAGGGCACTTCGGCTTCGCAGGTGGCGGTCAACCTCATATGCAGCCCGAGCTTTCCTTGCAAGGACATCAATCTCGACAACATCAACTTGGCTTACACCGGCAGCAAAGGGAACGCGAAGTCCAACTGTGCTCATGTGATAGGCGGCTCACGGGGCATACAAAAGCCGCCTTCTTGCATTTAGCACAGACAAATATGAAGCTAGCTTTTTCTTACCAAAAAAAAAAATATGAAGCTAGCTTTTCTTTTTTCTATCTCCCGACCCCCGACAAGCGAGGAACGTTAAGCATTTAGTAAATAACACTGCTGGGTCGAGTAGGATTGTTTTTCCTTCAAATGTAAATTCTTATGTGTGCTAGGTTTAGCGGTAATCAGGGTGGAAACATGTGGTAATTCATACCATATCCTATCTCCACCTGAAATGAAATATCTGCTCGATCAAGCGTGTTGTTTTTTCTTTGACGGAAACAAGCTGTCCCTTCTTATCATGATGCTAGTGAAAGATTCATTGTGCAGAAGCTAGACTGGATATTGTTTCCCTGTTGGCTATGTCTAGCATTATGAGCTGATCTTTTTGTACTAGGATCACTCAGACTTGAGTCGCAAGTAGGGTCAGCGGATTTGGCGGAGTCAAGTTTTCACTTTTTGAGTAATTTTTTGCCTTGAAGCAAAGAAGATTGGACCGTTCAGTTACAGATAAACTATGTTTGGAATTTTTTCTTTTTCTGATTTTTAAATATTTTCCCTAGCTGGTCAAAGGAGAAAATAAAACTAATAATGATTGGTTTCCGGTCTGGTCCGGTTCCAAGGTGAAATCGGGAACTAGACCGAGAGGACCGATTGATCCTAGGATGGAGAACCAATCCCTTTTTTATTTTGTACCCACCACAACGAGAGTGAGTGACAAATCTCAACTTTTTGACGGAAGCGAGGTTTAATTGACATTTTACTAATTTTTGTAAGAAATAAAAAAAGTGTATGTTGTTGTTATGGTCTGGTCTAGTTCTCCCTTAGAGCCAATAACCAGACCACTTGGACATCGGTACCACTTTTAGGAACCGAGAACCGGACCAACATTCTCGGGAGCCAGGCCAAACCGGCCTGTCCGGTCCGGGCAGTCTATTTTGCACCCCATAAATAGAACACTTCTTCGTGTTTTTAAAGCAGCTTTTTTCATTATTCACCACGGCTGTGATTGAGCTGTAGAAAAAACGCTCTATATGTTTGTGCCAAGACCAGCAACTCTCTCCAGTTAAACACGCAAGAGCTCCTCGTTCTCTCTTCTGGGTTACTGGCTTTAGGTACTAAACAAAGCGTTTAACTTTCGAGAAAAGGCTTCGAGAAATTGAGAGCTTTGGAAAGCAAGGCCTTTTATCAAAGGGTGATTGCTGGTCTTGTGATGAAAACAATCAGTGAGTGATGATGAGCAGCAATGGTGGTTTTGATGAGGGAGTTGTGTGGTCGGTTGTGCACAAGGGAAGGGAAGGCTCAAGCGCCGCCATGAGAAACTCCATTCACAAGAGTGTCACTGCTTCCTCACCTGCATGACAGTACTCAATAGGGGTGAGCTTGATTCTAGGTTCTACTTTGGAACCTGAGAACCTGACCAATGAGAACATGTAGGTTCCAGGTTTCAAGGTATGCATGGTAGGTTCTAGGTTCCAAAAATTGAGGAACCTGTTTCGACGGGTAGGTTACAGGTTCTAGGTAGGTAGAACTTGGAACCTGAACCTATCTTGTTGTGATCCTATAGTGTTTCATGCCATTAGATGATGATTGTATGATGTAGAACCACTAGTCTATGCTTTCATTTTATGACTTGTTGATTTTTTATATTTTTCGTATGTCTAAATATAAATTATGGTTAGTCGATCATAGCAGTAAGTGGTGATTATTAAATGTGATGATTTACTGCAATTGTTCAATTAATAATACAGGTGAAACTGGAGTAGACTCTGGAGCAACCCTCAAACCTGTAATAGGATGGGTTCCAAGTTAAAAAAAATGAGGAACCTATTATCATGAGTAGAACCTATACAGAACATGAAACTGCTCACCTCTAGTATCAATTCATGCAATGACTTCTCACTTTAGTTATATTTATTTGAACCATAATATCAAAAAAATTAATCTTTTGTATTTTCTTTGATGAATGACAAGCTTATTCAGTATTATTGCATTCATTTTTGTTTTGTTTAACTGAAAATACAATAAAACAAAAGAACATGTTAGACCCTGAACCTGTGACATGGTAGGTTCCAAGTTCGAGGTTCTGACGGATAGATTTTAGGTTCTAAGAAATAGGAACCTATACCCGATGGTAAGTTTCAAGTTCCGTGTGGAATCTATAAGGAACTTAGAACCGCTCACCCCTAGTACTCAGGTGCCTCGAAAACGATCCCAAGAAAACCCAGCAATTAAGAAATTGTGAAGCTAGGCCAACGGTAATCAGCCTCGACCAACATCCTCAGTTGGTAGAAGAATTATGGGAATAGGAGCGGCAATGGTTTCGATGGTGAGCATGAGCATGGTCATGGTGCGTATGGTAATGATGGTGATAATGGGGGCTGGTCATCTTGGTGACGAAGGTGATGGTGATGATGATGATGATGATGATGGTGACATCGTTCCTCCACATGAATGGGTGATCAGAGCGTAAATGATAATCATTATATTTCTTTATTTTTTATTTTTCTGTTCCCGTGAATAAGCTTGGAAAAGAAATCTATTCATTTTTCTATTTTTGAAACAAATTTTTAGTCCATAAATAGGTTTGAAACAAAAAAGACAAGTAAAAATTTTCTATTTCCGGAATAAAAAGAGAAATAAAAGCTCTTCTCATCACTTAACATCGCCCCCTGCCACCACCATTGCCCACCAACTGTTGCTGTCCTCTTCCAGCCGCTTGCCGATCGCCGCCTCCCGCCACCCATCAATAAATGGAAAAGAGAAATTTTGTGTCGTTATCAAACGAATTTCTATTACAAGAAGAGAAATTTTGTGTCGTTATCAAACTGATATCTATATTCTGAAACCCGTCTAGATAATAGAAATAGAATTCCTCTGTTTCATATAAATCTTCCTCTTTTGAACAAAATAAAGGAAATCTTAGTTTATATATGTTACTTGTACAACATAGAAACTCCGTTACAATTATTTTTTTAATTATCATTATGTTTTACATGGAAAATTTTTTATATTTAATCAACAACATAGTAAAAAAAATCATTAAAGCTCATTAGCTTTTTGTATTTTCCCTTTTTGTGTAGAAAAAATCCATGGAATGAAATGGGACAAATGCAAATCTTAGTTGGAAGCACAATGAGCGAAGAGTGCAATAAAAGTACTCATTGCGATGAATGATCAATCCCTTGCAAATAGGAGTCTCCAGTGTCATTATTCTTAAAGATGATCACTAAATAAGAGCTTGACATTATATACTTATATAAAGAGATAGATCGACATTATACCTTGTCAATTGAAAAAACCTAAAAGGATATATGCCGAATTCAGACCAAAATTTGGGATCCGTACGGAGCTTTAGCATTTTTAAAAAGAATGGGCTCACCTCATTGATCAAGTCTAGCATGTGTAGATCGAACCGCAATTCGAGCGCGAGCTCAAGATGCTTCCCGGCCATTTGAGCGGGCTTGGGCAATGACTCGACGAGTCGGTTTGGGTCAAACAATCCTCCCTCCATAATCCGACCGTCGAAACCGACCGTTCAGACCTAAAAATAATGATGTACCCGAAAACCCAATATCTGCCCCGCCCAACCCAACTGCCACCGGGCCTAGCAAGTTAGCCATCCGACAAGAGAGCCCAGCCCGCCCATTCGTTCGGCTTAGGCAGAGCAGAGTCAAAAAGACTGGAAACGCACGCGTGGCCTTGGACAGCGATTCACTGAGGCTGATAGAGAGCAAACGAGAGACGTGAACTTCACTTAAAACAGCGCGTGTTGAATTCAGTCTGTGTTGGAAAACTTGGGATCGCAAGGAAGAAGAAGGAAGTTTCTTTCACGATCGAAACATCCCCTCTTCTTTATTATACTCTTGTTATGATGTAGAACTCGCACTCTTTCGACCGTTCTTGCTTCTCTGATTTTGACCCATTTGGTTTTTCTTACCGTCCAGAAACCCAAGCAATCAATCAATCAATCAATCGTTTCTTTGAACCCCCAAAGTCCGAATCTTGTTTTCTTTTTTCTTGGTTTCGTGTCTGGTATGCTACTGCTGTGCCCTGTTTATACGCTAAGTTCTTAGTCGTTGCACTCTTTTTGGGTTTTTCAATCTATTTACGTGCTCTTGATAATGTGGGTTTACTGGTGAGAGAGAGGGTTATTGTTTGGGAGGGGGGGTGGTGGGTCGGGGTGAGGTGGGTGGTGGGTGGGGGTGAGGTGGGGAGAGGGGATGTTTTGGTGCTTGATTTTTGCAGAATGTAATCGGAGTAGGACTGTCACGGCTACCGATTGACATTGATGTCGTATTGGTTGCGCTTGAATTGTTTGCTAGTGGCTGAATGTTTTTAGGAGCGGCAGGATGACGATGGGGATGTCTGAAGGTGGTTTTGAGTATTTGTTTAGGTGAAGAAATTCCATTGCAACGTGGTGAATGTTGCATGATATTTATGCATGATGAAATTTCCTGGTTATGCTCTAGTTTGTCTTTGAGGGGTTCTCGAGGGTTGATCATTGCTTGTATTTTAGGCCATGATTGAAGGATATGCTACATTTGGTTGTTTAGATTTCTAATCAGGATAGAACTAGATAGGATAAAATATGATATCCAATAGATTTTTTATATCATATTAATTGTTTGGGGAATCACAATAATAAAGCCAGATATTTTCACATCTTATCATGTCATTTCTTTGTTGTCGCGACCTAATTATCTCAAGCTAATGGATTATTAAGACTAAGCCTAACTTGAGTCCTCCCAAGCCATACAAATTCACAATTTAGGGTTTAAGTTTTTTAACATGCAAAGTTTTCATATTTGGAGTCGCAACTAATCTATTTGTGGTAGGTCGATTAGAAACCTAAATAAAACATAGGGAGATATGTTTTATTTCTACGAACCAGAGATTCTAAGGTCGAGGACTTGATTACGCTAGATCTAGTATAACACCCTTTTGGTACCTTTTTTTTTCAAAAATATTTATGCAGGCAATCTGGATCCATTTTATTACCTAATCACTAACATGTGAGGTGAACATGCGGGTGCGCAAACCACAAAGTAACACCTAATAATCAAAACATTAAATAAATTGCAAGATTGAGAGAATTTCTTACCTCGAAGCAACGAAAGCATCTGCGTTGTTAGCTAGAAAATCACATCAATAATCCTAATATGATTTCTAATTAACAAGCAGTTCACTCAATATTTTTTAAAATTTTCACTTATTTAAATGAAAGCTAACCTATATGTAATGACGTGCAAAAATTAACATGCGATTTAATGCAGCCTCACATGCAAACTATATGCCATGAGACGACGTGACCTAATTAATGACGGACAAATGATTTATTTTTGATATTTTTTCAATGAAATTCGGAATTAAAAAAATACCTAAATTAACATGCAATAGTGAGGTGAACATGCGGGTGCGCAAACCACAAAGTAACACCTAATAATCAAAACATTAAATAAATTGCAAGATTGAGAGAATTTCTTACCTCGAAGCAACGAAAGCATCTGCGTTGTTAGCTAGAAAATCACATCAATAATCCTAATATGATTTCTAATTAACAAGCAGTTCACTCAATATTTTTTAAAATTTTCACTTATTTAAATGAAAGCTAACCTATATGTAATGACGTGCAAAAATTAACATGCGATTTAATGCAGCCTCACATGCAAACTATATGCCATGAAACGACGTGACCTAATTAATGACGGACAAATGATTTATTTTTGATATTTTTTCAATGAAATTCGGAATTAAAAAAATACCTAAATTAACATGCAATCTATTCTAAAAAAAAATGATTTGATCTATCCTAAAGTGATTCTTTTTGGTATTTTATGAAAATTCGAAATAATTAAATGTCCTAAATAATCCACTAAGACTAGATCAATCTCTAATTTAAACTAGGAAATATGCTACCCTAAATCCCAATTTAAATCAAATAACTATCTTATCTTTTGGATATATTTAGGATTCTCTAAACATGCAAAAATTTCCAATGTAAATCCTATCTACTATTTTTGGATTTTCTTTATTTTAAAAAAAAAGAAAGCAATCAAATAAAGATAACAACCACATTCAAAGAATCCACGCAATCCGCAAGATTCTTCAAATTCAGATAAGGCAAAGAAATCAAACTAATGGCCATATTTATAGGGTTATAGATATCGACAGAAAATCGATTGTTCAAATTTGAAAAGCAAATAAAATCTATTATCGTATCTGAGTGATTATAGACAAGATAACGATTTCCCGTATCGCCGCATATCCTACCTTAGGGATAAGGTCGGATAGTCGTCCAGATACGTTGCCAAATTAGGAATGATTCCTAATTTTGGGTGTTTTCGAATATTGCGGATACCACAAAATTATCCAAAGATATCTAGCTATCCACCAAATATTTACGAAATATCTAAATTATCCAAATAAACTCGGAAATTAAATATTTAAAAGAAATATTCGGATAATCTTACCTAATTGGCGGATAATCTTATTCAAATTAAGTGTCAACATTTATTATGAGCATCATATCAGTATAAATGAACCTAAAACTTGAACAAACGGAGATGATAAAATCTCTCACGACACTCTTACTTGCTTCATTTTTTTTACTTATTTTTTTATTATTTTCCCTCTCTTTTTTTAATTCTTCTTTCCCCTGCCATCATTCTCTAATAAAATTTTATTAAATATTAAATTATACTAATATACTTAAAATATGTAATAAATATAAATACTAAATGTATTTATTTATCGGGCGCTGCAGGGTGACTTAAATGGTGGCATGTGTGCGGTGGCTAGCACATGTCGCCCCAAGGTTTACTCCTCGGCTATCGGCCGTGCGGGGGTTCCCTGGGTTATAAAAAAAAATTGTATTTATTTATATATGTGAGCTTTATATCAAAAGATAGAAAAAAATTTGAATACATAAATAAAAAAGGAATAAATAAAAACGAAATTATTGTTATTTACTTGTAATTTTGAATTTTTTATATTAAAATTCAAATATTATTTATTTTCAAATAATATTTTAATTTTATTAATTTAACAAGTTTGTTATTAGAGACAAATAAGTTTTTTTATTATGGATATTAGAAATCCTATCCACCTTTATCTCACTTCTCTCATGGGTTAATTTTATCCGAGTTATATACATCCTATATCCGACTTTATCTTATCTTAAGCAGGCACAAAATATATAATAGGATAAAATTTACCCTATCATGAATTTTATCCCGACTACCCAACGTATTATATTGGCAACATCGATAATTTGGAATTTCTTTCTTACATGTTTAATGTTCCTCTTTGGAGCCTAAGAAGGGGGAGACTTCGTGTTTAGAGTCTTAATGTACATGTCTAAGTTTAGTAACTATTTTGAGCCCATTGCAATCTTGCCAGCTGCTAGCAAGGGCCTTCGCAACCCCCTCGGCTACGGGCAAGGCAGCCCCTACCCAGATATGGCGAGGGATGCCCTCGCTTGTTGTCGATAAGGCCGTGAATCTCTCGCCCAAGGCCATCGCGGTCTCACCGGCAGCAATGGTCTTGCCTAGGGCCTCCATAGCACCGCCGACTGTAGGCGAGGCCTGCGCGCCTAGCACCGATAGAGAATAAAAACACTGAAAATAAAGAAAAGAAAAAAAGGAAAATAATAAATAATAAAAAGTTGGAAAAATTTTTAAAAAATTATTTGCGTTAGCATCGGTCGAACCACGTAGGACAGCCAGCATCCATGCAAGCAATTTCCAATGAAAATTGTTCGGATGGATTCAATTAGTAAAGAGATGAAAAAGGTTTAGAATCAATTGGCAAAATTGAAAGGTTTATGATGGAATTGATAAAAGTGCAATAGATTTAAGAATTTTTTAACAACTTTCTCAATTGTTCTTCGCTTCTAGCTTGATACACAGTGATCAAACGTTTCACGAAACAAGTTTTTTTCCAAATCAAATCGAATTTGATATATGTGAAAGATGGCAAGAAAGTACGTATTAGAGAAGATAAATGGCTGAGTAGGGGGATAATAAGAGGACCAGTTCCCAAAGGAGAACCAAAGATGGTGGCTGATTTTATAAATCAAGAAGAGAATACATGGAACACTCAGCTTTTAAGAAACAGTTTCGATGATCAAACAGTGAAGGAAATCCTATCATTACCAATAAGACCCCAAGCAATATCAGACCAGATCATCTGGACAGGGACACAGAGTGGCAAATATGCAATTAAAAGTGGTTACAATTGCTTAAGGGCAGGAGAACAAAACAACATCCATAACCAAGCTTCCTCCTCTTTCAAAGTATCACGTATCATATGGAAAGGCAAAAGGAATATTAGAATTGCTCCCAAAATTAGATTTTTCATGTGGTCTCTTTGTCAAAATGCCTTACCCACAAAGGACAATCTCTTCCGAAGGAATATCCTACTTGACCCGGTATGTGATTTGTGTTATGATGGCATACCAGAATCGACGGAGCATCTCTTTTTACAATGTCCATGGACAAGAGAAGTTTGGGCAAACCCACAACTTAACATCCAAATTCCATCAGAGGGTCTATCACGAATGGAAGCATGGATAACAGATCTGATGGAAAATAGAGCAAATTCACCCAATCTGGAGGTAATTGCTTCAATCCTTTGGCAGATGTGGAAGGCTCGGAATAATTTCATATTCAGGAAACTAAACCCAGATCCGCAATTTACGGTGGATTCAACACTTGCCTCCTCGAGAATCTCCAGCTCCTGGGTCTGCAGACCACGAACAGCACACATGCCCCCAATGGTTCCTCCCAGACTTGTCTTTCTCCGGAAATTGGAACTCTGAAGGTAAATATAGATGGTGCTTACCTGATGGAAGCGGAGAAGGGTGCTATGGTCTGTGTGTGCCGTGACCACAGAGGACGATTGATCAATGGCCACACATGGGATGTCCAAGCTTTGTCGTCTTTACAGGTTGAGGTGTTGGCACTTTATCAAACCCTTAACTTTTTGATTCAGAAAAGGAAGGAAATTGAGGACATAATAGTTGAGGCAGACAGCCTATGGATAGTAAATGTGACACTCAATCCTAGTTCTACTCCTTAGGAGATCTGTCTATTCCTTTCTGATTGCACAGCTTTGATCCAATCATTCCCGAAGCTCCGGATCCAGCATGGTAGAAGGGAGGCTAATTTTGTTGCGGACTGGGCTGCAAAAGCCCATGGACGCAAGTCTCTTCCCTCTAATTGGATCGTATCTCCTCCTCTCTTACCCTATTGGATCTATTATGTTCGGAAGCCCATTTACTGGGGCCGTTTGTATTTCGTAGTTAAATGAAAGTACTATCTTTTCTGACCCAAAAAAAAAACTCTTGAGACCAAAACTACAGACCCAAAAAAAAAAAAACAAAACTCTTGAGACTAAAACTTGATTTGAAGTGGTCTTCTTCGAATAGAAGTGCTGAAAGCAAAGCCTCAAATAAAGAGAAAAATAGCAAAATGAACTAGAACTAAGGGCGACGATCTAAGAAAATTGAAACAACGATATGGAAAATAAAGGAAATTTAAACTACGAGCAGCAGGTATGAAAGAAACTAAAGAGAAAGCATTCAACGAACGAAAACTTGGACAAACTTCATTAACATTGAAAGTAACTTACAATTACAAACACTATCGACCCTTCAAAGAGATGTATTGAAACGAAGGCAACACTGATATTCACAAAGTACATTACGAACAAAGAAACAAAACCTAAAACTTTGACCGAAATTGAAAGACATTGTTTCGAAAGATGAACTTGAGAGGAAAATCTGGAAAAATTTTAGCATAATTTAAGTATGTCTTCTCTTTTTGTGTTCTTTCCTTTTATACTTTTGATACTTTCATCAATGGTTACTAAATTCTCGATTGTATTTTCTTAATGTCCTTACGATTTTTTCTACTTCCACTGTTTTAGTAGACTTATCAAATGGGTGAGTGGGAACATGTTTGGATGCGTCGAAAATATGTCCAATCCAAATTGATTTATTTTCATGTAATACAATTTTGATGAGCGAAATCATACATTGATAGAGATCAAGGCATGAGCTTTCTAGGAGACATCAATCGTATTCAAAAAATTTAAACCAATAAAAATATCTAACTTTTCTTCTTTAGGTCCATATCCCGTAACAATATGATATCAATTAATTTTTGGGAAAATAACACCTAAAACCCCAAACTATGTCACTTATGATAAATTTATCTTGAACTTTTTTTGTAATACGAAAAACCCCAAACTATGCCACTTGTGACATATTTACCCCACAATACTCTGGCCCAAGGACATTTTCGTCTTTTTCCTTTTTCTTTTTTTTTCTTTTCTTTTTTCTTTCTACTCTCTTCCTAACGCCGGCCATGGCAAAGAGAAGTTGGCGAGGGCGGCCCTCGCCGGCGTTGGGGTTGGACGAGGGCTACCCTCGCCGGTGTCGAATGAGGGTTGCCCTTGCCTACTCAAGCGAGGGCAACCCTCACCCGATACCGGCGAGGGCGACGCTCGCTTGACGCCGACGAGGGCAGCCCTCGTCCAACCCCAACGCCGGCAAGGGCCGCTCTCACCAACTTCCCTCTGCCATGGCCGGCGGTGGGAAGAGAGTAGAAAGAAAAAAAAAACATAAAAAGGAAAAAGACGAAAATCCCTTGGGCCAAAGTATTGAGGGGTAGATGTATCACAAGTGGCATAAGTAGGGGCTTTTCGTGTCACAAAAAAAAATTTCAAGGTAAATTTGTCACTAGTGGAATAGTACGAGGTTTTTTGTGATTTTTTTCCTTAATTTTTTTCCAATATAACCGTACTTTTAGAAGTTCAAGTAATAACCTTTCCGTAGATGTAAGAACTGTGTCAATTGATTAGTGGAAAAATTATGTACAATCAAAATTTGAGTCTGATTTTTCTTTTAATTTTAATTATGAAAATATTACCACGAATCCTGTGACACTTACAGTGTTGGTCCTACCCATGTGAGCGTACGTCGAAACACAGGCGCGTGCCCAGTGAACCAAATATGCCCTTTGAAGTCCTTTTTCCCCATGATATTTTCCACTTCCAATATTTTAATAGACCTTGTCGCAACATTCCATCAAAAATTTTCAATTTTTACTGATTCCAATAAGTCCTTTGGTCCTACCCTCCAGGACTACCCTCGGGAATAGATTTAGGTATTTGTTCATAACATAATCCGAACATTCCATCGAATCAAATGATTCTAAGGGTCCTCACGGTCCATCAATTAGGAACATAGACTCTCCCACTTGCATTCACAAAGCAATGGACAAATTATGCTACTCCCTAATTAGAACTAGTCACCCACTAAACTACCCGCCAATTAGCGCGCATCGCAAGCCTAGGCCATACATCTAGAAATCACATGAAAAAGACTAAGTAAACATACATTTAGGCTTAATAGCCTTGAACAATTAACAAACAATTGAGTAAACCAAAATGGGTCACTTATTCAATTTTTACTGATTTTGGGTTATTATGGTTGAGTTCAATTAACTTATGAAACAAGCTCCAATTTTAATTATTGAGGAGTCTTTCAAAAGCTTTTGAATAGGGGTGTGCAACCGGATTGGGTTTACCCGGAAACCGGATCGGCCCACCTGAAAAACAGGTTCGGGAACCGGTTCCGGTTAAAACCGGTCCGGTTTCCGGTTCCGAGTAAAAACCAACCCGGACCGGTTTTAGAACCGGTTTTAAGATAATATTAAAAAAAACAAAAAAAAACCCTAGATCTAGATCACGATCACTATCTCGGTTCTCTTTTCGCCGCTCCTCTGTCTTGGTTCTCTCTTTGTCTCAGTTCTCTCTTCGCCAATCACCGCAAGAACGCAATTACGCAACCAAGGAGGCTCCTCGTTCACTTCACCCATCCGGCTTTCGCTGATCCGAGGGAGTCCTCCGTTCCCTCAATCTCTCTTCTTCGTCTTTGTTGCAAGGTCAAATGGTTTTGAGCTCGAGCTTCGAATCTATTCTAATGTTGGGGAAGTGTTTGAGTTCGAGCTTGAGGTTTTGCGTTCGATCGAGTTTTAGGGGTTTTTCGCTGTGGGCTTGGGTTGGTGTAGAAGATTCTCTAAGTTTTTATGATCAGTGAAGGACTTGAAGGAATAGACACCATCTGATCTTGCGGAATCCGGCTTGTCTGAGTTTTTTTTTTTTGAAATTTTTATCTCTTGCTTCTTGGACTTCTGAGTTTGTGTAATGGAAGAATGTAAGCGTTGGTTGCGTACATGACTTCAGTGGTTGGCCTCAACTCGAAACTCTATATGTTGCAAGCTCATTATACTTGAAAAAAAATGAAATCAAAAAAAGGAAAAAAAAAACAGGTTCTTGGGTAGAACCTGAAACCGGACCGAAAAAACAGAGTCGGTTCCAAAACAGGGTCCAAGGAAAACAGGGTCGGTTTCAGATTCTAAAAATTAGAAACCGGTTATAACAGGGTTGGTTTCAGGTTCTAGGTCTGGACCCAACCCACCCTGGAACCAATCACCCCTACTTTTGAAGCGTGTCTTAAGTTTCATTACGATCATTTGACCTGGTTCTGACCCTATCAGCTAGAATTTGACCCAAAACTGAAATTGCTCCAGACTTGGACCCGATTCCGACTTGTTTTTGTTTTAAAAAATCCGGGAAAATTATCTTAGAAGTTCAAATCCCGCAAAATTTTACAGGAAGTTAGTTTAATCTGTTTCAAACAACTTTCGCATTCTGGATTTTTGCAAACAAGCCCTTGAACTATATGAAATTTACAAGTTTTCCCAGGGATTCAATTGAAAACAGTTTTGAAGGCCAATGATGACCTTATTCGATTTTTGGCCAAATTGGATTTTTGGCCAAATTGGCCCCCTATAGTTTGCTATCATGTCCTGTAACTTTTTACCATTTCAAACCTCTCCATGTGTATTAACAACCTGTGAAGCCTAAATCCAACAAATGGCAGGAATCAATCCAGTTCCTAAAATTATCACATTTGACTATAGCTACGGATGTGCCACCAAATTTCTCTTGGCTATCAGCAATTTTATTAAAATCGCCTGCAAGTAACGAGGGCATTGTCATAGAGTAAGATACATCTGTAATAATGGGGCCACAACTCTCGTTTTTTACTTTCTGCAAGATGGCATGTATAGCTGTGCAGCACCAGCAGCACCTATTTGCAATCAGTTTGTGGTGGAGGAACTAGGGGCAGAACAGAGCAAATCCACTTGTAAAGAAGTACCCTTCCACAGAAGCCATATACCTTCCGAGAAACCTTGTGCATGCATTCTCACAGAGTGAATGAATCCCAGTTTTGCAATAACTTTAGCAGCTTTATCACCACTAGTTCAGGGTTTCAATATAACAAGAACATCCAGCGTATGTAATCTAACAAGATCCCTATTTAAGAGAAGAAACTTTTTAATCCCAACTCCTCGATCATTCCAAACTAAATATTCATCATCAAAAAAATATTAAATGATAAATAAGGTAATGTGGTGGACAACTTAATCCATGTTCACATCAAAAGAATCAAGTGCCATTTAAGCCAATTCCTATGTATCACCATGAGGATTCCCACTATCTTTAATCAATACGGGGTTGGGAGGTTTAGGTTGATTGTAAACATTAGATAGTAAGGTTCCATTACGATATCCAACCATTTTCTGTTCCACTGTAATAAATGCCTCAAAGTCAACTAGTGAAACAACTTTAGGTGTAGTTACACGCCTTCCTTCTTCAGTATCATCTCTCTTTTTACGAAGAAGCAACATTCTTGGTCTAGTAACCTCAATTTCTTGATACCGAGTGGGAGTTTGATATTCTCGAGAAAATTGGTCAAGTGGCTCATCATCACTCAAACGAGTCTTCATTCTAGGAGGAGCAAGATAAATACTAAGGGTTCGAGAGAGCACTGGAGCCACAACTTTCACATAGCAAAGTGAGAACCTATTTGATTTCCTTCAGCATTATTCCCAAAATCTGGACGAGTTAGAGGCCCTCGCACTTTTTGAACCATCATGCATTCTCCAAATTTCTCATTTTTTTTGGAGCACCAGAGGCTTTGTTTTAAGTCTGAACATTTGCATCAGGAAATCTTTCTCCATGCTTAGATACCTCCAGAACAATATTATCTTTGCACTCAGTTTGATGCCCATAACAACCACAGTGGAAGCAGATAAGGTGTAAGCCTTCATACTCAATCTTGCATCAGCGACCACCGACAGCAAGCATGGGCACAAGGGTACGAGAGGGATCGACTTGAGCACATAGTCGTGCATAATTTCCTCTTTCCGTGGCTAGTGTTATAGCATCCACATTCAAAGAGAACCCAATCTAGTTGCCTAAACGCATTAAAAAATCCTCATCAAAATACTCGATCGGTAGACAAGAAATGCAAACCCAGGAAGCCACTTTGTTCGCAGTAGCAGTATTGGCATGAAAGTTAGAAATCCAATATTTAATCGCTAGGTAGTGATAAAAAATATCCAAGGCCCATTGCTCAGAATTGACTCACCATCCTCGACCAAATTAAATTTAGCAACAAAGAAGCCATTACCAACATCAATGATCAACATTTCCCCTCTCGGCTTCCACAATGACATCAAGTGACAAATGAGAAGGAAGCAACCAAGTTTGGGACCAAGCTTTACAACAAGGGGCACGTAGTCGGTTTTTCTCCTCTCGAGAAATTCTGACTATTGGGCAGTCAAAATCATTGGTATCCGAAACATCTTCATCGGAATCAATCCAATCAGTAGACTCCCCTTCCAAGTCAATAGGAATTCCATTAGTTTTTTCGTGAAGGGTCTCAAGATAAGTGGGTCAATTCATTGCCCCAGTGGCGCTATCCCCAGATTCAAACCTCGGTTTTGCTTTTTTTTTTTTACTTCTACCTAGTTGGTCTATCTCTTGTTGAGAAAGGATAGGGGACTGTTGAGAGGGCGGAAGTAAAGAGGACATACCTTCTCTATAACGTCGTTAATTCCTCATGAAGAAAGCTTAGAGACATTTTCCCTTGTTAACAGTGTCGTCGCTCTTTGCTTTGTTGTTACGTCTTTGGTTCTACAATATTTTTTCATTCATACACACTTCTACCAAAGATTGGCTCCAACTAAACCTATCAAAATGGGTCATTGACCAATTTCTTAACTTATATTTGGTGGGCCGAGTTGTTGACATGTTAGTTATATTTAGTAAATGGGTTTTAAATGATAAAGCCCAAATTAATGAGTGTTAAATGGGTTCACAACTATTTAGAAATAACCCGTCTCTATGACCGTCTTTTCACTCTCTTTCGCCCTCCCTCGATCTCGTGCATGCTCACCCACTCTGTGCTCTCACCTCAGTTTGGATACGAGTTTTCCTAGATTTGGTTATATATGAAAATGTTTAAGCAATATGGATCGAGTTGGGTATAAGTCAATGAATTTGTTTTGCATGAATGAGATAAGAACAATAGGAGTACCATAATTTTGGCAGTGACTAAGGTGTCGGACAAGTGTTTGGAACTGCGAGAACGGATTGATAAAAGTTTGAATGAGAAACTTGAACGACGAAAATAGTGGATCCGAAAGCAGAGCCTCTCGGCCAAATTTATTGGAACTGACATCGACGATCACTTGAGGTCAAGTAGGAGTCAGCAAGATATTGTTCTGGAAGTTCACCAGTGGCCAACGAGGTCGCAAAGGCCTTCACTAGCGACTACCAGGGCTACAAAGGTCTCACCAACAGCCTTGCCTAGATCTAGCAAGGACCTTCACGCCTTTGCCTGCAGTTGGCGAGGTTGTGATGGCCTTTGCCTAGGGCCTTCGTGGCCTCGCTGACCGTGGGCGAGGCCTATGTGGTGACCTTCGTCGGCACAAGAAAAAAAAAAGGAAAAGAATAATCAAAATATTACGAAAATTGTCTAAGTCAGCCTTGGCAATGCCACATAGGACGTTCGGCGTCCGTGTCGAATTTTCCGACGAGGCAAATTGCTAATGACACTTAAGTGATAAATTGTTAAAATTTGTGGCAATTAAGTGAGCGAAAAAAAAATTATAGCACTCAAGTGAGCGTCGTACGAAAATTATGCCATTTATGCTATTCTTATTGTTAGATAAATTCTGAGGGACTGAAGATCCGATTATACATGGACAAACAAAATTCATGCATAATAAGGACCTAATGCGGAAACGTGAATAAGTCTGTACTAACCTCCAGTCATTGATGAAGTTCAATTGAAAACTTGAATTGTTGAGCGCCGTCAAGCGTTGAAGAAGGATATCTCTAGCTAATTGACCTGTCGAATATGATGGTGTGTTTTGGATTATGAGACGGTTTGGCTTAGAAAACCCTTTTATATCCATTTGCGCCCCTTCATACGACTTCTTTCATCAAGAAGTTGTGCCTTTGGGGCGGTCACCATATAATGGATAATCATCCCATAATATAATGGAACATGATGGTGTGTTTTCGATTATGAGAGGATTTGGCTTAGAAAACCCTTTTATATCCATTCGCACCCCTTCATATGACTTCTTTCATCAAGAAGTCATGCCATTTGGGCAGTCACCATATAATGGATAATTATCACGCAATTTAATGTGGAAAATAAACTTTAATGAAATTAACTAAATGTTGGAATAATAAATCGAATGTGGGATCACATTATTGATATTATAACATTCTCCCACTTGATCCCAACATTCCATCAACGAATATTAAACCAAAAACACATGAATCATAGCGATAGGTTCTCTTGGAACGAGTATTATCTTTCATGTATCACAATGCGTCTTATCAATCCATATGTAATAACATAACTTAATGAATAAACCTTATGTTTATTATGGGTCAAAAAATAATTGTTATTCTCAGAAACAATAGAATGTGTACACCAAAAATTGAGAATAATATTACAAATGAATAAGAGTTTAAAACAACAAAAATCATCCATATGACGACAAATCACATGATGAGACCAATTCCCACCCTAGCCACATGATCCTTATAACTCATTCATGGCATGCCTTTTGTTAAAGGATCAGCTATCATCAATTCAATACTAACGTGTTCTATGACCACTTTATTCTCCTTAACATGTACCCTTATGGTTAAATACTTAGTGTTGATGTGCTTAATTCGATTGCCACTTTTGACATTTTTAGCCATAAAAACCGCAGCTAAATTGTCACAATATATTCTTAATGGCCTAGATATAAAATCAACAACTCTAAGCCCTGATATGAAACTCTTCAACCACACCTCATATGAGGTGACCTCAAAATAGGAAACGAACTCAGCCTCCATAGTGGAAGTAGCAACCAAAGTTTGTTTTGCACTCCTCCAAGATACAGCTCCACTAGCTAACATAAAAATGTATCCAAATGTTGATTTTCGAGAATCAACGCAACTAGCGAAGTCCGAATCCGAATAGCCAACTACCCCTAGGTTGTCAGTCTGTTTATATATGAGCACGTAAGCTTTGATACCTTGAAGGTACCTTATAACTTTCTTTGCAGCTCTCCAGTGGTCTATACTTGGATTACTCTGATATATTCCCAACATTCCCACAACAAAAGTATTGTCAGGTCAAGTGCAGACCTGAGCATACATCAAGCTTCCAACAGTACAAGCATATGGAATGTTCTTCATTTGTACCTTTTCTAGATTGTTCTTCGTGCACTAGTTCAAATTAAATCTATCACCCTTCATAATAGGTTCTATACTTGGTGAACAATCCTTCATCTAAAATCTTTCTAAGACTTTATTAATATAGATTTTTTAAAATAGTCCTAAAATTCCTCGAGGTCAATCTCTATGGATCTTAATGCCACTGATATAAGATGCCTCACCCATATCCTTTATATCAAAACTCTTAGAAAGAAATTGTTTTATCTCATATAGCAATCCCTTATCATTGGTTGCAAGTAAAATATGATCCACACACAGCACAAGGAAACAAGTTTTACTCCCACTAACCTTCTCGTATATACATTGATCCATGACATTCTCCACAAAACCAAATAAAGAGATGACATCATGAAACCTTAGGTACCATTAGCAGGATGTTTGTTTCAAGCCATATATTAATTTTTTAAGCTTGCACATCGAATACTTACCTTTACTAGAAGAGAATACTCACTATTAAGGAACACCGTTTTCACATTCATTTAATGCAATTCCATATCAAAATGGGCAACCAATGCTAAAATAATACAAAGAGAATCTTTCTTAGATACAAGAGAAAATATCTCCATGTAATTGATTCCTTCCTTTTGAGTGAGTTCTTTGACAACAGGTCTAGCTTTATATCTCTCAATATTACCCAATGAGTCCTTCTTGATTTTGAAGATCCATTTACAACCAATGGCCCTCACATCATTGGGTAACTCAACCAAATCCCAAATTTCGTTAAATGCCATAGAACTCATCTCTTCCTTCATGGCATTTTACCACAAATTAGATTCATCACTACTCATGTCTTGTGAAACATTTCAAGATCATTCTCAGCTCCAACATTATAGTCAGATTCTAGCAAATACACTAAGTAATCACTAGGTATTGCTAATTTCTTCATTCTAGTAGATTTTCTTAATGTTGCACCAACATTCTCTTGAGGAGCATGTTGTTCAACTGGTTGTTCAGCAATTTTTGGTAATTGTTGAACACATGGATCTACCGGATCAATATCAACAGGTTGTGGAACCTCAATGATTAGTTGTTCAATAGCCGATAGATCTAAAGGGGCATTATGAACAACAACCAATCCATTACTTGAGGTGGGAGATTGAGCATCTAAATAATCTTTTTCATAAACAAAATTTCGAGATTGATCGCTCCCACTGATCAAGTCATTTTCAAGAAACTTAGCATTTCTTGATTCCATAATCTTAGTGGGGTGAGATGGATAATAAAACCTGTACGTTTTGGACTTTTCAACATATCCAATGAACTACCCACTTATAGTCCTCAGGTCTAACTTCTTTTCTTGGGGATTATCGACTCTCACTTCAGACGGGCATCCTTAAACCCGTATCAAAAGGCGTCTTTGGAACAGCCTTGGTTGAAACTCGATTCAATATGTACACAACTGTCTTAAAAGCTTTAGTACATAAGGACTTAGGAAGTTTGGAGCTGCTAAACATACTCCGTACCATGTCTAATAAAGTTCGGTTTCTTCTTTCTGCTACACCATTCTGGTCTGGAGAACCAGGCATGGTATATTGGGCAATTATCCCATGCTCTTGAAAAGACTTTACAAATGGACCAAGCGCTTGTCCATCTTCAGTGTATCTACCAAAGTATTCCCCACCTCTATCTAATTTCACAATCTTAATTTGCTTACTGCATTATTTCTCTACTTCGTCCTCAAAAACTTTAAAGGCATCTAATGCTTCGTGCTTATTATGAAGCAAGTAGAGATACATATATCGTGATTAATCATCTATGAAAGAGATGAAATGCTTCTAACCATACGAGTCTATATCTAGACTATAAATATCTTTATGTATGGTTTCTAATATATCTGTACTCCTCTTAGCACCTTTCTTTGTCTTGTTGGTATGCTTTCGCTTTATGCAGTCCGCACAAATATCATAATTAGTAAAATCCAAAGTATTGAGTACTCTATCATTTACTAATCGTTTAATTCTATGCACGGAGATATGTTACAATCTCCGATGCCACAACATAGAGGAATCTTCATTCACAACACATCGTTTCATACCAGCATTATCATGAACATGCATCGTGTTGTAGAAGACATTGTTTTGTAAATTGATTCGGAAAGGACCATCAAACAAAATGCCACTCTTAACAATTTCAGATTTAAATGATAAACTGAAGTTTGAATCTGAAAAGTTAAAGGAGTAGCATAATGGTACAAGTCTTGAAACTAAAATTAGGTTTCTAGAAAAACTAGGAACATAAAAGGTCTTTTCCAAATTCAAAATAAAGCCACTATTGAGAACTAATATGCATGTCCCAATAGCTTCCACATGCAAACGCATCTTATTTCTTGAATAAATGGATTGTTCACTTCCTACTGGTTTATGGTGGTTTTGAAAACCTTGCAAGGAATTCGAAATGTGGATTGTAATTCCAAAATCAATCTACCAAGTATTATGACTTATATCAGCCATATTAGATTCATAATAGACACAAAAGGTTGGATTACCTTTCTGCTAGAGCCAAGCCTTAAATCTAACACGATTCTTCTTTATATGCCCCTTCTTTTTATAGAAGAAATGTTGGGATTCTTTCTTAATGTCAGCTTGGAGAGGTATTTTACCCTTTCCCTTCTGCTTGCCTTGCTCCTTATGCTTTTCTTGTGTTGCCAGATGAACACTCTCTCCCGATTCTATAAGCAGCCTTTCTTCCTCTTGAACACATATGGTCATGAGTTCATTAATTGACTATTTACTCTTATGTGTATTATAAGAGATCTTGAAATGTGCATACTATTGTGGAAGAGTGTTCAGAATACAATACACAAGAAAAAACTCAGATATCTCAATTTCAAGTTTCTTCAGCTAAGCTATATTGTCCCTCATCTTCATGATGTGCTCACGCACTCCTCTAATACTAGTGAGCTTTAAAGATGAAAACTTCATAATCAGGGTCATGGCATGCCCCTTTTCTGATGTCTCAAACTGCGCACCAATAGCCTCCAACAAGTCCTTAGCATTTCTATGCTGAGCGACTGAACCATGAATATTATGAGATATTCTAGTCTTTATGAACATCACACTAAGGCGGTTAGATCGCTCCCATCGCTCCCATTGTTCATAAAAGGCTATCTTGGCTGCAGTGCTCGTGTCAGAAGGAGCAGGTGATTTGTCTTTCCTTATAGCATAGTCAATGTCCATGCACCCTAATTGAAGAAGGATTAGCTCCTTCCAAACTTTATAGTTTTCACCATTCAGAACGGGAACATCATTCTTAAATTCAGAGAAATTCACAGGTTGTAAAACTATATATCCAACATACATGCTTATGTCACAAAATTTGAGGCACATCAAACATATATCATGCTTTACCAATGTAAAATATATCACAAAATTGAATCACATAACATAAAAAATGTCTATGGGCTAAGTTTTTAATTTAAATAGATTCAGAATTAACTTTATAAAGAAACTATCATATTATAATCCTTTTCTTAATCTCGGTGGGTAAATTAAGAAAAATAATATGATATTTCATCCTAATTAATCATATTAATATAATAAAAATTCATGTAGTATAAAATTAATTATATTGATACGATTAATTACAATCAATGTCCTTTTCCAAATATGATTTAGAGGCTCTTAATATATAATTTTAACTAATTAAAGATGCTATTGCTACTCTCTAATTAATTAAAACTATATGGATCACTAGACATTTAATTACATGCATAAAAATACCACAAAATTGCATGTAAAGGCATAACCGTAAATTAATATAGCCGATGGGCAAATCAGTAATTAAACCAATCAAGGGTAGAACAGTAAATCCTTGCCCAAAGGGCAAAATAGGAATTATAAATAATGGGAAGGGCAAAATGGTAAATTAAACAAAAAGGGCAGGCATGAAGGTATGCATGGGCACTTGCCGTGCATGCGCCTTTCTTCCTCACGCGAGCGCGTGCAAAGCACACACCTGAGGAATAGCATTGGTCCATGGGCCACACGTGCCTAGCTTTGCACGTTGGCTCGTGGGCCACATGCGCCTGCCCTCTAGAGCGAGCGCGTGCATTCCACACACCTACTGCCTCCTTCACGCCCATTCATCGTTTTTCTGCTCCGCCGCCCGATTCTCCTCCGAAAGCCCACCATGGACCAAAATAAATGGTGGGTTTTCGATACCACGCCGGCGGGACCACATAGGTCCAAGAATCAGCAAAAACGGCCAAGAAATTGGCCCAAACTAAGTAAAATTCTGCCAAAACGTAAACCTTAACCACTATGACTTTCGCCGCTCAATTCGTCTCCGGCAATCACCCAAATGCTGAATTCTCTTAGGGCCTTTGTTTCCCATGGCGGTGTGATGTATTGGTCCAAAGCCGGGCAGTGCATCACCGGAATATCTTGGCCCCAAATTGCTCTCGACCCCAAACTGCCCGATTTTCAAATCAATCAAAATCCACGCAAAACATCAAGGCAGAGATATATAAGGCTCTGATACCAACTATTAGATAAATTCTAGAGGACCGAAGACCTAATTATACATGGACGAACAAAATTCATGCATAATCAGGATCTAATACGGAAATGTGAATAAGTCTACACTAACCTCTAGCCATTGATGAAATTTGATTGAAAACCTGAATCGTCGAGCACCGTCAAGCATTGAAGAAGGATATCTCTAGCTAATTACCCTCTCAAACATGATGGTGTGTTTTCGATTATGAGAGAGTTTGGCTTAGAAGACCCCTTTATATCCATTCATATCCCTCCATACAACTTCTTCCATTAAGAAGTCGTGCCTTTTGGGCGGTCACCATATAATGGATAATTATTATGCAATTTAATGTGGAAAATAAACGTTAATGAAATTAACTAAATGTGGGAATAATAAATAGAATGTGGGATCACATTATTGATATTATAACACTTATCCCCATGAAAATAGGTCAAAATGGGTTAAATAGATAATTTGAGTCGGTCGAAATGGCTTTGACCCGATCCACCCATTTGATAGATTTAGCTCCAACTCATCTTAGGAATAGTAGCACTGCAAGTTTAAGGATACAATTGCTCTACCTAAGACAAGTAAGAGATTATGTGAAACGGTGTAGAAATAAACTCAGTCAATAAATCAAATGTACAACCAAAAAAGTAATAAACTAATAATAATAAATCAAATGTGACACCACTTCATAATAATAAAGATTTGTCTTTCATTGTAGTTTTGCAAGAACTAAATTCCTTCCGATGACGAAACCAAGGCTTTAGGACTGAATCTTATCTTCATGACGACTTTGTAATCCGGTCACAAGGACAAAGACTGAATATAGAACAGGCACAAGACTTGTACCGGGTGGAAGGGCAGAAACTTTCTTGAGATGCACAACAGGGCACAGAGCTATTACAAAAAGTAGAGCAAGAAAATGGCCCATTAATCAACGGATGACACTTTAGTTCGCGGTTTGCTTTGCTTGTCATAGTACAAATGAAGCTACTTTTTCAAATCCCCGGCTATTATACATGTTAAGAATAGTCAAGTTATTATATAACAAGTTGGGTGGAAACATCTGTCATGCCATCTCTCCAATGATAAATAAAAGAGCTCGATTTGGTTGAACTGACATATCTTTGCACCAATTCTACAAGCTAAGGCTGCAATTCGTCATCCCTTAGTGTTTCAATCCTTTTGGAAATGGCTTCTACTGAGTGTATGGATACCTTTATCTGTGTATGTAAATCTCTTATGGCCGCCCTCATTCTATCCTCAGTTGAAGGGTCCTCACCTTTCACATATTGATTCCTCAGTTGTGAGCATTTCTTCTCTCGCTCTAGACTCTTGCCATTGTGAAAAGCAATATAACATCAGTCTCATCCATCATCTTAGATATGGATACAACCATATTGATATGTAACCTCATTATGTTACTGGTAGAAGCAGGGATAGATACATTACTAAAATTTCACTCTTGAAGGAAGGATGAAAATTCAGGGAAGCTGGTAGTAAATGTGATCAATAAAACGTTAAGGTGAAAAGAAAACCACGGAAGTCACGTTTTGTATAAAGTCTCCATGTGGACCTCTATATTTGTCCTTAGATAGTTGCTCATACTTAAACACTCTTGCTCCTAATTAAAATAAATCAGCAAAATCTTAGCCTTTGAATCTTTCTCTAAGATTGAATTTGAATCTATTGAAAGCCAAATTTGTGAATTCTTTCTCTAAGAGTGAAGTAAGGAATCTATTTCTCACCTTTTTTAAAAGAGCAACAAATTGATCGACGAACTCGTTATTGTATTGATAGAATATGGACAAATTGCAATTGATATCTTAGATATCGCTCTATAAAATTGATAATGAAATTATCTTTCCATCTTTGCCCAATTACACACCGAATTAGACGGTAGATTAGTGTACAAGGTCAAAGTAGTTTTCGATAATTAAAAAAAAAGATAACAACATTAGTTTTAAAAACTCATTTGTCTCTACTTCTCCACACTGGGCTACAAATCAGCCAATGCATTCAATGGTTGATTGTTCATAATCGCTAGTGAAAATGGCAAATTCAGCAATTTTAAAGCCTTTTGGAAAAGGCTAATTGTTGACCCATTTAAGATGTGGTTTTCTATAAATATGTAAGATAACACCCACGTCTAACCTCAATCATTGTCAATGACAAACTAGATAAGGTTCAATTGTGGATTTGGTTGGCCATTTTGCCAACTAGGCGGTAATGCTGGTCTTGCCAGATTAGCAATGTTAATCAGTATGTTAGGCCTAACAGTAATATTCGCATTGGGTGGAACCTACCCTATCACACAGGTTTCAGGGTAGGTTATAGGATTTAACAAGTTATTTTTTTTATTTCATTTTTAGTTAAACAACACGAAAATGAATGCAACAATACTAAACAAGCTTATCAATCACCAAAAAGAATACAAAATACTAATTTTCCTGACATTATTGTTCAAATAAATACAATAAAAATGAGTAGTTATTGCATGAATCGATACTAGGGGTGAGCCGTTCCATGTTCTGTATAGGTTCTATCTGAAACCTAACCACGATAATAGGTTTCTCATATTTTAGAACATAGAACCTACCCTATCACAAGTTATAGGATCTATCCAAGTTCCACCTGTATTATTAATTGAACAATTATAGTGAATCATCATCTTCAATGAAACCTGCAGTGAGCCTACCCACTTGATGTTATGATTCACAGATTATATTTAGATACACGAAGAATATGAAATATTAACAAGTCATAAAATGAAAACTTAAACTAGTGGTTCTAGATTAAACACTCATCATCTAATGCCATGAAACACCGCAGAATCATGCGAAGACATAGACCAAGAAAAAACACAAAAAAAAACTTGTTTAGATTTCAAGTTCTAGGTTCCAAGTTCCACCTACTTAGAACTTGAACCTACCCATTGAAACAGATTCTTTAATTTTTGAAACCTGGAACCTACCCTATATACCTTAGAACCTGGAACTTACAGGTTCTCACCGGCCAAGTTATCGGGTTCCAAGTTCTAGCCCGGAACCATGCTCACTCCTACATCTCTAGCAATTTATAGGTCTGTTGACTAGTTTGATTTGCCAATTTATTATTGTCATCAATTTGGTTATGTTGACCAACATTAGCCTGATTATTCTCATCAATGTGACCTTGATTAGAAGATTCGGGCATTTGCATAATTCTCATAGGGGGTTGACCACTCTAACCAGCATTATTACCATCAATAAATGAAAAAGGACTAGGAATGTACTTTGTTACCACTGGATTGGATAGCGGCGGTATCTTGGCCTCAGGAGAACATCATTCACTGCATTGATGATGATTAGCTTGAACACATCTTACTTGTGACTTACAATGTAATTGGTCATATCGTTTCACTGCTCTTCAAACAATCTCTACATGGTGGCCAATATTGTAGGATTCGGCGCCAACTCCCTAGCTTGTTCTTTTGTAATGTGTCATGGCCTTAGCTTGGCTTTGTTGCTACAAGAGCGGTTGAAATCTCGGACTAAGTAACCCTTTCACCAGGGCCACATTACTCACAGAGTGATTAAGCTCTAGATGATTCCTTATTCTCAACTATCGACAAATTAGTCAATCCCCTGAGAATTTGTTAATTTCACTGCACATAGAGGTGAACACAACTTTTTTCGGGTCACATTCTTTCTTTTTTTTTTACCTAGTTAAATATTTTAAATCGGTATCTTGGCCTCAGGAGAACATCATTCACTGCATTGATGATGATTAGCTTGAACACATCTTACTTGTGACTTACAATGTAATTGGTCATATCGTTTCACTGCTCTTCAAACAATCTCTACATGGTGGCCAATATTGTAGGATTCGGCACCAACTCCCTAGCTTGTTCTTTTGTAATGTGTCATGGCCTTAGCTTGGCTTTGTTGCTACAAGAGCGGTTGAAATCTCGGACTAAGTAACCCTTTCACCAGGGCCACATTACTCACAGAGTGATTAAGCTCTAGATGATTCCTTATTCTCAGCATTGTTATTCCTTAAAATAAATCACAAGTTGTTCCACCAGGCATGCCAAAAAGATGTTTCGCCGGAATTTGATTGACAACAAAATATCTTTCACCGATTTTTTTTTTTTGACTTTTATTAAGAGAAGATGAATTCCGTGGCGTCCAGACAAGAGTAATATGAATGGAGTACAAGGAACATATATGATTCAACGGAATTTAATCAACGATAAAGTGTGATGGCATAAAAAGTTTTGTTGGAATTTAATAAATGACAAAGTGCAATAACATAAAGATACGACATTGGATTTCAGTCAATGACGAAGATCTAAGAACTACAACTAAGGCACTTGCTAGATTTAAATGACAATGAAATATTTGAAAACTACAATTAAGGTACAGGAATTGAAAGATTAATGAAAGATAAAGATTTCGTTGTTTATTCGCGAGGGGGGGGTTACAAAGAATATGATGCAGCTATTTAAAGTTTATAATCGATGGTTACAAACGAAGGTTACAAACAGAGGTTACACGATTACTAAAAAAATAACTTCATAGTTGTTAAGGAAATTACATTATCCACAAGTAACTACGTGGTCTCCTATTATCTAGCGACATTTATCTATAACAATACTAGAATAGTGGCAGAATAATCACCCAACGTTTATCCTTGAGTTAATTGCTCATTGTTGATATCGATGACTTCGTCGATCAACTTCATGAGTTCTCATCGATAACTTCATATTGTGCATCATCAATGACTTCAGTGCCAAGTTGTCGATTTTCTCCAAGTTATCAACAATTCTATTCATAAATGTTAAAATTTTGCTCTCATTGATTAAGTCAATCACTTGTGATAATAATCAAAAGTGGTCATTTTTTTGTGTAAACATAAGAATAGAGCATTCTTATTAGTTTGTCATTTGTGATGGTATTCTTAAATTTTAGGAGGGATTAGTTTCTATTTAGTTCTCAGATTCATAATTTTATTTTTCCAACTTCATCCTCTACTTTTTTCTTTAAAAAAAGTTAAGTATTTTAATTTGGTTGACTTGTGTACTATGACCCTTTGGCCACTACTAATTGGTAGCACTATTAAAATACTGGTAGGACATCTCTGACGTATGTGGCAATCATTATCATGTGGTGCACGTCAACAACAACGAAAATCTGAAACGAGGGTTATCAATCGTCCCATGTGGGCACTTGACATCCTCGCTATGGATTGACGAGGGTCGCGCGGCCCTCATGTCCATATAGCACAGAGCGTCAAGTGGCCCAAATCAAGTGTCAATATCCATAAGTCAGGCATCAATGTCTGGACAAAATCACCAATGTCCGTTGGGTGGCGTTGGCACCGGCAATGTCCCTAGCAATGTTCTATCTGCGCACTCGCATGTCTTGCTTGTGTTGCCAATGTAATTGCTAGCAATGTGCCACAGTTTCATCGCTTGCCTACCACGTCAACTGTCACTTCAGCAATTCGAGTAGATAAGTAATGACAAGTGAAATAAAGACTTTTGATTACATATAGAGTACCGACCCATCGGCGTATCTTCAGTGACTTTCCGTGGAAGGGAACCGTCGGCTTGACATATGCATGCAATTTTTCTTTTTCCTTTTGGAATCGACGATGGATTAAAGCATAAGGAAAAGAGGATATTGATAAATAATAGAAAGAAGTATCCGAGCCCAAAATAATAAAAAAAAATAAAGGTTAGCAGATCATACTTGCACCGGAGTGACAAGGCAGCTAAAGGGTGATGCAAATATCTTTGCAATTCATTAATATTGTAAGTATAAAGCTTCATGTACGTTGTTTGGATGTATAATTCTTGATTTACACAACTAATATATCAAGCGACAAAACTATGACTAGTACTAAATCTGCTAAATGAGTATTCTAAATGATGTTATTTATGTTAATGGACCAATTTAAACACCCAACACAATAAATTTTCTATCTCAGTTTTAATGTATTTAGTATTATTCAATTACATAATGAGCATGTACATGTTACTCCTCTTGCTTGAATCCCTGTTTAGAGTGAAATAATGGTCAGAATAGGAAATTACAAACTTAATTTACGTAATGTTGGTCTCCAAAAAAATGGAACGTTTAATAGTGCCAGCTTCTAACAAGGTTGTAGAATTAATTTACATCTGGCGAAATATCTCACGTTGCTTAATTATGGGATTTATATGCTCTATATATATGCAGTCTCTCTTTATCTCTTAGTTTAAGCTTTTGAATTTGACATTCTAACATTATATCAACGCCAGATTCTACCCCAGTTTATTTTGCTTTCCTTCCCCCCTGTTTGTCAAACTTTTGAAACTAACGATGTACAACCCATAAAGAGGCTGCATTTGGCAATCTGGATTTGAGTCCAAATAGGATAACAAAATATCATATTTGGTGTTTGGCAATGTCCTACTGAATATAATTGAATAAAAAACCAAATAAAAAATCCGGTCTAGGGATTAGGATAAACCCGGATTGAATAAATTTTCTTAAAATAACTTAACAAATTTTCCAACAATGAGTGATGAAGTCTGGCTTCATCAAGCACTGCACAAGGACCACCGTTAAGACAGCCGATCATTGTCATTTCTGACCACCGTGCAATCACCTTCGCCTTTAATCAAAAAATTTAATCCTATATTTGTAATCACACCTTATCCTATCCTATCCTAGTCCAAATTAGAACAACCAAGCGCAACCTTATAGGATCTCTTTTGACTAGATAGACTTGAGTCAATTAAATAAGATCTCATTTTGGCAATTTGTTTTCTAGGATAATATCATAATCCAAACTACTAACTCCATCAATTTTCATGAATGCACGCTGAGCGTTCTGATTATGTGTGTAGGAAAAAAAACAACCACGCGATATCATTCTGAAACAGAAAAACTATCCTTCTTAATTAAATGCTCAACTATCGACAAATTAGTCAATCCCCTGAGAATTTGTTAATTTCACTGCACATAGAGGTGAACACAACTTTTTTCGGGTCACATTCTTTCTTTTTTTTGACCTAGTTAAATATTTTAAATCGGTTCTTTTTTCCAATAAGTTATTTATCTTCTAATTGCAAAATTTAGGCGAAATGACTGATTCATTACGAGAGTACAATCTCATGTAATATCAATATAAGCCGTCCTTCAACTAAGTCAACGGGGCTTGACTATCTATATAATTAATGATGCTTATTTACAAAACAGCCAATGTTCTTTTTTCCTTAATATTCTTGGGAGAAAATAAAAAAAAACAAATTCTTGGGAGAAATTCCATTTTAAGGGCGAGAAAAAAAATAACAAAATTTGCATACAAAGCCACAAACGAAACGCTTATTCAGGTGGATTTTCATCGGACAACTTTCCTTGACTTGACTAGTTAACCAATCGAACACCCAAAAGTATAGTCCATCAAAGTCAATTAGGTAAAGTTCTTGCATTCCACGAATATTTTGCTCTTAAATATTCCAAAAATAATATATCAAATTAAACTAATTTCCATATAACTCGTTGGCGCCAAAGAAAAAGGGTAAGAAATTCAATTAAAGAGCACAATCAAGGAAGTATTGATCGATTCCTATATTTCTCGATTTTCGTTATGGCACGAACCATATAATTAAGCTAGAGAAAATGACTCTATCAAGGCTTAATTTGCAAGGCCAAGAAATGCACACGGAAACGGATTCATGCTTGTGCTTTCGCAAGATCTGTTTGCTTTTGTTCTTGGCGTTGGCGTTGGTGCTCACGAATGGAGTCCACCGTCACCGGACGGGAAGACCGACGATAGCAAGGTAAAGAATCGCCGAAACCCATCTCGCCGGTTTTAGGGATCACATCATCATTTCGCAGCCAAGGCCAACGAAAAGGAACAGATGGAGTCGGGGTGGAGCGAGACTTGGCACGCCTTATTTACCTGAAAATGCGACCGCACCCACGAGTAGGAAATTGGTTTAAACAAAAGATATAATATATACAATTTTCGAAATAATTAAATATCGCGTTATAAAGGGCAGGAAGCTTGGCCTTACAACGATTGCGCTAAGGTAGTGCATGAAAACCATTCTCATTCAGTCTAGAATCGGTTTTTTGCTCCCGGAATCAGTTTTGGACCAAAAACCCGTTTGGTAACGTAAATTTATTTTTCTATTTCCGGGACAAATTTTTGTCCCGGAACCGGTTTTGAACCAGAAATGAGAACCTAAAAAAAAGTAGGTTTTCTCGTTCTTGAACAAAACTCAGAACGATTTCTCTTGAACTCGTTCTGGAACAAAACTCATCACCCGTCTCTCGTCTCACCCGACTGTCTCTCGTCTTCGAGCTCTCAAACCAGCCCCTCTTCTGCGACGCTAGAGGAAGCCAGCGACGCTCCGACCAAGAGGAAGCCACAGCCGCTGCTCGCTCGCTCGCTCCTGCTCCTCCGTAAGCTCCGATCTCCTCTCATCTATCTCTTTTTTGGATTTTTCAGTCGCCTTCGTCGGGGGGTCAGGTTCGGCCTTGCCATGGCCGGCGGTCGACCTGGCCGTCGCCCAGATCTGGGCGATGGCGAGGTCGACCGCCGGCCCTGGGCGAGGCCGCTCGGCCTCCCTCAGACCGAGCGGCCTCGCCTAAGGCCGGCGGTCGAGCTCGCGGTCGCCCAGATCTGGGCGACCGCGAGCTCAACCGCCGCCCACAGCGGGGCCGCTCGGCCTCCCCCGGTCGAGCTCGCGGTCGCCCAGATCTGGGCGATGGCGAGGTCGACCGCCGGCCCTGGGCGAGGCCGCTCGGTCTGGGGCGGCCCTGGGCGAGGCCGCTCGGCCTCCCTCAGACCGAGCGGCCTCGCCTAAGGCCGGCGGTCGAGCTCGCCGTCGCCCAGATCTGGGCGACGGCGAGCTCTGGGGGAGGCCGAGCGGCCCCGCTGTGGGCGGCGGGGAGTTCGAGAGATTGGCATTTCCCATAAAACAATTAACCCAGTTCTTGGCTTGGCTTGGCGAGTTCGAGAGATTGATGGTTGATCGATCAGTTTTGGAGAATTCCCAGGAGCCCGTTGCGTTGAATTTCGATCGTATGAACAGGTGGGGCGTCTCTCTGTCTTTTTTGTTCCGGGTTCTGGATTTGAATTTTCACGGGTTGATCATCGATTCCATGATCCGACTGTTTTTCTGTCCGTTATGACTTTGATCTGATTGATGAAAGATTCCGTGTGTTCGTGATTGTTTGGTTTCATTCGCTGGAAATTTTTTCACCTTTGCTGGTGTGATTTTTGGGTGGTGATTTTTTGTCTGTATGACAGTTGATTCTGTCTTCTGCAAATGGTTGTTCTTCTTTCAGGGGAAAATTTTAGTGTGCGTTAAGCTTGGATACGTGGCCAATTACTTTAGAAGCTTGTTCTCTGATTGGACATGGTTTTTTTTTTAACAAAGAATCAGAGAGAAGAAGGTGAAATGTGTGGGTGGCAACCTCTTTTCAAGTTAACCCTTTCGGAAGGTAAAGAAACTGTTCCTGATTGCCGTCAAGAAAACGGAAATGACGTTATATAGTTCTTGGCACTCTCGTTTTCTTTATCTGAGCAATGAAATAGAATTATGAGAAACATTGAGCCTGACTTTCAATTGGAATCATACATACTTTTAAATTTTATGTTGCAGGAGAGTTCTGTAGAACTTTTTTTAGCAGCAGTCTATCATGCACACTATAAAATGGTTCTTGAGCATGTTGTTTGGACCATTTGTGTTACCTGCTTACAGAGGCTCATACACTTGCATACAACTATGGGTGAATGCTTTGCATGTATCATGATACTGTTATGCATAGCATATACATCTACGTGAGTCACAAACCATTGTAGGCATGTGCATCCTTTGCATGTGTCCCAATAGGAAGAAGGGTGTCAATGCATCACATCTGAGCTATAGTTTGTACAAATGAGTGTAGGATTGATATTTATATCTTTGCATCATTGAATAAATTTTTCTTTCGCTGCTTGTCACTTGCTGCAGGGGCAATCTGGGACTGAGCCTATTAAGAGGATTAGAAATGAGAGTTAAGAGGATTAGAAATGAGACCGGCAATCCACTCGAAGTGAAAGATGAGCTCGGATTGCTTCACCCTGCTTTTAAAGCAGTTAAGGCTTCTACATCTTGATGGCTTCCGGACGTGATGCTTAGATTTAATTGATTTCATCATTTATTATTCGGTTGATGTTCTTTTTTGTCAGCTCGAGTTCTAAGATACTCTATACAAGTCAACTTGTATGTTGTTATAAATCTCCTGTGATAGCCTTCCTGATCTTATTCCTTGTACTCGGTCTTGTACTGATTCTTCCATAGTGAATATAGTCTTCATAGTTTATGTTTCCAACTCCCCACCTGTAAAGTGTGAACTTTCATGTATACTGAAATAACCCTGTACAAGAAGAACAAGATGGGTTTTGAGCCAATATGTAGGTTTCTACTTGTATGGTCTCAACTTGAAGAAAGAAAGGCCTTGGTTTTGATCATCTGCTTGTTGATTGTAAGAAAGGCTTTGGTATCAATCATCAGGTTGTGGATTATAAAGGTGCTCTTTGAATAAACTTTTTGTTTTGTCAATGAGCTGATAACCAAAGTTGGGAAATGCCCCTTTGAAGTATTGAGATGTTAGGCAGTAGTAGTTTAGGTTGATGCTCCCTGTAATGGAGAGGAATAACGCACAAGAAAGTGCTCCAAATTGACTAAATCATGTGAGATAGACATCAAGAATGTTGCAAGTTGCGCTTCATTGAAAAGTTTACTTATCCAAAAAAGAAAGAGGAAAGCTGCAAGTTTTTCTTGATACCCCATTTAACGAAGCACGAAAGTCTTCCATTGAAATCTTGATTTGTTCATTGAGAAGTGAAAAATTCACTTCTAAGACATCAGATGAAGATATCTGCATAGTGTTGCAATGTCAACGAGTGGAATTTTTTTTGAAAAAAGTCAACAAAATTCATGTTATCCAGAAATCTGAATTTTTTTTTATTTTCTAGACATTTTGATGATTTTTTCTGGGATTTTCTGAATTTTTTGGAGATTTTTTATGAGTTTTTCGGATTTTATTATTATTTTTATTCAATTTCTAAAAAAATGGATTTCTGTTCCTGGAAATAGAATTTTATGTTGTTTATCAAACGGGTTTTTGTTTCAGGAAATAGAAATTTCGTGCTGTTATCAAACGGGTTTCTATTCTAGAAACAGAAATTTTTTGTAATTATCAAACGGGTTTCTTTTTCCAGAAACTCATCCAGGAACTAGAAATAGAAAAATCTATTTCTGGTTCAGGAACTCATTCTGGACTAGAATGGTTATCATGCGCTACCTAAGAATCCCGATTCCAGTCGTGAGCTCCCCTCCTACTTTTCTTATTTTTGTTAATTAAAAAAAAAGACAGAATAATTTCGGTTAGCTTTTTCATTGATTAATTGGTTAATACCAAAAAAAATCCAAACCGGTACACTTATAATAAATTTATCCCAAACTAATTTTTTCACTATAAAAAACCCAAAACTGATATACCTTTAACAAATTTACCATATGTTAGTTTCCATTAAATTTTTACAATCAAATTGCTGAATTGGATGACACATGATAGATAACGGATGTTCTAGTTTGAAGTTTATAGGTATACTGGTTTGTGGTTTGTCGTGATATTAATCTAATTTAACGGAAGGTAAATTTGTCATAAATGTACCGGTTTGGGGTTTTTTGTAGTCAAAAATTAGTTTGAGTAAATTTGTCACAGGAATAACAGTTTGGGTTTTTTGTAATTAAGAACTTAGTACGGATAAATTTATTACAGGTATACTAGTTTGGAATTTTTATGGTATTAACCTTTAATTAATTAGCACCCGGTAATTACATTTAATGTGTAAAGGCGAGTTTAAAGAACACCCATCATCATATCCAAAATTAATATTCATTTTCAAATAAGACGGTCCTGGACAATTAATTAATTACTTTTTGTGTTCTTTTTTCACTTTAATTCCGATATTACCGGGAAATTTGGCAATTCTTGACTTCATTTGCCCGAGCCAAGATCATCATTCCCATGCAGATATGTTCATGTTCACCTAGTGTCACTTGATTTTCTCAAAATTAGTGTTTAGTTTCCTTTTCAAATAAATTTGGACATTTTAATATAAAAAAAGAAGAAGCTAATTACAATTTAGGAAATATATGTGTATAGTATTTATCTAACTGCATGATAAATTTGGGAAAAAAAATCACTCATTCATGATTCGTTTCAAATGATGCATCTCCGGCGAGTCTCTAACGGCTCTCTAATCTTTTCCCGGTCGATGAGATTCAATTACGTCAACACATGGATCCACAAGATAAGTTCGATCAACCGCAAGAATTCCCACTTCCTCATCTTCCGGCGCAATGCTCTCGAGTTTCGGTGTGTCCGCATAATCGCCTCTGAAGACAGCCCAAACACGGACGGGATCCACATAGGCGACTCGTCCCACATCAAGATCGCCGACTCCATGATCTCAACCGGAGACGACTGCGTCTCTGTTGGGCCACGGTCCAGGGACGTGGAGGTCGTTGGCACTCAGAATCGTGTGAGGATCAAATCTTGGGCTTCTCCGCTCAAAAGTAATGCATACAATATCTCGTTTTATGACATTACCATGAAGGAAGGGCAAAGTCCCATTATTATTGACCAATGGTACTGTCCAGTTGGTGGTTGTTCTAAGCAGGTACATTTACATCTAGCTATGGCAATTAATCTTGAATTGGGTTAATACTTGATCGCATTTCTCATTTCATACGTTACTCTCGCTAACCAGTGCGATACCGGATAAGCTCTCTCTCTCTCTCTCTCTCTCTCTATAGCCGGGGTTGAATGTTCAGATCAACGACGTCTTGTTAACGAGGATCGGGGGGACTTCGGCTTCGCAGGTGGCCATCAACCTGGTATGCAGCCCAAACAGGCCTTGCAAGAACATCGTTCTGGACAACATCGACCTCACTTACCCCAGCAATGCGGGGCACACATAATCGTTTTGTACCAACGTGAACTGCAGAATCTCGCAGCATATGGAACCCGCTGTCTTGCATTTAGCACAGACAAATAAGAAGCTAGCTTTTCCTTTTTCTTTCTATTTCCCAACCGCGACAAGCAAGAAATGTTTAGTGTTTGGTCAAGAACGTCACTGGGTCGAGTAGGATTGTTTTTACTTCAAATGTACATCCTTCTGCGTGCTAGGGAGAAAATTTGTTCTTTGATTCCACGTCCTACTTCCACTGGAAATGTAAAATCTTCTCGATCAAGCGTGTCGACTTTTCTTCTATTGAAACAAGCAGTCTCTCCTTCTCATGACAGCAGTGATAATGTAACAAGATGTTTTGGCATATGAAAGACGATAGTGCATAAGCTAGACGGGATTCTGTTACCTTGCTGGCTAGGTCTAGCATTATGAGCAGATCATTTTGTACTAGGACTACTCAGATTGAACTCGCAAGCAGAGTCGATGGATTTTGCAGAGTCGATTTTTCCTTAGTGTTGCAAATTTTCTTGCCTTCTTGATATCTACACACTGCCGCTTCTTTGAAAAGAAAAATTTCTCGAGATTCTCCATGTCTTGGATCGAGTTGACAAGATTATACAGCCTACTTGTCCAAGATCTTGAAATCTTTAGTTATGCAATGTGACTGCACCAAGACCGGAATCAAGACTGCACTGATTCAAGACTTGCTAAGAGAAAAAATGACCATCCGCATCTTTTACTGCAGCTTTCTAGTTGAGCATTCATATTGTTACCGTGATTCACGCCATACGCAAGTTCTTTCACAGCTGAGGTGTCTGTCGCGCCGTAAGTCTTTATCATTCTTTACTCTACAGATTAATCTGAAAGGTTGTAAAAAGAAGAATAAAAACTTACACAGCTGCTTCTTGCTCGGTACTTTATCTAAAACTGAAAAATCAACCTTGCATTCTGTTACTTGTTTTACCAAAAGCCATTTAAATTGTCGGGATACTTCTGCGGCAGTGTGAGCTTCTGAACTTCAGCATCAAAACTGCATATGCATGGAATTCTTCCATTCCAGGTGGACTTGGAGCAAATCTAACGGCAATTATAATAGGCCGGTCGTGATCACGGATTCAACTGTAACGTAAGGACGAGAAATACCACATCGGATACAACAAAACTGTCCTCCCTTTCGGCCTTGCAGTTTAGGGAAACCCAAAAACATGGCCTTTCTTCCACCATTCATGTGATTTCCTCGGGATTTCCAAGTAAAAAATTGTGCCCATCTGCAACAGGCACAATAGATGTCCAAAAGTAAAATTGTCACTTTATCTTCTTGTGTTTACTTTCAGACTATTAATGTGACATCCCCAATTTCGGTCCATTTTTGGGATTTATAAAACGCGTAATTTGTCAGTGTGCTTATAGTAAAATCTCGCCCGGGAACTGATCACTCCCGGTTATCATTTTAAATTAGAGATTTCGCTAGAATCGCACTCGATCAAATTTGGCCGTTAATTAGACCCCAAACTTGGCAGTCGATTTTCGAGAGTGTCAGGACGAAATAAATTGGACGGTGTCGTTATAAATGTGGCCAGTATCGAGATTGTCAGGAATAATGTAAAAATGGGAGTATTTGACCAGATGCCAATTTGGACTAGTAGACCTCCCTCGTTATAATTTGATTTAATTAATTTGGCCTTTGTCCTTTTTTATGTGCGAGGCTTATTTAGGATCGGTAGATGATTTTCGATTTTGAATTTGGGCCACCGGGTCACGTTTAATATTTGAATGTTTAAATTATTTCTTATTCTAATCTCTCTCTCTCTCTCTTTCTTCCTCCCTCTGCTTTTTCTTTCTTTAGCCGTGCACGTTTCCCCCCTACCCGGTCACGTCTCCCCCTACATGCATGTCAGTCCCCTGCCACTTTTCTCTCTCCTCTTCCTCTTTCTTTTCTCTTCCTTCTCTCTTCTCTTCTCCTTCTTCTTCGTTGGCTTTTCCCTCCCCCCCCCGACTAGTTCCGCCTCGCACTTGCTCCCACGCGGCCAGCCTCCACCCCGCCACTCGCCACGCCTGACCACCGCGCCGCGCAACAACTGGCCGCCGTGCACCTTCCCCAGCCACCGTTCGGCCGCCGCCCCCGCCCTGTCGCCACCGTCTCAGCCGCCTCTCTCCCTCTCCTCCCCTCCTCTATTCTGCTCCGCCGACCACTGTTCGCGTCGGAACAGTCGCGCCGCCGGAGCTGCTAACCTCAAGCCGTCACACAGCGCCCCTTGGCACCACCCCAGCCACCGTCCACCTCCCTCACCTCTGTTTCGCCACCCCACAGCAGCCGTTCTAGGCGGGAGAGAGGAGCACCGCCGGTCTTCACCGCGGCCGGTGCCGCGCCGCCGTCCTCCGCCTGCACGCCGCCCTTACCGACCGCCTCACCCTCACCGTTCCCCTCTCCACCGTCCACAGCCCCCCTCCCACAGCAACTCCCCTGTTTTGGCCGAGGAGACCGTGAGTTCCGCCGGCTTGCCCTCGGAGTGCCGCCATCGATTCTCACCGCTTGCCTGTAATCGATCGCCCGCTCCCGTCACCTCAAGACAATTTTAGGCGAGTAAAATCCCTAAACCCCGAATTAGCCTAATTGTGCAATTTTAGGGGTAAATTTTAGGGTTAATTAAGCTAAACTGAGGTCTAATTGAGTGTGTATGTATGTGGGCTGATTGGGGGATTCAATTGGGACTTAATAAGGTTGTGTAGGTGTAATTTAGAGGCAAATTGAGGGCTGTTCTGGTACTGTTCATACCAGAACCGAAAATGGGTTGCTTTGTCCAAGTTGGAAATTAATTGGTTCAATAGGTGATGACTTGAATTTGGGCCATGTATCGGTTAATTAGGACTCGTTGGGGGTCCTAATGGGCATTACCATATTCGGGGTTTGATTGTGGAGTTTGGTTGGTCATGTCTAGTCCTAAACGGATTGGATTTTTGTAATGCTAAGTTATGTATTAAGTGCCGGGTGTAAATGGACTAAAATGAAACGAGTTAGGCGTGCCGACAATGCGCTGAATGAGTGGGAAATTGTGATTCATTGAACTGGGCACATCGGAGTATGACAATTGATTTGAATCCCATGACATGTGAATTCACATATTATGTCTTGATATGGTTGAGATTGAATACAGTGATGCACGTGTCTGATGTGAGTAAATGGTGGCCTCCGGGTCGTTTTAAAATGTGGCCTTCGAGTCGGGCCTTCGGGTCGGTTTGACAGTTGTTGGCCTTAGGGTCAGGCCTTCGGGTCGGAATAAATTGTGGCCTTCGAGTCGGGCCTTCGGGTCGGAACAAAATGTGGCCTTCGGGTCCGGCCTTCGGGTCGGAATAAATTGTGGCCTTCGGATCGGGCCTTCGGGTCGGAACAAATTGTAACCTCCGGGTTGTGGCCTTTGAGTCGGTTTAACTGTTATTGGCCTTAGGGTCGTGGCCTTCGGGTCGATGCAATGGTATATGATTTATATGGTATTAAAGGTTTAACCTGCAGGGCGGGGTATTGAATTGGGCTATGGGCCCGGGTGAATTTATATTGATGGGTATACTGGTTCATTGAATTGTGTATTTTATTTACCCTCTGGAGGTGCACTTTAGCCTAGTTTGGGATTAGTGATTTTATACCTGCTGAGTTTTCTCACGGTTGTGGTAAAACCGAATTTTCAAACCCCCGTCCGTAAGATGCCGAGGAAAGCCCCTCTTTTTGGATTCCCACAACGAATCGAACGGTCGTCTAGTGTACTCCCCTGCGGAGATGGAACGGCGTATGTTAGATACCATTCGGTTGTATTTGTAAACGTGGGGGAAGACTACAGTCACACCCAAGAGTATGTAGCCTGGTGTCATAGGGGAGCAGATGGCGTGACAGGACCCCCGATCAGATCTTTTGATATTCCGGTGGACGACGAAGAGTTTGATCTTGAGGCAATGGACGTGGATATCGATGCAGCCGAAGAAGTTGTTGAGGTTGGATCGGACGAGGAGATAGGAACTGAGGAACATGACGAGTTAGGTCCTTACTTAGACCTAGAATTAGAACTCAACTCAGAGGACGAGAGGATAATGGCAGAGGCCACGGACTCAGAAGGATATGAGGTTCAGGAAGATTTTTCCGAGGAGTCTTCAGAGTCATCCGATCCAGACTGGGAGCTTTAGATTAGGTCTCAGTGTTAGGAGTAGAGGCTAACCCCTTTTTTACTATAGCCCTCTTCCCGATAGATAGTTTGATATCCCTTGGCCACCGATCCCTTTTTGCTTCATGGCCCTTTTGGTATACCTTTTTGTTGACAAAGGGATATGGTATGTAAGTTTGTAATGGAACGCATATTTTGGCTTATAGATTGCAAATTGTTATCTCACGCTATTCATGGTTGCGTGCTGAATTGTTCGGGTGTATATATATATATATATATATATATATATATATATATATATATATATATATATATATATACACGTCGTTTCCGCATGCGATGTGTTCTCTCTGACTGGGTTTGTTCGGGTCGGTGATGCAATCCTGGGAGCATTGCACTCTTCTCGACCTATGCGCGGATGTCCATGCTTCGAGGGGTACGGGGCGTGACAATTAATTTACTTTCTGACTTTCTCAATGTTCTAGGCATTTCTCAAACTTAGTCAGAATGACATGGATGATGTCAGAACCGTGTTGTGTGATGATCAAGAAAGACTTTCAGTGCCCTGCTTGTCGCGCCGCGTTTTTTTGAAGCTTTCGGGATTTGCGCGCTAAGGAGGTATTTCCGTATAAGGGTCTCTTCCAAATTATACCTCACGTGAGAGTGAAAGGTGATTTCTTATTTAGTTTAGGTTTGTGATTTTGGAGTCGCCACTAGTCATTGTTGGTAGGTAGAATAGAAACCTAATCGAGATACGGGAGAAATACTACGATTTTACGAACCAGAGATTCTGAGTACGGGGACTTGGTTACGTTATTGATCTCGAATCGAAATCCCTAACACCCTTTCGATACCTAAAACAATACGATGTCTAACGTGTCATGTGAATTTTCAAGACTTACCCACTAATTCTATCCATTCTAGTCGCAGGAAAAACCAAACAAGTATTAAACGTACAATCGAAGTCAATCAAATTAATCAATTCTAAGTGGTCTCTAAAAACGAAAATAAATCAAAACATCCAAACCCTAATGAAGCTCTAGAAGTTTACTCATTTCATGATTTACATTTTTTAGGGTTTTAGGATTTTTTAGGAGTTATAACCATTGAATTTGGGATTTTTTAAAGATGCCACTTGGGTACTTCCAAAAATTCAAATTTCACTTTTTATGGTTGGCCAAGGTGTTTTTGGTCCATTCTGTGAATTTTTAAAATTTTTGAATTTTTGACTTTTTTTTTTCGAAAATTTTATTAACAGAGAATTGATTTTTTATGATTTTCTGAAAATTTTTATGAATTTTCCAATTTTTCAATTTTTATTGATTTTCTGAATGTTTCACATTTTTTATTTGTATTTTTTGAATTTTCTGAAAATTTTTGAATTTTTATGAATTTTCTAATTTTCTTTTATTTTTCTATGAATTTTTATTTTTTCTGGAATTTTTCGAATTTCACAAATTTTTTATATTTTATTTTTTAAATTTTTTTGTGAAATTTTTTTATTTTTTCTGAATTTTATGAGTTTTTTTTAGATTTTTTTATTATATTTTTTATTATCTTTTTCAATTTTTTTTAAAAATTTCTGTCGGGAAACGAACCGAGCGTCACCGGTGCTAGCGCTGGTCACCTTCTCCGGTAAGCTCAACACCCAAAAACGGCGCTGTTTAATGCCATTTCTATTGAGGCATTTGGTCAAGCACTTAACGTGCATAATCCCAGACTTTTCTCAAGGTCGTGACTTTGAGCTCATTGTCGACTACCTTCCAGCAACTATTTCGCCATTTCTTTTGATCCATTATCAAATTCATATCATCCTTTATCAAACTAGACCAACTAGATTTTCACCGGCCGATCGCCAAGCCTGTCGCGCCGTGCTTTTTAGAGCTTTCGGGATTTGCGCACTAAGAAGGTATTTCCGTGTAAGGGTCTCTTCTATATCATACCTCACGTGACAGTAGAAGGTAATTTCTTATTTAATCTAGGTTTGTGATTTTTGGAGTCGCCACTAGTTATTATTGGTAGGTAGACTAGAAATCTAATCGAGGTATGGGAGAAATACCACGATTCTACAAACCAGAGATTCTGAGTACGGAGATTTGGTTACGTTATTGATCCCGAATCGAGATTCATAACGCCCTTTCGGTACCTAAGAACGATTTCCGAGGCTTACCTTCTAATTCTATCCATTCTAATCGTAGGAAAAAACAATCAAGTATTAAACACACAATCAAAGTCAATCAAATCAATCAATCCTAAGTGGTCTCTAAAAAACAAAAATCAATCAAAACATACAAACCCTAATGAAGCTCTAGAAACTTATTCATTTCATGATTTACATTTTTTAGGGTTAACCTCTGAATTTGGGATTTTCTAAAAATACCACTTGGGCACTTCCAGAAATTCAAATTTCACCTTTTATGGTTAGCCACAATGTTTTTGGACCATTCTGTGAATTTTTAAAATTTTTGATTTTTTTGAATTTTTTGATTTTTTTATTTCTTTTTTCGGAAATTTTATTAACCAAGAATTAATTTTTCATGATTTTCTGAAAATTTTTATAAATTTTCCAATTTTCCAATTTTTTTATTGATTTTCTGAATTTTTCGCATTTTTTATTTGTATTTTCTGAATTTTCTGAATTTTTATGAATTTTCTCAAAATTTTTGAATTTTTATGAACTTTCTAATTTTCTTTTATTTTTTTGTGAATTTTTATTTTTTCTGGAATTTTTCGAATTTCCCAAATTTTTTATATTTGATATTTTAAATTTTTCTGGGAAATTTTTTTTATTTTTTCTGAATTATATGAGTTTTTTTAGATTTTTTATTAGATTTTTCTATTTTTTTAAATTTTTTAAAAAATTTCCCGCCGGGAAACGAATCGAACTGGCCCAATTTGACCCGGTTCCGCTTGGCCGAATCGGGCGTTGCCGGTGCCGGCGCTAGTCACCTTCTCTGGTGAGCTCAGCGCCCAAAAACGACACCGTTTAATGCCATTTCCATTGAGGCATTTGGTCGAGCACCTAACGTGCATAATCCCAGACTTACAATTCTCAAGGCCGTGACTTTGAGCTCATTATCGACAACCTTCTGGCAACTATTTCACCATTTCTTTTGATCCATTATCAAATTCATGCCATCCTTTATTGAACTAGACTGACCGGATGTCCATCAAACGATCGCTCTCCGGCAAAAATCTAGTCGGAAAAACCTAAATCATCACTAATATAAGCTAACATTTTTCAGACCTCAAATGATTAATCTAATCGCCTTAGCCATCTAAATCGATCAAAATAACGATTCCAAACATCAAACAATGATTAAGGGAGGCTAACTTGGGTGGCTTATAGCCACGGCGATACTCCGGTGAGGACCTTCAAGCTCCGGCAAGGTGGTCACATGCATGGCCGACTCGATTTTAATGCATTTTCGATCATCCAAAATGCAAACAAACAATGAAAATGAGGTCAGAACATGTTTTGAGCATTGAAAAAACTCAAACTCGTGAAGGAAAATGTCCGATTAGCAAGATTAAACTCAAGTTCACCATTTCGCAAATCTGGAAAAAACCGTGACCGGGAAGGGACTTTACCTTCTTCGTTTGACTATCAAAACAAGTTGTGGAACTGATCTGCACCTATATAGTTGTTCCTTGACACTTGAACTTCCACCCGGTAGTCTTGGTTTCGCTGGAAAAGTTTTGAGCACGTCGGCCGAGCTCAATTTCAGAGGTTCAAAGTTAGCTCGTCCGACTAAAACAACCAGGGGAGAGTCACGGCCAATCCACGATTCACCGGTGCTCCGCCGTCTGCAGCGGCACTGAACACTCGTGAGGGGACCCTCGACCCTCTCTCTCTCTGGATCCTTCTTGTTGATTTCACCTATTTCTCTTTCCTCCCTCTCTCAGTAATTTCCTTGAACAGCTCTCCCTTTTGCAATGTTCAATTTTCTGCCTTTTTGTTCATCAAAAATTCCCACCCAAAGTTTGTTGGAATCAACATTGAATCGATTAGGGTGATTCCCTAGTGCCAGCTGGCCAAATCGATTTTCACGTATTAAATTAACCCGAAATGATCGGTGAAGTCACAGGCTTGAATTAGAATTTTCTAGGTTTGGTGTGACTCGGGTGAGTCGGGCGAAGAAGACAACCAACCCGGGTCAGGTCGGGTTGACCCGACCGACCCAGCAGACCTGGGTTGGTCTAAATTCGCCAATTAAGCTCAATTTTGACCCAATTTTCAAAATTAAACTCCAAAATTGAATTCCCCATCATATTCTGAAGGGATAATACCACGAAAAACCCTAAACTGGTACACCTGATACAATTTTACCCCGAACTATTTTTTTAACCACAAAAAATCCCAAATTGGTACACCTATGACAAATTTACCCCGAACTATTTTTTTAACCATCAAAAACCCCAAACTTGTACACTTGTAACAATTTTACCATAAACTATTTCTTTAACTACCAAAAACCCCACACTGTACACTTGTGACAATTTTACCCCCGAACTAATTTTTTAACCATTAAAAACCCCAAACTGGTATGTTTGTAACAAATTTATCCTCTGTTAGTATCCGTTAAATTATATTAATATCACAAAAAATCAAAAATTGGTAAACTTGTGACAAACAGAGGGGTAAAACCCAAAATCAGTACACATGTCAATTACCACAGGTCTTTAAACTTAGCAATTTGATAGTAAAATTTAACGGAAACTAACGGAAGGTAAATTTGTCACAGGTGTACCAGTTTGGGATTTTTTATGGCCAAAAAATTAGTTCGGGGGTAAAATTGTCGCAGGTATACCAATGTAGGGTTTTTTATGGTCAAAAAAATAGTTCGGGGTAAAATTGTTACGGGTGTACCAATTTAGGGTTTTTTGTGGTCAAAAAAATAGTTTGAAGTAAATTTATCACATGTGTACCAATTTGAGGTTTTTCATGATATTAACCCTATTCTGAACCCAAATATATGATTTTCCCCAATTTTTGTTATAATTGTGTCCATGATTTTCACATTTTTTTATTCGGGTTAATAGGGTTTTGTTCAATTTGATGTTCTAATGACCTGATTAGACAAAATTGATGCTAAAATTGAATTTCCCACATCTGATTAACCCTAGAAATGATGGTCTTATATTTCGATAATTTCATATTAGGCACGATTCCCAATTTGGGTTCAAAATTCTTAATTGTCAATCGAATTTTGGGGATGTTTTATTTTTATGTTAAATTGTGCAATTGGACTGACCATTATATAATTCAAGGTCCCAGAATCATTTGTTATGATGATACTATGACTTAAAAATGACTAGGAAAAATTTAATTGCATTTTTTGTTCAATTCGGGTTTAATTTTGCCCAATTTTGGGAAAAACATATACCCGATTTATATTTTTTAAAATTGATGATGTATTCATGAATTGGATTTAAAATAAGACTAATGACTATTTTTATGAAATTTTCTGATTCCATTTGCTATTTTTCTTGATTTTCTCACTTATTTTGACTAAAAGAAATTAAGGAAAATGCAGAAAAATGCTAAAAAAATATTTTTTTGGTTTAGAAATAGGTTAGACTTGGCCAAGACTCCTAGTCCTAATTTTGAGATCTTTGAAAATATGGAAAAAAAATAAACTAAAAGTCAGGTGTCAACAGCGTTAACCAAATCCCTGATAGATTTGCAAAATCAAGTGAAGCAAGTCAAGACAATAAAAAGTAGGCTCTGCTTAATTAGATTAAAACTCTCATACTATTGCTCTTCTTTCTTGGCATAACAAGTCTACACTAGTTGCTGACATTGTATAAAACATGGTATATATACTCTAATTACATCGACAACCTTAGTTGAACTACACTACAAATGCAAATCTGTCCAAAAACAAAAGGAAACAGAGGCTACACAGTTGACCCTGCTGTGATATGCAGCCTCTGGGCATGCTCCCATTGCTTGACCAACTCGGCATAACCATCAGCGGACACCACAGCGAATTCCGTCAGCGAGCTCATTGCAACCGACATTCCAGCACACAGAACTCTTATGGCTACGTCGGCCATTTTCTCAGGTGTCATCACCTCTTCAACCTGACTACACTCCACCATGTCCATGCCCCCGCTGTTTTCCTCGCTTGACCCCCCTCCGAACCTCTTTGATCCGCCCAGGGTATTCCTGGAATCGTCTTTGATCTGTTGCCCGTAGATGGACCCCATCCCAGCTGCGAAGAAGTCTAGACCGTCGAGCACTGGGATCTCCGAGATGGAATCGAGGAATCTTGACCACTGGATGCAAAGACCGAAGATGGGCAGGGTCCCGCTTGACCGTCTAGGAGAGAATGCCATTTTCGAGGTGTCGGGGTCGGACCGCACACATCGGAGGAGCCATCCTGTGAGTGCACGCATGTAAGATCGCTGAGAAGTGATCCACGATTCGAAGCAGGCTCGCCAGTTCCTTAACTCAGTCTCAAGATTGGACGCCGAGTGGGCCAACCTGTTTGGATCCGTCATAGACATGTAAGATCTTTTCTTGGCTTCGAGTTTGGAAGGCGTGCCGGCCAGCAAGATTTTTGCCTCGTCTAAGGTCCGTTTCTGTAATTGGTGGCACTCTGCCATTACATTCCACATCCTTGACAACCTGCAATCAGAAATTGATGATATATATTTAACTAGGTTCTGCAATATTTTTTCGTTTGTACACACTTCTACAAAAGATTGTCTCCAACTCATCTCAGGTATGATAGCACTGCAAGTTAATGTTACTATGGATACAGTTGCTTTACCCAAGATAAATAAGAGATTATTAGAAACTGTGCAGATAGGACTCATTCGATAAATCAAATGTGACACCACTTCATTAATTAACACTACTTCAGTATGAAGTTGTCAAAGATTTGTCTTTCTTTGCAGTTTTGCAAGAACTAAAATCCTTCCAATGACGGAACTGAGGCTTTGGGACTGAATCTTGTCTTCATGATGAGTTTGTAATCCAGTCACAAGGACAAAGAATGAATAAAGAACAGGCACAAGACTTGTACTGGGGTGGAAGGGCAGAATTTTTCTTAAGATGCACATCAGGGCAAAGAACTATTAAAAAAAGTACTGCAAGAAATGGCCCATGAATCAATGGATGACACTTTTAGTATGTGGTTTACTATGCTTGTCATAGTACAAATGAAGCTACGTTTTCACAATCACCGGCAATGACATGTTAAAAATAGTCATACTATCATATAATAAAGCAGGTTTGAAACATCTGTCATGCCATTTCCCTGTCATCTGTACAAAATGGTTTGGAACGATAAATAAAAGAGCTCAATTTGATTAGACTTACATACCCTTGCACCAATTCTACAAGCTGAGGCTGCAATTCTTCGTCCCTTAAAGTTTCAATCCTTTTTGAAATGGCTTCTACTGAGTGTATGGACACCTTTATCTGAGTATGTAGATCTCTGATGGCCACCCTCGTTCTATCCACAGATGAAGGATCCTCTCCTTTCACGTCTTGATTCCTCAGCTGCAAGCATTTCTTCTCATACGCAATCCGAACTCTCTCTCCAGACTATTGTCAATGTGAAAAGCAATATAATATCAGTCTCATCCATCATCTTAGATAAAAGATACGACAACATTAAGATATTGATTCATTATGTTACTGGCAGAAGCAGGGATAGAGGCGACCCTTTACATTACTAAAATCTCACTCTTGAAGAAAGGATGAAAAAATCAGGTAAGCTGATAGTAAGCTTGATCAATAAAATGTTAAGGAGAAAAGGAAAACCACTAGCCTATCTAGGAATCCATTTTTCGGCTTCAAGCAAACTCAAAAGTACTAAAGGTAGCGAGCCAGTGCCGCCACCTCCAGGTATCAACAAGAAAACTGACTCATACTTTTACTGTTATCTCCTTTCCATTTTGACAAATATTATGAAAAAAGAAATTGGAATCAATTCTCAACTTTGTGCTAGAAAAGCCTCTAGTTGAAGTCTACTGTAGAAGTCTCGCGTCATACCCTGACTTCTTCATAGAGTTTCTTCTCCCAGGCATATAATCGATCCATTGTTGACTGATGACCACTGGAAAAAAGACACGACTCATCTGAAAAGTCGCTGTTACTCTCAGAACTGTCATTTTTAGAACTTGAAGAACTCATTAAAAATCTTGACGAGGATGAGCGTGACGAACCGGACCGAAACAGAGCCACTGGATTCAGCATCTTCATTGCTGCAACAACAGATATCAATACTTTTAGGTCGTGATAATTACATACTCAAAATGTTCACCTTCACCAAACAGTTCCATAATAACACTAAGACTTGCGACATAAATTACAAACAGATTTGATGATGACTGTGGGCCAAAACAGTCCGATTTACTCACACCTCAATTGCCCTGACTTTCTCGTGAAATTACACCAACTGCCATTTGCCCATTTATGAAGTATCACTTAAAACTGATCAAAGATTTTCTCAACTATCATAGGGGAAAAAAGCTAAGACATAACTGCTATCTGTGAATGCTTGAGGAATCAATTTTCGGTCTGAATAGCAATGCCCCTCTCTAAAGTACACACAAAGCTGATCTAAGATGACAAATATCATCGGAAAAATTTAGTATATGCAAAATTGCGATCAAAAGCTGAAAGTAAACCAAGGAGAAATGGCATAAGATAATCTAACCTGTCAGTTCGCTTGAGCTTGAGTACGGGGCTCTGTCGACCTCTAACAGCGATGAGACTTCACTTGCTGAGTTGCAAATATGTGTGAATTGAGTTTCCAGCTCTTTGATGACTTCTGCCATGCTCGTCGGTTTTCGGTTTACAATAACTGTGAAACCCGGCACTTCTTTAGAAGCTGCTGCTTCTCGATTAGTTACTTCCACTTTTCCAACATTCTGTGGCGGCTGTACTACTTCCATGCTCTGACTACCATGGGACTGTAGCCCTTTGACTTCATCCTCTGATTCATAGCTGTCATCTGTTTCCTCATCCTCTTCCTCATCATCAACATCTTCCACTAAAACTTCTTCGGTCGCGAAATTAACATCTCTATCACCTCTATCTTTATGAACATTCAAGTGGTTATCACATTCTTCATGCTCAGTTTCTTCTTCCAAGTCTGGAATCCCCTCTTCCTCTCTGACCTGCCTCAGTCCTCTGGTCTCATCGTCCATAGCCATATGATCAATGCTACTCCGAGTGGGGTATCCATAGTAGTCCAGGGATGAAAATGGGTTCCAAAAAAAGTCCCACTGTGAAGATCGAGGCGATGGAGGAGGAAAATTGGGTCTATTGTTGGGGGAGTAAGAATAGTACGAAGGATTAGGAGGCGAGGGATGCGCTGGAAAGAATCCATCAATGCCCATTTGATGAATTGGAGAATAACTCTGAACATGGACTGTTTCCGGCGACCGAGGTCTCTCCGTGACGGAAACAGCTGGAGTCCCGCCCGTCCTTAGATAATTCACTTTCAACGATGACTTTGGTTTTGGTTCAATTTGCGCCGGAGAGAATGAACTCGGAGAGATTGAAATGAAACCGTTGCTACTTTTCTTTATTGGCGTAAATGTCGGGGTTGAAAACGAACCCAGGAAGAACTCTCGCGGTTCATCCTCTTTAATGTAACCCCGAAGAGCAGCGGAAACTCTTCTCAAGGACTGAATGTAAGCTATATGTCCAGTAGCAAACCGAGTTCTCTCCTCGACAGCCTCTTTAATGAATTGCTTCCGATCCTTACATAGCTGGACCGCTTCTTCATCGTCAAGCTTTGATGTGGAACATCCCATCTTGCACCTCAGATTTCAACTCTATTCGCTCTATGAACTTTTTAAATGCAAATCGAAATGGAATTCACAAGGGTTTTCTCTTATGCTTATCACCAGATACATGAGGATCTTCGCGAGCTGCTCGAGATTAATCACGAAATATCTAAGGAGCAATTAAAAACATACATTAAGAAAGCAAAAATAATCAATTAGCATATCAGGCAAAATCTACATACGCAGCTTTATGTGTAAAATATTAAGAAAAAAGAATTTAAAGGGTGCTTTTCTTAAATTCAAAGTCATGGACAGGGACTAGGAACAACAACATGCGGCTTACATTAAGAAGCAAGAAATGAAGATTCTGCTAAGCACTCTCCAACTGAAAAGAGCAAAGCTGAAACAAGCGGAACAAACTTCAACAGCGAAAGACAACGAAAACAATGAGACACTTAAAAACCTCATGGCCCCTCAAAGCGTGGAGCTACACCTTAATAAAGCAAACGTTAGATCCCGGTGCCCCCAAACAAACAAAAAGAGGAAGAGCCCAATCAAGAAGAAAGAAGCTGGTGACAAAATAGAAGGCAAAAGAAATTGATGGGAAGATGGCATTGTGAAGAAGTACAGTCAAAACGCAGAAAAGAACTGGCAATCGCTTTGCAGGACAATTCCGACTAGAAAAGGAGCGAGGGAACAGGCGGAAAAACAGAAATTAAAGGAAAAAAAAGAAGTGAGAGAAGACACGCAAAACAAAAGAAGATAAAAGGTATTCCTCAGGTACCAATCTAAAGCTGCTATGTGGGAGTGAGGAACAGGACCTGGTGAAAGACAACGGAGATAAAGTAGCTTAAACAACTGTGAGAGACACACAGAGAGACAGAGAGACAGAAGGGCAAAAAAGAAAACATTTTTCTGGGCCAAAATCGAAGAATTGAAACATGTACAGGCTAGCCTGAAGATCGTCTTAGCTGCAAGCAAATCTACAGGCTGAAAAACAGAGAGCCCACGTACCAAACACGAATATCTACACAGCTCAGACATTTCCCACACGGAGATGAGACGAAGAATTCCAGAGAACCCATAGATTTTATTTCCTCCCCTGACAGAGAAAGACTCTCTCTGATGACAACAACAGGAACAGGAACAGGAACAGGAACAAGAACACCGCTCACGAGAGCCCGAGCTAAACAAAGCGGGCGCAGAGACAGAACCGAGGAAAGAAACGAAAGAAAAGGAAAGGGAAAGGACCCATCTGCTTGCAAGACAAACATGCCACTGGGCATAACACAAGGAAGAGAGAGAGAGAGAGAAAAGACGGAAGTGCAAAAGACGGCATTTTTGTGGGTGGAGAATGGCGGCGCGTACCTGGACTGTTGCGAGCGAGGAGAAGGAGGAGGAGGAGGAGGAGGAGGAGGGAGGGAGGAAGATGGTGATGATGGAGATGGTGAGTTATCACAGTGCAGAGAAAGAGAGAGACAGAGAGAGACGTTGGTAGAGAGAGGAGAGAGGAGAGAGAGAGGGGCAACGGTCAAGAGAGCAGGGGGGGGGCAGCGAAGAAAAGGAAAAGTTGGAGAGGGGGATGGTGGTGGTGGTGGTGGTGGTGGTGGAGAAGGGGAGGCGATGGAGAGAGAGAGAGAAAAAGGCGAAGCAGGAATATAACTACATGGAGTCTGGAAACAGAATCTGTGGGGGCTTCCCATTTAATGGACCCCCATGTTCTCCTTTATTACTTTAGTGCCACCCGGAGCTCCCGTTGCCCCGTGCAATTACACAGTTGCCCTCGCCTGGCTGCTCTCTGGGCATCCCAACCCACCTCCTCTCTCTTTCCCTTTCGCGGCTAAACCTTTTTAAGGTAATTACGCAAATGGCTCCTAAACTTTTAATTTATTTAATAAGATCTCTAAAATTTTTAGTACATGTTCAATTTAATCTCTGAACTGTATAAAAATATTTAATATCAAGTTCGTAGATAATATTGAACATTTTTATATAGTTCGAGAACTAAATTGAACCGAAAGTCCGGAGACCATATAACACATCGGGCTAGTTCTAAAATCATATTAAATAAATTAAAAATTCACGAACCATATTTTACATTGAGTGAAATTTCAGGAACCATTTGTGTTATTTTCCCAACCATTTTAATCCCTTTTGGATGTCAAGTCGAGTTCAAGCAGAAAAACTGCTAAGCGCAAATGTTTGCTGCATCGGGGGTTCTCTTCGTGATCGGATTCGTTACGTGGTTTCGACTACGTAAGCTAGGATTAGGGGTTTAGGCCAATCGAGGGAATCGAAACGGGGAGCTTTGAGATGCCTCATATCAGTCTCATGGCCTCATGCCGGAAGAAGTTTCTTTACCTCTATTCTCACTCTCAATCAATGCCAATGAGTAAGTTAACTTTGATTTGTACAAAATCTTTTGAGGGTATAAAATAAATTGTAAACATCCACATCGGATGCTTAAAAAATTCAAGGAGTGCAAGCACGAGAGAAGTGTAATTGCTAGTATTGGTTGAAATAATAAATCAACAAAAAAAGTTTCCATTATCGATAGTAATTAATGGTTATACATTTTCATGGATGATGAAAATATTTTTCAAGCTTTCATTTTTTTAAGCGATAATAACAATCATTTTTAGGAAAAATATTTTTTAAATTATTCATTTTTTTGCGAAACAAACTAGGCCGACATGCCAATGAGGTGCTACTCCTATGACATCACAAAAGTATGATTCACACTACTTTTGTTCAGTCAAAGTGCATGGAATGCGGATGACTTTAATATATAGAGGAGTATCTAATGCAGGCTTTGCAAATAGCATCTCCTTTTTCCTTTCAAGAGATTAGCCGATTAGATTTATTTACCAATAAAGGGAATTAAAATTATTCGATTATATGTTTATATGTACATGTACTAGCAAAGGAGCACACATGTCTTGTCCGAGAAAAATAGCGGAAAAATAATTTAAACAATTGAAGAAAGAGATAAAGTCGGAAATATTCTATCTTTTTTAAGAAAGAAACTGAGATTAGATTTCGCGAAATTGGAAAGATTCTATTTTGAAAACCGTAAGAGGCTTTGGAAATCACATTTTGATTATCTTGTTGACTTTTTTTGAATTGCAATTATATATATGAATTCTCTCTGGGTGGATCTATTTCCATTGCCCATCTTTTTAAGTGACTCGACCAAAATACACCTAGCAACCGAACCCCATGTGAAGTGACTCCATGACCATTTTAATTCGCGAACTTTTGTATGGTGATCAATTCAATCTTGCAAATTTCTATTTAGGTTAATACTACAAAAGACCCCAAATTGGTACACGTGTGATAAATTTACTCTCTGCTAGTTTCCAATAAATTTTATAATTAAATTGTCGAGTAAGATAACACGTAATAGTTGACGGGCATACAAGTTTGGGGTTTTACCCCTCTATGTGTCATAAGTTTATCAATTTATAATTTTTTATGATATTAATCTAATTTTATGAAGGGTAAATTTATTACAAGTATATCAGTTTTTTTTATTTTTGGTGGTTAAAAAATTAATTTATGATCAATTTATCACAGGTATACCAATTTAGTCATAAGCTTTTTTTACGGTTTTCCAATGTAGTCAATCCGGCCAAATTCTGTGAAGAATTACGAATATGGATGCCGGCGGTCCAATCAACGCCAACCGAAATCAAAAAGCAGGAAAGATAAAAAAAAAAACACATATCAAGTGAAAATGCCAAATATATTGAAATCGACCTTTGTTTTATTAGCAGGAAGCCCAAAAACTCTCTTGGCAGGTTCTTGAAAACGTTGACTTCGTCCAATTTAACCCGAAATCGTTCCTCCGTGAAAGCTATAGCTATGGGACGCTCCCGCGTTCGGCGGTAGAAGTAGCCAGGGGCCCCCACTACATATTAAGGGCAATCTCGTCTCTTCAGTAAAAACGTTATGCCCGGAGCAATTTCGGCTGCGGGGAAATAGCGGTTCCCATTCCTTTCTGTTGAGGTTTAGTTGAGATGTTAGGCGTGTTAGATTAAGGCGCCTCAATAATATCCAAATAATATAATGTAACAAGATCTCTGTTTGGGCAAAATCTGCCAAACTTTGCATTTAAAAAACATGTAAAAAAATCAACTCATCAAAAGGGTTGTTTATGACCCGTTAAATAATATAAAAGGGATATTTTTATTGCGAATCCACTTTCACCATAAAGGCCACAAAGACCAAAGTTTGATTTGTTTCTCGAAAAATGAGTAATTTTAAAAATATTTCCCTAAAAATGATCATATGTGTCATTTACAAAAATGAATAAACGGAAAAATATTTTGATCGTCCGCAAAAATATTTAGATATAAATTATTGCCGATGATGATAATATTTTTTATTGACCAATTATTTCAAACAATACAAGCAATTAAATTTAGGAAAATATTTTCAAAATCACTCAATTTTCAGGAAACAAACGTATCCTAAGGCTCTGTTTTGCGTTTGTTTCACTAGAAAAATGAATGATTATAAATATTATCTTTTATATCGCTTAGAATAATTAATTAATGAAAAATATTTTCATTATTGATAATAATTTATGGCCAAACATTTTTTTGTAAATGGTGAAAATATTTTTTGTTTGTTCTTTTTTTTAAGCTATATAATTTATCATATCTAGAAAAATATCTTTCAAATCATTCGTTTTCTGACAAACAAAAAATGCCTAAATAGTTCCTTACCAAAAAAAAAAACACAATGCCTAAATAGCAAATACTTTTAGCATATTAATTTTATCGAAATTTTTTCCTAGACTAATCCGAATGGTGCTGCGTCATCTTCATTGAATTCCGTTTACTACCGGACTTGACAAAGATTTATATCGAACCCCCGGTCATTTCGTGCATGTGTCTCGCTCGTCTGAAAATCCAACGTGATGTTAATTTCCGTATTCGTGTAGGTCTCGCCTATTTAGAAATCTGGTGTAATTTCTTCTTCAAATTAAAACCGTCGATATCTATATCTAACAATGCGCCCTAGGCATCCCCGAAATTATATATAGAAAAGCATGTCCTAAACATCAACTCGATATACTAGGTATTATTTTAGATAAGGTGTGCGGGTGGAGTCAAGAGGTCGAATTCTAAAAGGAATTTTACAGAAAGCAGAAAAAAGATAGTCGGCTCCTAAAGCAAAAGATTAGAAAGCTTAACCCCACCACCACATTGTCCTGGACATACTTTGGTTCTCTACTTTTCCCCAAATACCCCTGTGATATCCGTATTTTTACATAATGAATGCCCTCGATTCTAAGGTTTGCCTCGCCGAGGCGGTTTCCATCGAGAGGCCGAGCCACCGTCTTAAAAATATCGTGCTCTGGTATTTCGCCGAACCTCCCGCGTAAAATTGCGGTCCCTCGCGATCACTTACAAGATCTTCTGCATTGGATCGTCGAAAATTTGTAAATATGTCGAATATATATGGTAAAACCATCACCTCATCATCATTTTATTTCAAAGTTCGAAGTTGTTTTTAGGCTCTTTTTTATTTCATTTTCAGCAATTTCTTTCACCTAAATCACAGACTGCGGAATTGGGTGAGATTTGATGCAATGTTTGGAAAATGAAAGAAAATGGAGACAATTAAAGTTTTTTAGTGAAAAAATTAAAAAAGGTTTATTTTTTTGAAAAAAAAATTGAGGAAAAATTTTTGAAAAGGAAATTCGGACCGCCATCTCTTGAAATCTTGTTCCCCTAGTCTCGCAAACATTGCATAAATTTGGACAAAAAAATAGTAACGGCCTAGAAAGAAGCCGTGACTCAACGTTAAAATTGCCACTCTCATGTGAAGACAGGAACAAACCCAATTGCTTTTTGTCACGCCCCGCACTTCTCGATGCGCCACATCCCTCGCAGAGGTCGATTCGTATGCGACGTCCCAGGACGCGTCGCCGACCCAAACCCAACACAGAGAATTAAAACACATTCGGAAGCAATTAAAACCACCCGTACAAAGATAAACGTATAACCCAGGGTATCCACTGAAATTAATACTTGTACTAGCACTGAGAGTCATAAACAATATTCAGTTACAGCCCCAAATACCAAAAATCAAAAACGATTCAAGGCCACTACAACTAGCCGGGGGCTTCTCCCAAAAATTGCATCAGCACACCTGTCATCCTCAAGGCCGGGGATCTGAAAAGTCGGTTTTACAACAACCGTGAGAATAAACCTCAGCGAGTAATTCCCTAAACCTAAACTAGGCTAACATGCACCTCCTGACAAGTACTAAACAGCACATAATACACACAAAACTGACTCAGGCCCTCGGGCCTAAATCTAATCCCACTAGACCCTGCAGGTTAGGCGTCAAATCAACAAAAGCAGCCACGCGACAGAATATAATCACAGCACATACACGTGCATTTCTATGTCACAACGCATGTTATGCATATGCTAGTGCTCGCACTCATGCTCATGCCTCATCAATGCAATATCGCACACTTGCACACTAGCACTCAGCCATTTCTCAATTTCTTCTCTGACCCGCGTTAAACGTATCAGGTCCGACCCGCGTAAAACGCATCAGGTCCACACTGGCACACTTGCCCAATTTATTATTATTATTACGACTCGAGTCATCACTTTTTCACGGCCCGGTGCGTCTAGCCTGCTTCAAAGTGCATGAGGCGCAGCAACCGATCTGGCCCAGTGTCTGTAGCCTGCTTCAAAGTGCATGAGGCGCAACACTGTTCTCCTTGCGAACCAGAGCCTGCTCCAAAGTGCATGAGGATGGTCGCCTTCCGGACGTACCGGGCATCGTCCTGCTTCAAAGTGCATGAGGACGGTATCGACCCAAAGGTCATGACCCGAAGGTCCATGGGTGATCACACAACTCATTATTATCTGAGCCCCGCGTTAGACGTATCAGGGCAATTTAGGTGATCACAAGGCACATGTCATTCAGGCACATTCGTACATGTTCATGCTGTGCCAATGCTTGAGATGCATACTCATGGCTATCACTTTCACACTTGGGCATCCACATGCGCGATTTTCGATGTAACAGGTTCAACTCACACCGCGCATATTCAATTCCACAAATTAACATGCCCACTCAGACAATCAATTTCAAATCAGCCATAGCATCAAATTGACACACTACCCATGCACGAATTCGACACATAATTTATGCCTACAAATCACCCAATCACAAATTAGTGCAATCATGGAAGTCAAATCAAGCACTCGAGCACGGTACACCGTTCACACATATCAGTCACTTAAGCCGTTCCACATAATACCGCGCAATTAAGGCCCACCAAGACACACTAAACGAGTCACGACATTGCCAAATCACTCCCAATTAAAGACCATTCAATCGCTAACTCAGTCTATCCATCAATTGCGCCAATTGCACTACTGAGTCCTAATCAATCGCGCCTCGCCTAGATCGAATCTATCGAGGCTAGGCACTATACCACAAATTCTAGGCCAATGATTGTCATCAAAAGGCTCAATTATACTCCTCAAATATTATTCTAATTGACCACCACACAATTAAATTATGGCGCGCACTAAAATCCACATATTAAATCTAAACAATCCTGAACTCGGCCCGGTTTAGTCCAAACTGACCAGCCCACTCATTGCGCCTCTCGGGCCACTAATCATCCATTAATTGATCATACTAATCCACCAAATCAACCACAATAACGATCCCTAATCACATTCACAATCTAACCCCTAAAATACCCTAATTAACCCCTAAACCCGTCTAGAAATGTAAATTAGCCTAATTAAGGTTTAGGGTTGTACTCACCGGGTGTCCTACGCTTAAAACGGGCCGGACGAACCAAATCGGGCTCGGTGAACAGTAACCGGCGTGAACAGTGTCGCCGGAACAGTGCCTCGCCGGAACAGTGATCGGCCGGAAATGAACAGTGACGGCCAGACTGTTCGGGAGCGGGAACGGCGGCGACGAGGCGGGCTCGGGGGCGGCTCAACTAGGCCGGGTGACTGGCTGGTCGGCCGGGGCGGCAACCGGCAGCGGCGGTGGCTCCTCCGGCGAACGGCGGGAGAGAGAGAGGGAGAAACCGGGGAGAGGGAGAGAGAGAAGAAAGGGAGAGGGAAAGGCTGAGGTGGCTGGGCAAGGTCGCCGGGGACTAGTCGGTGGTGGACGGAGCGGCGGCAACGGCTGGGGCGGCGGCGCGGGGCGGCGGGGTGAGGCGGCGCGCGGCGGGCAAAAGCCAGAACAGAGGGGCTTCGGGGGGGAAAAAGAAGAAAGAGAGGAAGGGTAAGTTGGGGCGGCCGAGGGGACAGCAAGGCGGCAGAGGTGGCTTAGGGGAGCGGCTGGGTGGCGGAGGCGAGGCGGCGGCGACGCGGGGCCAACCGGCGAGCTGGCGAGCTCCTCCGGCGAGCTGCGAGCGCGTCGCTAGGGAGAGGGAGAGGACGGCCGGGGCGGCGGCTGGCGACCAGCTCGGCGGCGACCGGACTTGCTAGCCGCGGCGAGTGGCGGAGCAGCGTCGGACGGAGGCGGCGACGGCTAGGCGAGCAGGAGGAAGGTGCAGCAGGCGGGATGAGTAGGGCGGTCGGGAAGCCAGAGGAAGAAGAAGAAAGAGAAGAAGAGGAAAAAGAAAAAGAAAAGGAAGGGAAAGGAGAGAGAGGGAGCAGGTGGGGGAGAGAGAGACGGACGGGACAGGGGGGCGCGCGCATGGTTCCGAGGATGAGAGAGAGAGAGAGAGAGAAAAAATATTTGAAAATTATACTAATTCAAATATTAAACGCAAATCGGGGGTCCAAATTCAAAATCGAAAGTTGCCTATCTCTCCTAAATAGGCCTCGCACATAAAAAGGGACAAATGTCAAATTAATTAGACCAAAATTTAACGAGGGGGTCTACTAGTCCAAATTCGTACCTGGTCCAAAAACCCTAACTTTTCCATTAATCCTGACAATCTCGATACTGGCCACATTAATGTCGACACCGTCTAATTTATTTCGTCCCGAAACTTCCGGAAATCGACTGCCAAGTTCAGGGTATAAATAACGGCCAAATTCGATCGAGTGCGATTCTAACAAAATTTCTAATTTTAAAAATAAGAACCCGAGAGTGATCAGTTCCCGGGCGAAATTTCATTATAAGCGCACTGACGAATTACACGTTTTATAATTCCCAAAAATGGGCCAAAATTCGGACTGTTACATTTTTCGAGTCATTGCCATTATATACCCAAAAGGGTAATCTTTCGAGGGGAAAATTATTCAATCAGTTTTAAATTTATTGTATAGATGTTAATTTATTCCTAAACTTTTCGATTTTACCGGAAAGATCACTGACAGGGTGGATTAGTCATCGTCAGCCGACCTACATGGCACACTGCCACGTTAACAATTTTCGCCGAAAATTGGCTAGAAGGGTTTCATTAGAATTTCGTGCAAATGTTTAGCACTAAATTAATAAAATTGAAAAGTTTATAATTAAATTGACATACATACAATAGATTTAAAACTGATCAAATAATTCCCCTGACTTCCAATGGTACATGCCGAATCCATTCTAAATAAGGTTAATATCATGAAAGATCCCAAACTGGTACATTTGTGATAAATTTACCTCAAAGTAATTTTTAACCACAAAAAACTCCAAACTTGTACACCTATAACAATTTTGCTCTTTATTAGTTTCCGTTAAATTTTACCGTCAAATTTTACAGTCAAATAATTGACAGGTGTACTGGTTTATTATTTTATCCTTCGTCCGACACAGGTGTACCATTTTATGGTTATTCGTGATATTAATCCAATTAACGGAGGAAAAATTTGTTACAAATGTACTATTTTGTGGTTATTTGTGATATTAATCCAATTTAACGGAGGGTAAATTTGTCACAAATGTACCAGTTTTGGATTTTTGATTTTCAAAAAATTAGTTCAGGGTAAATCTATCACAGGTACACCAGTTTAGGGTTTTGAAGGTAAAAAAATTAATTTATGGTAAATTTATCACAAGCATACCAGTTTGAAATTTTTCATGGTATTAACCTTTTTTGAATAACATCCTATTTGGGTCGAGGTTCGTTTTCAGTGTTTCTCTGTATTTGGTGATTTGAAAAGTAATATAGTCTTACCTTTACCAAAAAAAAAAACCTTTTTGAATAACATTAATGGCACTATCCGTAGCTAACAGCGACGTGTAATCTCATCATTGTCAATTGGCTTGTAAGGGACATGGCCGGTGAGGCCACACACTTACGAGGTGATCCACAAAATTATTCGGAATCATGCACGTTTTATTTGCGAATTAATGTGGTTGGATGACTCGATGTACGTGAGTTTTGTAGTGCAATCCCAGCAAATGATCCAAGGAATCATATAGATACCAAATTCTTTTGTACTAAATGATACAAATAATTCATGAACTTTGGTCCATAAAGCAATGTCTCCCTTGACCTATTAATTTGTTCAACGTGATTCTTAAACTACTTGTAAATATTCATTTTAGGCCGTAAACTATATGAAAATGTTCAGTGCTGTCATTCCTAAAAAACAAGTTTAACGGGATTTGCTAATGTGGCTTCCGATCTATTTAGTTTGAACATGCACAAGCAAAAATAAGTTACACGTGAATTATCCACATAAAATATTAATTCGAATCAAGATATAACAATGAATGTCATCAAACACTGATGGACATGTTAATACCTTAATTTTTGTTTTCTTAGTCTAAAGTAGATGGATAAAAAGAAGGGCATATCAACTCATCGTTTTTAAAAATCCAACTCAACATATAATAATTTGTGTCATCAAATAACATCCAATTTGTCATTTGAACAAACAAAGCACTGCATTGAACATTTACCAATAATTTAAGGATTATATTGAATAAATTAAAAGTTCAAGAATGACATTTCATATAATTAACCAAACTATATAAACCATTTCCATCTTTTTCCAAATTCTTTTTTCCAACGAGCATATAAACAAAACTAAGAAAATCCTTGAGAGTCCCATATGGTGTAAAATAAATAAGGGTTAATACCACAAAAAATCCCAAACTGGTATACATGTAACAATTTTACTTCAAATTAATTTTTTTACCAATAAAAATCTCAAACTGTTACACCTGTGACAATTTTACCCTCCGTTAGTTTTCATTAAATTTTACTGTTAAATTGTTGAGTTTGATGATACGTGGCAGTTAACGGGTATACTAGTTTTGGGTTTTACCCCTCTGTTTGTCACAAATTTACCAATCTGTAGTTTTCTTATAGTATTAATACAATTTAACGAAAGGTAAAGATGCTACAACTATATCAGTTTGTGATTTTTGGTGGTCAAAAAATTAGTTTGAGGTAAATTTGTCACATGTGTATTAGTTTGGGATTTTTTGTGATCAAAAAATTAGTTTTGGGTAAAATTGTTATAAGTGTATCAATTTGGGGTTTTTCATGTATTAACCCAATAAATAAATAATAATAATTGTAAGCTAAATTTAGACAACACATATTGATAGACAGTTTTTGATCCATTTTAGCAAGTACATTTATTCTATAAACGGGTTGAATTTTCTATTTTGATAGTCTCTTAAAAAAATTTCTTATATTAGCGGTTCTTATCATATAAATAATTCATTTTATGAAAAGTAGAGACATGAATAATATGTGGAAGGGTTTTCTAGAACACACCACATACAAAAGCAATCTCTCTCTTACCAAGATGAGGCCGGCTATTTGCTTCTTGTCGTGTAATTAATCATATCGTGTTGAAATATGGGTATAACTGGATTATGGCTAGCTCAAATATGACACATTTAATACGTATCGAACTACCTCAATATGAACACGTATGGCTAATAAAATGGGTTACATGAAACAAAAAAGTAACTATTAAACGTGTCACTACATCAAGTGTTGACATAATATGATATGTTGATTTGTTTATGGATGTACGTTAACTATTGTACACGATAAACACGTAAAAAACATGGTTATGTGTCATAACATGTTTCTGGACAATTATTAGGTTAAATTTTTTATACAATATGGCTTTTGTATCCCTAAATATTTTTCAATTAACCCTTTGTTAATTTTTAACATGGATGTTGATTTTGTAAACTTTTAAGGATAAAAGTCTTTACTCATGAATAGTGAACGTGTCAAAACGTGTCTATTTATGTTGTATAATAAAATGATGTGTAAACACGTAAACTATAGGGTTAATACCATGAAAAATTCTAAATTGGTACATTTGTAACAAGTTTACTCCAAACTAATTTTTTGATTATCAAAAATCCTAAACTGGTACACATGTGATAAATTTACCCCCATCTAATTTTTTAACCATAAAAAACTCTAAACTGGTACATTTATGATAAATTTACTATCTATTAAATTGAATTAATATCACGAAAAATCATAAACCGGTATATTTGTGACAAACGGAGGATACAACTCCAAACTGATACACTTATTAATTGTCACGTGTCATCCAACTTAGAAATTTGACGATAAAATTTAACGGAAAGTAATAGAGAGTAAAATTGTCACAAGTATACTAATTTGGGTTTTTGATGATTAAAAAAATAGTTTTTGATAAATTTATCATAATGTACCGAATTGAGATTTTCGCAGTATTAATCCTAAACTTTAACGTGTCAATTTATGTATAAACGGATTAAGTGGGTCATCCCATGTTAGAATGGGTTTTTGTTGTCTACGAAACTATCGATCGTAGACTCATTGACGTTACTTAAACAAAGGATATGTCAACTTAAACAAAGGATATGTCAAGACATCGAACCAGCAACTTTTGACTTACAAACCAAATCTTCGACCAGTCGATCAATCCACCTTGTTGGTTACAAGCGAGTACTTGTACTATATTTCATTGTTTGGTTTGCCCACCTATGCTTCCCCGCTCACCAAAGCACTTTTCTTTGTAGACCCCATGTACCCTTCATGATAGCCCGATTTTCCGTTTAACCATAGGTTGATTAGCTTTTCACTTTTCTCCTTCAAAAACATAACATATTGAGTGATGTGATATCTCGTGCCATGATTTTCTAACGTGCTCCGCTCGTACAAACATTCACCTGCAGTAGGCCATGCTATTGAATGCATCGATTTCATAAGCCAATCTTTACAATTTGAGCATTACTTTTTCTCTTTCACTCTTTCCTTCTTTCCCGATAAATATTATTCAACCATCACGTCTTGTTTCCGTAATCTCGTGTCAAAATCCCTAAAGAGCACCCGACTAATCAAGCATGTTAATGACAAAATGTCTCAATCACTTTTTATAGCATCGAGTGCAAGACATCATTGTCGATTGACATCAATTCCAATACAAAGTCCAAATATTGGGGGCAAGAGTGGTTGAAGTTCACGGCAATTGGGGATAATAATTGATACCAGGGCAAAAGCCCTTTGTCCCATTCAACATATGAATCCATGATTTTATGTCATAATTTTCTCCCCCAAGGACAATCTTTCAGACGAAAAGACCGCCAAACATGTGATTCACTTTGGATTCCCCATGCAATTCTTTAAAAATATATATTTTTTACTTTCACTTTTTAATTTGTTAACCCTTCTTGGAATATCATGGGCAGATTAAGATACTGTTTAAATAATTATTTAATCATTCCTATGAGAATCTACACTGTCATTATTACAAGTTATCAATCTATTGGGTCCCCTCCCCGCTAATATTGAATGTGGAAAAGAATTATATTTTATTTTACCTAGATCTAGATTCAAGACCCACCCTAGTATCTAGGGCACCGATTGGAGTAAATTTTGTCATGTGAACTGTATTGTTGTGTGCCCTAATTGACTAGTTGGCTCTGATTTCATTCCAAAAATGGACAAGTGGGCCGAAAAAAAAAAAGACATGGCAGCCTCCAGCAAAAGGTTGAGGCGAAAATGGCGGAGAGAATTATACAAATCAATAGAATTATTGATAATTCAGTAATGAAACTGTGAATTATCAAAATAGAAGATAGAAATTCAATTTTGTGAATCTCTCATGCATATGATTTCATGGATACATTCGTACGCCGGAATTATTGAGTCATTTTTGTTCTGTCTATGAAATACATTGACCAACAAATACAACCAAAACCCCAAATTATCATATCAAAACATCCTCGACTTTTTTTTTTGTCATTAAAACCTTAAATTTGTCCATTGTGACACACACATCCCAAAATTTTTTTGTGTCACGAAAAATCTCTATATATATATATCCTTTCTTACATTTCCATTCAAGACATATTTGTCATACTGTATAAGTTCAAAGTTGTTCTATGAAACAATTTAGGGTATTTGTGTCACATTAGGTAAGTTTAGGATTTTAAATGATACAAAAAAATTTAGGGTCTTTATGTCACGGTTTGCATTAATTTGGAATTTTTGTTGTGTTAACCCTTTTTTGCAATGTTATCCTCAAAATTTGTTTTTAGAATTTTGATTGGTCATATTTTTTCACGAGAGGACTTTATATGTTAAATTGTCTGTTTAAAGGATTTGTTTTTTGGTCAAAAGTAGAAGCGATGATGGGGCCAATTTTTCTTGTTTTTCCTTCCTCTTCTTTTGGAGTTGTTAGGAGTTTGGTCGAGGCGTAAAAGCTTTATCTTTAAAATTTTTTTAATACTCGACTGATTCTGCAGAAGGAAAGTATCCGGCCAAAAAAAACAAACAGAAAGTCAACATATGACAAAAAGCAAGTGAAGAGTAAGTACTCCCACTTGGTGAAAATATCGATTGTCCCATTTTCGTTTTGTTTTTTGTGTGTGAAATTCAAAGGTAAGTTTAGACTTTTATCATTAGGATTAATATCACGAAAAATGGTACACCTATGAAAAATTTACCTCAACTAATTTGTTAATTACCAAAAATCCTAAATTGGTACACCTGTGACAATTTCACCCTCCATAAGTTTTAATTAAATTTTACCGTCAAATTTTTTAGTTAGATGACACATAGTAATTGACGGGTTCAGGGTTTTATCCTCAGTTTATTACATTTATACCATTTTGTGATTTTTCGTGGTGTTAATTCGATTTAACGGATAGTAAATTTGTCACAAATGTACAAGTTTGGGGTTTTTTGTTGTTAAAATTAATTTTAGGTTAAATTGTCACAGGTGTACCAGTTTAGGATTTTTAGTGATAAAAAAATAAATTTATTATAAATATACTAGTTTGGAGTTTTTCCTGATATTAACTCTTATCATCATCATCATCATCATCATTATTTACACTTATACAACGCGGTGGGCATCTAATGATAATTTCTGAAATATGGTGAGATTTCGAAATGGGATGAGTATACTAGCGACATTTATTTGTAAAGATCTGATATGATATTTTGTAAATACTATTCATACATAACACTTTAACGTAATATTGCCACGTGGAAATTGGTTGTATAACACTCAAAATTTACAGATAGAAGGACCTTTGAAAAGTCAAATTATTGTCTATAAAGAAAGGGAGAGTCCTAACATTCCTAAGGTGCCTGGGGCAGTCAACAAAACTAATATAATTGCAATATTCATTTTGCTTCTCTTCTTTCCAAAATCAATATACTTTATTTTTTGTCCTTAGCCGCGCACATTAAGTGGATTTACATGCCATAGAATTAGTCTATCGACTTTATGGACAATAAAACAATTTTCAAATAGATGTGCAAGACTGTTTATTTGAACAAACATGTCAATTCAAGGTATAGGATTCCCGACTAACTATTGATTGCTTAAGCTTCGAATAATTTGATTTAGCAAGTATTTTGTGTTTTGTCGAAAAATTGTTAAGTGTGTGTATACAATGATACCGATATAACTATATTAGATGATGCATTAATGCGATTATCACGATTTATAGCTTCATAGTAACTTAATTGAGTAAAGTAAACTAATATTACTCTCGTAAAATAAGAGAGTTTACAACTTGATATATATTATACAAATAGTTGTATATCACATTTATTTAACACATAGAGATTTAATTTTGGTTCATTTAATAATGTCATGGCCACCATAGAGACTTAAAATCTACGGCATGAGGAAAATCTTTTATAGCACTAGCACTTACTTTTCTAGGCTTATGGACAGAAAAGTAATCAGATGTTCACATAGTTACCTGCAAAGTTAGTGGACAAACTAGATTAGAACAAATTAGATTGCCTTGGCAATGACATTGTCCGTGGAGAGGCCTAGTAATCTATTGAGTTGCATATCGTTGCCCGGAGCCATGAATTAAAGCTTAAAAATATTTATATATATCACGTAATGCGCTGACATCATGAAATTGCTCAAATACAAATTTTTTTGCTCCATAATCATTTAAGACTGCATTTGATCTCCAAAACAACGATTGTGATGGGATTGGATATGATAAGAAGATAAGATATAAAGAGAGGATTTTTCTTATCCTATATTTTGCTTGGTAAGTGAGTAGATAAAACCTAGATTTGGATTGAACATATAGTAAAATTTTAAGATAAATAGCTTAAAGAATAAAAAAACAATTACTTTTAAAAAAGAAAAACCTACTGCAATCATGTGAAGGGAGTGACCACTGTCGATGATGGTCGCCATTTTCGTTGGCCACCTCCATGGTGGGGGTTGCCTTTGTCGTGGTCGACCATCGAGACAAAAGCAAATCTAGCGAGCATCAATGTAAGCAACCACCTAGTCGCTTACCATGGTCGGCTTGCTTTGGTGACCTTTGCTGGGTGGTCTTCCAATGCTTGCAGTGGCCCTTGGTCGGCGGATTTACCTTGTGATCGAGAGAGGAGCACTCAGGCGACCATTAAGTAGTGGTCCACAGCGGTGCTATACAGTGAGGAGAAAAGATACAAGCACTCTCTAATCTCTATTTTTAACTTTTCATATTATATCCAGGTGGGACAATTGTATCCCACCTCTAGGGCCATGATAGATTATCCGACTTTTTATTTGAACAAATCCAATTTTATCCCATCCAAAGTGTGTTAGTAGACGTCGGAAAAGAAAAATTTTATCTTTTTTTTTTGTGTTAGAGATAACTTTTATCTTATCCAACCCTTTTTTAGGGGCCGAAAAAGAACACTCAGTACTTGTAGAATTCTTGATCTCTTGTGCACGACAGTACATTATAGTTACCAACATCAAGTTAAAATTTCACTTGTGCAAGAAAACAGCAAAAGAGAGGTTAGAAATTCGCTTTATAAGTGTTCCAAAACATAAGTTCAAATTTCAGATCTAGGGCTCCTCCGGCCAGTGTTGTCAACTTCTTGTTTTGGGGAGGTCTCTCGTCCGTTTTTTGTCTTGTACTGGCCAAAGAGAGGTCCATTTTGGTGTCACATGACGCCACAAACATTTACGGCCTTTGTCCAATCCTCTTGTCATTTAATGATTTTGCCCATGATTCTAGCAAGCGAACAAAATTGGAATTGCGTCAGGACTTGGAGGAAGAGTATTGGCATCAAATCAGTGTGGGGTTTTGGCACTTTTTGGCTGAATTGATTAGACTTTTATTTTTTGCTAAAAAAATCGACTCTTATTTTTGCCCCCAAAAAATTAGGGAGACTTTGTAAGTCGTGTATCTTCGCAATGAGCCAATGACTGCTGACATATATATAACATCTAGGAAGATTGTTGTCTTCATTCCCCCCCAAACATAAAAGAAAGAAAGAAAAATCATTAATCTCTGCCATATGGTTTGGCTCCAAACTAGAAAAGTTAGGTCACGAGTCTAACATGGCTTGGATTTTTATGGTAAGGTTTTTCTAATTACTAAATAATAGGGATAAAATGCACACATTGTCCATATACTTTGTTAACTTGTTCAATGTCATGACTTAACTACTTTTTTTTGGGGGGGGGGGGGGGTGGGTTCAGTCAATTTGACTCCAAAACTATATGTTTTTTTTGTCATATTAGTCCGTTCGTTAAAATTAGAACGAAAAAAAAAACCAGAATACTATGAACAACGAGGTTGTATTGCTGCTGTTGTTGTGTGGCGCTGCAATGTGGGTTTTTTATTTCACGGTGGGATGGCAATTGGGTATTTGGGGATTTCAGTTTCTTTTTGTTGTTGGTAATGTTGCTGATAGGGGTAATCGGTTTTGGAGTGGATAGATTTCAAATTAAGAATTTAGAACCTATGCTGTTAGAGCCGGTTTCTAATTTTGGAACTACGAATCGAACCGACCGATTAGGGAAATGGCCTGCTTTTCCTTTTTCCGTTGCATTTTCTCTATTTAATAGCTCTATCATATGCATTATTTTTCAATAATTCTCAATTAGGGCATGATAAATACCTACTTATATTGGAAAGCTACCTTAAGTACATCTACAGTTGCATCCATATCGCCTCGCTTGCCACACACACCGTTCCTCATTCTTTGGTTTGGTTTAGTAGTGCTAGGTGGCGATGGTGTTTGTGTCGCTCCGTTGGAGCAGCGCAAGGGACACCTTCCCCTCGTCGGTGCCTAGGTGGCTGTGGCAGCGCCGTCACTACTACTCTTCTCTCCTATTTAGATTTGACAATTTGTTTCTTTATGCAAATCTCTATTTCCCAAATTTTGAAAAGAAAAAAACCACTAAAAACCCCAAACTTTGCCCCGTGTGACATATTTACCCCGAATTTTTTTTTGTGACACCAAAAACCCCAACACATTTACCCCAATGTACATTATCCATGGGCATTTTCGTCTTTTCCACATTTTCTTTTTTTTTTTACTTTTTTTTTCCTTTCCGGCAGGGCTGCCCTTGCCGGCGAGGTCTCCGGCGACCTCGCCGGCGATGGCGAGGGACCCTCGCCCTGCCCAGGCGAGGGCCGCCCTCGCCCCGCCCAGGCGAGGGCCGCCCTCGCCAGCGTCGGGCGAGGGCCGCCCTCGCTTGGGCGAGTGAGGGTTGCCCTCGCCAGCGTCGGGCGAGGGCCGCCCTCGCCTGGGCGAGCGAGGGCGAGCCTCGCTCGACGCCGGCGAGGCTCGCCCTCGCCTGGATCTGGTGAGGGTTGGCGAGGGCGAGCCTCGCCGGCGTCGGGCAAGGCTTGCCCTCCCCAGCCCAAGCGAGGGCGAGCCTCGCCCGACGCCGGCGAGGCTCGCCCTCGCTCGCCCAGGCGAGGGCGGCCCTCACCTGACGCCGGCGAGGGCAGCCCTCGCCTGGGCGGGGTGAGGGTCCCTTGCCCTCGTCGGCGAGGTCGCCGGAGACCTCACCGGTGAGGGCAGCCCCGCCGGAAAGGAAAAAAAAAGAAAAAAAAAGCGGAAAAGACGAAAATGCCCATGGATAATGTACATTGGGGTAAATGTGTCATAAATAAGAAAGTTTGGGGTTTTTGGTGTCACAAAAAAAAATTCGGGATAAATGTCTCACACGGGGCAAAGTTTGAGGTTTTTGGTGGTTTTTTTCCTTTTGAAAAACATTCTGTTTGTTTTGTATTTTTTAATTTCTTTTAACGACATGTAGGATGCCACATGAAGTACCATCGTGGCATTTAACAATAATTTAACAATCACATCAACATCACTCCCACTCAATACCATCATGGCATTTAACAAAAGCATTTTGAATTACCATTATTAAACTAAGGGCGCGAATGATAATCATTTTATTCTAAAAATCAATTTCTTGCCAGAAATAGATTTTTCCATTTCTATTCCATGGATGAGTTTCCGAGCCAAAATATGCATATAATAACGACACAGAATTTATATTTCTGAAATAGAAATTCGTTTGATAACGATACTAAATTGTTCCCTCCCAAGCGATCGGCAGAGGAGGATGGCGGTTGGCAGCATAGGACGGTGACGGGAGACGACCGGTGGTGGAGGATGACGAAGGGAGGTAGCCGGTGGGTAGGCGGCAGCGAGAGGTGGGGGATGTTAGGCAGCGACGGGAGGAGGGCAGCAGTAGGAGGTGGCTAAGGTTGGGCGGCAGTGGAGGACGGCTAAAGGAGGCCAGCGGTGGTCGATGGCGGGAGGAGGCCGGCATTGGGCGGCGAAGGAAAGCAGACGGCGAGTGGCGGGAGTTGGCAGTGGGAGGCGACCGGCAGTGGAGGACAACGACCAATGATGGCCGGCAAGCGGCGGAGGACGACGGTCGGTGGCGAAGGGAGGTGACCAGTGGCAACGATGGAGCAACGGGTGGGCGACCGGCTAGTAATGAGGGCAAGTGATAATTTTTTTTTATTTCTCATTTCTATTCCAGAAATAAAAACGTAAACAATTTTACTTTTGATTTCTATTCCAAACCTATTTCCGGAGTAGAAATTTGTTTCAGAAATAGAAAAATGAAATTACGTTATCAAACGGATTTTTGCTTGTTCCTAAGAACAGAAAAATAGAAAAACAGAAAAACAAAATAGTTATCATGCATGCCAAAAGTTTCCTCACTCCCACGTCACTCTCACTCATGTTTCACATCTTCCACCTCATAATCTCGATTTCTTTGGAGTCATTCAAACTGAGCATGTTCATTATGGTCCTTCCATCACTTCACAGGTCATTCTCATAGCCAACAACACCTCTCCATTGCCTTCTTCATCAAATACTAAACCTACCTTCGAGACCTCTGGCCAACCCCTTCCTCCACCTATTGACAATCAACCTCTCCCTCATTCTTCCACTCACCTGATGCAAACAAGGTATAAGTCTAGTATTACTGAATGAAAAGCCTTTTCCCACACCATTCACCCACTTCCGCTTGCATTTACCCACAATCATATCTCTAAGCCAACATGTAACTCCCAAGTGGTTAAACACCCTCAATGGCGTCATGCCATGGATCAAGAATTTACCTCTCTTCAACAGAAACAAACATTGTGCTTGGTTCCTTATGATGCTACTATGAATGTAGTGGGCCGCAAATGGGTATTTCGAGTTAAACGACATCTGGATGGCTCTATTAGTTGCTACAAGGCTCACCTTGTTGCTAAGGGTTTCCATCAACAATTGGGTGTTGACTTTGTTGAGACCTTCAGTCCCGTGGTGAAACATACTACTATTCAAATTATTTTATCTCTTGCGGTTTCTCACAAATGGCCACTTCTTTAATTTGATGTCGAATGGACATTTTTACATGGTAATTTGCAGAAAATACTGTTCATATCCCAGCCTCTAGGCTATGTTGATCCGGGCAAACCCAATCATGTCTATCGCATGAAGAAATCCATTTATGGTCTCCGTCAAGCCCCTCGAGCGTATTATGAAAATTTTAATTCAAAACTCCATGATTTTGGATTCACCATCTCTAACTCTGATCCATCACTGTTCATCTTCTACCAAGAGCATATAACCGTGTATCCCTTCTTGTATGTTGATGATATCATACTCACAGGCAATGACACTTCAGCGTTGCAGCAGTTAATCTCATATCTTAGCTATCATTTCCGCATGAAGAACCTCGGACCTCTTTCTCATTTTCTTGGTGTTCAAAAACTTGGACACGGTGATGGCCCTCTATTGTCGGATCGCACTCTTTATCGGAGTCTTGTTGGAGCATTACAATATGTTACTTTGACGCGCCCTGACATTTCTTTTACCGTAAATCAAGTTTGCTAGTTCCTAAAATCTCCTACCAAGGATTATCTTGCGGCGATCAAACGCACTTTGCGTTATTTAAAAGGCACAATCACTCACAATCTTCAGTTTTGTCCGGGCCAACACCATCTCATTGCCTACTGCGACTCTGATTGGGCAAGCTGGCTCATTGATCGATGCTCTACTAGTGGGTTCGGTGTTTTCTTCAGTTCCAACCCCTTTTCCTGGAGCGCTAAGAAACTGACCACAATGGCACGTTCTTCATTTGAAGTTGAGTACTAATCACACTGTAGCTGAATTAGTTTGGCTATGCTCCTTGTGATGTGAACTGCATTGTGCACTCCTTACGCCACCCACCATCTGGTGTGATAATGTTTCCTCAATCTCTCTAGCCTACAATCCAGTTTTCCATTTAAGAATGAAACATGTCGCTGTTGATTTTCATTATGTTGGGAAACTAGTAGGGCAAAAGATTCTCATTGTTTAGTTCATCACCAGTAAAGATCAAATTGCAAATTTGTTCACAAAAGGTCCAAGTTTTAATCACATCAGATATTTGCATACCAAGCTTCACCTTCATCCAACCGTGCTCAGCTTGTGAGGGGATGATAGCATATCGTCCTCAAATCTTTGAGGATAATTTTCTCGATTTGAATTTAAAATTCTTTCCTCAATTTGAGGATACTTTACTTGATTTAAGGAATCAATTTTGCTCTCATCATGTAACTGTGTATCTATTTAAACTTATTCTATATATCAATAGAAGAACAAGGAAAATAAAAAATTCAAAGCTTTCTTTACTTTCTTTACTTTGGACATCCCCCTCCTCTCTCTTGCCCTTTTGCGATTGAACCATTTTGCGATGATGGCGCAAATGGTTCATGAATTTTTAATTTATTTAATATGATATCTAGACTTTTGGTACCTGTTTCAACTTAGTCTCTGGACTATACGAGCAATATTGAATGTTTGTCTTTGAAAATTCAAGGACAACATTCAATATTTTCATATAGTTCGTTGACCAAATTGAACATTTACCGAAAGTCTGAGGATCACATTGAATAAATTGAAAATTTAGGGACCACATTGGGCTGTAGTTATGGGATAATATTAAATAAATTAAAAGTTTATGGACTACATTTCACGTTGAGTCAAAGTTTCAAGTACCATTTATGTAATTTTTCCAACCATTTTAATCCCTGTCCAGTGTTGAGTCGAGTTTGAGCAGAAAAATTGCTAAGGGCAAACATTTGTCATGTCGGGAGATTCTTTTCGTGATCGGATTTGGTAAGTAATTTCAAATACATCAGCAAGGATCAGGGTTTAGGCCGATCGATGGCATCAAAACGGAGCATCGAGATGCCCCATTTCGGTCGCTGAATAAGTTTCTTTACCTCTATTCCCATTCTTGATAGTTGTCCGTTAAGTAAGTTTACTTTGATTTGCACAAAATCTTTCGAGGATAAAATAATCTGCAAATATCCGCGCCGAATGCTTAAAAAAATTCAAGGAGCGCAAGCGCAAGAGAAAGTGCCATTTGCTCTTAAGAAAAATGTGTAGCTATGAGGAAGCATCTATTGAGCGACTTTTAATCTACTACTTTTGGGGATTTCAATGTTATTCTTCTTTCGCGAATAGCCTTAATTGATTCTGTAGTATCCATAGACAAATACGTAAATTAATAATTCTTTTTAATCTCAAGTACATTTAGTATCAAAATTCGAATAGTTCTATCTTACAATAACTTTCCTAAATCTCGAGATATTTTTATCTTTTATATCTTATAACAATCTTCCATAGGTAATTGATTAAATATTCCGTGATAAAATTGTTCTTATTTAATCTTTTTCGGGTGACGATTTCTTGTACACACAACGCGCGTGCACATTTGGTAGTGATTAGTTGAGGAAAGAATAGAGGAAATGAACTTTTTCTTGGAAAATACTCATGAGGAATCAAGAACAAAACATAACGCCATAACTTGTATGATGAGCCTAAAGTTTTTAAGTTTATTTCTATTCTAATCCACCATCAATCTCAACAATCCTCCAATTAAACTCCGTTTGCTTCGTGAAAAACGAATGATATGGAAGACATTTTTCCTGAAAACAATTGCTTGTATGTATGCTTGGAATAATCAGCCAACGAAAAAAATTTCCATTACCAACAATAATTTATGTCTACAAGTGGCAAAAATATTTTTTGATCTTTCATTTTTATAAGCTATGAGAGCAATCATTTTTTAAGGAAAATATTTTTCAAATAATATTTTTTGGCAAAACAAACGGAGCCGACATGCCAATTGGGCGGTCCTACCATGACATTGCAAAAGTATGTTTCACACTATTGTTCAGTCAAAGTGCATGGAATGAGGATGACTTTAATATATAAAGGAGTATTTCATGCAGGCTTTTCGAATATCATCTCTTTTTTCTCTTCAAGAGAATGGCCGATTGGATTTATTTACGAATAAAAGTAAATAAAATTATTCGATTATATGTTTATATGTATATGAACTGGCAAAGCAGCACACATGTTGTGTCCGAGGAAAACAGCCGAAAATTAATTTAAACAATTGAAGAAAGAGATAAAGTCGGAATATTTGATTTTTTTCAGAAAAAAAATGAGATTAGATTTCACGAAATTGGAAACATTCTATTTTGAAAACCGTATTAAGAGCCTTTAGAAATCACATTTTGATTATCTTGTTGACTTTTTTTGTAACAGTCTGAATTTTCGATCCTTTTCCCGGGATTTAAGAAATGAAATTGATCAATGCACTATAGTGAGATCTCACCCGGGACCCGCGCATTCTCGGGATGCTAACCTTAGGGGTAAGGCCAGTACGGGATTGAGTTCGCACGATCAAAAAACTTGACCTTGGTTCGATCTTCGATCATATCGATTGACGAGGGAATGTTTTGAGTCAACTGAAACCGATCTATTTGATTGATCGTGTACGAAGGGCACTAGTGACAGACCCTTGCAATTATATGACAATTGAGGTCGCCTTGGTTTGAGTAAACTTAAACGTGATTTGACTTAGTGTCGGTCACGGGTCGAGAGCGCGTAATCCTAAAGAGCCACCCGTTAGCCAGAGAAAAGTTAAAGTTGCGATTGGTCAATTTTAGTCATTTCTTAGAATTCGGGCCCGGGAATCGAGAATTTTGAAAGTAACAATTTTGGGAGGCCGATGATGTTTTTGGCTTGGCCAACCTTGAGGCCACCCATTTCTGCAAAAAAATGGATTTCGGTCCGGGGCCGGAAAAAATTACGGTTTTGCCCCTGTGGGTACCGGGGCTGGATTCAGAGGCCGTTTAAGGTTATTTTTCGCGGCCAATGTCATTTTGGGGTGGCCACACACATTTAGAGTGGTTTTGGACAAAAACGGGAATTTCGACAAAAATTGAAAAAATAATATTATTTTATTCCCAGAACTTCGCAGTCGATTTTCGAGGATTTAGAAAGTGAATTTTGCGATTCGGATTCCATATTATGTTGGCCACGCATATATGGAACGCGTATGTGCGAAAATTGGAATTTCGCCCCGGGACCGAAAAATTACCATTTTGCCCCTGGACCCTGTACTGGGAATTCCGAATTTTGGACAATTTTGGGCAATAATTGAGGACTAAAATAAGTGAAAAAGAAATTGGAATTATTGATTTGCCACATTGCCCCTGAATTATTGGATAAAGACAAACGAGGACCGTCAGATCAAGAGCAAAATGGGAAATCGCGTAGGATCGCGACACGTGGTACTTTTGGGGCTGATATTTTTGACCAGCTGACCCTCTCTCTCTCTCCTCCCCATTCTGGCCAGAACCCCCACGATCACTTCCCCTCTCCCATTTTCTCCTCCTTTCTTCCTTTCATTTTCTCCCTTGCTGTGATCATCATTGCTGCTGCTGCTGTTCCACACTGTTCCAGCCCGTTCGTCTCACCTTTCTTAGGTAAGTGACCTCCCCAAATGTCGCCTAGGACCTCGGGTATTGTTAGACTCGTTTAGGGCTCGGTTTAGGGTGAATTTCGTGGCTGGATGTGCTCGGTGGTGCATGTTGGTTGATTCCCGGTTAGGTTGCTGCTGCGTCGCTGGTTTTTGTTATTTTTACTGTGACTTGTGTGGTCCGAATTTGAGGAAGTGTTCTTCATGAAAGTTGTTCCTAACATCTTGAAGTATAACATAATTTAATTTATGAATTTTTGGAGATCGTTTGATGCCATTCGGAAGTCCATCTTTGGACCGAAATGGATCTGCCCGATTTACTGTTCATCCGACCTTCGGGTCTGTTCAAATTTTTATAAATTTTTCTAGGCCTATTTTCAAAATACTTGTTCACGAATATTGTTCGGGACATTTGTGGCTATAATATATAAAAATTTCAAATATTTTCAAGGTGATATGGGTGTTGAAATAAATGTATTTTGAGGACAAAACGGTCTGTTTGAGCGAACTGATTTTGGTCTGACTTCAAGGGACAAAATGGCATGGTTTTAGATTGAACCGGATTTCGTGTTCTTCATAATAAATGTTGATCAAGATGTTTTTTATGACATATCCAAAATTTAAAATTTTTGGAGTTCATTTACTATTTATTTCAACTGGATTTCTGTCCCTGCGCAACAGCCCAGTTTGGACCCGATTTTGTTCACTCTCGGTTTTTATCTCTCTCGGATTGATTAGGCGATGAAATTTTGAGGTTTAGGGAGCTTGGATTAGGGCTGTGATGTTGGGGTTTGATCGGAATTAATTTGTGCGATTAATTAATGGGATTGTGCTTTGAATGGAAAATTGTGTGTGGTTATGTGATTGTGCTTGTTGGTTGGCTTGGAAATCGTTGTGGGCTGATTTGGTTAGTGCATTGGGCTGAATGTGGAGTGGTGGCGTGCCGTGTTTGTGTAGCCGTGAAGTGTGGTGATATGGTAATGTGGATGTGCATTGAATTCGCGTGTCAAGAGCGTGTGGTTAAGTGGTGCGTGTTCGTGTGACGAGAATGCGAAATTATGGAATGTGCGTGAAGTGTGTATGTTTGGTAGTGTGTTTGTGTGATGGCGTGGTACGTGTGGAGAGTGTGGAACGAAGGTTTGGAAATGTGGGATTGGTTGGAAAGGATCCGTCCTGAGGCATGTTCGTTTACGCGGGACGATGCCGTCCCTGACGAGGTGACGATGCCCGGCCTGACGAGGTGTCGATGCCTGACGTGGTCAGAAGACCGTTGGCCTGATGCGTTTTACGCGGGCACGGTAGAAGGAAAGTGTGTGTAGGATTCCGTCCTGAGGCGTGTACGTTTACGCGGGACGATGCCGTCCCTGACGAGGTAACGATGCCCGGCCCGACGGGGTGACGATGCCTGACGAGGTCAGAAGACCGTTGGCCTGATGTGTTTTACGCGAGCACGGTAGTGGTGGAAAGGTTGAGAATGAGCAAGAATTGACGGAACGAGTGAAACTAAGAAAGTGACGTGTGGTGTGAGTTCGGGTGCGAATGTGTTTGTATTGCGTGATGTGATGCTTAATTATGGGATAAAAACTGCTAGGCACGGTATGGGACGTGCCCAAGTGGGTTCTATTTTATAATTGAGACACGTACGCGTCTGTGATTCATTGCTGCAATATGTTGGCTGTGTTATTGTCTAACGTGCATGAGGAATTCCAGGTAGGGTCGTGTGTGATTGTTAGTTTGGTTGATAGATTGTGTGTTATGCATGATTTCGTCTGGCGGTACGTGAGTGCCTACGTGGGATTTGGGGTTGTACACTTTTTGAGATTCGTCTCACGGTTGTATAACCGCCACTTTCAGACCCCCAGCCATAAACCCTGGGAATCGCCTCCTCTTTTTGAAGTGCGAAGAGCTGCCCGTGGTGCCCGGTGGATTCGCAGGCGATGCCCAAGAGGTCTGCGGAGGATTGAGCCAGATGAATTAGGGGCAGAATGGAGAAGGGCGACCTTTAGATTTTCCCCTAGGGCATTTTAGGGGTTGTGTAGCTTGGGTTATCCGATAGTGAAGTTAAGATAACCAAGCCCCTGATATTTTGTTATAACGGTGATTGCTGATACTAGTTTGCTAAATATGTCTGTAATACGATGTTTGTATATTTGGTGCTGTATGAATATGTGGTTGCTGGATGGTTCTGCTATTCTACCCTGTTGTCGTCATTATTTGTCCGGGGTTTTATTATTCGCTTCCGCATGTGGCTCTGATGTTTGGGTTGGGTCGGCGACGTTCCTGGGACGTCGCACAAATTCGACCGGAGCAGGGGATGTCGCGAGCTCGATGGGGGTTCGGGGCGTGACATTTTTTAATTGCTATTTTATCCATGATTTCGAGATGGACAATGAAAATTCAAAACAGATTGACAGCATTTCATGAAAAGAAAATTGTGAAAAATTGGATTTTGAAATTCTCTTTCCACCCTCTATATATAATATATAATTACATAAAATTTACATATATTATTTTCTCTTTGGGTATTTTTTTTGTGGGAAGGGTGGATCTATTTACATGGCCCATCTTGCTAAGTGACTCAACCAAAATATATCTAACAACGTATCACCATGTGAATTGTACTGTGGTCAATTTAGTTCCCGATATTTCAATTTTAACCAATTTAATCCTAAACATTTTGACGATTTTCTAATATAATATTTTCGGTCAATTTAGGTAGGGAATCGCTGACATGGATGCCAGCAGTCCAGTCAGCGCAGGCCAAAATTGAAAAACACGAAAAGTCAAAACCATATCAAGCGAAAACGTGGAGATATCTTAAAAATCGAGATCCATGAAAGATTAAACTTCTAATCCAATCTCTTTTATTTTTTTCTGCTTTGATTATATTTAACTTTTGTTTTATTAGTAAGAAGCCCAAAAAGTCTCTCGGCAGGTTCTTGAAAACGTTGACTTTTAAGCTGAAATCGACCCTCTGTGAAAGCTATAGCTATATAGCCGTGAGACGCTCCCTTGTTCGGTGGAAGAAGGGATAGTCAGGGGGGGCCCCACTACATATTAAGGGCAATCTCGTCTCTTCGGCAAAAACGTTGTGCGCGGAGAAATTTCGGCTGCGGGGAAATAGCGGCTCCCGTTCCTTTCTGTTGAGGTTTAGTTGAGATCTTAGGCGTGTTAGATTAAGCCGCCTCAATAAGATCCAAATAATATAATGTAAAAAGATCTCTGTTTGGGAAAAATCTGCCAAACTTTGCATTTAAAAAACATGTAAAAAAATCAACTCATCAAAAGGGTTGTTTATGACCCCGTTAAATAATATAAAAGGGATATTTTTATTGCGAACCCACTTTCAGCATAAGACTGCCAAGACTACGGCCGGTTTGTTTCGCGAAAAAAAAATGATTTTCCAAAAATGATCATTTGTGTCACTTACAAAAATGAATGAGTGAAAAATATTTTCATCGTATAAGAAAATATTTAGATATAAATTGTCGTAAATGATGCAAAAATTTTTCATTGACTAATTATTTTAAGCAATACAAGGGATCAATTTTATAAAAATATTTTGCAAATTATTCATTTTTCGTAAAACAAACGCACAGTGCATTTGTTTCGTGAAAAATGAACGATTCGGAAAATAATTTCCTAAATATGATAGCTTGAAATAATTAGTTAAATTATTATTAACAACATCGCCAAAATATTTTCATAAATGATGAAAATATTTTTCGCTTTTTTATTAAGCGATACAAGTGGTCATATTTAGAAAAAATGTTTTTCAAATCATTTATTTTTCGCGAAACAAGCTAAGCCTAAAAAGCAAATACTTATAGTGTGCTAATTTTATCGAAACATTTTCAAATCGCGTTGCATTGTCTCTCCATAATTTCATTTACTACCCAATCTGACAAAGATTTATGTCGGACCCCGATCGTTTCGTGCATGTGTCTCACCCGTATGAAAACCCAATGTGATATTAATTTCTGTATTCGTGTAGGTCCCACCTATTTAGGAATCCGGTGCAATTTCTTCAAATCAAAACCGTAGACATCTATATCTAACAATGCGCCCTAGGCATCCCCGACATTACATAAAAAAGCATGTCCTAAATATAAACTAGATATAGTAGGTATTATTTTTGATATGGTGTGCGGGTGAAGTAAAGCGGTCGAATCCTAAAAGGAATTTTACAAAAAGCAGAAAAAAGATAGTCGGCTCCTAAAGCAAAAGATTTGGAAGCTTGACCCCACCACCACGCTGTCCTGGACATGCTTTGGTTCTCTACTTTTTCCCAAATGCCCCTGTGATCTCCATATTTCTACATAATTAATGCCCTCGAGTCGAAGGTTTGAGGCGGTTTCTGTCGAGAGGCCGAGCCACCATCTTAAAAATATCGTGCTCTAATATTAGGTCATACCTCCCGCATAAAATTGCGGTCCCTCGCAATCACTTTCAAGATCTTTTGCACCGGATCCTCAAAAATTTTGTAAATTTGTCGAATTTGGTAAAACCCGCCACCTCATCACCATTTTATTTCGAAATTCAAAGCCGTTTTTGCGGGTTTTTTGTTTTTCATTTTCGGCAATTTCTTTCACCTAAATCACAAATTGCGGAATTAGGTGAGATTTGATGGTATGTTTGGAATATGAAAGAAAATAGAGAGAGTGAAAGTTCTCGAGTGTAAAAATTAAAAAAGAGATTTATTTTTTTGAAAAAAATTGAGGACGGCCTTCTCTTGGAATTTTCTTCCCCTAGTCTAGCAAACATTGCATAAATTTGGACAAGAAAATATTAATGGCATAGAAAGAGGCTGTGACTCGCCGTTAAAATTGCCACTCCCATGTGAAGACAGGAAGAAGCCCAATTGTTTTTTCGAGTCTGTGGCATTATATACCCGAAAAGGATAATGATTGGGGTAGTGATATTGCTTTCGTTGGAAAATTACTCAATCGGTTTTAAATTTATTGTACAGATGTTAATTCATTTTTAAACTTTTCAATTTCATTGGAATGAACACCGACATTGTGGTCCAGTTATCACCGGCTGTCCTAAATGGTATACCGCCACGTCAGCAATTTTTGCCATAAATTACCTAAAAGAACTATGTTTGAATTTCACGCAAAGGATTTAAACTAAATTGGCAAAATTGAAAAATGAGAAAATTTTGAATGAGGGCCAAAAGTGCCACCATTTTCTCAAACAAGGGTTTGAAGTAGATTTTATTTTAAATAACGGCCAGAAAGTAACTATATCCATTTCAAAGAAGGGCCTAACAAGGGTATTTTTGTCCTCTAACTTTTTCTTGAATTTTTTTTCTCTTTTCCTTTCTTTTATTTTTTCCTTTTTTTATTTTTTCTTTTTTGCCGGCCAACAGCGCAGCCTAAAAAGGATCGTGCGAGGGTCACCCTTGCCGTGGGCGAGGCAACCCTTGTAGGCCATGGGCGAGATCGTCCCTATCTAGCAGTTGGCAAGGCGACCCTTTCCTAGCCCTTTTCGGGCTTTGCTAGCAACTTGCCACCAACAAAAAACAAAGAAATCCAGAAAAAAGAAAAAAGAAAGAAAAAAAAGGAAAGGAAAAAGAAAAAAAATTAAAATTAAAATCGTCTTTGGATGAAAATGCCTTGATTGGACAAAATATTTTGCTCACCAACAACTGGCCAGGTTAGACCCTTATTTGAAACTGACATGATCACTTCAAGCTTTTATTTAAGACTAGATGTCACTTCATGCCTTTATTTAACACAACGTCCATTTCATGCTCTTATTTGAAAAAATATTGACACTTCAGGCCCTTATTTGAAATTTTCCCTTAAAAAATTTAGAATTGAATTGACATTTGTACATTAGGTTAAGGCTGATTAAACAATTCTCCCTACTTCCGATGGTACATGCCGAATTCATTCCAAATAACATTAATTTAACCGAGGGGGGTAAATTTTTTACAAATGAACCAGTTTAGAGTTTTTGGTGGTCAGAAAATTAGTTTAGGGTAAATTTACCACAAGTGTACCAGTTTTGGACTTTTTATTGTCAAAAAATTAGTTTTGGGTAAATTTATCACAAGTATACCAATTTAGAATTGTTCGTGGTATTAACCTTTCCGAATAACATTATTGGCACTGTCCGTAGCTAACAACGATGTGTAATCTCTTCATTGTCAATTGGCTTGTGAGGGACATGCTCGTTGAGGCCACATTTACTGGGTGATCCACAAAATTATTTGGACTCGTGCACATTTTATTGGCGAATTAATGCTATTGGATGACTCGATGTAGTGCAATCCAAGCAAATGATCCAATGAATAGTATAGATACCGAATCTTTTTGGACTAAATGACACAAATAATTCATGAACTTTGATTCGATATGCAATATCTTCCATGAACTTTTAATTTGTTCGATGTGGTCCTGGAACTACTTGTAAATGTTCAATTTAGTCATTAGACTATATGAAAATATTTAATACCGTCCTTTTGTTAATTTAAGTTTAATAGAATATGCTAATGTGGCTTTCGACATGTTAAGTTTGAATGTGGGCAAGCAAAAATAAGTTACACGTCAATTATCCTAGTAAAATATTAATTTTAAATCAAGATATAATAGTGAATGTCATCAAACAACAATGGACATGTTAATACCTTAATTTTTGTTTTCTTTGTCTAATGTAGATCAATAAAAAGATGGACATGTCAACTCATCGTTTTCAAAAATCCAACTTAACATATAATAATCGACACCATCAAATAATGTCTAATTTGTCATTTGAACAAACAGAATGACTACATTGAATATTTACCAATAGTTTAGGGATTACATTAAACAAATTAAAAGTTCAAGAACGACATTATATATTGAACCAAATACCATTTATATCCTTTTCCAAATTATTTTTTTGACAAGCATATAACCAAAACTAAGAAAATCCTCGGGAGTCCCATAAACGGATTCAATTTTCTATTTGATATGGTCTCTTAAAAAAATTTCTTATTTTAGCGGTGTTTATAATATAAATAATTCATTTTATGAAAAGTAGAGACATGACTAATATGTGGAAGGGTAATTAATGGTATTGTGCTGGAACCAGGTATAACTCAATTATGACTAGCTCAAATACGACACATTTAACACGTATTGAACCGCCTCAATACAATCACGATATAGCTAATGAAATGGAACACATGAAATAAAAAACATAATTACTAATTAAGCGTGTCGCCATGTCAAGTGTTTTCATGGCATATATGCTAATTTGTTTACGGATATACATGTACTTGTGTACACGATAAACAAGTTTAGGGCAACACACGTCTAGCACGTTTCTAGATAATATGGGTAATTTAGTTTTAAATTACATTTAAATTTTATTATTGAGTTAGATTTTTTACACTATGACTTTTGTATCCCTAAATATTTTTCAATTAACCCTTTATTACTTTTTAAGATGGATGTTGATTTTGTAAACTTCTAAGGATAAAAGTCTTTACTCATGAGTATTGAATGTGTCAAAATGTGTTTATTTATGTTGTATAATAAAATAATGTGTAAACACATGAACTTTATCGTGTCAATTCGTGTATAAACAGGTTCAGTGGATACAAACCCATTGTTTGCATACTATCGATGTTACATTAGACAAAGGATATGTCAAGATATGAACCAGTAACTTTCGACTTACAAACCAAATCTTCAACCGGTCGATCAATCCACCTTGTTGGTTACGGGTGAGTACATGTACTGTATATCATCCTTTTGTTTGGTTTCCCCCACTTTGCTTTCCCGCTCACCGAAGCACTTTTCTTTGTAGACCCCATGTATCCTAAGCCCGATTTTCTGTTCAATCATAGGTTGATTAGCTTTCCCCCTTTTTCCTTCATAAACCTAACATATCGAGCGACGTGACATATAGTGCCATGATTATCGAACGTGTTTGGCTTGTACAAACATTCATTTGCAGTAGGCCATGCTATTTAACGTATCAGTTTCATAGCCTGATATTTACAAGTCGAGTATTATCTTTTTCTCTTTTTCTTTCTTTTCCAACAAATATTATTCGAGATCCCGTCTCATTTTCGTGATCTCACGTGTCGAAAATTTTTAAAGAGCACCCGACTAATCTAATATGTTAATGACATATCAATGTCTCAATCACTGTTTTTAGCATCGAAAACAAGACATAATTGTCGATTGAGCACCAATTCCAATACAAAGTCCAAACTTTTGTGGGTGTGACTGGTTGAAGTTCACAGCAATTGGAGGAAAATAATTGATAGCAGGGCAAAAGCCCTTTGTCCCATTCTACATATGAATCCATGATTTTCTGTCATAATTTCTCCCCCAAGGACAATCTTTCAGACGAAAAGACCGCCAAACGTGTGTTTCACTTTGGATTCTCCATGCAATTTGTTTATAAATATCTTTTTACCTTTCACTTTTTAATTTTTTAACCCTTCTTGGAATATCATGGGCAGATGAAGAAACTGTTTAAATAATTATTTAATCGTTCCTATAAGAATCTACACGGTCATTATTATAAGTTACTAATCTATTGGGTCCCCTCCCCGCTAATATTGAATGTGGAAAAGAATTCATATTTTATTTTACCTAGATCTAGATTGAAGACCCACCCTAGCGTCCTGGGCGCCGATTGGAGTAAATTTTGTCAGGTGAACTGTGTTGTGTGCCCTAATTGACTAATTGGCTCTGATTTCATTCCAGAAATGAACAAGTGGGCCACAAAAAGAAAAGTGGCAGCCTCCAGCAAAAGGTTGAGGCGAAAATCGCGGCGAGAATTATACAAATCAATAAAGTTATTTAAAAGAGTTAATATGGTGAAGAATCTTAAATTAGTACATTCGCGATAAATTTACTATAAACTAATTTTATAACCTCCAAAAATAAAAAATTGAAATACTTGTGATAAATTTAATATTTGTTAGTTTTCATTAAACTTTATCGTCAAATTATTGAGTTGGATAACACATGACAGTTAACGAATGGATCAGTTAGGGGTTTTACCCTTTGCGTGTCAGTTTGTGATTTTTCGTGATATTAATCTAATATAATGAAAATTAATGAAGGGTAAATTTATCACAAATATACTAGTTTGAGGTTTTTTGTGGTCATAAAATTAGTTTGGTGTAAATTTGTTACGTGTGTACCGGTTTGGGATTTTTTATGATTAAAAAATTAGTTTTGGGTAAATTTGTCACCAGCGTATAAATTTGGGATTTTTCAAAGTATTAATATTATTTACAATTCAGTGATGAAACCGTGAATTATCAAAATAGAATATATAAATTCAATCTTGTGAATCTTTCATGCATATAAATTCGTGGATACACTCGTACGCCAGAATTATTGAGTCATTTCTGTTCTGTCTGTGAAATATGTCGATCATTTTTGTAGTATTGTTCTCGAATTTCTTTTCAAAATATTTTGATTGGTCTTTTTTTTTTTCGCGAAAGGAGCTGATATGCTTTAAATATTAAATTGTCTGTTCGCTTAGTAGAAGGGATGATGGGGGCCAATTTTTCTTGTTTTTTCTTCCTCTTCTTTTGGAGTTGTTAGGAGTTTGGTTGAGGAGTAAAAGCTTTATCTTTAAAAATAATTTAAATCTTGATTAATTCAATTGTAGGAAAGTCAACGTATAGCCAAAAGAAAGAGTGAAGAGTAACTACTCCCACTCGGTGAAAAAATCGACAGTCGATTTTCGTTTCGTTTTTTGTGTGTGAAATTCGAAGGCAAGTTTAGCCAATTATTATAATTATTATAATTATTATTATTATTATTATTATTATTATTATTATTATTATTTTAGTTTACACTTATAGGCGATACAACATGGTGAACATGTGATAATAATTTCTGAAATATGGTGCGATTTCGAAATGGGATGAGTATACTTGTGACATTTATTTGTAAAAATAAGGAAAATTACCAAGAAAATCTTAAATATATTGTACTTGTGCCAATTCTATCCTAAAACTTTTGATTTGGCCAATTTAATCCTAAATCTTTTAACAATTTGTCAATATAATCTATCGGGCCAATTTTGACTGGAAATTGATGATGGGTACGTTGGGCTCAAATAGATGCCAAGACTGTTTATTTGAACAAACAAGTCGATTCAAGGTATAGGATTTCCTACTATCTGTTAAATGCTTAATCTTCGAATAATTCGATATAGTAAGTATTTTGTGTTTTGTCAAAAAATCGTTTAGTGTGTGTATACAGTGATACCGATATAACTATATTAAACGATGCATTTATGCGATTATCATGATTTATAGTTTTATAGAAACTTCACTGGATAAAGAAAACTAATATTACTCTCATAAAATAAGAGAGTTTACAACTTGATATATATATATATTATATAAATAGTTTTATATCACATTTATTTAACACGTCGAAATTAAATCTTGGTTTATTTAATAATGTCATACACCGTATAGACTTAATTCTAGGGCACGAGAAAAATCTTTTGTAGCACTTACTTTTCTGGGCACATGGACAGAAAAGTAATCAGATGTTCACATAGTTACCTGCAAAGTTAGTGGCCAAACTAGATTAGAACAAATTAGATTGCCTTGGCAATGACATTGTCCGTGGAGAGGCCTAGTAATCTATTGAGTTGCATATCGTTGCATATCTCTTAACACGCTAATATAATATCATCAAATCGCTCAAATACAATTTTTTTTGCTCCGTAATTATTTACAATTGCGTTTGGTCTCCAAGATAATGATTGGGATAGGATTGATTATGATAGGAAGATAAAAAATGAGGGGAGGATTTTTCTTATCCTATAGTTTGCTGGGAAAAGTACAAAAAAAGTCTTAAACCTATTGCATTGGTATCAATTTAGTCATAAACCTTTCAATTGAACTAATTTAGTCATAAATCTTTTCACATTAGTACTAGTTCAGTCCATCTGGCCAATTTAAGCCTGAAATCACTAACGTGGACGCCAGCCGTTCTACGTGACACGATCGGCACTGACGTGGATAATTTTTATTTTTTTGAAATTTTAATAATTTTTTTCTTTTTTTCCTTTTCTTTGTCTTGTCCTTCTCCTTCCCCTATGGCTGGTGGCCATGCCCGACCATTGGCCCTCGCTTGAGCCGGCTTGGGCGACCCTCGACCAAGCCGCAAGGGTCCAACCTTCGCCAGATCTGGCGAAGGCGACCCTCCCTTGTGGCTGGCGAGGGCCACGACGCCCTCGTTGGCCCTTGCTTGTGGCTAGGCATGGTCACTGGCCACAGGCCTAAGGAAGGAGAAGGAAAGGAAAGAAAAGAAAAAAAGGAAAAAAATTCAAAATTAAAAATTATCCACTTTAACACTAGCTATGTCACATAGGATGGTCAGTGTCCACGTCAATGATTTTCAGTCTAAATTGATCGGATGGACTGAATTGATATAAATGTGAAAATGTTTAAGACTAAATTGGTTTAATTGAATGATTTGTGACTGAATTGATACCAATGTAATAGGTTTAGGACTTTTTTGATACTTTTTCCATATTTTATTTTGTAAGTGAGCGGATAAAACCTAGATTTTGATTGAACAAATAGTAAAATTTTAAATAAATAGCTTATAAAAAAAGCAGTTAATTTTAAAAAAGAAAAACCTACTGCAATCTTGTGAAGGGAGTGACCATTGCCGATGGTGGTCGCCATTTTTGTTGGCCACCTCCATGGTGGGGGTTGCCTTTGTCATGGGCAACCACCGAGACAAAAGCAGATCTAGTGAGCATTGAAGCAAGCGACCACCTAGTTGCCTTACTTAGGTGACCGCCATCGTGGCTTGCTTGATTTGGCAACCATTGCCAGGTGGTCTTCCAATGCTTACAGTGGCTCGCAGTGGCCGGATCTACCGTGTGATTGAGAGAGGAGCACTCAGGCAACCACTAAGCAGTGATCCACAACGGCGCTATACAATAAGGGAAAAGACACGAAGAATGTCTGTCTTCTATTTTTAACTTTTCATATTATATAGGCGGGACAATCGTATCCCACCCACCTCTGGGGCCATGATAGACTATCTGGCTTTTTATCCGAACAAATCCAATTGTTTTATCCCATTCGAAGTGTGCACATTGGAAATGACAACTTTTATTTGATTCAACGTTTTTGTGGGGGTGGAAAAAGCACACAAAGTACTTTAGTATTGTTGATCTCTTGCGCCCGATAGCACATTACAGTTGGCAATGTCAAGTTAAAATTTCAATTGTGCAAGAAAACAAGAAAAAAGAGGTTAGAAATTCGCTTTATAAGTGCTCCAAAATATAATTTCAAATTTCAGATATATGGCTCCTCCAGCCAGTGTCGTCAGTGTATTCTTTTGGGGTGAGGTCTTTCGTCCTTTTTTGTCTTGTACTGGCCCAAAGAAAGGGCCGTCTTGGTGTCACCTGACCCAACAGACATTTACGGCCTTTTGTCGCATCCTCTTGTCATTTAATGATTTTGCCCATGATTCTGGCAAGCAAACAAAGTTGGAATTGTGTCAGGACTTGGAGGAAGAGTGTTGGCATCAAATCAGTGTGGGTATTTGACACTTATTTTGGCTGAATTAATTAGACTTTTTATTTTCTGCTCAAAAAAAGAAAATTGACTCTTACTTTTGCACCCCAAAAACTCAGGGACACTTTGTGAGTCGTGTATCCTCGCAATGAGCCAATGACTGCTGATAATTTATATATAACGTCTTGGAAGTTTTTTGTCTTCGTTCCAAAGAAAAGAAAAAGAAAGAAAGGAAGAAAAATCATTAATCTCTGCCATATGGTTTGGCTCTAAACTAGAAAAGTTGGGTCATAAGTAGGGGTGAGCGGTTCCAGATTCTGAGTACGTTCCGCCCAGAACTTGAAACCTACCCTCAGGTACAGGTTCTTCAAAATGAGGAACCTGTAATCTACCCGTCAAAACGTGGAACCTGAAACCTATCCGTCAGAACGTGGAACCTGGAACCTGCCCTGTCACAGGTTCCAGGGTCGGTTCCAGGGTCCAATAGGTTCCTTTTTTTTTATTTCATTTTTAGTTAAATAAAACGAAAAATGAATACAATAATACCGAATAAGAGGGAATATAAAACAAACAAAATTATCAACAGAGGAAACAGAAGTGGCTGCTATTTGGCAAGGAATTTCATTAGATAAAAGAGAGGAAATATAACAAAAGTCACTAGACTTGTCACCAAATTTCAGTCACTAGACTTGTTAGAGGACATCACAAAATGAAATGGATACTGCTGCTGTGCAAGAGGACATCACCAACTCCTCTAAATCCTATTTCTATGAATTTAAACGTTTGAAACGAAGACATTTGTACTAAAAGAGCTAAGTTTCAGAAAATTATGTAACCCAACACCATCTTCAGAAATCACAAACCAATGTGCATCCTGACAGTCGAGCAAACTGGATCCTATGTTCTCCATAATCGGCCAGTAATGAAATGAGGAGGCACACAGACATAGACTCAAATCATGGGAAAATGAATAAGAGATAGATGAATCGAAGACTAATGTTGCGATTCAAGTAATGAAATGGGCAACCAAGTGTTTTGGTTCAAAAGTTTTTCCTTAAAAATAAACATAGCTTCATTCAGACATTATTACAAACATATGGTGGTCAGTTTGTACATATGGCACAGAGACAAGCTTGTGTGAGTCTGGTTCAAACATTTGGTAGAGCATGTGGCATGCACGTGGTAAGGAGAAGGAATTTAACATTTTCCGAACTCGGACTCAGATCTAGACCCAAAGAAAATCATTCCGAGACAAACGAAAACTACCATGTCAACTGACCCAAACTCAGCACCCCTATGGATCCCAAGACAAGGAACTGAGCCACGACACCAAACACCCAATAAGAACATCTCGATCACAGCAGCTGGATTTCCCCCTAATTCAGCACAATGGCACCAAGGACCACCGTGATTACCCCCAACTCAGCTTACTCTCCCCAGAAGCTACTCGAAATGCTCTACACGCGCGAAGCTCAAAGCACTGACTAGTGCTTCTAGACACGCACCTGTCGACCCGTTTCGCCACCAAACACGAGGCAAAAGACTAGAATCGACTAACTGAATCGAATCGAAAACGAATGACGACCAGCATCCGAGCTGAAATCGAGCTCGGCGCTCGACATCGTGGAAGGGAAAATCGAACAGCGTGCAGAAATCAAAGAGAACAACGCCGAAAGCGCATCTCGGGCTGATTCGGGGTGATTGTCGGAGGAATCCGCCGGGAAATGCAGGGGTCCGCAGCCGTGAGACGGAGGGCCGGCGAACGGTAAGGAAATCGTCGCTTCTCGCCGGAGATTTGTTTGATTGCGAGAGTGTAGAGAGAGAGTGGCGTGTGTGTGAGAGTGAGTGAGTCTGTGGATGGGTTTGGAGGGTGTGCGTGTGTGGCAAAACAGATGCTTTGGAATTTCAAAGGTGTGATTTAAGAGGAGCAGGGAGCATTTGAGAATTACTAAATTAGGGTTTCTTCCGATTTTAGGTTCCAGTTCCCGGTTCCGATTCGGTTTCGATTCCAGGTTCCAATTCCGATTCTAGTTCCTATAGGAACCGGGAACCGGGAACCGGGAATCGGAACTGGAACCGGAACAGTCGGTTCCTAAAAATGGGGAATTGGGAACCGGACCCTATGTCCATGGAACCTGGAACCGAACTGGATCCATAGGGTCCGGTTCTCCAGTTCCCGTTTCTACCCTGGAACCGCGCTCACCCCTAGTCACAAGTCTAACATGGCTTAGATTTTTATGGTGTGGTTTTTCTAATTACTAAATAATAGCGATAAAAGCACCAGTTTTCTCTGTACTTTATTAATTGGTTTAATGTCATGACTTAACTATTTTTTTTGGGTCAATTTGACCCCTAAACTATGTCTTTTTTTGTCATATTATTTCGTTCGTTAAAATTAGAACGAAAAAAACAAAGCATAATACTATAAATAATGAGGCTGTATTGCCGTTTGAAGCTGCAATGTGGGTTTTTAATATCATAGCGGGATGGCAATTGGGTATTTGGGGATTTCAAATTCTTCTTGTTGTTGGTAATGTTGATGATAGGGATGATTGGTTTTGGAGTAGATAGATTCTAAACTAATAATCTAGAACCTGCCTTGTTAGAACTTATATCCAATTGTTGGAACCGGGAAATGAACCAACCGATATAGAAATCGGCCTACGTTTTTTTTTTCTGTTGCATTTTCTCTATTTAATTGCTCTATCACATGCATTTTTTTTTGCAAAAAATCTCAATTAGTACACGGCAATAACTTACTTATAATCAAAAGCTCAGCCTCATGGCCTTAACTAAATCTACAGTCGCATCCTTATTGCCTCGCTTGCCACACACACCGTCCCTCACGTGAAGTACCACCGTGGCATTTTACAATAATTTAACAATCACATCAACATTTACGAATAAAATTTTTAACAGAAGGACTAATTCAAAATAAAAAAAGTATTGTTCAGGATCTCATTGGCAAAAGAAAAATGTAGGTATGAATTGAACAAATTGAAGAAAATACCAAGACCACCAGTGTCCTCTTATCGTTTAAAAATGATATAATGAAAATGCATAGTGGATTTTTGCTATTGTATCCACTTGATGTTACTCTTCCTAAACTATTTTGACGAAGACTTGGTGATAACTTACATAATAATGATTTCGATAAAAAAAAAACTTACATAATGATGATAACTCTTCCAAAGTTTTTCTAGGTAATTCATTTGTAAAATCGACCATATAATAGAGATTGTAATCTCGATATTGTAGGAACACCATTAAAATGGCAAATTAATTCTCAAAATTTCCCTTCTCGAAAGCAGTAAAATATAATCCTTCTGGAAATTAGCAAATGGGTTTATGTTTCTACTTCTTCGCTTTCGTATCATTATTATCATTATTATTTTTCAATCCTTCTTGCTGAAAACAACTTGATGCATTCTTCACGATGCATTCTTGAGGTTCCGCGTTATGGGCCGTACAGTATGTCTTTTGTTGGGCCTCCTTTGTTAAAGTATAGGCAGAAGCAATTTAATCGAAAAAAAAATCAGTAATTTTTCTTTTTTATATTTATGTTGCAGATACCATAAAAATACCTTACCAAACCCTAAAATCAAGACAATGACGTGAGCCAAGCCAGCCCCAAAAAGATAACCCAGTGAAGGTAGGCCTTTTCTTTATTTCAAAATAAAGGTAGGCCTTTTCTAGCAAATAATGTCGTGTAAATGTCTAGAGAAAAAGTAAATTTGAATTTAATCGGTTTACGAGCATTGTAGGGTATTTTATGGCTCTCTATGTCCGTACCCCTATTTTATCTTAAGTTGTTGCTGAATTTAATCAAGCTACACAGATAAAGCGAACTTTTAGATATATTACCTGGAAAGATGATGGCATTTCTACCAAAATATATTTTATTTTGTTGTTGCACTCGAATGGTCATGGATAATTTTTTGCATACCAGATATCTTCGAATCTAATCAAAGGCAAGTGATCCACGTCGGGATCGCATCGAAGTCAAGTACGTTTGAGTCGAGTTTAAGCATGGAACCGAACCCAAGCTCAAGAATAAAGCTTGATAAAGCTCGAGGTGAATCTCTTGTCTCGAGGTTTCTTGTCAAGTAAAATATGGAAGTTCCCCGAAAACTTGGCTCAAGTCCTAGACAAAGTGCACAAATGAAGTCACTTGCTGATGTTTCAATCTGGTCTCAACCGTGCTTAAAGGCGATGATTTACTATTCTTGTATCGCTTAAGTCATACCTCAATCATATTATTTTAAGAGCTTCCACATCCTCACAGGGTGATTGAGAACTCAAAACTGCTGTATATGCAATATGAACACACTAACAGATAGGAGATTGACTCGTTATGCCAAAGCTTGAGAGAAGCATTCGGCGAAGAGAGGGAGGGAGAGAGAGAAGCTCGATCTTGTTTATTTCTGCTTCACAAATTCTAGCAAAGGCCACTTAACCGGCAGCATTGAAGCTTAAGTATGACGAAATTTACATATGGACGTGTCGCAGCAAGATTGTCCATTCTGTTTAGGACACTAGATGTCTATAGTGGAGATGGTTGAGCTTCGAATGAGAGGCAAAAGAAAGAGAGCTAGTTTATCAAGCTAGCTTGATCAAACCAAACTGATGTTTGCATCCAAGAGAATCTTACTTTTGACTGACAAATTTAAAGGGTCTATTCTAAGACTATTCTTGGCATGCTGCTTCCGCTGCCTGCATCATATTGCTCGAGGCTGCATAAGCATTTCTTGCCTGATTGCTTGCAGCACCCACTAATGCTCATCTTGCCCGGAGTGATTTTGATTGCTTCAGCCTCAACACAGCATTTTGTTCTGACATGCTTGTGGTGCTCGATGATTTCTTCTTTGTCGAAATTACCGGGTACTCTTTGAGCTACGGGTTCAGCATTACCAGCATCCGGTGGATTGCTGAACCATGACGCCTCACTTCCTAAATTCAGCTTCCTTTCGTCCTCGTGAATTTTTGGACTCGGGGGACAACAGCCAGAAGCACATTGTGTCCTCTCTATGTTGACAGGTAAACAGCAGGATGAATCGCACTTACTAACTGATGTAACAAAACTAACTGATGGGCAGTTGTCACTTGAGCTGTATAAGTTTTTCGGTTGGTCTGTAGTAGACTCAATCTCTCCAAATGAAGACAGGGTTCCTGCAGGCTGCGTAGTTGGCTTGCAAGTAAACCCTTCAAGATCAATTAAACAATCTTCTTTCCACGAGCTAAACTTCGGTTCAGAACAAGCATCACTCAATGCATTCAAGGATGAAGTTGCCCCTTGATTCGCCGTGACAGAGCAGCAGCTGCTGCATTGTTTATTATCATTGTTCCTCCTTTGGACGGTGCAACCAGCGTCATTCTTCTTGTATGAGTTTGGTGAGAAGGTACCGTACTTGGATCTTGAGAATTTCTTTTCTTGGTTTGAGGTTACGTTTAGAAGTTGCATGCTGTTGAGAATCACGATCAAACATGTGCCCACATCTGTAAGAACTGCAGCCCAAACCAATGGGTACCCAGCAAAGGCTAAACCGAGGATCACGACCTTCAGAGATATAGAAATAAGGACATTCTCGACGAGCTTTCTGAAGGTTCTCCTGGCGAGTTTAATAGCTTCTGGGATCTTTCGAATGTCGTTTGACATGAGAATCACATGGCCTGTATCCATTGTGAGGGCTGAACCAGAAATCCCCATGGAGATGCCTACATTAGCTGTGGCTAATGCAGGAGCATCATTTACTCCGTCGCCAACCATTGCAATTTGTCCATCTTTCTTGAAGTCTTCTATGATATTTGCCTTGTTTTCCGGCAAAAGTTCTGCATAAACAAGGTCTAGGGCATGGTCGAGCTGCAAACAGATTTTCATTTTATAGACACTCTGCATATTGGTGGCACAATAGTATGAAGTATATCCAGGGAAAAAAGGTAAACCAAGATACATTTAGACAAGCTTAATAGGAGGGGGTTTCGCTGGTAGAAAGTTAAGGAACCTCAGTAGGTTCGTATTATGCTGAATCATCGAGTTCAATTGCCTACCCATTTGGCCAAAATATTATCATCTAATTGGAGCTTAGAAAGTAGCAATTCTTTGTTAGGACTCAATTTCTTTTATCAGCACTCCATTTTCTTTAGGGGACAAAATGAAGAGAAGACAGATCAACTCGCTAAGTGTCGGTCTATCTCTGCAAGTCAAGTTCCCTTTTCTTTTGGACCAAAAAGATCCATTGGAGCTCAAAACTGTAATTGTTCTTATAAATAAAATATCAGCCTCTGATTAAGGGTGAGCTCATGCGGAAGATCATTTCTATGATTAAGGAGTAATGTAACAAGAAGAGGATGATAGAAGAGCACCTGATTCTGTGCAGACCTGGCTGCAGCTTGGCTATCACCTGTGAGCATGACGGTTTTGATGCCTAGTGATTTAATATCCTCAATGGCCTCCATCGACCCTGTTCTACAAGCATCTGACAGACTGAACATTCCCACTGGGCTTTGTCCATTGTATATGAACCCATTTGTGTCTGTTTCAATGCCGCTCGCTGTGGTGCACTCCAGTAAATTGAAGGAGTGATTAATGAGAAACATTGAAGAAAAATGAGGAAGAAGAATATTAAAGTTCATTAATTATTTGCTTGACCCAAGTTATATGAATTTGCTAGTCTTCGGTAACAGAGAAACCAACCTGTTTCGTAGCCAGCCCTCAGACCGATTCTCCGGTTCCCGATATAAATGCCCTTACCGTTAATTTGACCATAAATTCCTTCCCCAGGAAAATTTTGAAAATCCTCCACATCTTCAGGCTTTGGCTCAATAGAGAGAGAATGGGCATAATCAATTAATGCAGCTGACATTGGATGACTCGATTTACTCTCGATGCTTGATACCCTTCACATTGCAAAATTGCTTTCAGATTTTACATTGTGATGATTGATACTTTCAGTTCCAATCTCAAACATGAGCCAAAGATTAGAATTCTTCAGTAGTTCTTGATTAAGTTGAATAAGGGATGAATGAGTCAGATTACCAGTATAGCAAAGTGTTAAGGTCAATGTCATTGCAAATTGATTGGAAGTTGGTCACCACAAACTCTCCTCTTGTCACTGTCCCGGTTTTGTCGAAAGCCACAGTTTTAACCTTTGCCAGTATTTCAAGATACCCACCCCCTTTAAACAAAAGCCCGTCTTTTGCAGCCCTTGAAAGTGCGCAGAAGAATGTGATGGGCGTAGAGAGGATGAGCGCACAAGGACACGAGCCGATCAGAACAACTATTGCCAAGTGAAACCAGTAATCTTCATTCTGAAGTTTCAGGGCAGCAGGAACTGCAGCAATACAAGCCGACACCAAAGCAACTCCTACAAAGAAACGATAGTCGTTAAACTTAGGAAATGCTTTGAAGGTGAATACTATGCTGTTATCAATCAATATGACTGCTTGCCCAAAAATCACTTCGAACTCTAAAAAGTCATTGGTTACTATGGACTCTGACCAACTAGGTCATCTTGAAACTGAAAGCAACTAAATGTTTAAACTCTGACAATAATCATCACCATGCTTCAAATTTCATGTCATTAACTTAAAAAAGATCTGTAACCCAGAATATTGCTGAGCAGTTCTTCTCTAGAATTAGCATCTGGTATGATATTTTCATTACTCTCCATTAAATGTGGGACATGTATATAAGTCATATGTAGGTGTCCTGCATAATCAGGTACTTGCTTGCCTGGAATATAGTATTTTGCGCAGTTATCTACGAGGCCTTGTGTATGAGACTTCTTTGCATGGGCATCCTCAACTAGTTTAGCCATTCGGGCCACCACACAGTCTTTAGCCAAAGCCGTGGTTCTCATGCTAATATAGCCTGCAAAGAAAATTGTGATACAATGGAAAGATGACTTGGTAGTGGGAACGTGCTTTGTTGCCAAAAAAGGAAAACAAGAGAGGCCATGTATGAACACCAACCATTTAAGTTGATAGAGCCAGCCCAAACTGTCGAACCGATATCCTTGGCAACAGGATATGATTCCCCTGTCAACATCTTCTCATCCACGTCGCATTTCCCATCCAGAACAATTCCATCGATTGGTATGGCTTCACCGGCCTTTACTGAAAGTACTGTGCTCATTTGCACATCGTTAACATCAACAGACTCTCCAGTCTCGACTATAACAGCTTTTTCTGGAGTCATGCTTGCCAATGATGACATGGTTGCCATAGCCTCGTCACAGAAAAGAACTCAAATCACAGGCCAGGATTTACCTAATCATCGGAATTATGTATCTATCGGGATAGTGAGAGATAAAGAGGAAATAATCTGTTGCAAGCATGGAATGACGTATTTCCAGGCTATCTTTTGGTCGGATCTTGCATAGTCTAAGCATAATACTTTTTATGATTTCTTTTTTCAAATTTCATCGGGCAATATGCTTTCATGTAATGTCTTTCTGTATGATTCGGCTAAGACTATGGGGAAACGTCAAACATCTTACCCTGTCTTCAGCCAAAATGTACTGATTTGAAAGATTTAAACCCAAAGTTCTATTCAACTGCCCAACTGAGTTCTTTTTCTTTTTCTGTTTGGATAAGTAACTAACTAGCCAAATTACCACAGACCTTTTGAAATATGATGCAAATGCATGCATTTACAGGGTGCTGGCCCTAGATCAATCCTTAACTCTGTCAACGTCTAGTACTTTCAATTGCCTCCCAGTCCAAATAAAAAGATTTGGTTTCATTCGCAAGCTAAGGGGCAAGGATAGATAAAGAGCAACTTGTGCATATTCTTAGCCGGACGAAAAATTGGTGGGGCAAACGTGCATTCTTTCCTACTTTGTTACCGAGCAGAGAATTGAATATCAAACCTTGTGACTAGCCCTCAACTCAAACCACCGAGCAATGGAAAACAGGAAGACTATGGAAGCTGCTTCCAAGTAATCTTGCAAGGCAAGTGTTCCTACCACTGCAAATTCAGCATTGCAACAAGATTACACAACTTTAATCAATTTCGCAAGATGATCTGCTTATCACGTATACCCAGATGTCAGATCAATGACTAAATCATTGAGTAAGGAATCAGCCCTGCCATTTCTCGTTATTCGACAGCCTGCTACTTAAGAATATCTCAGATGGATCAGTACCATTACTTCATCTACTATCCAAAAGCCTGTACTTTCTGTACTGTGGGTAGGTCATATCTGAGTCTTACTTTTTGATACTAGGCTAAAGTCTAGCTCCCTATATGGTCAATAGCAAGCCATCTATGAACTGGAATGGGAATTCACGAGGAGTGAATTGCTCACGCCCTAATCCTAAGAAAAAGAACTCAGTCCATAACTTACTCACACGATAGGTCAATCGAAGTTACAACAGTATATGAGTAATTAGGAGCGTGACTAATGTATATTGCTGTGTATTAACGTGCCAACCTATCGATTATTCTTGTTCATTTCACTTTGCAAGATGGTTAAAGCCCATGTCTTGACAGTGAGAAGATTCGGTTAGTTTGGTGAAATCAGGTCCTCAGCTCATGTTATACGATGACAATGATCATTATCCCATGAAAAACACAAGCTCGAGTAAAAGAACCAAATGAACTTGCATCCCATCTAGCAAAGAACTCATTTGGAAAAGATTGTTACCTGAAATCAGAACGAGAACGTAGATATTTAGAGTGAGATGCTTGATGGATGCGAAGCTCCTCCAAGCAATCGACGGAAGGCCAATGACAACAGCAGCCAGAGCCAGCCATTTCAGTGGCTGATAAACATACTTAAGAAATGACAAACTGAACAACAACCCGCAAACGATCAGCTCCGGTGATGGCCATTTCTCCGCTGAATCAATCTTGCCCCGATGTTTAATGCTAGCTTCCAACCTCGCCTTATTTAGTGCCTCAACTGCCATATTAAGTACATAAAACCATCAATACAAGATGCCCAAACTGAAAATCTAGGACGAAGTAGGACTTAGCACAAGCAGCTGCGATCGATATATTCATACCAAGTTTGGACTGAGAAACGATTAGAGGGTCATGGAGGACGATGACCGTCTTTGTAGGGACGATGGCCGAGATGTCGTTGACCCCGTCGAGCTGCGTCAGGATCTTCTCGACCAATGCAACTTCTGTGGCACAGCAAAGGCCCAACACTTCCAGGTACGTTTTCTCTGTACTGGATGACATTACTCTCTCTCTCTCTCGCTCTCTCTCTCTCGCTCTCTCTCTCTCTCTCTCTCTCTCTTCTCTCTCTCTCTCTCTCTCGGGGCAAGAAAGATGAGCGGTTGGCTTGTAGACGGCTGACTAAATATGATCGTTTGGGTTTCGGTTGGGGAAGTATCATCTTCTTGAGCTTTAAAATATTTAGGTTGGACTGTGAATAACTAACTATATATCAATACCAAGACAAATGAAAAAAAGAAGAAGAAAAAAAATTAATGAATTGGATGACATCTCTCTCTCTCTCTCTCTCTCTCTAATATTTACTCAATTTATATTGGCAAAGGTTGGATTATGACTCATTAATTAATTATTGCATGAGATTTGGTGTGTTGGAAGTCAACGAGATTTTTCCTCATTAGAATATTACATGAGAAAGGTGCTTGTTAAGTTATCCTGTCTAATTCCCAGTACAAATACGAATGAAAAAAATATTGCTGTAAAATGTGTGCTGATGTAATGATAAGTGGTCTTTATAATATACTAGCAAGATGCCGTGGTTTAAAACTATAGTTTTAGTATCACTCTAAATCTTGATCTACTTTGCATTTATTAGTATGTCAAGTTAATTGTTGGATGCAGTGAATATTGGCTAGTACCAGTCGCTTCTCAAATTTGGGAAAATTGTTCAAAAAGTCATAATTCTATTGGACAACAACCAATTCAATGCTAAACTTTTTCATTTGGCCAATTTAGTACCGAACCTTTTGACGATTCATTAATGTGGTCCTTTCGGCCAAAATTGATTAGAAATTGTTGACTTAGCTATCAACGGTCCTACATGGCATGACCAATGTTGACGTGCATGATTTTTAAAATTTTTATGTAAGTTTTCTGATATTTTTTTGATTTTTTCTTTTCTTTTCTTTTCTTTTCGTCGTTCATCTTTATGAAAGGGCCAACAGGGCTCACCTAGGCATCAACAATGGACATCGACCTTTGCTTGTGGCCAGTGAGGGTCGTTGACCATCATTGAGGCTTTAGCCACCCCTGCCGGCCCTTCTGGGAAGTGAACAATGAATAAAAAGAAAAGAAAAGAAAATTTAAAAAATTTAGAAAATAAACAATATTTACAAAAAAACATCTATGTTAGCATTGATTATACCACATAGGATGGCCGGTGGCCACGTCAATGATTTCTAACCAATGTTAGTTGAAAAAACTATATTGGCAAATTGTCAAAAAATTTATAATTAAATTGGCCAAATGAAAAAGTTTATGACTAAAACTCTTACTAATGATCACTAATCATCTATTTATTAACTTATTCATGTTGTTAACGTTAACGAGGAGATCTATTATCATTTTTTGCATGTCCTCAGAAATTTATAGTAGGTGAAAATTCTCCCAATTTGTGACCTACCATAAGATCTATTGTATAAATAGGCAAAAGCTCCCTTCCATTATGGGTAACAATAGTATGGCTGATCATTGTAGGTATAATGGCAAATGTCCGAGACCAAGTTATTCTTATTTCTTTTTTCTCCTTTGTGTTAAGCTTCTCAATTTTTCTTAATAAATGATTCGCTACAAAGTATAATAGGTTTATGATTTTTTGGACAATTATCCCTCTCAAAATTCATTGAAATTGCCTTATTTTTCGTTCTCAATTCACATTGGCAAAGTTTGATTATGAACAAAAAAAATTATTTATTACACGAGATTTGGTGCGTTGGAAGTCAACTTGTCTTCCTCAGGAGACTATTACATGAGAAATGCACTTGTTAAGTTGTTATCCGTGTGCTCAGTTACTCCTAATACAACTATACATGGAAAAAAAAAGGGTTAATACCACGAAAAACTCCAAACTGGTACACCTGTGACAAATTTACCCAAAACTATTTTTTTCCCACAAAAAAACCTAAACTGGTACACCCGTGACAATTTTACCCCGAACTATTTTTTTGACCATAAAAAACCCTACACTGATATACCTGTGACAATTTTACCCCCGAATTAATTTTTTAGCCACCAAAAACTCTAAACCGGTACACCTGTGACAAATTTACCCTCCGTTAGTTTCCGTTAAATTTTACTATCAAATTGCTAAGTTTAATGACACGTGGTAATTGACATGTGTTCTCATTTTGGGTTTTACCCCTCTGTTTGTCACAAGTTTACCAATTTTTGATTTTTTGTGATATTAATATAATTTAATGGATACTAACAGAGGATAAATTTGTCACAAATATATCAGTTTAGGGTTTTTAGTAGTCAAAACATTAGTTAGAGGGTAAATTTGTCACAGGTGTACCGGTGTGGGGTTTTTGGTGGTCAAAGAAATAGTTCGGGATAAAATTGTCACAAGCGTACCAGTTTGGGATTTTTGGTGGTTAAAAAAATAGTTCGGGTAAAATTATCACAGGTGTATCGGTTTAGGGTTTTTCGTGATATTAACCCGAAAAAAAATACTGTTGTAAAAGGTGTGATGATGTAATGATAAGTGGTCATATTTTATATAGAGAAAATGACACAAATAGTCCATGAACTTTAGTCAAATGTGCAATATGATTGTTAAGATTTTAATTTATTCAATGTGGTCACTAAACTTTAACCTAATGTAGAATGTGGTTTCTAAATTTTTAACTTGTTCAATGTCGTCCCTAAATTTTTTATACATGTTTAATGTGGTTCCTGAACTATATAAAAATGTTCAATGTAGTCCTTTTATTAATTTAAGTTCAAGGACTACATTGAACATTTTTATATTGTTCAAGGACCAAATTGAACAAGGACCAAATTGAACATGTAGTACCACCGCCCGCAGCGGCTGCGTTGGCTTGCGCTCTGGTCCCCCCACGAAGGGATCAGAGTTCAAACCCTAGAGTAGTCGTTAGGGATTCTTAAGTGTGACGCCGTGGTGGTGGGTCCTGCGCTAGCGTCACTCGAGGACTAGTCGTGCATCACAGCCGGTTTATAGCTGAGTCATCGCTTGCCGGTCGCGCGGACACCTCGATTATCAAAAAAAAAAAAATTGAACATGGAGCAAAAGTTTAGAGACCATATTGAACAAATTAAAAATTCGGGGACTATGTTGAACATCAGGTTTAAGTTCAGGGACTACATTAAATAAATTGAAAGTTCAGGGATCGTATTGCAAATTGGGCCAAAGTTCAAAGACTTTTTATGTTATTATCCCTTTTATATACTAGCAAGATGCCGTAGTTTAAAGCTATATTTTCAGTAGTATTCTGAATCTTGGTTGATGATCTATTTTGCATTTATTGCCCGGGTCATGCTTTCACGTAATGTCTTTCTGTATGACTCGGTTAAGACTATGGGGAAACATCGGACATCTGGCCCTGTCTTCAGCCAAAATGTACTGATTTGAAAGGTTTAAATCCAAAGTTCTATTGAACTGCCTAACCGAGTTCTTTTTCTTTTCTGATTGGATAAGTAAGTAACTAATCCAAATGACCATAGACCTTCTGAAATATGATGCAAATGCACGGATTTAGAGAGTGCCGGCTCCAGATCAAATCCTTAACTCTGTCAACATCTAGTACTTTCAATTGCCTCCCAATCCAAATAAAAAGATTTGGTTTCATTCGCAAGCTAATGGGGAAGGATAGAAAAAGAGCAACTTGTGCATATTCTTCGCCGGATGAAAAATTGGTGCGGCAAACGTGCATTCTTTTCTACTTTGTTACCGAACGGATAATTGAATATCAAACCTTGTGACTAGCCTCAACTCGAGCCACTGAGCAATGGGAAACAGGAAGACTATGGAAGCAGCTTGCTAGTAAGCTTGCAAAGGCAAGTGTTCCTGCCACTGCAAATTCAGCATTGCAACAAGATTGCACAACTTTTAATCAATTTCGCAAGATGATCCGCTTATCACGTATATACAGATGTCAGATTAATGACTAGATCATTAAGTGAGGAATCAATCCCACTCTTTCTTGTTATTCGACAGACTGCTACTCGAGTTTTTCGGATGGATGAGTATCGTTACTTCGTTTACTGTCCAAAATCTTTCTTTTTGTATTGTGGGTAGGTGATATCTTAGCCTAATTTTCCAATACTAGGCTAAGTGTAGCTCCCTATTTGGTCAAAAGCAAAGCCATCCATTGAACTGGATTCTAATTCTTGAGGAGTGACTTGCTCAGGCCTAATCTTAATCCTAAGAAACAAGAACACTTTTTCACTCCATAACTTACTCACATGGTATGTGAATTGTAGTTACAACAACAGACGGGTCATTTGGAGTGTGCCTAACGTAGATTGCGTCTTATTAACGTGAAAATCCATCAAACTTTTCTTGTTCATATCACATTGCATGATGGTTAGTGCCCATGTCATGACGGCGAGAATGCTCAGTCAGTTTGGTGACATCGCATCCTCAGCCCATGTCTTGTTCATTTCACATTGCATGATGGTTCATGCCCGCAATTAGTCATTTGAGAAAGGTTGTCACCTGAAATCAGAACGAGAACATAAATATTCAGAGTGAGATTCTTGATAAACGCCAAGCTCCTCCACGCAATCGGCGGAAGGCCAATGACAACAGCAGCCAGAGCCAGCCATTGCAGTGGGTGATAAACATACTTAAGAAACGACAAACTGAACAACAACCCGCAAACAGTCAGTGCCGGCAATGGCCATTTCGTCACTGAATCAATCTCGCTCTGATGTCTAATGCTGCCTTCCAACCTCACCCTATTTAGTGCCTCAACTGCCATATTAAGTACAAACAACCATCAAATACAACCCAAACTGCAATTCCATGACAAACTAGGACTTAGCAAAACCAGCTGTGATAGATCATATTCATACCGAGTTTGGACTGAGAAACGATTAGAGGGTCACGGAGGACGTGTTAGAAATTAAACCAAATTCATAAATGATGTCGATGTTGACACTATCGATCAACTACCAAATTGTCAATTAAAGGTTGAAGTTGTCAATTGTTAATTGGTTAACTAGTTGTTGATATTCCAAAATTGATGTCGATGATTGTTTGGTGTATGAGTAAAATAGAGTCTTTATTGTAGTGTTGTTTTCAAAAAGTCTATTCGTATTTCTATGTTTTGACTGTTCGTGTTTCTAGGTCTAGTTAATGTTGTGTAAATTCTTAGGAACCTATCTCCTTGGAATAGTAGTGTACATTTAGGAGTTATTTAATAGTAAGTTTAAGGGTCATGTATCAAGCATATAAAAGGTGAGTCTTGTAATTGTTTTCGATAAGGGTGAAATTAAGAAAACAGAGAAGTCTGTCCATCTCCTTCTCCTCTTTGAGATTGTATGGAGTGGGAGTGTTTCACCTTCAAATTTATTCCAACAGGACAATGATAGTTTTTGTCGGGATGATGATCGAGATGTCATCAACTCCGCCGAGCTGCCTCGGGATCTTCTCAACCAATGCAACTTCGGTGGCACAGCAAAGGCCCAACATTTGCAAGTACGTTTTCTCCGTACTGGATGACATTTCTCTCTCTATCTCTCTCGGCAAGAAAGATGGAGCAGACGATTGGGTTGGGTGTGTACATGGGTGACTAATATATATAATCGTTTGGGTTTTTGGCGGGGAAGGCATCATCTTCTTGATCTTTAAAATATCTGCTTGGTCCCTATTACTCTATTGGTAAGGTTTGACTATGAATAATAAACTACTTATTACGTGAGATTTGGTGGGTTGGAATTCAATGGGCCTTCTTTCTCATGAGTCAGGAGGCTATAACGTGAGCAATGCCCTCGTTAAGTTGTCAACCCTAGTGCTCAGGTTATGTCTTACTCTTTATACAAATACAGATGTTGCAAAAAAAAAATTGCTATAAAATGTGTGTTGATGTAGTAATAAGCGGTCTTATTTTATGTACTAGCAAGATGGTCATGCGTCGCCCGGGTTTAAGACTAGTATTGACTCTGAATGTTGATTGTTAATCTACTTTGCATTTATCGGTACATTGAGCTAAGTACTCCACATACTGAATATTGATCGGCATCGTCTTCATCACTTCACAACGTTGTTCAAAATTGCCTTATTTTATCAACATATCGTGCTAATGGGTTGATTAAGCATAATAATTGTCTTCTTTATCTCGGTGACTGACTTTTAAGACACTAGATATGAGGGAATAACTTCACCTTAGCTAATATCGATGGATTGTGTCGTGTACAAAACTCAAAATGAACGATCTACCCATGAATTTCCGTTCGCATCTGCCTCGAACGGGACTTTAGTCGGATAAAGCGCAACTTTTGATTATATTCTGTATTAAATTTCCCTTTGCTCTCAATTCAAATAAGTATAAATGAGATACATAGACAGAAAAAGCTGCAACCACTAACCCTCAATTGTATTGTATAAATGGAGCTTTAATAATTTAATTGCGTCTAAACACAGTGAAAAAAGGTCGAATTTGCCTTATCATGTCCCTTCAAATCAGTCTCATCCTTATAGTATCAGTTTGCGGTTTCTTGAATTTTTTTTCAATTTGAAGTCATTATTTTCTTTACTTTTCTTACTGAACCAGTTTTTCTATATAATTTGGGACTTTGTTATCGTTTTCTTCTTTAAACAAGTAAAATTCTTGTTTAATAGTGAGAATTTTCCTTTTCTATGTTTTATCTTATTTTATAAGTTCAAGGAGCAAATTGAAGTCTCCCTTACAATTTCGTTAAATATGTTTTTTTAATGGGATAAATACAGAAACATGACTTATAGTTTCGGCAATTGGTCAATTTAGGAAATTAGATTTTATTTTGATTAGTTGAAGATTTAAAGTTGTAAAGAAAAGCCCAATCAAGTCTAGACCTCACCATCGGTAAAATTCAGCTGTCGGAAATGACACATGTCGCGTTGAATTTTCGATGCTTGGATTAGGGTTTTCTCTTAATCTTAGGTCCTCAATTGACCATATTGAACCGTCAAATTTACAATTGACCAACGGCCAAAATGTTAAATCCTGTTTCTGCACATATCCCATTTATGAATTCTTTTGAATTTTAACTACGGTCTCACCCGAATGCACCAACATTAATTGAAAATTATTGAGATACCCACCAATATTAGTCTATTACATTTTTAAAATATCGATACCAATAAGCACTTCCCGAATTTCGAATAAAGTATCTATTCAGCCAATGGGATAATATATTAATATTCACATATGAACAAATTATTGTGCTTGTTTCGTAAATTCAATCACACTTGCACTTCAATATATTTTATGTTCACTTAAAAAAATTTAAAAGGATCCCGTTTAAGGAATGAAAGGATAAAAAAATTGTGCTTGTTATCGCGTATGCGCTGTATGAGAGGATAATAGATAAGACAATGCTTATATTAATTTATCCAAAATTGCTTATTATTACTATGCTTCATCTTTTTTTTTTGCTGTTGTCTAAACTATGCTTCATCATTTTTTTTGATCAATCATTTAAGTAATAAATAACGACACAAATGGTTTCTGAACTTTAGTTTAATATGCAATATGGTCCCTGAATTTTAACTTAACATTCAATGAGGTCTCCGAACTTTAAATTTATTCAATTTGATTGCTAAACTTTTGGTACTTGTTTAATGTAGTTCTTGAATTATTTGAAAATGTTTGATGTGGTCCTTTCATTAATTTGAGATCAAGGAAAACATTGAATATTTTCATATAATCCAAGGACTAAATTGAGCATATACTAAAAGTTCATGAACTATATTGAACAAATTAAAAGTTCATGGACCATATTACTCATTAGACTATTTGTCCAATTTTCCCTTTACGTAGATGATAATTGTTCTCGGTTCAAACTATATAGCATCACAAGGCTTATTATTGAGATTGAAGGGGGCAAATGGGCTGAGCCAAAATAATAAATTGGACTAATAATAATATGAATAAGTGTTTAGATAGACAGATATATAAATAAATAGAAATGAGTCGTTCTAGTTTTAGCAGATCAATCAATAGTCATTTGCGGGAATTGTCATCAACCGTTGAGATGGAAAGCAGGTGAAATAAATATTTATTTTTTAGCCCCAAAATTTTGCTTAAATAAGTGGGAAAATGACACAAATGGATCTTGAACTTTAAACTAATGTTCTGTTAACAAAAAAAAAATATTCAATGTGGGCCTTGAACTTTTAATTTGTTTGATGTTGTCCTTGAACTTTAGCCAAATGTTCAATATCATTCTTGAACTTTTAATTCGTTTAATGTGGTTCTTGAATTTTTGGCACATATTCAAACTAGTTTCTGAACTCTATGAAAATGTTCAATATTATCCATAAACTTAAATTTATGGTTCATAGGGGATTGGTCGAGAAGTTTGATAAATAGACTGATTTCACCTTAGGCCAGCAAAGTTTGACGCAAGATAATCGATATCTTGAGATTCTGTTATCCAGGAAATTCTCTCTCAACATGTCAACCCCATCCAAAAAGCTATTCGGGAAATTCTCTCTCCGGCGATTTTAGGAATTCAATGTGGATGCGCTTTAAGTCTCTCATTGCAAGTCTCCAGTTTCGGTTGGCAATTCATTCTTGTCTACGTTGGCCTCTCTTCAGTTCATGTCATGCCATGGAGACCTTACTTCTCTTGGCTTTTCATTTCTCGAGGATTAAACCTGGAGGGAGTGTCGACACACTGAGGAGATCTACTACGGCATGCGAATCGATCCATCCCCGCACCCTGCAAGGGGGGTTGCATTGTGGTGAGAAGTGGAACTCCTCATTCATCTTGATGATCAATCAGTCCCTCAATCACCACAGCATGTCTCCTGAAGCAATGCGAATGCTTTCATGAACAAGATAGCTAGTCATGAGGAGAATATGTATTCTGGTCTTTGCAAACGAATGACGAACCAATTTTCAAATGCCGCTTTTGGGAAATTGTCATATACACATCTACAACAATCAACTTTACTTAATCCTTCCACTTAATAATTGACAAGTCTCTCTCCAGGAAGGTATTGGTGGACTAGTTGGCAGTTAATTAGCCAGAGAGTGTGATAGGTTAATTAGATGGACATGTTCTAAGTTTTGAATAAAAGGCCTTTTATGGGTTGGATGGTCCTAACGCCAATGAACTTTGCCGTGAGGTAAAAGCTTCAAGACACAATAAGAGATCACTTGCTTTGATTGCTTTTGTGGCAGTGGTCTCTTTCTTCATTGTTTTGCCACTTCTTTCATGCTTGTTTGGCATTTCAACATTTCTTTTGCATTAAGAGATAACTACTTATGATCCAGATCCACATAGTCCATTTAGTAAGGGTGAGCATGGTTTTATGATAGAACTGGACTTATGGGAATGGTCTAGTTTTAAGTTTTAGGGTATGTAGAGTAGGTTCCATATTTCAAAATTGGGGAACCGATTCCAACGGGCAGGTTCTAGGTTGGAACTTGAAACAAGTCATTGTGTTTTTCTTGTTTTATGTCTTTGCACAATCCTATGGTATTTCATGGCTTCCAATGATGACTGTGTAATCTAGAACTACTAGTCTGAGCTTCGATTTCCTACGGTATCTATGATTGAGACGTTTATTTTGTTAATATTTCATATTCTTTATGTGTCTAAAAAGAATTGTAGTCAATTGATTTAGCAGTAAGTGATAGTCATTAGAGGTGATGATTTACTATAATCGTTCAATTAAGAATACAGATAGAATCTGGGTAGACCTTAAAATTGACCCTGAACCTATGATATGGTATGTTTCAAGTTTTGGAGTATGCGTGGTAGATTATAGGTTCCAATAATTTGAGAACCAGTTCCAACATGTAGTTTCCACATTCTAGGTGAAATTTGGATCAACCCTTGAATGGCTCACCCATAATGTTTAGGAACATGAAATTTAATAGCCTAGGAATTATGACTTACAAGTGTTTGAGGCCCCAACAATTTCATTACTTGGAAGTATTCACACGTAACATATCGAAATTTCATTTCCACAAATTCCGCACAAAAATTGCAAGTGAAATTTCATTCATCTTTCACTACCAAAAAAAAATTAGGTCGTGCCTCCATGTTGACGCTACCACCACAACCATCCCCACCATCTCTACAGTGTCATCGGAACTATTTTTACAACTGCCTCATTCTCCTACTCCTCCACCACGGACAATCAAAATGCCACTACCTACACCACAAACTTTTCTTAGTAAATGCCACATCGGAAATCTTTCACACACAAAGGGTCAATCTACATTCTTAACTAGGATCAAGCTTTAAATATAAGTGTAAATTCAAGACACTATATAATAATTTTTCACTTTGACTCGAAGTTTATAGCCAAGTCATGGTGCTTATCGTCCATGTTGTCTCTCCCAACACCCCGACAAATGCTTAACTACCACAAATTTCCATCGATTTGAGCTTAGATTTGTCCAATGATAAGAACTTGGTTCACATGTCTGTAGGATTTTCCGCCCAAGAAGTTTCTTCGTGTTCACATCTTATCCTGACATGGTATCTCTTACGTAGAAATATAGATCACCAATAAACTCGATTCTACCATGACAACTCTAGCATCAACTAAATACCGCATCAACCCGATGTCCCATACAGACATCACTAAACAAGTCATTAGATCACACTGCCTCTTCAATGCATTTCACTATCTCTAGCCATAGTCGTCGATGAAACTACTCTTTCTGTCAACAATACCTTCTAACTCATAGATCAACAAACAAAAATAAAGGCACAACTACTCATATTTTGACCATCCTACAAGTTCCCTTTGTGGCCCGAGCCAAGAAACCCAGCTACTACCATGCTACTTGAGTTGCAACCTCTAGAACTCAACTTGACATCGATCGTCTCCTACAAAACCAAGAAGATCCATAACGGCATTCGAATGTGTTCTTTGATCAGCAGTACACACTCTCCTAATGGCATATGAAAGATGAAACCTAGCACTATCCATGAAATAACTTAGACAACCAACAGTATTAGCATGTGAAACATGGGATAAATACTCCACCTCCATCCAAGTGCACCAAAACAGTGTAGATGATTTACTGGATGCAACAAGAAGGATACCTACATATTTAGTATCTTGATGTTGTCTCCACTACTTACAATCATCGGTACTCAATAGTTGCTTTAGCTCATTTACCTCCATTGACCACCTCAAAGCTTCATCAACTATCACCTCGGAACAACCTTTTGCTACATAGAATCCAATAACTTTGCAGAAACCATCACTTCTATTCCACATGCATCTCTAGGCCGTTCCTTAAGCTCCACATGTTTCTTAACACGGTCTAGATTTCTCTATGCAAATGATCCCGTACCCTTCTTTTTTAACGGAGCACATTTGTCAAAGGTAGCATCTCTGTTGAATATAAACCAAGATGAATCGTTCTCAATGCACCATGGATATGACGTCCCAGAACGTCACTCGCGGAGCATGTCCTTTCTAATTATATTCTTTATATAGTAATAGCATGTGGAAGCTCAATAAAATTTTTCCAACAAAATCCCGTAAAAGAAAATCGCACAAGTTAAACATGGATATTATCTTTATTTATATTGAATATCGGATTTACAACTACGTCATTGATCACATAAACACAAGTCTAGGTAGGTTGAAGTCATCTATCTCCATATTACATTATACTCCACAAGACTGTCTGTATAGAGGTAGACTTTACATCATGGACCGTCTGTCTCCCCCTACGATGAGTCATAGATGTTGCTACCATTGTATCATCCAAAATCTATCACTCATAATATCTAGGAAAACTAGCAAGCTTTGGTGGCAAATTGTCCATTCTTATACGTCTGAAAAATAAAGGAATGAGCAAGGCCTAGTAAATGAAATCTCTAGTTTTAAGTTAGAAAAATCATCTTACCACTTCACCTGGCATCAACAAACAATACGAGTTCCAGACAAATACAAAATACTCATATAAGACAGTGCATGAATAATTATTTTATCTTCTCATATCGATGGAAATCAATGGCAGTGCTTAAGATCATACAAGCAAATGAGATATTCTCTTCTGGCATACACACATTGTCATAGTGGCTCACCACTATACACAGGGATATTTATGCCCAGTAGGTCATGAAACTTAACCATAAGTTCATTCTTGTCATGAAAATCACCAACACACACATATGACTTCATACTGATCATGAAGCTCACTGATATACACAGATGAGTTGATATTGGCCATGGAACTTAACAATTTTGTACAGGGTCATGAAGCTTACTAGCATATATAGGCAACTTCATACGAGTCATGAAGCTCATTGATATACCATGAGTTTATACTTATCATGAAGATCGCCAACACGCCCGAGTGACTTCATACTGGTCATAAAGCTTATAAACTTCATACAGGTCATGAAGCTTACCAACACATATAGGTAACTTCATACTGATCATGAAGCTTATTGATATACACAAATGAGTTCATACTTATCATGAAGATCACCAACACGCACAGGTGACTTCATACTAGTCATGAAGCTTGTCAACTTCATACGGGTCGTGAAACTTACCAACACATACAGATAACGTCATACTAATCATGACAATACCTATTCACAAATTTTTCAATACACATACTCACCTTCTTAATTCACCACATATTCCTCAAAGAAATGACTTTTAATCAAACAAATAAGTAAGAAGCAACATGTGATAAGACTCATTAGTTGAATATATATAGAACCTAGGTATATTTCAAAAGTGATTCCAAGTAAGCCAATCACTTTATTCCAGGATTAAGTTTGAACTTAAATCTAGACATACGAATGAATATATTCTGGAATTTAGTCTGGGTGTGAATCTGAACAACAAATGGCTAGATTTTGAGTCTAAACAATTAGCTTACTATATTGTAAATTGAGACAAGCAATGGATATTTCTGAGTCTAGACAAATCAACAGGTATATTCAAAGTTTGAACAAATAACTGAGTATTCTGAATCGGCATAAATAATGAGTATTTTCGAATCTAGATAAATAAAGGAGTATATTTTGAAGACAAAGTGAATACTTTCATATTCAAAAGATAAATACATTATATATTCGAGTTCATAAAGTCTACTCAGGTTCAGATTTAAACAAGTTCAAATTCAGAGAGTAAAATCTGGTCAATTTCAAAAGTAAATATGTTTAGATTCAAAGAGTAAAATTTGCTCGGGTTCAAAAGTAAAGAGATTCAGATTGAGAGAGTAAAGTTTGCTTATGTTCAGAAGTAACTAGGTTCAGATTTAGAGAGTAAAGTCTACTTGAGTTCAAATATAAATATAGATTATATATATTGCGAGTAAAATCTACTTGATTTAGAAATACACATATCTAGATTTTGAGAATAAAATCTATTCGAGTTCAGAAACACATATATTCAGATTTTAAAGAGTAGAGTCTACTTGAGTTCATAAATATATATCCAGATTTTGAAAATAAAATCTACTTGATTCAAAAATCAATAGATTTTACGAATAATAATAAAGTCTGAACTTGCAAATATGACTTTTCCAAGTTCAGATTCATCATTTCCACTTACCATATGTATCCCGACTTAAGTAAGACAATCGAGTACCTTTTAAACATGCATGAAACTAGCAAAATGAATTCGACAATCACCTCAAATATGACATTTTCAGGTTTAGATTTAACAATTTCACTTGCCAGTAATACCACACTTTTAAGAAAACAATTCACACACATTTTGAACATGTACAAGGCTAGCAAAACAAATCCAACAACCACTAAATCTACCATATTATAGCACATCAAAGTGGCATAACACAACCATCTAACTTAAAAGTGTCAAGTGGATTAAATTAACTTAACTCTAGAGTTTTCACTTACCTCGCACAGAATCTGAACTGTCACGCCCTGAACCCTATGGCACGCCACATCCCTCGCAAAGGTCGATTTGAGTGTGACGTCTCAGGACGCGTCGCCGACCCAACACCCAACGTAGAGATTCAAAGCACATGCGGAAGTAGTTAAAATCACTCATACAATGTTATACACATAATCAAGGATAGCCATAGAAAAAAATAACAACAATTACGGAATAAACACTTGCACTACTACTGGAAACCATATACAATATCCACATACAGCCTGAACAACAAAAACAAAAAACGGGTCAAAGGCCACTATTGACAAAAAGGAGTAAGTGGCTCGGGGATCAGTCTACTACTAAAGGTGGGGCACTGGTCAAAAAGGTACCGGCCCTACCAAACTGAGGTAAATGTTAACTCCTATGGTGCCCAGTCTGCGTCGGAATCAGAAGACTCCGAGGATGAAGAGTTGTCAAGCATCTCCTCCTCGGACCCTGATGAGTCCGTCTCAAACTCGGCCTCTATAGCCTCCTCCTCCGAGACCATATCCTCAGACTCGGCCTCCGGTACGAGATCCTCCTCGATCGGCTCTAGCTCCTCATCGTCCGGCTCCATCAGTTCCGTAACAGCGTCCCCGTCGTTTGGCTCTATGTCCATCGGCTCGAACTCATCTACCTTATACTCTACCGGCACACCGTCAGAGCTCGCACTCTCCTTGGCTGAAGAGCCAGGGTCAGTCACCTCGCCATCAAGGCATCGAGGATACTGGGTGCCCAACCCGGTGAACGGGACATCAAAAGTCTGGAGAGGACCATACTCTCCAAGATCATCCCTGAAGCACCACGCCACGTACTCGTGGGTTTGATAATGTGACTCCCCTATGTCCACCCAAACTGAGGTATAATATCTAATATAGGACTCCCCGTTCCCTACGGGGTGTATCATCTGCATCCGCTCTACATGATGCGGAATCCCAAAACGTACCGGAACTGAAGGCATCTCAGGGCTGGGGTTCTGAAAAAAATTGATTTTATACAACGATGAGAATAATCTCAGTGAGTAATTCCTTAAACCTAAACTAGGCTAACGTGCACCTCCTGACGAGTACTAAACAACACATGATTCAAAACATAACTGACTCAGGCCCTCAGGCCTAAATCTAATCTTACTTGACCCTGCAGGTTAGGCATTCTATAAACATATATTCACAATAGTATCGTAGAATTAGACCGAGGCACATACGCATATATCACTCGGTTCTGACGTATGTAATGCATATGCTCATGTTCGCACACATGTTCATGTCTCATTAATGCATTAATGCACACTTGCATGCTAGTACTCTGCCATTTACCAATTTCTCCTTCGACCCGCGTTAAACGCATCAGGTCCACCACTTCGAGATCGATCTCTGGCCAGCGTAAAACGCATCAGGTTCATGACACATTATCCGCGTAAAACGCCTCAAGTTGGTCATCTTCTGGTAAACCGGGCATCGTCCCGCGTAACACGCCTCAGGATGGGTTCATTACCCTGCGTAAAACGCATCAGGGTTTATTGTGATCACACATTCACAAACACCAATTTTTATCTGAACCCCGCGTTAAACGCATCTGGGCATTTTAGGTGATCACAATGCACATGTCACTCTGGCACACTTGTAAATGTACATGTCGTGCTGATGCTTGTGACGCACACCCATGGCTACAACAATCACACTTGGGCGTTCACACATTTCACAATGAGCATTTAATTTCGTGACACAACTTGTTCAATTCACCACGCAATATGCTCATTCCACAATTTAATATACCCAGCCACATATTAGCACAACCATGGAATTAATTCAAGCACTCTAGCACGGTACACAATTCACACGCATAAATCACACAACTAGTCCAAAATGAACCCACAAAAATCGAGGCCCACCAAGCTACTCCCTTCCTAGTCGCACTAGGCATATGTCATGGCACTACAAAATCACTCGCATTCAAGGACAGTTCAGCCACTAGTTCGGTCAATCCAACATTTCCGACAATTACACTACTAAACCTCAAATTAATTGCACCTTGTCCAATTAAATTCCAACATGGACAGCCACTAAATCGGTTGCACCGAGCCATTCAATAACCTCAAAATGTTTCATTAGACTCCCCAAAGCACCATTTTAATCAGCCACCACAAGACCAAATAAGGCGTGCACTATAATCCACATTTCAAACCCGAACTTTTCTAAACTTGGGCTATTCCGATCCAAATCTGTCCGGCCATTGTATAGCGCCTCTCGGACCACTAGACCTCCATTAATTCATCACACTAATCCACCAAATCAGCCACAACAAGTGCCCCTAATCACCTCCATAATTTAACTCCCAAATTACCCTAATTAACCCCTAAAACCCATCTAGAAATGCAAATTATCTTAATTAGGGTTTAGGGTCAAACTCACCTGATGTCCCAAGCTTGAAATGGGGCCAAACACCCGACAAGGAAGGCTGGGCAGCGGCGGGGCAACGGCGGCGACGGCGACCTTCCCCGGCGGCGCGCACGACGACGGTTGAGGGCACCGGCGGTCCTAGGTGGGGGAGCGGCTGGTCGTGGCAGACGGGAGGGAGAGAGAGAGGAGTGGAACGGTTGGGCAATGCTAGGCGAGGTGGTGGTGGTGGTGGAACAACCCCGGTGGCGGCGGAGCTCCTCCGGCGAGTGACTTCACACGGCTAAGACAAAGAGAGGAAGGGAAGGGGAAGGGGCTCACGGGTTGGAGAGAAAAGGGGGTGCTGGCTGAGGTGAGAGGAACGGCGGCTCACAGCGGCGGCAGAGGAGGCGACAACGGCGCTCCGGCGAAGGCGCACGGAGCTGAGGAAGAAGGGGGGCGAACCGATGGCGACAGAGCAGCACGGTGACGGCTGGGACGACGGTGGAGACGTCCAGGTGTTGGGGCGGTGCTGGGGAGCTGGCCGGACGAGTTGGTCGGCGGCTGGCGGGGTTCGGCCGTGGCAGACGCAGCGGCGAGCTGCGGCTCGCGCGGAGGGGGGAGAGAACAGCTGGTCGGGGCCGCGGCTAACGGATGGCGCGACGGTGGCCGAGCTGGCTGGCGGCGGCAGCGGTGCTCGACAATCAGGCGGGCTCAGGCGGCGTCCGCTGGGCGAGCAGGAAGAAGGAGCAGAAGCAGATGCAGAGACCGAAGCAGACGCGGGCGAAGAAGAAGGAAGGGAAGAAGAGAAAGGAAAAAAGAAGAAAGAAGAAAAGAAGAAAAAGGAGGAGAGAGAGAGAGGGGTAGTCTGCATGGGTGTGGGCTAAGGGGACGTTGCATGGGGGAGACGTGCGCATCAGAGGGGGAGACGTGCGCGGCAGAGGGGGAAAGAGAGAGGGAAAGAAAGAGAGAGGGAGAGAGAGAGAGAGAGAGAGAGAGAGAGAGAGAGAGAGAAAGAGAGGTAGACGGGGCAGACGGGACGTCGCACGGAAGTGGGTGGCGCGGCACAGAGGTGAGAGGAGAGAGAGAGAAAAAGAAAAGCTAAATTTAGTCGTCGAGAGCGATCCAACGGACACGATTTAAACTAAAAAAATCGATTTAACGGTCACGATTCAAATCTGGAAAAAGATCTAACAGTTCACGAAAAATCCCAAACAATAGTATAGGACAAAGGGCCAAAATAAAATAACTCAAAACACACTACGAGGGAGGTCTACTAGTCCAGATTCACACCCGGCCAAAAATTCACTTTCCCACCATTTCTGATAATCTCGACGCTGGCCACAATAATATCAATACCGTCCAATTTATTTCGTCCCGAAACTCCCGAAAATCGACTGCCAAGTTTGGGGTTTAAATAACTGCCAAATTCGGTCGAGTGCGATTCTAGCAAAATCTCTGTTTTTAAAAATAAGAACCCGAGAGTGATCAGTTCCCGGGCAAGATTTTACTATAAGCACGTTGACAAATTATACGTTTTATAAATCTTAAAAATGGGCCGAAATTCGGAATGTCACATGAACACCCAAAGTTAAAACCACCTTGTATATCTTGGATTGGATATTGTTGAAAGCAAAGTATTTTGAGAGTTTGAAGGTGAAAGAGAGAGTTACGGCTAAGATAAAAACTCTCTTCCATATTACCAAGATGAAAATGTAAAATGTAGGAGTCGATTTGTGGGTGGATGATAGCATGCACCCATAAGTGGCATTTCCTCTCTCAATCGACGGCCAAATGTAAGAAATTGAAACTTCCTAGAGATGACAAATGGCCAAGGTAATGATGGCTTATGGCTATGTGTCTTGTTAGTGTAATAAGCTTAGCTTAAAAAAGGCATGCGGCATGCTTGAATTCTTCAAATGTGGCTTGTGGCCATGCATTTACCCTTCCAATGCCACGTGAGTTCTTCTGTCTTAAGAGAGGTTTTGTGAGGAAGTAAAAGTAAAAATAGAATTTCCTCCCTTTATAACACCAATTAGCAATTAATCAATGGTTGTCACTAATTAACTAAAATTTAACTAGTAATATCATCCATCAATGATGGTAAATTAATTAACATCGTGCTACTATTAACATACACATCAACATTTAGAAATTTTTAAATTTTCAATACGTCAAACTCAGAACGATTACGTTCTGAAAACTATCATCTGTGTCTCACAAATTTACGGTCCAAACTAAGATGTCTATGTGTCCGCCAAATTCCAAACAATATATTACTTAGCTTTATGATATAAGTGTTATTATTGGAAATGGAAATTTCCGAATATCACATAAATACTATTTCGAAAATTCCGGATGTCACAATGGCAGCATCTCTTCTTCCCATGTGTATAGCCTGCAAATATACATCTCCTTACCGTTGACTCCAACGTGCCATCACTTGGACGAGCATAAGTAAGGCAACCAAAAACTCTTAATCCGGTATAATTGGCAAGCTTACTTGACAACGTTTCCTCAGGAGATTTCAAATGAATTTCTCATTATAGTGATTTGTTTACCAATTGGCATTATTCAATGTTTGAGTCCGGAAATCTTCACTTAATCTAACATTAGAAATTAAAGAGCTAGCTCTCTCCAATATAATTTCATTCATCAGTTCCGCGATCCTGTCCAATTGTGGTGTGTTGGCTATAGGGTGGTATTTCACTATGCCTTCTTCTATGCAAATTTTGCTAAGATCATTAGATAAGAATTCCAAATCCTATTAGTTCTCAAGCACATCATCTTCCTCCATATTTTCTTTTCAACGCCTTACACGACTTGAAACGACCATGTATCTCACTCCTATGCATAAGAAGACAAACCCAGACTTCCATTGAAATATTATCAACTAAAGGACAACACATACGCGCACCGGAACCTAAGAAGGGCCCATATGTCTTGAGTGAACGTAGCCTATGATCTCAGTTTGTTGAACTGCTGTATTGCATTTCACTCAGTGCTGACTTTGAATGTCGCGGTGCTTACAAAAATTCTGCTTGTTAGTCTGATGACCTCCCAGTTACCCTACTAATTCATAATCATGATCGTCCTCTCAATCTTATGTGTAAGCCTCATATGCCTCAAATATGTTGTGTCCAAATCCGAAACCTTAGATAGTCTAGCAAACAGCCAATCATTATCATTCCTTGGAGGAGATAGAATAACAGTCTATCTTCCCCGCATATGTTGTAAGCACACCTTGAGAAACCTTAAAATTGTACCAAATGCCATATATGACCCCATCATAAAAACTCAGCAAAATAAGCATCTTCCTCAACTCTGGTACAGGCCTTACATTAGTCAACGTCCTCACCACCTTTATCGTGCATCCTAATAAAAATTATTCCTATTTTAGCTACTTCACAAGCAACATTGTTTCCCATAAGTACCTAACCACTCTCCGCACATGATTGGTAGAGTAGATCAGTGCATATGAGAAGTCGCATGATTAGAACATCAAGACTCAAGCACTTAGTCATCAGCTAATGAACTCGTGGTGACCACTAACACATCCTTGACATTATTGGAACTATCATCTATTGTGATAACCACATTATTGTTACCAGCAGACTCCTCGCTAACTCTTTTTCCCTTGTGCTTTAAATAATCTCTCCTGTAGTGCATCACCTCATCATAGTGATAACATTGGCAGTTCCAAACATTGGACCTCAATTTAGGGCGGCTCGTCGATCTACTACTTCCAGATCATCTATGTTCTTCTCTACCCCATATAACCAAAACTTGCATCATATCATATGACAAATTATCGTCTTGTAACTTCTTTTGCCACTGTTTAGAAATCAAAGCAAACTTTACATCTTCCAAGGAACTTGTATTACACCACCTTACAAGTGCATCGATGAAGTTCTTAAAAGAATCCGGTAGAAATGTCAACAACATCACGGCTTGTATCTCATTAGGTAAGGCCTCATTTCTTGGGAAAGCTCCCTATGGATTTTGAAGATGAGAAAATATTCAGTGTGAAATAATATGTGCATTTGAGTGTACAGATGAAATATCCTCTACATACATAACTTCATATGCAAATAATGTTTACAATAGGATGTCTGAGCTATTGGAGAGTTTCCTTAATCTGCAAATACATGCAGATACTGAGTTAAAAGTGTTGAAGTTGAAACGACCATTGAATATTGGCGAAGAAGTGGGGGACATTGGATCCTCAAGGTACTTAGAAGGACTATATAGAAGGAAACCAACTTAGATAACATGAGTACATCAATATGCTTGGAAGGAGCTAAAGGCAGAAGGTGAACAGATTGGGAGTTGAATAAATTGTCAAGTCTGGATATACTGCAGTATAGAAGAACTTTCATATAGATGAAGCGGACAATACTCTACGTACCTAAAAACGAGAACCCGACTTTAAATCAATCTGATTCAAATTCAAAATTGGTGCTTTGGAGAGAATTCCAGGCTTTGAAATCCATAGATAAACGTTATAAAGAAGTTAGATTGGGTTTCCCATCTTTGGCTAAGTTAGAGGAAGTGTCAGACAATAATAATAGCCCTTGCAATGGCTATTTTGACCTATTTGAAGTGTCCAACGTGCAATGAAAGTTTGGAGGGCTGTATATATGTATCAAAGTGAGAGTAGAAAGTGGCCGGCGGGATTAAAACGCTCTCAAACTTGTTCCCTCTTCTTGTCCTTATTCTTCGAGAAAAATCTTGTGGAATCATTGTAAAAGAGTGCTTTAAGCGTAGAGTGAAGTGCATGTACTTGTAGAGTGAGTTGCAATCTCTCATATAGAGGCAATTTCATTTATGAACATTGTGAAAGGCTTTAACGATTCCACTAGTGGATTTCAGCCTCGTTATTGGGTTGTTAGATCTAGGAAAGTGGAGTAGGTTGAGTGCAAACGCCAAACCCCTATAAATTGCTTTGCAATGTCTTCTATCTTTTACTTTCTTTATATTTTTCTCGATAGAAGATATTTGTTTTGCATAGTACATTTTGTCTACGAGCACTGTTTTATCCTGTACATAATATTTTGCATGAAAAAGCTTTGCAAATTCACGGCAATAAATTCAAGCCCCCCCCCCCCACCACCCCCCACTCGTGGTTGTAAGTTTGGTCTAATTCATCATTGACGTTTTTCAAGTCCATCATGAGTTTGTAATGTTCATTTAAAAAGGCTCTATTAGATGTCTACCACTTGGAATTGAAATACTTTTTAGCATATAGAAGCGATTCAAACCCTTCATCTAATAAAGAGCATCAAATTTTGCCTGCAACTTTGCGGTATTCTTCGTTTCTGCCCCTTCAATCAACAACTCATCCGACAAATTCAATAGGATTATGCTCTTCCCTTCTTTGTCAACTCTACCTTATTCTCTTTCATTGCTTTAGGCATTTTATTCTTGCTATCCAATGCCTTTGCCAAACCTTCCATATTAACAGGACACACATCTTATTCTCCATAGTCCAAAGTTGTTCCTCCCAATACACTTCTGAATCTCATCTCTCACTTTAGAGATAATTGCATTAATACTCTAGACAATGATAAGACAAACAAAAACCCTAAATAAATTCTAGAAACCTTAACCCTAGCTCTGATGCTAATTGTTGTAAAACAACGTGGAAGCTAATAGATCAGGCAATTCAATATCGAACACAAGAGAAAGAAATTACAAGAGAAATCAATAAGGAACGATAAGGATACTAAATTTTTACATGCTTTTGTTTGATTGTCGGTACCTACTTTATAAGAGAGCTAGTCGTAAAGAAATTCACTATGAATCTGAAGAAGTATAGAGTTATGATCGTTCAATTGCTCAAGTGTTTCCCAACCATAGATTGCACTTAAAGCAAACCCACAAAGTGTTGTATTACAACCTGTGACGGAGAACTCAATCAAAAAAAAAATTAGAAAGAAAACCGCACTTTCTTGTTTTCTCTAATGTGTAACTTACGAGTAGTATATCCCTCACCGCTTTGGATAGGTGTGTGCTTGCTCGAAATTGAAACCGATAAGGATTAGTCGGTTAAAACAAATCTGAACATATCCCATGCTTGCTAACGCTTGCCCTATGCACGTGGACAGAATACTTTACGTGCATATGAAGGGATTAGTCGAGCAATTTGATAAATAGTCCGATTTTGCCGTAGGCCAATAATGTCCTTTATGTGGGGAAACTACTCTCTCTATCTCCCAAGATAATAGATATCTCGAGATTCTATCATCCGGCAAATTCTCTCTCCAAATGTCAACCGTTCCCAGGAGCGTTGACCCGTATGGACTATGGAACTAAAGATGCCATTGCCTTCACGCTCCATGTAGAGAGAGAGAGAGAGAGAGAGAGAGAGAGAGAGAGAGGGAGCAACTTGTGCTGTGCCTTCATCTCCGTCGAAGAGAGAGAGAAAGAGAGAGAGAATATGTTATCACTTATGCCTTCCTTTTTCTCTTTCTTCCATTATTTCTGCTCCTATGTATAGCGGAGGATAGCTCCAGTAAGAAGCCAAGCAAAATCATGGAGATGAGAGTTGTCTCGTGAAACATGAATAGCTCAGCTTGTGATGATTCATGGTCATAGGGCATTGCGTGATTTGTGAAGCGAGTAGAATGAAGCCAAGGATGAATTGCCGGCGATTTTAGGAATTCAATGTGGACGCCCTCTAAGTCTCTCATTGCAAGTCTCCAGTTTCTGTTGGCAATTCATTCTTGGCTACGTTGGCCTCTCTTCACTTCATGTCATGCCATGGAGACCTTACTTCTCTCTTTTCCCTTCTCAATGGTTAAACCTGGAGGTAGTCTCAGACACACCGAGGAGATCTACTACGGCATGCGAATCGATCCAACCCTGGACCCTGCATTGCAGGCAGCGTAGTGGGGAGAGCGCAACTCCTCATCCGTCTTGAAGATCAATCAGTCCCTCAATCACCACGCCACGTCTCCCGAAGCAATGAGAATGCTTACATGAACAAGATTGACAAGTCTTTAGAATAATATACATCCTGGGCAGTGGTCACTCCCCACGAAGGAAAAATCTATTTTCACATGCCACTTTTGGGAAATTTTCCTCAACCTATCTACAACCATCCAACTTTACTTAGTCCCTCCACTCAATATTTGTCAAGCGTCTCTTGAGGAAAGTACAGGGTAGTTGACTGGCCAGTAGATTATCCAGAGAGATTGACTGGTAATGGGGACACCAACAGTCAATCAGATGGAAATGTTCTAAATTTTGAATGAAAGGGCCATTCATGGGTTGGATGGTCCAAAGGCCATGCAACTTTGCCCTAAGATAAAGCTCCAACATTGCTTCTGTTGCGGTGGTCTCTTTCTTCGTTGTTTCTGCCACTTCTTTTATGCTTGTTTGGTATTCCAACAGTAGTTTTTGCTCTGAGAGATGCTTAGTTCTGATCCCCCAACGTCTGTTTAGGAACATGATTTATTCACAGGTCTTCGAGGCACCGACGATTTTATTTCTTGGCTAATGGCCCCCAATCACGCATTACACACGGAATCTTAATTTCCAACCCAAATTCAATTCAGATTTCATTCATCTTTCCATGCCTAACAATTAGCCCCTTCCGACATGTCGAACTACTGCCACAACCATTCTCACCACTCTATAGCCTTGCCGGAACTGTTCTTACACTCGCCTCCTTCTCCTACTCCACTGACGATCAAAATGCCCCCACCTTTAACCACAATTAATGGCAGATGCGGAAAGTTGGTCCTTCAACATGACCCAGATTCCACATAAACTCAACCAAGTCAATCGGCTAAAGTACACCGCAAGTGCTATAACTTATGTACGGCGATCACTTTGGTGCCATAACTTTTTTTTGGATCACTTTGGTGCTAAAATCGGAGAAAAAAGATCACTTTAGTGCCAATTTGGCCGGAAATCCGACGTGGCATTTTTTATTAATTTTTTACGCTGACGTGGCTCGCCGGAGGGCTGAGTCAGCGTGTACAGTCAGCATTTTTTATTTTAAATAATTTTTTTCAACGTGTACAGTCAGCATTTTTAATTTTAAATATTTTTTTCTTTTTTTCTTTTTTTTTCTTTTTTTCTCCCTCGCCGGCCGATTGCCGGTGGCCGGCCGGCCACCGGCAAAGCCCGACAAGGGCTGGGCGAGGGCGGCCTTGCCCATGGCCGGCGAGGGCGGCCTTGCCCATGGCCGGCGAGGGGCGAGGCCGCCCCTCGCCGGCGTTGGGCGAGGCCGGCCCTCGCCTGCCCAGGCGAGGGTCGCCCTCGCCAGATCCGGCGAGGGTCGCCCTCGCCAGATCCGGCGAGGGCGACCCTCGCCGGCGTGGGGCGAGGCCGGCCCTCGCCGGCCCAGGCGAGGGTCGCCCTCGCCAGATCAGGCGAGGGCGACCCTCGCCGGCCCAGGCGAGGGTCGCCCTCGCCAGATCAGGCGAGGGCGACCCTCGCCGGCGTCGGGCGAGGGTCGCCCGCGCCCGACCAGGCGAGGGCCGCCCTTGCCCGACGCCGGCGAGGGTCGCCCTCGCCCAACGCCGGCGAGGGTCGCCCTCGCCGGATCTGGCGAGGGCGACCCTCGCCTGGCGTCGGGCGAGGGCGACCCTCGCCGGCGTCGGGCGAGGGCGGCCCTCGCCTGGGCGGGCGAGGGCGGCCCTCGCCTGGTCGGGCGCGGGCGACCCTCGCCCTCGCCTGGTCGGGCGCGGGCGACCCTCGCCCGACGCCGGCGAGGGTCGCCCTCGCCGGATCTGGCGAGGGCGACCCTCGCCTGGGCCGGCGAGGGCCGGCCTCGCCCGTCGCCGGCGAGGGTCGGCCGCCCCTCGCCGGCCATGGGCAAGGCCGCCCTCGCCCGTCGCCGGCGAGGGTCGGCCGCCCCTCGCTGGCCATGGGCAAGGCCGCCCTCGCCCAGCCCTTGTAGGGCTTCGCCGGTGGCCGGCCGGCCACCGGCAACCGGCCGGTGAGGGGAGAAAAAAAAAGAAAAGAAAAGAAAAGAAAAAGGAAAAAAAAAGAAAAAAATATTTAAAATTAAAAATGCTGACTGTACACGCTGACTCAGTCCTCCGGCGAGCCACGTCGGCGTCAAAAATTAATAAAAAATGCCACGTCGGATTTCCGGCCAAATTGGCACTAAAGTGATCTTTTTTCTCTGATTTTGGCACCAAAGTGATCCGAAAAAAAGTTATGGCACCAAAGTGATCGCCGTACACAAGTTATGGCACTTGTGGTGTACTTTAGCCCAA